>CM037594.1:105919683-107119683 GCA_021018995.1 Chloranthus sessilifolius | reverse complement strand
AATGGGGCATTCTTTGAAAGTAAGCTGCATAGCAGTCGCGCTATCTCACTGAAATCTTTAATAAAATGCCGATACAAACCGGTGTGTCCTAGAAAAGATATGATTTCCTTAACTGTTCTCGGTCGTGATAGATTGGCAATTAAATCAACTTTAGCCTTATTGACCTCGATACCCTGGAACGATATGATGTATCCCAAAATAATGTCATCTTTAACCATGAAGTGACATTTTTCCCAATTAAGGATAAGGTTCTTCTCCTGGCATCGTGCAAGCACTAGCGATAAATGATTCAAACAGTCAGCAAAGCTGTTTTCATGGATCGAGAAGTCGTCCATGAAGACTTCGAGGAATCGTTCAACCATATCCAAAAAAATACTCAGCATACATCTTTGGAATGTAGCTGGTGCATTACAAAGCCCAAACGGCATTCGTCGGTAGGATAAAGTACCAAAAGGGCATGTGAACGTGGTTTTCTCTTGATCCTCAGGTGCAATGACTATTTGGTTATAACCGGAATAGCCATCGAGGAAGCAATAGTAATCATGCCCGGCCAGTATTTCTAACATCTGATTGATAAACGGAAGTGGAAAGTGATCTTTTCTCGTCATCAAATTTAACTTTCGATAATCGATACACACTCTCCAACCTGTTTGAATTTTTGTAGGAATTAGTTCGTTTTCCTCATTCTTCACCACTGTGACTCCCGACTTCTTAGGGACAACTTGTGTGGGGCTAACTCATTTACTGTCAGAGATGGGGTATATGATTTCAGCATCTAAAAGTTTCATTACCTCATTTCGGACCACGTCTTACATTATAGGGTTCAGTCTCCTCTGTGGTTCCCTAGAAGGCTTAGCATTGTCTTCTAAATGGATTCGATGCATACACACCGCTGGACTAATGCCTTTGATATCTTTGATCGACCATCCGAGGGCACTTTTGTGCTCTTTGAGTACATTCATGAGTTGGCCTTCCTGATTCACATCCAATTTTAATGATATTATGACGGGTTGAGTTTCATTCTCCCCCAGGTAGGCATACTTAAGATTTTTCGGAAGCGGTTTAAATTTTAAGTACACTTTCTCCTTCTCTTTCGACTTTTTCATGATTAATTTAATTAGAGCTCCATAATCTATTTTCTTTTCTTCTCCCAGAAGTGGTGTGGAGTCGAACATGTGATTCACTTCTTGGATTAGTTGATCCACATCAAAATTTTCTCCAAAATGCGCAAGACAAGCTGCTAAAGGATCTTCAATTTCGGATGCATAATATATTTCTTCTACGATTTCATCGAGTATGCATGCTTGTGCATGTTCATCATCCTCCATGGGTTGCTTGGCAATATTAAAGATGTTGAGTTCTACTATCATATTCCCGAATGACAGATTCATGATCACCGGAATCACCAGAATGTTATTCTTCAAATTTGGTGCTGGTTCAGTGTCTAAAATAATAAAATCTACAAGAAAGTAGAAAGAATCTACCTTGATGAGGACATCTTCCATAATTTCATGAGGGATCTTTACAGACCGATCAGCTAACTTGAGGGTCATCGCAGTGGTCTTAAGCTCTCCCAATTCGAGCTCCTTGTAAACAGAGTAAGGCAACAAGTTGACACTTGCTCCTAAATCTAAAAGGGCCTGATCAATATGGTTATCGCCGATGATGATTGAGATTGTAGGACAACCTAGGTCCTTGTATGTAATTGGGAGCTTTGCTTGCAACACTGAACTAACCTGCTCGGCTAAGAAAGCCTTTTTCGGAATATTGGTTTTTCTTTTGATTGTGACCAATTCTTTCAATAATTTTGCATAAGCAGGCACTTGTCGGATGGCATCCAGGAAGGGAATATTAATTTTTAATTGCTTGAAAATCTCATTTATTCCTTCCACATCGCGATTTTTTCGTGGTGCCAAAAATTTTTGCGGGTACGGTGCTTTAGGAACAAAACTTTTCTTCTGTTCACTCTTTTCTTCTGTTATTTCTTTTGCCTGTACTTTTTCTTCAATTTCTTCTTTCTCTTCAACTTTCTTCTCTCCATTAAACTTTTCCTCCTCCTCTGGCAACACTACTTTGTTATCAACCTGCTTTCCAGATCTCAAAGTTGTGATCGCTCGAATTTGTTGTTGATTTTCATCTTGTGATGAAGTTGATGTTTGTTCAACAACCATCTGACTCCTTGGGTTAGGAACTGCTTGGCTAGGAAATGATCATTTTTCTCTTTCACAAAGAAAAGTTGCCAATTGCCCAATTTGGGTCTCTATTTTAGAGATTGAGGATGTGTGAGAATGGATAAGTTTCATCAGGTCCTCAGTAGGAGTTTGTGTATGAGGACGTTGGGCAGTATTTCCCAGTGGATTGTTAAATCCAGGTGGTGGAAATATTGGCACAAAATTCTGTTGTGGTTGGTTTTAATAACCTCCCATTGGTTGTGCAAACTGATAATTCTGATTTAATTGTCGTGGCTGCCCCACCTGATTTTGATTATATTGAAATTGATTTGGATTATTGAACCCTTGATGTTGAAATTGCCCTTGACCGTAGTTTTACTGCAGTCCTTGGTTGAAATTTTGTTGGGGATAAAAGTTTGTCCTATATTTCCTGGGCTGTATTCTTTGATTATCTTGTTTCCATGAGAAATTTGGGTGGCTTCTCCAACTATTTGGGTTATTCTCATTGAAAACGTTTCCTTGATTTCACCCATAGTTATTCACAACATTTAGCTGTTCAGATGTGTCTTCATAGTAGTTCTGCATTGAAGGACAATCATCTGCTATATGCATTGGACTTGCACAAATTGAACATGGCTCGAGTTGTGTATTTACCATATGCACATTCTTCTTTAATTTCAATTCCTCCACTTGTTGAGTGCGGAAATCAATTTTAGCCATCAGATCTGGGGAATCCTTTACTACGTATAGTCCTCCCTTCTTGGTTGAACCTCCGACTTGATCACGAGCTTTGACTGGTTGTTCCCGAGTCTTTGTGAAATCTCAGTGCTGAGAATCCTCAGCCAGCTTTTCTAGGAATGCATGAGATTCAGTTTCCTTGAGGCTCAGGAATCCTCCGCCATTCATTGGCTCCACCAGATGTCTATTAGGTTGACTTAGTCCATTGTAGAAACACTAGACCAATCTCGACTTTGAGTATCCATGGTGTGGACATTTGAGTAAGAGATCCATGAATCTATCTCAAGCTTCATATAATCTCTCATCTTCATCTTGTGTGAAATCCGTGATTTCACGTCTGAGGACATTCGTCTTCGCCATAGAGAAGAACTTTAACAGAAACTTTTTGACCATCTGATCCCAGGTGGTTATGGATTCCGATGGTAGAGAGTTTAACCAAGCTTTTGCTTTATCCTTTATAAAGAAAGGAAACAAGCGTAGCCTAACAGATTCTTCACTGAAGTTTTGGTAAACGGATGAGCAAACTTCGACGAAGTCTTTGACGTGCTAGTATGGGTCTTCTTTCTCCATGCCATGAAAGATTGAAAGAATTTGGATGACATTTGTACGAATTTCAAATCGGCCACCAGGTGTGACGGGGTATACAATACATGATGGGGTATTTGTAGTGATTGGAGAAAACAGTTCTCTCAATGTTGGTTCTTCCTCTTGTTCGAGTTGTCCATTCATGTTGTCAGTCATATTGACTTCAGTGGATGATTCACTAGAGAATTTTTGCCTTGATCTAGCGTCCTTACTATTTGACCGGCAAGCACGTTCGATCTCAGAATTTAAAGCCTCTAAAGTTCTTTCTTTAGAAGATCTAGTGTGCATGCAAATGACGCACAGAATGGAGGTTTCAAGCAGGAAAACCTCAAGAGAATTTTTTTCTTTTTTTCAAATTTCAAATTTTAAAATTGAAATTTCTGAATTTTTATTGTATTTATTTATTTTTATTTTTTTTTTATGCAGAGAAACTATTTTAATCCACGAAAATTCTCAAAATTAATTGTCTATTTCTCAAAAATTCAGATTTTCTTAATTTAGTCCCCGACAGCAGCCCCAAAAACTTAATGTGATTTTTAATTATGATGTTTTACTCACAAGCGCACGAATCAAATTGTATATAGTGGGTGCGGAGTACAAGATCGTTCCCACGAGGACTATTTTGGAAGATCTAAAAAGACGAGACAGTAATTCCAGAAATCTATCTAGGACTAACAGTACCTACTAATATTATGATTTAGACGATTTTATGAGATGACAATTACTGACTACAAACTAAAACTTAATTGATAATTCAAAAATAAAGGTAAAGATGAAGATACTAAATCCTCCCATCTTTGATTTGTTCTTCCCGTAATACAAATCTAAGGATTAAACTATGAGATATACCATTAAAGAAAAACATCTTTTATGGAAGATAAATTGTCAAAACTCGGATAGGTTCCACGTTGCATCCCTGCAATCAGGACTTAATTTCAGAGATGATTTCCATATATAGATCTAGGATCAAGGGCATGACTTTGCACACTTGATCTCAGATTTTAAATAAAAATCATCCCCAAAGTGGGTGAAAATTCCAATAAGAATACCACCATAGATCTGAGATCAAGGGCATGGCTCGGCACACTTGATTTCAAATTATGGAGTAATTAAGATAAAATTACTACTATAGATCTAAGATCCAGGGCATGGCTTGGCACACTCGATCCCATATCATAATCGTAAGTAGATCCACACGATGAAAGCAAAAAGACCATATAACAATGATTGGGGTAAAATTACCATCACAGATATGAGATCCAAGGCATGGCTCGACACACTCGATCCCAATTAGTGGCGGGGATTTCATCCGTTCGTGATAACATAATAACCATAAAATAAGATCTCATATTTTAATCCTAGATTTATATTATTAGAAGTACATCCCTCGGGTGGGAATCATTAGATTCCCATCTTTAAAAAATTAGTCACACATGTTGTAATTAAATGACAAATAAATAATAACTGAGAAATAACATTAATCTAATTAATTAAAAATACCTCAACCTTCAATAGAAATTCTTTGATCCAAGCTTAATCCACAAGTACGATGATCTTTAGAAACGAAATTAGAAATGCTCTCTACTAATCTCTAAATTTAAACTATGAATTGATTGAACAAAAATAAATCTTGAAGAAAAGAATGCTAAAAAGGTTAAAGGACCAAAGCTCTCCAAAAAAGAATAAAAATCTCTATCTCTACGTCTCTCTCTAAAAATCTCTTCTAATAAAAAAATAATATCCTTTTCAAAAGTCGTAGCTTCCTTTTTATATGGTCGAACAACCCTAACCCTAATAACCTCAATCGATTGAGAATTAAATCTCAATCGATTGACTTTTAAGTAGGGACAAAGTTGTCTTCTCCTATCAATCGATTGACACTTAGTCCTCAATCGATTGACATCTAAAAGCAATTTCCATGAACTCCCGCCCAACTTTGTATCAGACATTGCCTCGGTAGTTTGGCCATAACTTTCTGTCCCGAACTCAGATTGAGGCGATTCGTATGGCGTTGGAAAGCCGACGATGAGCTCTACAACTTATGTGTTTTAAAAATTTCTTGAATCTAACTTCTTAAAGGTCTAAATTGAGCTACAAGTCATACTAAGTTCTCGATGACCCAAAATTATAGTGTTTTGACATCATTTTCAGAATTCTTGGGCAGTTTTATACACTTGGATTATATTTACCTGAAACACTTCAAATCTAGTAATTCTCATCTAATAGCCTTCATCGGATGGCTAAATGTAGGTATTTAGGGGTGAAATATCATCATATTTCACTATTCATCACCTACGCAATGGGATAAAAATGATAAGAATCTCTTCTCCTCTCACATAAAATACTACTTTTGGGTTGAACCACATTTGTTCAAAGTCTGTTCAGATCAAGTCATCCAAAAATATATACTTGAAGAAGAGCAACTGAGCATCATAAATTTCTGCCATGCAGGGGCCTGTGGAGGCCATTTTGGAGGACAAAAGACCGCATAGAAAATTCTTCAAAGCAGATTTTATTGGCCCTCCATCTTTCGGGACATTGTAAAATTTTTCAAAGAATGTCAACGATGTCAACAGCTCAAAAACATTTCAAGACGAAATATGATGCCACTGAACCCAATTTTGATTGTTGAAATTTTCGATGTATGGGGGATCGACTTCATGGGTCCTTTTCCCCCATCGTTCGATTATTTATACATTCTGGTGGCCGTCGACTATATTTCCAAATGGATAGAAGTTGTGGCAACCCAATCAAATGACCATAAAGTAATGGTCAAATTCTTGAAAGAAAATGTGTTCTACAGATTTGGGATTCCAAGAGCAATCATTAGTGATGGCGGTTCGCACTTTTGCAATAGCCACTTTGCCACTTTAATGAGGAAATATGGCGTCACTCACAAGGTGGCAATGTCGTACCACCCACAGACTAGTGGTCAAGTAGAAGTATCCAATCGAGAGATCAAATGAGTTTTGGAAAAGACTTTTGACCAGATAGGAGAGATTGGTCGAACCGGTTATCTGATGCTCTTTGGGCATATCGTACTGCATTCAAGACACCGATTGGAATTTCGCCATTCAGGATTGTATATGGGAAAGCATGCCATCTCTCGGTCGAACTGGAACATAAAGCATTCTGGGCTATAAAAAGATTTGATTTTGACATGCAAGAGGCAGGGTCCAATCGAAGGTTACAACTGAACGAATTAGAAGAGCTACGTTGTGATGCGTATGAAAATTCGAAGATGTACAAGGAATGGAACAAAAAGTTGCACGATCAATCAATTTCTCGGAAGGAGTTCCACATCGGACAAAAGGTTTGGTTGTTCAACTCCAAACTTAAGCTCCATCCAGGAAAATTGAAATCAAGGTGGGAAGGACCATTTCAAGGTGTATCCACTACCGTGCATGGTGTGATTGAGGTTAGAAGTCTTAAGGACAATCAAAATTTTAAAGTAAATGGGCAACGACTTAAACCAATGTTTGAGCCAATGACCCAGATGAGGATTGAAGCAATGTACCTCTGTGACTCGGAAAAGTGATAACCAAATGGTCGAGCTGTCGACGCATAAATACAACGCTTCCTGGGAGGCAACCCAGTGTGTTTTATTTTTGTCTGTCTTTATTTTTGTTAAAAATAGTCTTTCTCAATCGATTGACTTTAGAAAAGTCAATCGATTGACCTTTTATAATGTTCAATCGATTGAGGATCATCAAGTCAATCGATTGAGGTGTCTGTCATCATCATCTCTCATTATCAATGGTATGGTCATTTCATTCGGACTGCATTCCTGTCAATCGATTGAGAGTCTAATTTCAATCGATTGACAACACCTCGACATGATGGCCAGTTTTCAAAAATCAGAGCGTCAATCGACACATCTTTTTTATTACAGCTAATTTTAAGGGGTACTTCAATGTCAATCGATTAAGACTAACCTCTCAATCGATTGACTTGATTGGCTATTAACTCCGTCAGTTCCCAAGGCACCTAAACATCACGATTTTTCATGAAAAGGCCTGTGTCAATCGATTGACAACACTATGTCAATCGATCGACATTAAGAGTGCATGAATGGGTTGTACCACGTCGCATCCAAGTTCCAAATGCCCATTAAATTTCACTCGACGTGGTGGAGATCAATCGGTCTCAATCGATTGAGGAACATCTCTCAATCAATTGACAAGATGATTATATAATGGGGACACCCGTGGTCCCCTTCTTCACATTCTCCCTTGAATCTGAGCCTTGCATTTAATCATTCATTCTCATCGTATGATCGAAATGGCGGCACCTGGACCACTGATGTTCTGACCACCTCGTCCTACCAACAATCCTATGCGCATCCCGAACGATGAGTACATGAACCGCCAATTTCAAACAGAGAATTTCTTCGATCTCGCTAAATATCGATGAATGGCCGAAGCTGCTCGTTCGATCGAATTCATTGAGGCCCTACACTTGGAGATGTTTCTCCCTCCTCCGCCTATTGATGTTTCACTGCATATCCTACGATTGTTCTACCAAAACATGGAATGGATAGCGGCACCGCTATCATCGACGAGATTGCCAGTCATCCGCCTTGAAATTGATAACTGGTCGTATAATTTGAACGCCACTGATTTGGCTCGTGCATTCAACTTCTTCGTGGTTCGCCCAATGAACCACCATATCAATCCAGTCGTTGATCTCAACCAGAAGATTATGATCAATAATATGTGTGGGGGAAGGCACAGGTTGGGTTTGTCCACTAAGCGAGCTGTCCTACCTATAGACATCATGTTTTGGGACATTGTTATGTCCAACAATCTGTTACCGCATGGCACAAAAAGTGAGAGGACGAAGAGTAGGGTGTTGGCGCTTTATGCGCCTCACACGAATACTTGGTTCGATGCTCCGGGATTGATGCTTGAAGAGATGTATAGGTGTCACAGCGACATCGTGATCCCCACTGTACCAAAAAAGTGGGAGGCTATCCTTCTGCACTTCCCACATTATGTTATGCATCTGTTGGACCAAGTTGGGTGCCCGATTTTTTGACGATGAAGAAACAGGTGATATGTAATTCTATCACTATGGTATGAACGTTTGGGATAAAAGTATCAAGGCCATTCTACGAGTTACACCACCACCAATTGATGTCGATGAAATACCTCCTCCTCCCCGACCAAACCCCACACAACTCCAATGTGGCGGCATCCGACGACCTCGTCTTGAAGAGGTCCCCGATTTTAATGTCGAGGCAGTAGTAGCTCGCCTCGAGGCGTGGATGGATGGGTTGAGTACAATGGTGGGAGGTATGGATCGACAGTCGCGGTTTCAGAGTTCCCTTCTCATGTGGATTGCCCGAGAACCGTTCCCGAGGCAAGCCGACAACTTCATCGCAGGAGCGAGAGCGGTGATGGATGGAGAGGGAGATCCTGAAGATGATGATGATGATGAGTTTTAGTGTGTTTGTTCTTAATGTTTGTTTTAGTTTGGTTTGTTAGTGTGTCAATGTTTATTTTGCTTTTATGTGTTTGATGAATTGTAGTTTGGTTAGGATTAGTTTTTAAATCTGTTTTTGTTGATGGGATCACACGTTTGTAATCAAATCAGTTTCAATGAATGAAAAGTGGTGTGTTCGGTGTGGTTATTTTTTTGTGTATTCTCGGATTGATGCATAAGTTCATCAGTCAATCGATTGAGACGAACATCTCAATCGATTGAGAACTTTAATTCCCAATTCTCGAAAAGAAAGTCAAAACTGTTGATCGATTGAAAAACCTTTTTCAATCGATCAACTGTGACATTCAATTAATATTCATTATTTGAGGATCTTTTTGAATCAAAGGCTTTTCAGAGTCTAATTCTGTTTGTACACATGTGTAGGGTCAATCGATTGAGGTAGAAATTTCAATCGATTGACATTTGGGTTGACAGAACATTTTTTCTATCTGGAACAGAAAGTTTTCCAATTTGTTTCCAGTGGTATATTTCGAAAAGTAATTCTTAAAAGGTAAAGTTTTGGCCGTGTACTATATAACACCACTGGCATCACATGTCAATCGATTGGCACACATGAATCAATTGATTGACTGATGTTTGTTTTTGGAAAACTGCCTCTTCAATCTGGATTTTCGAAACCATCTTCAATCTGGATTTTCGGAACCTCTTCAATCCAAATTTCAGTTGTCAGTCAAGAAGATCAACCATCTTCTCTACCTTCGCGCAATGTCTTCAATCTGATATCGTACCCTATCGGCAGTCAAGAAATTGGCAGAATCGGCAAGAAAAAGATTGCGTCGTGAGTCGCCACCGCAACTTCTCGATTTATCAAATCGAGAAGTCATTGTTCTTGACTTAGAATCAAATCAAGAAGTCATATTGACTTTTGTTCGTTCCAACGAAAGCCGAAAAGGACCCGACTGCGAATTTGATTCCGACTTACCTTTGGGCGGAATTGAATCCCCAACCGTCACTCGTACCGCCGCCTCCTATTCCACCAACATCACTACCATAAGCTCCCATACCACCACCCGACGAGATCGGAATTACAAAGGAGATGTGGCATTACGCATTTCCGAAACCAAAGCAAGGGAGGTCTACCATGGATGACTAAGGGATTAGAAGTGTCAGTTTTAGGGTCTAGTTTTCGGAGTCTTTTAGATTTGATTTTATTTTATTTTCATATATTAGATTAGGTTATTTTTAGATTATGTTTTAAAATTAGGTTAGTTTCTTTAAATTTTTAATAAGTGTAATAAATTGCATAAGTTTAATAAAAGTTTAATTTAGTTAAATATTTGTGTGTTGAATTGTGGTCACAATACCTTTCACTTGGTCTGCTTTTTGGTCCTCGATTGCATTTCACAGGTTTGGGGGTCTTATTCACTTTTCACAAATCAAGCCAATGAGGACATTGGACAGTTCGGGTTTTTTTTTGGGGGGGGGGGGGGTATTTCTTTCGATTCATATGTGTAGATTTTATAATAATAATAAGAAGAAAAAAAAAAGGGCTATTCTCAGATTTTAAAAGTGTATCAGTCAATCGATTGAGACCATTGTCTCAATCGATCAACTGATAGTCAGTAGCCCATAAGTATTGGAAGCTTGCATCAGTCAATCGATTGAGGCATTTGAGTCAATCGATTGACTGATAACAATTAAACTCATAAAATCCGAATTGATCTCATATTCTTGAATAGTTAATGACCGGAAAATTGTAAAGAAATTTCCATCACACCATGATTGTTCTACAAATGCTCATTAATTTTGATATGTGTTGAAAGATAATTTTTATGATTCATGTCCTGAAGAATTTTGTACCATCACATGCTTTAATTCCAAAATCTGAGAATAAAGTCTAGAATTTGGAAATCCAAAGATTCCAAAGAAAGACTAAAACCCAGTAAGCTTTGGAACTTCTTCCTTGTTTTTGATGAGTGTTGAAAATTTTTGGAGTATCCTTTGAACTTCATACTTAATTGTTGAAATCTCATATACTTTATCTTTGATTTATCGATTTTGCATATTTTATATCATTACACTAGAACACATTGTGTGAAAACTCAAGGCAAGTAGGCATCATTACCATCATGAGAGGAGATGATCAAAGGCCATCGTTGGCTCGTTTGTACCCAAAATATCCCACCATATATTGATTTATCTTGTTACAACCTCTTTGAGCCCTAATTGAAAATTTTGGCCCTAAGATATTCTTTGTTAAGCTATATCAACCATACCCCACACCAGTTTGAAGAAGAAAATCTTATTCTTCAATCTCTTAGAAATTAGGGATGAGAGCAAGAAAGGAAATAAAGAGTTATAGCAATAGTACTGCAAGGAGTATCTGGTAGAAAAATATAAAAAGGGAGAGAAAAAGAAAATACATCTTGGTGCAAGAAGTAGAAAAATATGTAAAGGTGGTGTGAAAAAGAAAAATAAAAGAAGGAGAAAAGTGATAAAAAGGAAAATGTTCTAAAAAATTCGAAAAAGAAAGTGTGAAAAATCAGACAGTCAAGTGTGTTTATTTTTCCGATTTCTCAGAGAAATTTGAATCCAATCTTCCTTTTTTTTCTTAACCTTTACCCGAGCCCCGTTATAACCTTGAAAAAAGATCTTTATGATTCAATTATGAATGGTAAATGTCTTGTGGAGAGTGATAGCATAATGTCTATGATGCTTGGTATATGCATGTTTAAGATACAAATATTTTTCCTCTTGAGATTTCTTTTAATTCTTTGATGCACCGTTCTTCTTATAATATATGAGATTTTTTTACTTTGTGTACAACTTTATCTCACATATGGATGAAAATATAGACCACTCATCGGAGCGATTTCATTTTGAGTGCATACCTATGATGAGGATTGAGTCTAGACATGGTATTTAAAGGTTTCTAATTTAAACTTATTCTCAGATGAAAGAATTGTAGTAGTGATAACAGTATTGACACTCTGGACAGGAATCATGAATTATTAGAAAAATAATGAATTAAATTGAATGAGCATTAATAAAATGAGCATAGCTAGACGCATTTTAAAGATATTCACAGACATTGGACCATTTAAGGGCATGACTATAATTCTGGAAATTATTAGTTTATGAAGTTTGTAGGTACCTTCACTGAAAACCTTCAGGAGACACAACTCCTCCACTAGGGATCACCTAGGGGTTTAAAGGCTTGTTGCATAGGCTAAATGCAATCGGGCTCCCTACGAAAGTGGCATTCATTTTATTTGTTAAACTGTTAGTTATTATCTTTGCTCGAGGACTAGCAAAGTGTAGGTTTGGGGGTGTGATCGGTGTAAGAATGTGACTATATTTCGTACCTTAATTCCTACATTTAACTATCCGATGAAAGCATCTGATGGTTGTTATATAGTTTTAGTGATTGCAGGTGTTTCTGACCGTTGGATCTTCAAAGAGCATAAAAGAGAATAATTAAAGGTTACACAGGAACAGTGGACTAAGAAGTCAACATAAACATCAAAATCCGTGAAAGCAAGTGATTGGCTTAAGCATTCATCAGAAGAAGGAAGACCTTACTCCTATGTGTCAATCGATTGAGAACCAATTCTCAATCGATTGACCATAAAGACAGCTTTTCCCTCTACTTAAAATTCGAATTCAAATTCGAATTTTGGAAAATATAGAGTCAATCGTTTGAGAAAAGATTCTCAATCGATTGAGACTGTTATGGAAGTTGTCTGATCGGCTCTTATAAAAATAAATTTACGGCTTTGTTTTGAGGGTTCTCTTTTTAGGTTCTATTTTTTTTAGAGTTATTCTCTCTTTTTAGTCTCTCTCTTGTCTCTTTTAGGATCTTCTTCTCTGGGTAGATTGTACTTAGGCTTTTACAAGTTCTTTTCTTTTACAGTTTGTGGGATCATAGATTGTATTTAGGAAAAGCATTGTAAAGAGATCTTTGGTGATAAATAAAAAGTACATGTTTAAGAGAATGGCTTCGAGTTTACAACGAGATCGCACATCAAGGACGAGCGGCTAAATCATCTATTCAAGGAGGATGCGACCCCTAGATAAGTAATATTTTTATGATTAACTCCACAATTTATGTGCTTCATCATGGAATCATTCTGCTAAAAAGTATGCTTAATTGAATACCTTTTGAAGGCTTTATTATGACCATTGATCTAGGTCATCAACGATCATAATCTCTAGCTCTGTACCTGCAAGCCGATCTAGGCTGCAGAGTGATTATTTGCTCATTATCGTGATTTAAGAATCTTGAGATATGCTATGCTTTTTATATGATTCATACCGCAATGATAGGCTGAGTCATCGTTTTTAGATAGGGTATGTCGGATCGATGATCACGTTTTCTTACGATTCATTTTTCTAGATAAATGATGGTGTGATTGATGTGTTATGGAATTGTGGGTTTAATGGTAGAAAGGTTACAAATCTGGAGTAGCAGATTCCTTAATCATTCCTAAAGTTGTCATTTTATTTATCAGAAATTGTTCTTGCTCAGATTAGTTTATTTTTCTTGCATCTAGAATAGTGTGGTAATTGTTCGGCAAATCAAACTTTCTCCCTTGGTACTTTCTTAGGTGTTTTAAATCTCTTTAAGGATTAATTAAATTTCACATTTCCCTGTGGGTACGACACCCTTGATTTCACAGTGCAACAACTGAGCTTGTGCACTTGCAAGGGTAACATGTAAAACCAATCATTAGGTTGCATGCCTATGCAAAGGTATGATTTTTAACTTCTGCATTAAAGTTCTTTCTAGAGAAATTGAGTTCCAGATGGGCTGTCTCATTTACTGTCATACATATACCCCCATCTGGGACTATGGAGATCATGGACCTTAAGTTTGGAAGGGTCATGAAAGTCAATGGTCAAAGGCTCAAGCTCTATGTTGAGAATATTGTGGAGCCCTATGAAACCATCCACTTTCAAGAACCTCCAACTGTTGTGTGATCTCCAGCTGTGTAGCATATGTATCTCGATGTGTACCATAACTGCTGATGTACTGTTGTGAGATGCATAGATCTGTTTATCATTAAGATCAGTGTACTTTACTGTATGAGAGTGTGTCAGTCATCATGAGTTGTACCTAAGCCTATTTTGCATTCTCGAGAGGATCAGCAGCCTTCAGGCATCCTCTCGAGTTCATGTTGTACATGAACTGGCTGATCTCGAGAGGTTCCTGTGCTTCAATCCATCTCCTCGAGACAGCTATCCTGAGGCTATGCACAGCTTGACAGGATTGTGCATTTAAATCTCCTCTCGAGCTATTCTTTCTGAAGTTTCATCCTGTCGAGACTCAGGTTCTGAAACTTCTCAAGCTATCATGAGTGTCATTCTCCCATTCCATCTCTGTACTACATACTTGCACTCCATCACCCCACACAATACATCCAATATCTTTGCCATTAATCATGATTCATATTCAGACTATGTGTAGGAATTTTTTGTTTTAGGATTTACTGTTTTATGAGTTTTAGTTTCATTGTTGTTTTTAGCATAATTGTTATTTTATGTAGTTTTTTGTTTTACGAGTGTATGTAGTTGTTTTGTCTTCTCAGTTGTAATTGTATATATTGGTTTCTTATAAATCCTCTTTTTCTCTTTCTTAGTATGATTTTCTCTTCCTTTTCTGCAATCTTTTGTTAGTCCAATTTTCTGTTGTAGTTTATTTTCTCTTTTACACACCCTACCGCCCCTATACATCACTATTGAAACATGGAGGACAATGTTTATCTTAGGTTTGGGGGAATGACAGGGTTGACCAATAAAGTAGTTAATTTTAGTGCAGCAGTGTTAGTTGAATTGAAATAAAGAAAGTCAATTTCCACCTAACCATGTAGAAAGAGGAAATTAAAATTTTAGCAGACATTTTAAAACTGAAATCCTTTGAAAATTTAACACTTCCATGAAGTTGACATCAAGAAATTTTTTTACAATCAGTACTTAGTACACTAGAGAGGAGAGAAAAAGGTGAGGATATACCCCATGAGTTCAATTGAAAACCATATCCAGTGAGATTTGGGCCTAAAAAAAAAAATTCTTTTGAAGAGTGTCTCTGGCAATTTTTTCTTCTTTAAGGAATGAATGATTCAATATCTTTTCACTAGAAGTTAGGCTCCCCAAATTGAAATTGTTTGGCAGTCCTCATGACACCAAAGAGATGATTTAAGGCCATCATTTAGACAGTTTGAGCCTGAAATTCCTACCCATTGAATTGCCCTTTGTTTATACTATTTGAGCTTTAAAATCCATTTTTCATTAACCAAAACTAGAGTACTTGAACCTAAACCTCATGACCTGATTCAGCCTTACCCTCACTCTGAGATTTCAGAAGGTAAAGGAGAAGATGTTTAAGAAAGTTGAGAGGAGTTCAACATTTGGTGGAAGGAGAAGAGAAGAGATCTAGAAGAAGCAGTGTATCAGTTGTATAGTAGTGACAATCCATTATAAAAATAAAAAAATAAAAAAAGATAAAGAAATAAAAAGAAGTCAAAAGAAGTACTTCATCTGAAGAATGGAAAAGAAGAAAAGAAGTTGGCCACTTCAGATATGAAAAACACGAAAGATGATGAAGCTGTGATGAAATGAAGAAGGTGAAGTCATCAATCACCTCCTCCTCTTAGCTGATTTCTCAAATTTTGAATCCTTTCTAGCCCTTCTATTCTTTTTAAACCTCAACCATAAGCCACATTACAACCCATCTAAAAGTCCTCAATGATCCAAAGTGAAGTGAGCTGTCATGTGGAGATAAAGAGATGTCTAATCTATGGTGAAGAGACCATAAGGATGTCAGGAATTAGAAGCAATGTATATGCTCATGCTTGCAGGCCTGTTTGAGGTCTGCAACTGATCTTGAGCTGCAATAAATGTGATACACCCTTGAGCTTCATTTCTGGGTGATAACCTTGGTAAGGATTGAGCCTAAAAATTAACTTCATTGGGCAATATTTGGACCTGATTCTTGAGTTAATGGTGAGTTTAGTACTGATTTTCACATACTATATACTCTTGATGTAAGCTGATTGGTTGTGATGGAAAGACATATTGATTTAAGTGTTAAAATGTTTGCATTTCTGTTTTAAACTCCTCTAAATTTGAAAGAATAGGGTGTGGAATGAAGCTTTATTTGTTGAAATCTGATTTGTTATATGTTGCACTATACTTAACTATTTTATTATGAAGTTTGTGGGTATCTTCACTGAAAATCCTCAGAAGACTTCACTCCTCCACTAGGGATCACCTAGGAGTTTAAAAGGATTGATGCATAAGCTAAATGCATCTGTGCTCCCTACGAAAGTGGCATTTAAATTTTTTAGAATAATTGTTTAATTTTTCCTTTGCTTAAGGACTAGCAAAGATTAGGTTGGGGTGTATATTAATCTCTGAATTATGCCACTTTTCACCTCCTAACCTAGCCTTTAATAGGCCTTTGAGTTATTTAATAATTGATTTTTAAGTGTGTTTTTGTAGCTAGCAATAAACTGCATAATAGTGCAGCAATCCATTTAATGAGAGCCAAGAAGAAAGAAATTAGAATCAAGCAGTAGAGCTTATGAGAATTATAGTGATTGAACCATGGTGGTCCACACCATAGGGGCTATTCAGTAGGCCTTGGACCCCTAGGAGTCCTACAATGAAAGAACGTGGGGCTCAAGCATAATGGAGTGCTGCAGCGGGCTATACAAAACAGCCGAGAAGCATAACATACAACTCGAGCAGTTAAACACCTTCAGCAATCTCAGCTAGAGCAGCTGTCGAGAAGATGCACCCTTCAGAACTTTCAGCTCAAGCAGCTGTTGAGCAACTCTATGTCTTCACAATCAACCTATCGAGCAGCTCAAGTAGACTGAACCTCCAAAAATTCAATGTCGAGCATCTCTCAAGAGGATCTAGGCTTTCAAACAATATTTGCTCGAGTAGTTCCATAGTAGATGCACCTTCAGCACTTAAATCTCGAGCAGTTCTTGAGCACTTTATAGTTGAAGCATTGAACCTGTCGAGTGGATGCTGCATTGTACCTGTCAATCAGCTTCAAAACCATCCACTCAAACAGTTCTGAAGTATCTTGTCGAGCTATATTCTGAAGCCATTTAACCTGTCGAGCACTTATGGAACTATCCACTCAAGCTACTGCCTGAAGCACTAGAACCTGTCGAGTTGAACTACTGGAGCACCCCAGCCACTTGAGGAACCTTCAGAATGCATCCCATCCACTCGAGGCTGAGGTTCCAACATTTATATTCGAACTTTAAGGGTATTTTTGGAACTCTACAGCACCTAGGACACCTGTCCAAGTGTGTTGTGCTTTTCCTCACGACTCAGGGCAAAACTTGGCTGAGAATGAGCCACGACAACATCTCCCAATGTTTTGACTTTTCCTTTTTTCTAATTGGCCAAAGCACTTTATTGCTTTATGGATTGTATAAACAGATATAAGCTATTTTGTAAAAGGCAACCAAGATACTATCAACCTGTGTTCATTTTAGGGTTAGGGATATCTTTCTTTTTCATTTTCTTCTTCTTTCCTTAGCCCAATAGTAATGTTGGGCTAAATCTTTATAGTAGCTAGTTTTATTTTGAGCTATAATATATTATTGTAATTGCATTGTAAGGAGATTGAAATCTTGCAGAGATTGCAGCCTTGAGGGCCA
This sequence comes from Chloranthus sessilifolius, assembly GCA_021018995.1. Lineage (NCBI taxonomy): Eukaryota > Viridiplantae > Streptophyta > Magnoliopsida > Chloranthales > Chloranthaceae > Chloranthus > Chloranthus sessilifolius. The sequence goes on along the minus strand of CM037594.1, from coordinate 107,102,063 downwards.
AGTCATTGTAAGTTTCTTTTAATCAATGAACAGCTAATTTTATTGATTCATATAATCAATGAACAGCTAATTTTATTGATTCATATAATCTATCTTTTTATGGTTTTTAATTAAGATTTGTATGGGTTTTATGCTCCTATGGATGCATGAGCTTATAAGTCTTATAAACATAGTGGTTGCAGTGAGTTTACTATTCTAGCTTTAACCCCTTGACTGGATTACATCTATAGGATATTTTGTGACCATTTAAGTGAACAAAACATAGCCCTAGGATTAGTCTAGATCTCAGAGTTGAGTTGAATTCTTTTTCCTTACACTTGTGCTTGTAGCCAAGTGAAGGATTGTTGCAGATCCAACCCCTCCTCTATTTTTACAATACCATTTTCAGTGATGAGATCTGAAGTCCTGTAGAGATTGCAGACTTGAGAGCTAGGTCATTGCAAGCTTCTTTGTAGTAATGACTAGCTGATTTCAATGCCCCATTCAATCTGTGATATCTTATAGTTTTCACTAGATCTTCATGGACTGTTTGCTCCTATGGATGCATGAGCTTGTAGCCTTGCAAACATAATGTCTGTAATGGTTTTCCTGATTCAACTTTAGCATGTATGATTGGATCACATCTCTGATATATCCTGTGACCATTTGAGTGGACAAGATATAGCCCTAAGATTAGTCTAGATCACAAGGCTGAGTTGGATTCTTCTACCTTGCTCTTGTGCTTGTAGCCAAGTGAAGGACTGCTGCAGATCCAGCTCTTGATATGTTTTGCAATGAAGATTAACCATAGCTGTCTATTTCTCTATATTTTCTATTTTAGTTTACCAACCCATCTTCACTTTCTTCCACCCCCTTTCTTTAGATCTGGTTTTTATTTCTATTTTTCGTTTAGTTTGTGACAACCCAAAAACACCCTCTCTTTACCTTGCTTTCTAATTTAGGTTTAGAGTTGTCAGACCTATAGCAGATTTGGAGATTTACTATAATTTTTAGATCATCACTCACTGTGGGACAAACTCTTACTTATTAAAACTTGCTGCAACAACCCTAGATCTTGCAGGATTGTATGTTTGTTTTCCTGTTGTGTTTAATCTATTTTCATCCCCTTTTTATTCTTATTTTGCCTATTCTTTATTGTTGCCATACATTTATCAGTTTTATAATAAAAAGAACACAACACAACAATATAAATCCAACAGGTCCCTTCCCACCTTCGTTTAGATTCATATATATACTTGTGGCCATCAACTACATGTCAAAATGGGTCGAGGCAGCAGCCACAAGAATAAATTGTCATAAGGTGGAAGTCTCTTTCATCAGGGAGAATATATTTTCACGGTTCAGAACCCCACGAGCTATTATAAGTGATAGAGGAAGCCATTTTTGCAACAAGTATTTTGAGGGCTTGCTCAAGAAATATGTTGTTAGTCACAAAATTGCAGCCCCCTATCACCCGCAAACCAGTGGGCAAGTTGAGATTTCTAACCAATAAATAAAGAAGATACTGGAAAGATTTGTCTGCCTGATAGAAAAGACTGGTCCATGAGATTGAACGATGCCTTGTGGGCATACAGAACTGCCTATAAAACACCCATCGACATGTCTCCTTACTGACAGATATACGGGAGAGCTTGTCATCTACATGTGGAACTAGAGCATAGAGCTTTATGGGCTATTTAATCACTTAATTTCGAGTTGTTCATGTCTGGGGAACAATGAAAACTTGAGCTCAATGGACTAGAAGAAATTCACAATGATGCCTATGACAATTCTCAAATTTATAAGGCCAAAACTAAGGCATTCCACGACAAACATATTTTACAAAAAAAATTTGAGTCACGCCAACAAGTCTAACTGTTTAATTCGAGATTAAAACTATTCCCAGCAAATTATGAAGTCGTTGGGATGAATCGTATAATGTTATAGAAGCATTCCCTCACGGGGCTGTACCCATCCAAGATCCCAAGGACGGTCGTACGTTTAAGGTTAATGGGCGGAGATTAAACCTGATGATTACATAAGAAGAAAAAGGGGTTGTGACCACAATGTCACTGAAAGACCATGAGTATGACTGAAATACTCCAGGGCAACGTCGAGCTACCAACTCATCCGTAGTACATTTGTATACTATTGTTTAGGGTATGTAATCATTCTAGGTTGTATGATATTAGGATTGCTTTGTTAATTTTGGGGGCATACTTAAGGCCTTACATATACCCGCGATTTCATCAAGTATTTCTAGTCAATCGTAGTGATTACAATCGCTCGAGGTTATTAGGAATTCCTACAATTAACGCGTAGCGAATGCGGGTATGAAAAGGCCCGACTAATGGTGAGCCAACACCCTCTGTGTACGAACGACCACAATGTTCTCGTAACTTCCTAAAGAGCTGAAAAGACGCCTCGATATTATACAGAGCTGCGGATTCACCATTTCACATTTATTGTCTGCACCTGCCAGTACATCTTTTCAACGCTCTCCCATAATAGCGACCTTTCGTCTCTTCGTCGTTGTTCCTATTAATACCCATGCCCCTCTCAGTCCAATTCATTACATTCTCTTTGTTCTCTTCATCCGCAACACTTCCCTCATGGCGAAACAACCGAATTAGTTTGAGATCGCTAACGCATTTGAAAAGCTCCTCTGACGAGAAGTTATGGCAATCTTTGCACTTCTTAAGGAGAGAAGGCGGTTGATAGAGGAATTTTTATCTCTTCTTCCCGTTCTAGAACCCGCTGACGAAACACTGCCTCCATCCCCCAAACGTCAGAGGCGATCCACCACCCCTCTACCTTCGCCTTCTTAAATCCTCCCTTTACATCTTCTATTGGATGCACCCACCCGGGGAGGGCGGAAACAATTTTTTTAGGTGGGGAAATTTTGGTTAGAAGCCAAGCGCCGATCTTTATCGAAGAAAATATTTCCTCGGACGTTGCTACTGATGTCGTATTTAGGATGTGTATAGAAAGTTATTTTGTCTAATTCTTTTCGTTTATGATGCAATTTCTATTTTAATAAGTCGGAAGTAATTTCTCCCAAGTTTGGGGGGAGATTTTTGAATGATTCTGCAGATTACATGCCCGGTACCTTAGCAACATCATTAAGGTAATAAAATTGAGTGTCCCCTATTTTGTGCACAATGAAGACATTGTCCTATTCAAGTTTAAGGGGGATACATCTTTCTGTGTACATTAGTTTTGTTTAGAGTTTTTATTTAGTTTTTTAGTCCTTAGTTTCTTTATTTTAATGATAGATTTTTTTTTTCTACATAGTTAACCATTATATGAGAGTTATGATAGAAAAAAATTATTGATTCCAGAATACTTTACGATCCAACGTAGTAGAAGTTCAACAATCAAAATAGAGCTGTTACGATTCATGGTAACCTCTTGAGCACTGTATCAGATTGAATAATGGAAACTATACTTTGATTTAAACTGCAATATTTAGATTATAAGTTTCAAAATTATATAATCAGCGAGATTTTGAGCCATAATTCCTCTTTTATTTTGAGAGAGTGACAGCTTTCTATTCAAACTTTAAATTTTCTTTAAACTTCTTGACTGCATCACAATGAAATCGCATATTGCTGAAAAAACTGAATCAAATATTCTATGATTATGATAACTTATTTTTCTAGAACTGTTCATTAGATACATCAAAACAATAGGACATTCATGCTAGTGAATTATGAAGATGATTTAAGGCCATCTTTTTTATTGCGTTTGAGCCAAAAAGCCAAAAATCTCAAAAATGCAGTCATTGAATCCATATTAGAAGCCTAAACTGAATATCTTTATACCCAAAATCGTGTAAACACACTTAACCATATGTACAGCCCAAAGCTTTCAATTTTTTACCCTTATATTTTCTGAGTGTTTAGAACGAGAAAGAGAGGAGTAGGGAGTGAAAGGAGTAAAAGAACAACAGATAAGGGATATACAAAAAAGGGGTACAGCTAAAAGAAATAATTTTCTAAAAAAAAAGAAATATAAGAAAGAGTCAAGAAATCATAATTACGATTCTGAAAAGATAGAGAAGCAAAAAGATTCCAAGCTAAAAATTCAAGAGAATATCTCTTAAAAGAATAAAGAAATGGGATTTACAGAAAAACAAATTAATGGGAAGAAGTACCCAACTTTTTGGATACTTACTGAAGTATAAAAGAAGAAGATAGAAGAAAGAAGAACTAATTTTTCATAAACTTTTGAATTCTATCTACCTTTCTTAGAAACCTTTAACCCAAAGTCCCATTACAAGCCAAATAAAGACCATCTTGATTTATGATTCGCAATAGCATGAGCCTAATAGAGAAGTATATAATGAATACGATAGATAAACAAGGAAGCATATGAATAGAATTGATTATCTATTCCATAAGATTTATCTTTTTAGTCAATTATCCATTGAAATTATCATGCATATCATATTGAAAGAACCCAAAAATTTTAAAATCTTTTTAAGAGTATACCAATAGTGAAAGTTTGGATGAAAATGTTTTCTAAATATACAGTTTAGAAAAATTTATAAAGAATAAACTTTTCACTGATACGCACACACTCCATGCTATGTTGAACTGAAATTATCGAGTTCTGATCAAGGATAACTGCTATGATGAAAAGTTAAGGATGTTGGAGTCATATTCTTGGAAAAACATGATAACCATGTAATGTTTAACTAATTGGTGTAACAGTAGGATAAAATTTTTAATTTTGCTTTTATTTACAAAAAATTTTGAGATTGAAAAAAATAAATAAATAATCCAAAATCTTTTGAAATTTGTAGGTAACTTCACTGAAAACCCTTAGGAAACTATAACTCCCCCACTAGGGATCACCTAAGGTTTTAAAGGCTTGTTGCATCTGCTAAATACAATCGTTTTCCCTACGAAAGTGACATTTAATATTTTTAATTAGTTTATTTTTTCCTTGTTTGCTAGGGACTAGCAAAACGTAAGTTTGGGGGTGTGATCAGTCACAGAATATACCATTTTATCACCCTTAACTTAGTGATGTTAGACCCTAGTTTGCTATTAACAAGATAAGGATGTATAGATATTAAGAACAGACATCGAATAAGAGTCAAAGTGTTAATCTTCGTCAAAATAAACTCAAAAAGTAGTAAGAAAAATGATCGAACGCAAGACGATTCGACTCGTATTTAAAGCCAGTCAAAGTAAGAAATCACAAAAGATGATTGAACGAATCTGAAGAGAAAATGAGAAATCATAAGTTACGATTCTTCAAAAGACGTTTCAAGAGGAATGCAATACAAGAGAATTGCGATCGTTCGTACTGGAAAATCATACAAAGAGAGATGCACTGAAAAGAGAAAATCGTATTCATGATTTTGCAAGAGTAAAAGCTCATGTTGCTGCTGATCACGTAAGAACTATACCGTCATGCACAGAATTAGAAGATCTCTTGAATTAGAAGTTCAGTACACCCCGAATCTAAGAAGATTGACGAAAGACTCCTAAAAGAACTCTGTTGCTGAAATAGAAGAAAAATCCTGAGCACATCTACCAATCAAAGCAAGGAAGAATTGGGATTAGAAGTAGAGTTATATTAGGAATCTTTTATTCTTAGTAGTTTCTTTTATTAGAAATAGAATAATGTAAATCGACTCCTTATGATCTATAAATAAAAGAACTCGACACATAGGAATTCTTCATCGAAGGAATTCTCAGCATCAATTGACGACTGAGGTTGGATTTTCTTCTTATCAACTTTACTTTAGAGTAGTTTAGATATCCAAGGTTTCTTGAGAGCAATTGACGACTGCAATTGGGAGCTAGAAGATTAGAGTAGAGTATCTGTAGTTTCTCAGAAGCAATGGATGCTTGTGACTGCAGGATGAAAGATCTTTTTATTGCTTTCTAGTTTAGATTTACTTTCATGCACTTTACTACTTTGTAAACATCTAAAAGTTTTTTATTTGAATTGACAACTCAGATTGAGAATTTGTAAATTAGTGTAACGGTTTTACTTTTTCATCTTTAATTTTCTTGAGTTTGATTGACGCCTAATTTTAGGAAAATTGTTGATTAACATAAATTTGTGTTGAGGAATTCTTGAGTTTGATTGACGCCCAAATTTTAGAGGATTGAAATATGGTATAATGGTACTTTAATTTTATAAACATCGAGAACTGAAGGATTGTGATTGACGACTATAATTTGGAAGAAGGAGGATTTAACTTTATTTTTTGTAATTAGTTTTAACCAACCCATTCTTTATTCATATTTCTCCAGTAGTTTAGGATCTTAAAAGGCAAATACAAGTTTTTAAATACACGAAAACATATAAGAAAAATACCTTCCTCATGGGAATGATCCTATACTAGTGCAATAATTTCCATTGTGCGCTTCCAATAGATTAAGACTTAATATGATAAAAGCCTGATCATGTACCACCCTATCGAGAAATCGAGTTCAAAATCGATTTGATCTCAGGGACCACACTAATTACCAAGGCACTATATTGGATGACCCCTGTAGAATTAAAGAAACTGAAAATATAATTCAAGGAACTGTCAGATAAGAAATTCATCAGACACAGTCAGTCGCCATCGAGAGCCCCAATGCTTTTTGTAAAGAAGAAAGATGGTTCGATGAGGCTATGAATCGATTACCGTCAGTTGAATAGTGTAACCATCAGAAATCGATACCCCCTTCCACGTATCGATAATTTATTCGATTAGCTCCAAGGTGTCAAGTGCTTTTCTAAGATTGATCTTAGATCAGGCTACCACCAACTGAAAGTAAGAGAAGAAGAAATTCCAAAAATGGCTTTCGCTTGCAAGAATGGGTTTTACGAATTCTTAGTCATGACATTCAGACTAACAAACGCCCCAGCTTTATTCATGGATGTGATTAATCGGGTGTTCAGACAGTATCTTGATGAATTCATCATCGTATTCATAGATGGCATTCTCATCTACTCGCGATCAGAGGAAGAACATGAAGAATACTTTTGTCTCACACTTCAAACACTGCGAGATCACCAGTTGTACGCCAAACTCAGTAAATGCAAATTTTGGCTTAAACAAGTAACTTTTCCATGCCACATGGTATCAGCAGAAGGAGTGGCCATCGATCCTTCGAAGATCAAAGCAATTACATAATGGAAAGCACCGACGAGTATTATCGAAGTTAGGAGTTTTCTCGAATTGGCGAGTTACTACAGTCGCTTTGTTGAAGGATTTTCACGCATTGCACTACTGCTCACTAATCTCACATGGAAGAATGTCAAATTTGTGTGGACCGAGGAATATAAAATAAGTTTTTTAGAATTGAAGAAGAGACTTACTACTGCACCAATCTTCACCCTACCTTCTACTTCAGGCACTAGTGAATTTGAAATATTCACGGATGCATCTCACCAGGGACTTAGTTGTGTGCTTGAGCAAAGTAATAAAGTTATCGTTTATGAGTAAAGACAACTCAAACCTCACAAAAAGAACTACCCAGTTCATTACTTGGAACTGGTCACAGTCATCTTCGCCCTCCAACTATGACGACATTATCTCTACAGCAAGACATTCAAGATTTATACAAATCACAAAAGTTTCAAGTAGATTTTTTGACAAAAGGATCTGAATTTGAGACAACATAGATGGATGAAATACATGAAATATTATGATTGTTCTATAAATTACAATCCTGGGAAAGAAGATGTCGTCGTTGATGTACTTAGTAGGAAATCCTCGACATCGTTAGCCAGATTAAAAACTTGGAAGCCCTTCGCTGAACTCGCTGGTGAAGACATTTGCCTCAAAAAAATTGAAGATGGTATATATTTCCCAAGAATTGTGATGAGTTCGTTCATTTTAGATAAAATCAGGAAAATACAGCGTACAGACTCGAAAATCTTGAAAATCATTGGCACCGTAGGATCAAAATTCGATTTCAGCCTCAGGACGGATAAGACATTACCCTTCAAGTAAAGACTGTGCGTACCCAATGTTCCCCAAGTGAAAAAGGAGATACTTAATGAAAGTCATAAATCAAGATACTCAGTATATCCAGGCAGCACTAAGATATATCCAAATTTGAGAAATTGGTATTGGTGGCCGAATATGAAGCGAGAAATAGTCGAATACGTGTCGAAAGTGCTTAGTCTGCCAACAAGTCAAGGCAGTACATCAAAAATTGGCCGGACTTATACAACCCTTACCCATCCCGGAATGGAAGTGAGAAAACATATGTATGGACTTCATCCCAGGTCTACCAAATACGATAAAGAAGAACGATGTTATCTGCGTGATAGTTGACAGATTGATCAAGTCAGCTCATTTCTTACCATTCAAGACTACCACAGATGGGAACAAACTTGCCGAAATATATCTAAAAGAGATTGTAAAACTACATGGGTCCCAGTCAGCATTGCCTCCGATCGAGACTCAAAATTTACCTCCAAACACTAGACAGCCTTCCAAGAAACACTGGGCACTCGATTAGATTTTAGTATTGCCTTCCACGCCCAAACGGACGGCCAAACTGAAAAAGTGAATCAAGTAATTGAAGATATGTTATGAGCGTGTATGCTCGACTTTCGAGGGAACTGGGACAATCACTTCCCGTTGATCGAGTTCTTTTATAATAATAGCTACCAGACAAGTATCGGAATGTTTCCTTTCGAAGTTTTATACGATAGAAGTTGAAGAACGTCGTTATGTTGGGACGAAGTTGGTGTTAGGAAGATGTTTGGACTTGAGCTAGTCTAAACTACAACTGAGAAAGTCAAACTGATACGCGAACGACTTAAGATAGCTCAGGATCGTCAGAGAAAGTACGTCGACCCTCACCGTTGTAATTTAGAGTTCGAGGTAACACAGTAAAAATTTTGAACTTTAAATTTCATTTACAATTATGTTCGTTGTTAAACACTAAAATCTTTTTAATAGGTTGGTGAGTGGGTATTTATTTGTATCTCCCCGACCAAAGGTGTTATGTGCTTTAGAAAGTGGGGAAGCTAAGCCTCAGGTATGGAGAGCCTTTCGAAGTCACGAAGCGCATTGGCGAGGTTACGTATAAAGTCGCTCTACCGCTGCAATACATGGGAATCCATGATATTTTCTACGTATCAATGCTGAGGAGATACATCTATGACCCCTCACACAGTGGAGATCAAACCCGTCGATATAAAGGAGGATCTCACCACCATAGACAAACCGATTAGAATTTTCGATCAAAAAGTTCAAGTCTTCAAGAACAAAATGATGATATTGGTATTGGTCCAATGGCAACATCACACTCCAAAGGAGGCAACCTGAGAGAATGAAGACGATATCAAAGAAAATCATCTTGAGCTTTTCGGATAACTGGTACTTAATTTTCGATGACAAATTTTTTTTTTTAGGGGGGAAGAATGTTATGACCCGAAATTTTGTTGACCCTGTTTAATGGTATAAGATGGGCAAAACACCAAAACTAAGTACTTTTGTGCACACCATATCATGGCTTACACACTCTTAAATTAGAAAATTCTAATATAATCGGTTTACACTATAAAGGCACTAAAATCCCTCTATTTTTAGAATTCATTTTAGCAGGCAAGTAGAGTCCAAAAAGGACTCTTTATTTTCCAATCATAGACGATCCTTATATCCCTCTCTCGGGATCTCTTTCTTTGCATAAATCTCTCCTCTCGAGCCCTCTTTCTCTCGCATCTCACTTCTCCCGTTTATCATCTCTCTCACGGGTCCTTTTCTTCTCTCATCCAACCTAGCACCACACCAATCCACCGAAGCCGCATCACTGAAATCGACGCGTAGACTGCCGCATCGCCGAATCGATCTAAATCATCCCAAAAACCTCATGCACGCTCCAAGAGGTGGGTTTGGGTCTTCACACATACGAGACGAATCAGTCCACGATAAGATTGATGGAGTTGGTCTCATTTGAGATTGATCAGTTCCACGTGATAATTCGTCCCACATGAGACCCATTAGTCTTATATGAGACTGACCAATCTCTTATAAGACCGATCAGTCTCAAATGAGACCAACACCATCGTTCATATAATGGATTGATCGGTCTCATACGAGTTCGATTGATCGGTCCCATATTAGACCATAGGAGCATTTTTGTCTAACTCATTTTTTTCCACTCAAATTGAATTTTAGTGCTTTTCAATTAATAGACCCTCACAACTTTCTTAAAATAAAAAATGGAAAAAGTTTAGGGTTTGAGACGCTTTCAGGTAATAAATAATAAGAGTGAGTAGCTTGTGGTTCAATTCTCATCCTCCTCATTGTTTCTCACTAATTTGCCATTATCTTTACAACCCTCACCACTATAGTTGGTGATTCTTCACAAGGCTCTGCAACTGTCACATATGTATGTGTTTCTGCTCTTCAGCTCTCGAGGCTGTCTTGGCCAAATGACCGTAAAAAAATAAAAATAAATAAATAAATAAACAACTTTGAACTGTCAAGTACTTTCGGTATTAATGGAGAACCTCTCAGGTAATTAACTCTTTATTTAATGGGATACAAAATATTAGAAATTTGGGGGTTTTGTTGTTCCCTTTTAAATGGCGTAGGAGTACCAGTTGGTAGCATATTAGCATGCGCAATGCAGAGAGCGAAAGAGAGTAATGTAGAGAGAGAGAGAGAGAGATTACTCACCAATAAGTAATTTGTCCATCAATTTATAATATCGACTTCTCATCTTATCCCACTTTTTAAAAGGGACTTTGGCAGAAAAGAATCATATGCATGGTTGAATTATTAGGGTTGTGAGGATGGTGTGCATATCCACTCCGCCATATCCAAGAAATGATATTGGATCATGATTCGCCAAAGGTAGACTTTTCCTTTGCCTATGGAGAATCTTGCTCCTAAAAATCTAATGCCTTGGTTTGATAGTTTTCTAGCATTTGTTTTTTTTAAATTATTAGGGATTCCTACCAATTCCTGCTTGACTAGAAAATAAAAAATATGTTTGATTGAGATGTAGAGAACATGATTCCGGGAAAACCCATGTTTTCAATCATTTGGTTTGTACTTATGTATTCATTTAACATAGTATTACTTATGAATACAATATCAATTCTTGATATGTGAGCCTACAATAAGGCATCTCACACGAGGCGACTTGGGGCAATTTTTTGCATGCTCAATCTTTGCCACAAAAATGGTTAATTTGTACCTGTTTCAAGGTGTAACCGTGGCATGTGTAAGTCACGTGATACCAACTCAATTCCATCTTATGGTAGGTATTAGGTGGCACATGACTTGCTTCATGGGTAACCTTTTGCAACGTGTCCTATAAAAGACACATCTGTGTTGAGTCTAAGGATCTGTGGAGTATGTCGAACTAGTCAATACCTTTTAAAATAAAAATGCATCATATTTACAGTTAGGTTTATAAAAGAACAAGATAATTATTGGAGAAATTGATTGTACATGTTATGTGGAGTGCACATGATTCATTATGAACACCAATCATTCCATGTGTAAATTGGAAGATGAGAAGTAATGAGGAGAGAGGGAGAAAGAAGTAGAAAGAGAGAGAGAGAGACATCATATCACCAATCACAGCACGAGATTTATGTAGTTCACCAATTTTCTACGCCCACAGGAATTTAGGGGCTATCATTTGTCAAATTATAGTACACTCGTATAAGATCTCTCACTCAAAAAGTCTCTCTTGCTAGTTTTTTTCCCTTCTTCTCTCCTCTCACTCCTAGAATTTCTCCATCCCAATTTTTTCTTTTTTTCTTTTTTTAAATTGTTGTCTAATGGTACGCTAATAGTGCCTATTCATAGGCAAGGCACTTAGAATATTCCCCACTTCAAGTCTTAATTTGAAAGCAAGCGCTCCTCATTGGTTGAATTAGTGACATTCTAGAAGCTTCAAATCTAAATTTGGAAGCAACATCTTCTCAATGAGTGTACTAATGATGATCTTTTAGAAATTTGAAACCTTAAAATTGGATTAAACTCTTTCTATTGGGTGCATTAATGATTTTTTAAAAGCTTGAAGCTTTCACTTGAAAGCAACCTCTTCCTAATGCAAATCTATCTTTGGAATATCATCTTTCTAACAACTTTGACTCTTCACTTGGAATCAACATCCCATTGTTTGCTTAGGAATTAAGCAAGATTCTATCTTTGCTGTTCTATATGGTGCTTATTCATTAATTACATGAGTTTATCTTCTCCACATGTGGTATTATTTTATTTATTTATAGTTAATTAGGTTTAGCGTCCCTACCCTATTTTTTGAAGAAAATCGAAAAAACTGCATTCTATAAAAGTACAAATCAAGTCTTTTTGACTACGAGAGCAAATGCTTGAAGGGATATATATAATGGGTTTGGCAAAATGATCAATCTGTGCTTCCATTAATCTTTATCCAAATGATATATATATATATATATATATATATATATATATATATATATATATATATATATATGTTGAAGGATTCTGATCGATCGGACAAAAGATGCAAGATGTTTAATGCATTGAACATTATGAATTAATGAAGTTATATAACTGCCACTATGGGTAAAGGTCCATAAAAATAAAAGCTTGCTACATGTTGGCCATCATGATTTTTCCTACCAATGCAAAATTTTCCTTCGAAACAGGAGGCGTCAGTGTTGATCTTCTTAAAGCCCGAAGGAGGGTGTGTGGTATTAGATGGGGTTAAATCGGATGTTATACATGAAATTTTGTGAAAATTTTATGAAAATACTTTGTGAGGCAACTTTGGTCGTATTTGACTATCTTTGACTTTTGTAGACTTTCCTCAGTTTTATGGATAAAATAAAATTGACTTTCTTTGACTGAAATTGATTTTCTTTTGCCAGCTTTGACCAAAGTTGATTTTTTTCAGTTTTGTTGAGCAAGTTTGACCTTCTTTGATCGAGTTTCATTAGCATTAATTCCCTTCATCGGTGTCGCATATTTTCATCCACGGGTGCCAATTCCACTCTTTCTTCTCATTGTCACTTATAAAATTGTATTTTTAGCTTCATACACCTAATGCTAACTCTCAGGCGATCTATTCACAAGAACACGAATATGAAAGATGTGAATTGTGTGCATCTAGAAACGCATGTGTAACTACCCTGATTTTTATATTAATGTATTAAATATATTAGTATAATAATATATTTTTTATTATTTTAAAATTAAGTTTATAATTATTATTATATATGTTAGAATAATTCAATGGCAAACTTATGAAACTTATTCTCTTTGAAGAACTGTCTTTTCAGATTTATCTTTTTATCATGAGTTGAAAGCACACAAGTTTAGCATCTCTTCACCATAAATCTTTTTTTTTTTTTTTTTGGGATGAAACTTCTATCCTTTTCATTAGAAATGGAGAACCATTACAATCTGGAAAATAAGTCACCACAAATTGACGATTACAGAGTAGAGGGTCACAATCCAATAAGTGGTAGTTACAATCACTAATATTAAAATAAATTGAATGATATCCAAGATCCATCTAAGAACGACACAGAATTAAAGGACCTTCAAAATAAGGTAAAAATTTGAGAATCCATCACCAGCCTGAACATCTGCCGGTAACCGACACCGAAAATCTACCCGAAGAGACGCCACCACCATCGGTAAACTCACGATCTCCAAAAACTCCCACCACTTTAAAAACGAGGGCAACAACTGACCAAAAGCTTCACACATCGCTTCAGCCGAAGCTTTTAAACAATGCCTCATGACGTAGATATAGTGCATGTGTTCGCGTAACAACAAAGCTGCCAATACGTCGGCAATACGTCGGTAAAACTCGTGACCAAAATCGTTTCAGAAACAAGTATGGACTACAAAAAAGCCTTTATAGAGGCGATCTCTCCTTGAAATAAAAGGCTTTCACTAAGAAGAAGATAAAACTCTCATATTCTAACCCTAAAATAAAAAAAAATAAGGAGAGAACAATAGAGGGCCGAAGCCTCCAAGCAAAAAAAATCTCAAATGATCGATTTATTGAAAGTATAAAGAAAAATAGATGGAAAGGGATTGAATCCCCTCTTCCCAACCCCTCCCATAAATCGTCTTTTACCCACACCGACTTTCAAAGTTGTCTATCTTTTTTCACTTTTTTCTTTCTTTCTCTTCTCTCTCCCCAAGCCTTTTAAATAGCCAGAAATTTTTCACCGTAAATCTAAAAAGACACAAGTCACTCGATTTTTCTTTTACCATTAGTTGAAAAGACAAAGTTTTGCATCTCTTCACTGTAAACCTGAAAAGACACAAGTAAAATCGATTTATATTTTTATGTTATCTGAAAAGATACATATTTGAAATCTCTTCACCATAATCTGAAAAGACAATGGTTCAAAATTTTCTCTAGAGATAAGATATCCGTTAACAAAACACAAGACACAATAGAAACTATAATAACATTTATTTCTCTTCTCACTACAAAAAATATGTTTATTGGAGACAGCTTTTAGCCGTCTCCAAAGATGTCCAAGCCGTCTCCAATAGTACACTACGTGAAAATCGTCAAAAAATAACGGCCCAAAACCATTGTAAATGTCATAAGAAACGGTTATGCGCCATTGTGACGGCCGTTGTTTATAGAGCAGTGATTTTCATAAATCACGGCCCAAAGTCATTATTTTTTTATCAAATAAACAACGGTCCATGACCGTTTCACATTAACAACGGTTTTGAACCGTGATTATAATAAAAAAAAGGTTATTATTTTTCTTCAGAAATCACGGCCTAAATCAGTTGTATATGAAAACAACATCGAACCATTTAATTTACTCAAAAAAAAAATGGTTATAGACCATTATTTTTTTTTTTCATTTTTTTTTTAAATGCACATCTTCCATTTTTGTACTATAATTGGGGTCAATCTACCTGTTACAAATATTATATCAACCACATATCACTCTACGAGGGAAAAAATTCATAATCCATTCAACTAAATGAAAAAATAATAAGTCAAAAATAAAATTATTATACAACATTATATTAATACATTCAACACCATCTCATTAAAATATATTCAAAAATATCCTATTAACACATTCAACAACGCCATATTCGAGCATGACTCGGATTGCCAATAATACCCAATGACAAAGAATTTTAATGTCTCATTGCTTAACACCTTTGATTAAGCATAACTCGGCTTCTCTTTCTTCTCGTTGGAAAGAGCTAGGAGTGACACACCGGAAACCTTCACCACCTTAAACCTTACGCCAGGAATATCTCCCACTGCATGACCCTTACGATCAAATTCAGCTATTAAAACTTCGTCATGTAAGAAACATAAATGCATTCAAAATCTATGATAATGGATGACTTTATATAAGATGTTGAGCATTAAACAACATCTGAAAACATATAAATTAAGTATGACGTGTTTTATCTATTAGTTAGTTGTACACGCTCCAAGAAAAAAAATCATATATTTATATTAAAAATTACAAGACCAACCTTTATTTCTATCTTCCACAAGTTAGAATTTTCTGTAGAAGGGCACATGAGAACAGCCATCTCTGGTTCCCAGCAGCCTAAGGCAGCCGGATCCACTGTTATATACAAAAGCTAGCCGTGTGCTATATCGGCTTCTGTACTCCACAGAACCTTACATGATTTCCAAAATGTTGTAGCTGAGTTGACTCCTGAGAATTCATAGCATTCCCGAGACAAGCACCATCAGATCTTCCAAATCTATGAAGCATCTTTATAACTTAATAGTATGGTCCCAATCATTATATATTTGTCAAGGAATATATGGAGCCCCATCATTGATGATGGTCTTAAGCACTATGTAGAACACTTTGAATAAAAGTTGAACTAGAGAGACATGAAAGACCATCAAAATGTTACCTTTCCCAATTCCCAATATCTCCTACGAATTATTAACAGTTGACAAGGTATTCAGATGGTTCATAGCACCTTCTAATGGTTAATTACTAAAAAAAACTTGTGCTAGATTTATTTATTCCTAGAATTGTAAGCAGTTTCTATTTTGGTGGCCATCACTATGGTAAAACCCGTTGACCAGTGAATGGTATAAGATCAACCTTAAGATGTACAATTGCTATTCTGGTGAGTTTGAAGAGAATAGGCAACTGCTTATTGTGTCTTTCAGTTAAAATATGATTGTGATTTCTAATCACACTATAATTAGCAATTTCAGTCCTTAATGGGATAGGACTCTTTGGCTATAAATATAAGGGGTGCCTGGTCCCAACGATAGCTCGACGTAATTCAATCCTCCCTATTGGCGAGAGCATCCCCATTGTGCTAGGAGACATTGAACGAGAGAACATCGTTGAAGATCGGCAACCATCAATGGCTAATGCTCAAGGTGCGCATATTTATAGTTTGTTGGTTTTTGATTGATCATGCGCCTAGATCTTTAGGCTTAATTTTGGATGGTCGGATCGTCAGATCCATTTAGATTCCATCAATTGGTATCAGAGCCATGATTGGCGTTATGATCGGTCAAAGCATTATAATACGCATTTATGTGGTGTAGAGTTTTTTTTTTTTTTTTTTTTATTGCTGTTTACAAAAAAAAAAAAAATTTTGTCACGGTGGGGTTCTCCACATCGGATCGGCACCGCCAAGGTCGTCAGCCAACCGGATGGTCGACCGGACCCTAGGGTCCGTGACCATAGAAGGAAGTGCCTGCGCTTCGCTTCGCAATTTAAAAAAAAAAAAATTGGGTTTTTGTGGCCGACGGTCCGGTGGGACTTTCCCTAACGTCCCAAGATCGGGCCGATCGGTGGACTGCCGGACCGTCGGCCACTAGATGGGCGCGGAAGCCCGAAGGGGTCAGAATAACAACCAAAAAAATAAAATTTTTTGTTGAATTTGTGACGACGGCCCACGGTAGCTTTTTTTTGCATCAAGACGACGCGCCGACGTCTCAAGACCGGCCGATCGGCAGCACCGATCGGCTCCACGGCCACCGGTGAGGGGGTGTGTTTAAGCCCCATGCGTGCGGCTGTTCTGTTGCAACTCTGGTTCAAAAAAAAAAAAAAAATTGGGGAAGATGAACAGTGATGGGGAGGGTTAGGGTGTTTCGGACCGGATCGGGTCCGGTCCCGATCCGCTTGGGCCTAGTTGGCCCGACCGCCCGACCCAACCCGTCTCAGTCTTTTTGAATTCTGCCCCGTCCCGCCCGACCTGCTGGGCCTACTTGGCCCGACCAACCGACCGGCCCGACCCGCCTGACCGGTACGACCCGTCTGGGTCTACTTGGCCCGACCGACCGACCCAATTCGGCTGGGCCTCTTGGACCCTGTCCCGACCCGTCAGGCCTATTTGGCCCCCGCCCGACTCGTTTTGGCTCCAGCCCGGCCTGTCTGACCCGACGGACCCAACCCACTAGGCCCTAGGCCCATTCGGCTCTTGGCCTATTTGGCCCGAGTCCGCCCAACCCACTGGGCCCTTGGCCCACTCGGTCACTAAGGCCCATGGACCGGTTTAGGTACCCAGCCCAATATAACCACCCTATTTTCTAATCTTCTCGGGCCTTTTCTGGGCTATTTACAGGTCCGATTTTCAGACATTATATATGCATTTTGACTATCTCAGACATTTCGGATCCGTTTTTGAGGTTTATTTTTGATAATGAGCTCTCTATTATGATATTTTTATGACCTGATGTTATTTCTTCCATTTTTTAATTGTGTAATCAATTTTTGTTCAAGTATCATTCATTAGAATTGGGTAGTGGAGGTTGTGCTCTACCACCATGGCTGGTACTTACACATTATAATGCTCGTTTGTTGTCTATTTTTGACACCTCCTCATAACACGGTTTGTGGTCTTCTAAAATATTATCAAACCTAATTTGAAAACATGGCTTGGAAAGATTCTTCTGCCCAACGGTGATGGCTTTTCCTAGTGCCGTGGTTTTCATAGTGAGGTTTAATTTTGTCCAAGACCGTGTTACAAATCCAGTGCAAATGTATAGTGAACGTTGGCATTACAACATAAGGGATTCTTCTGCCCAACGGTGATGAATCACTTAATGTTATATGATGGCTGTGTTTCACTATTCATTATTTTGTGTGTGTGGGTACTGCTCGCGTGTTGTGACTCGGCCCAACGGAGGGTCATAACGACGCAATTAGTACCACAATCATTAATAAAGACTGAGGAAGCGGCTAGTGTGTTATGACTCGACCCAACGGAGGCTCATAATGACACAAATTGTTTCTCAATAAAATCACATTGGTTTTACTTTTTATATTCCTTGACATATTTTAACTTTCGCGTCACATGCTATAATTATAACCTTGTGGAATTGATAGTTACTTTGATTGTATGCGGACATAATAAAGCCCTTAATTATTGTGCAGCATTGAACCCGTCTATCATAACCAGTATGATTGGTGGAATTGAACTTTTGAGTGGATCAAATTATAAGAAATGGAAGGAACAAGTTGCAATTGTTCTACGCATGGATCTTGACTATGCTATACGATCCGATAAACCCAAGGTGCTCACCGATGCCTCGGAGGATCCGCAAAGGAACCATACGGACTTAGAAAAATGGGATAGATCAAATCGTATGAGCCTCATGATCATAAAGAGTTCCATTGCTGATGCGATTCGGGGAGGTATTCCTGACTCGCACACTGCAAAAGAATACATGCAAGCCATTAAGGAACAATTTCAAGGGACTTCTAAAGCCCTTGCCAGTAGTCTAATTGTTAAAATGGGAACCATGAAATATGATGGTCATAGCGGCGTCCGGGAGCACATTATGAAAATGAGTGGCATGGCCACTCAATTGAAAGAACTGGACATGGGTTTTTCTGAGGGTTATCTTGTTCACTTCATTATGACTTCTCTTCCTGCGCAATTTGGCCCGTTCAAGATCAATTATAACACGCAGAAGAGAAGTGGAAGATGAACGAGCTAATCGCCATCGTGGTCCAAGAAGAAGAACGACTTCAATAAAACCCGAAGTGCCCATTACGCCGCCTTGGCCCATCGAAACAAAATTTCAAGCAAAACCGACAATATAAAGGAAAGATCGTGAACGCACCCCCACCGAAAACCAAGCAAGGAGAGGCTAGCACATCTACTTCTGGCATCAAGTGTCACTTCGGTAAGAACAAGGGACACATTAAGAAGAATTCTCAGAAATACAGACATTGCCTAGTTAAGAAAGGTAATGACCTTGCTTTTGTGTGTTTTGAATCACTTTATGTTGATGCTCCACGCAATACTTGGTGGATAGATTCTGCAACTATTCACATAAGTAATTCAATGCAGGATTTCGATCCAAACAGAAGCTAAGTAAAGGCGAAACGTACATCAAAACTCGGGAATGGAGTAGAAGCACGTGGAGGCCATTGGGACTCTCCGTCTCATTTTAGATAGTGGTTTCATTTTGGATTTAGTTGATACTATTTATGTTCCCAGATTACTAGAAACCTTATCTCATTTCTAAATTGGATTCATTAGGTTTTGAATTTAAATTTGGAAATAATATGTTTACTCTATTATTCAATTAGATATTGTGGGTGGTGGCTCATTAATGGGCAATCTTTATCAGTTGAACTTGGATTCATCTTACGCCCAATCTTTAGTTTCTATGCATGTGAATGATAAAATAAGTAAGAAACGAAAACGAGCACTCGATAACTCCTCCATTTTATGGCATAAACGTTTAGGCCATATCTCTAAGGATAGAATGGAGAGGTTAATTAAAGATGATATAATCGATGCGCTCGATTTCTCTGATTTCAATACTTGTGTTGATTGCGTTAAAGGAAAACTCACAAAGACTAATAAGAAAGGCTCTCGCACGAGTTTCTCGGAAATAGTCCACGATATTTGTGGACCGTTTCAACTCCGCTATTGGTGGTCAAAAGTATTTTATTACTTTCGATGATTATTCTCGTTTTGGTTATATATTTCTCATTCACGAAATCGAGGCCTGGATATGTTTAAAATCTATAAAGCCAAGTTGAGTTACAACTCAATTCAAGATTAAAATTGTGAGATCTCGATAGGCGAGAGTACTATGGTAGATACTCAAATGTGTCGCAATCCGGTGACCCTTCGCCTGTATCTACAAGAGCATGGCATTGTCGCTCAATACACCATGTGGGAACACAATGAGCAGAATGGTGTATATGGTGAGAAGCATGTTATGCAACTCTACGTTGCCTACGTTCTTGTGGGGAGAAGCCTTGAAAACAATAGTGCATATCCTAAATCGAGTTCCTAGTAAGGCAGTTCCCAAGACTCCTTATGAGCTATGGGTAGGAAGAAAACCGACTTTAGGATATTTACACATTTGGGGTCAAGCTACCAAGCAAAGGTGTACAACCCACAATTAGAAAAATTAGACCTAAAACTATAAGTTGTCATTTCATTGGTTACCCCTGATAGATCAAAAGGCTCTGATTTTATTGCCCCCCACCATAGTAGACTAGACATGCAAAATTCTTTGAGGATCGTGAGATCAGTGAGAGTATAGAGCTTAGGAAAATCACTTTTGAGGAGAATCGGGTTATAATTCCTATCTCTTTTATCCAAGAAAAAGTGGCACCAACACTAGTTATTCAAGCCGTTGTTGATGCACCCATATACCTATTCGACACACCCCATTGAGGAGGCTCTTGCTCATGGCGCCGCCACCGATCTACCATTGCGTAGATCGAGAGAGCAAAGAAGCCTCGCCATTTCTTTACCTAAATGAGAGTGAGTTTGATTTTGGAAAGGAATCGATCCTGCTTCCTTTAGCCAAGCCATGAAGCGCAAATCCACTCAATGGCTCAAGCCATGAAAGGTGAGTTGGAATCAATGAAACATAACTCTCTCGATCTTTGTGAGTTACCTAATGGAGTCAAGCCCTAGGTAAATGGGTTTTAAAACCAAGCAAGACTCCAAAGGTAATATAGAAAGATACAAGGCCAAAGTTAGTCGCTAAAGGTTTCACTCAAAAGAAGGAATAGACTATAAAGAGACATTCTCTCCTCTGTCTCTAGAAAGGAATCCTTTCGGATAGTCATGGCATTAGTAACTCATTTTGACTTAGAATTGCATCAAATGGATGTTAAAACCGCTCGAATGGCGACTTGCATGAAGATGTCTTTATGACACAACCGAAGGTTTTCAAAGTTGAGGGGAGTCATTTAGTTTGTAGACTCAAAAGGTCTCTATATGATTTAAAGCATCTCGACACAATGGTACTTAAAATTTCACAAGTCATTTCAAATTTTGGTTTTAAAGAAAATACCGTGGATCAATGCATATATCTTAAAATCTGGAGTAAGTTTATCATCCTTGTTTTATCGTTGATGATATCTTACTTGCAGTAGCAATTTGGGCATGTTATATGAGACAAAGAACTTTTTATCAAAGAGTTTTGATATGAAAGATCTTGGTGAAGCTTCCACGTGATAGGAATTGAGATTCATCGAGATAGAGCCGTGGCATATTGGGATTGTCTCAAAGAGCTTATATTGATAAAGTTCTTAAAAGGTTTAACATGTACAATTGTTCGCCATCGCCCTGCCATTAAGTGTGATAAATTTAGTCTACTTCAGAGTCCCAGGATCGATCTGGAGAGACAACAGTTGGAGATAATTCCCTATGCTTCGGCAATTGGGAGTCTCATGTATGCACAAGCCTATCACCCAGATATAGCGTATATAGTTGGCATGCTTGGCAGGTACCAATGTAATCCTGGTTTGGATCATTGGAAAGCAGCTAAGAAAGTTTTTCGCTATTTACAAGGGACTAAAGGACACATGCTCACATACAAAAGGTCAAATAACCTTGAAGTTATTGGTTATTCAGCTGCTGCCTATGCTGGGTGTCAAGACACTCGTAGGTCCACATCGGGTTATATTTTTATGTTTGCGGTGGACCTATATCTTGAAGAGCGTTAAACATATACCGACTACTTCATTCCACTATGGAAGCGAGAATTCTGTGCATGTTTTGAGGCAACATGTGAGGCGATATGGTTGAGGAATTTTATCTCGTGGCTTCGAGTTATCGATACTATTTCAAAGCCACCGAGAATCTTTTGTGACAATTCCATGCGATTGCTAGCTCCAATGACAACAAGATTAGGGGGGGTTCCAAATATATTGATATACAATATCTTGTTGTCAGGGAGAAAGTGCAGAATTAAATTGTATCTGCTGAAAAGATAAGTACGGCACTCAGGTTGGTGACCCTCTCACTAAAGGTTTATCTCCCACGCTCTTTTGGAGCATGTTGCGCGGGGTTAACGCATAATCCTGCTAGCTTTTGAGAGTGGGTATATGCGAGTGCATACATTTGTTTAATTGATTCAGAAATAAAATTTATTTATTTGCTTTTCCATTTTTATGCAAATAACTCCTTGGCACATATGGTGCTAGTAGATGGCAATAAAGTAGACCAATATTAGATTCAAGGCTATATGTAATCACCATTCGCCATGTAAACTTACAATCTATGTGAAATCATACTAGTTGAATCCATGTTTGATGACTTCCAATACAAGAATTAATGAGCGGACATATATCGATGATATGATATATTGACTACATTGATTCTGTGTTGAAATTCTCACTGGACCGGACTGATAATAAAGACTTTGATTGAGATTGATTGTGACTTACCATTCAAAGAAAGTTAGCTAACATTGGGTAATCGGAGTTTATTGACATAGTTTGGCCAAGTGAGACCGTAAGCGCTTTATTTTGTATCACTACGGTCAAACCGTTGACCGTGAATGGTATAAGATCAACCTTAAGATGTACAATTGCTATTCGTGAGTTTGAAGAGAAATAGGCAACCTATGTGTCTTTCGGCTTAAAGTATGATTGTGATTTCTAATCACACTAATTAGCAATTTCAGTCCTTAATGGGATAGGACTCTTTGGCTATAAATATAAGGGGTGCCTGGTCCCAACGATAGCTCGACGTAATTCAATCCTCCCTATTGGCGAGAGCATCCCCATTGTGTTAGGAGACATTGAACGCGAGAACATCGTTGAAGATCAGCAACCATCAATGGCTAACGCTCAAGGTGCGCATATTTATAGTTTGTTGGTTTTTGATTGATCATGCGCCTAGATCTTTAGGCTTAATTTTGGATGGTCGGATCGTCAGATCCATTTAGATTCCATCAAGAATATCATTAAAGATCACACCAAATTGCCTGCCAGAATTCAACATTGTCCCAGTAAATACTTGGAAAGGTCACCGGCATGCCTATAGCTCATGCTTTGGGAACTCGTAAACACCTCACTCGGAAAAATTGATATTTGACCCATATGTATGTGATTGCAAACAATGATGACAGGAAGCAATTTTCTTGATATCTAAATTCCAACATCATGAACTATTGGAGGGGTTGAGATCCCATTGCACAAGTGGATGGTGCTCTCCATGGCAATGTCTTTTTCAAATTTTCACCTTGAGTTTGTCAGCTTAATTGAAGCTTTCAGAGAAAATATGTATACTGCCTACTTTCATATCCATTTACACCTCATTATATTATTGTTAGCAGGCTGTGGCACTAAGTGTCTAAGCCTGAATCTCTTAGTTGCCTCAATGTCTAACATTTCACTGCATCATTCTATTAGCTTGATTCTGATGAATTTGGAAAATATAAATTCATGCTCCTTCCAAAAGTTTTAAGATGACAGACCTCAGTCGTTGAGATGTCTTCAACATGAGGATAACTATCGGTGGACAAACAAACTAGTCATATTGAGAGCAGGGCATTGAATATGGACAAGGTAAGGCTATTATTTGAAGGGTACATCTATTCGCGCCTATGGGGTTACTAAAAGCAGCTACGTCTGAAACCCCTCCAAATCCATTGACTTCTTCGTATCAGACGACGGAGATCGTTTTTCACCCGTCTTTCACCCGTCTTTCACCCAATGGATTATGATACCATGAACGTACCATCGAACGATTAGTTTTCGATTCCACGTGGGAGGGATACCCACAAAGTGGCCCTATAATCAATCAAGTTTGAGCATAATGTATGCAATATGATTTGAGGGCCACTCTTTGGGTGTCTGTGACACGTGGAATAAAAAATTAACCATTGGATGGTACGCTCATGGTCTCAAGATCCATTGGGTGGACGATTGGGGTGAAAAATGGCCTCCATCGTCTGATCTGAAGCAGTCAATGAGCTTGGAAGGGTTTGGGACATAGGTGCTTTCAGTAAACATGTAGACAGCAATAGAGTTATCCTTATTTGAATGGAAGTGATCAATAAAGAATCCAGGAAGTACATTGTCTACTGTTTGATCAAGAGGTTGCAAATAAACAGATGAAGCATGTATGGGCAAGGTTTCACATTAAATGAATGAAAGTGCTCTGAACTGATGTCTTGAATATGTCTAGGCTTAGTCCTGTCTACACAAATTGGACATCTCAAATTGTTCAAGATGCCCGCTATGTGTACAATATTGCGACACATACTCACATGCAGTGCATGGGCCAGTTCTAATGGGAAGTCTAATACATGGCATTTTCAAGGCAAGTAGCTATACTCCAGGGTGTTGATATGTGGAGGCAAATGCGATTGAGTCACTTGGGAGTACTGATGATCCAGCCACGATTGCGAATCAGGGGTATAATAGTAATTCCACATTATATTATGTTTGCCCTAATTACAAGGTATATAAAGTCTTTTCTGAGTGAATTCGTGAACGTAAGCACTATTACCGAACCACGTAAAATCGATGCATTTTCTCTGTGTGATTGATTTGCTTTCTTGTTTATTTTCACTTTCTTTCTAATACAGGGATACAAGTGCAACACTCTAGGAGGCTTTTAATTTTTCACTTACAGAAAATTCATTAATCTTTGGTTGAGTAACTGACTTAAATAAGATACCTGGTTAAGCAATTTGGTTGGGCTGCTTAATCATGGTCAAAATTAATGAAGATAAGCATTAATTTCTTATGATAAATGTTTGTTTGAAACCTGAAATACACTTTTAACAAAGTAAAAAAGTCTTCCTAAAAATTATAAAAAGAATCAAACTGAAAGGTGAAATATAAAGGTATCATTAATTACAAAAATGGGAGGGCAACCACCTATTAAGATAACAAGCATTGAATAGACCCCATTTATTAAAGTCTAATTAATACCAGATAATTAAGGAAAACCAATTAATATACCACATAACCAGAAATTGAAACGGCTGAATTCATTAGCAATCACTAGTCACAATAAATAAAATGCGAGATGATATCATAAGCAATCACTAGTCACAATAAATGAAATGCGAGATGATATTATAAGACATAATAATGATCAATATATTT
This sequence comes from Chloranthus sessilifolius, assembly GCA_021018995.1. NCBI lineage: Eukaryota > Viridiplantae > Streptophyta > Magnoliopsida > Chloranthales > Chloranthaceae > Chloranthus > Chloranthus sessilifolius. The sequence goes on along the minus strand of CM037594.1, from coordinate 107,076,791 downwards.
TTCAGTAATCCTGAAATAGTTAAAGAAAACCATCAACAAATGTGAGATAATATCATAACTCAAACGCTTCACCTGCATAAAATGCAAGGACCTACAAAATAATGAACAGACATTTCAACTCCAAACTATTTAGTAATCCAAAAAAAAATTCGGGGAAGCCCACCAAGTAAGTCTAAGTAGAAATCCCAATTGCTGAGAGTCAATCAGGGTAACAAAAGTGCTTCATGCCTGACCTGACCCAACCCGACCTGGTAAAACTGGGTTAGGTTGTTGACAGCCCTACCTTCAATATACTTTCTTGCTGGTCAATTTATTGCATTTTGTTATTGATTATCTAATAGGCAGTAATTTAATGGGACTTTACAATTGTCTCACGAATTGGGTTTTTGAGTTGTTGCCTATTCAAAATGAGTCCAACTAGTTGGAATTCAGATCCCCAGTGCTGCAAATCATTTTAAGAAAACTAATAATTTTTAGTTTTTAAAATGCCTATTATACCATTCTTGTTGCAGACATTTACTGCTAATATTAAGTGGTGAATTGTAATGACAATTTTTTTAATTAAAGTTGGACCAATTCAAGATAGGATAGCTTTATTAACGCCCACTAAATCTTGAAATATGCCCACACCAAAAATCAAGAAAAGATAAGTTTCAAAACCTTACAAAAAAGGACTTTGAAGCCTGTTGCCTATTGTTTTACTCTAGTACACTAACTACATACTAACTCTATGCAGCATGTACACACACACACACACACACACACACACACACACACAAGTTCTATTCAGGAACTATTAGAAGCCTACAAGAAAATAGAAAATAAAAAACTTACCAAGTCCACTGACCATAGAAACAATAATCCCAATGAGAAAATAAGAATATGTTGCTGACTAAATCCAAGCACAGTTCACGCAGAAGCCCCTCCTAAAACTGCAGCAAACTGAAGATATCTTTCTATTGAACCAAGTGTCACATCCACAGGTGATAAAAGAGACGTTGTATCTATCCCATTCAGCCTTAATTCGTCCAAGGTGTAAAGTCTGTGTGGTATCTGTACCATATGATTTAACACATTGAACAGCATATTAGAAAAATGGAGACTACATCAGAGCCCTTAATCTAAACTTAATGCAAAAACTAAAAATGCCAATGAAATGTCTAACAATTTGAAAAGCACAAATCAGACTGCAAGCAAGAAATTTTGAGCATGAAATCGGACTGCTAGATTAAATTTCAAGAGGCGAAGAAAAAGGATTGAAATGGAAATGTCATGCGATGTAGCAACAAAGTAACAGAAACCAGGCAAAAGTTCACTGAATATCGACCAAAAAAGGCCCCTGTTTTGTCTTTCTATTAGAAAGCTCCCCATCCACTCATTCCAGAACTGGCAGCCTTAAAACACAGGCTGAATAAGATTGAGACCTAGCTGCTAGCAATTAGTTACCAGTGTAACAAAGGGCCCCTGTTTTGTCTTTCTATTATTAAGCTCAGGCTGAAAGTTCATTTTAGACACCAATTAAGTCAAAGGAGAAATAATAACACTTCTCTCCAACCACTGTTATCAAAATTGATGTTTACATAAAACTAAAAAATCAAAACTTCTACGAAAGAAAGTATGACAAGGATCAAGGTTTTTATAAAAATAACTTGTGCATGCAAACTTAAATTAAATATCATCAGGGAACCAAGTTTTGGGTATGTTCACAAATCTCAAACCATCAATCCATGGTTTAACTTCGTGGCGTACAGTTGTACTCCATAACCAAGCAATCAACCATGGACTGACTATTTTGAGATTGGAAAATTGGATTTTGATAGTTTACATATTGTTCCATATACAGCACACATCTTTTAGGTGGTCTAAGTCATCAAAGTAGTAACCCCAATTCAAGTCTACTTTGGCCCTGAAATTACACTCGTTGGAAGATTTGAACCGTCCGATCTATGCACTCAGTAAAGAGCAATAGGAACTCTCATGATAGTTCCCGTACGTACTAGATTATCTTATGTTCCTTGTACAATTTTTTATTTATCCATTGCTTATGCATAGGTTCAAACTTGTCCATGGAAGGATTTGCTCATTCAAATAGAGATAGCCCATGTGATGAGGATCCCTCATTCTCACGTTTCATCCAAGTCTCTAGGATCTGTGCAGGAGTTTCTCAGATTATATGGTATCAGAGCCACGAGATTCTATGATTATCATTACTCTGTAATGAAGGTGAGTCGATCCCTATTCTATTAACTAATGCAACTGTTTTTGAGGTCTCTGCTGTGGTTTCATCTAAATTTTTATGTTCTTATATGCAACTTCAAGGCAGAAAATCAAATCTGATGAAATCCCTACAGGTCAGTTTCATCTTATTTCCTTTCTGTGTGATAAAATATAATTATCACACCGAAATTCTAAATTTAAGTTTTCTAAGCTCACAGCACGTTTTTACCAGTGCACGCGATCCTCGCTCGAACCGCTCCCAATCTAACTCAAAATTTGACTTTTAAAAATATTTTTTAACATATAACATATAGATCTACCAATCCAAACCCATCAAAACAAATCAAAACCCATTAATTTCAAACAAAAACTCAAGCAACATGTCCAAAAACAAAAATTTTCAAACAAATATTTGCTCAAACAATAAATTTTCGAGAATACTGGGAAATCTACCTTCAAGTTGTGATTTCCTTCAAGCACATCAAGATGAGGGACTTCCAATTGGGCTAAGATCAAGATATGTTGATCTACAACCCCTAAAAGCAAGAAAAACCTCTCTTCTTATCAGAATCGTGCATCAACAAAAACCTAAAAGATCTGAATCAAACAACAAAAATCATATTATTTTCTAGTAAATAAGAAGTACAAAGAGAAAGAGAGACAAAGAGAGAGGGGTATATGGGGGCTTGCCTTTGTTCCCAGAGTTCTTCATAGGGCCTTTGTCGTTGCCTTGTGCAAATTTGACAGGAAAATTTAGAAACGATCTTCAAACAGGGTATATGGGGAAGAAATCGTTTTCGATTTTGCTGAGAAAAAGAACAAAATGAAGACGAAGAACAATGAGTTTAGGGTTTAGGGTTTAAGATTTTGACGCAATAAAAGAGGAAGAAGAGGGGTTTTAGGGCTCCCGCGTGTGCTGAAACGAAAGGGGTTTGCACAAAATTTGGTTTAGAAAGGATAATGTTGGTGCCCAATTACTTTTAGAAAGTAAGGTCACGGGTTCAAACCCCCTTACTTTCAATACTTACACTTTAGAGGTCATTGCATATAATTTGCCTCTGATTTGGGCCGTTGTTTTCTCTACAACGGCCCATGGCCGTGGTTTTTCTTAAAACGGTGATGTTGTTTTTCCTCCATTTTCACGTAGTGGTATTAGAGACAACTTCCATGTAGTCTCCGATAGCTCCGTTTCCAATGTCTTTAGAGACCAAACATTAGAGACGGCTTTTGGTCGTCCTTAATATTTGAGCTTATTGGAGACCGCCATAAGCCGTCTCCATTGCCATTCCACGTATGTTGGAAACAGCTTTCAGCCATCCCCAATAACAATCTTCTACTATTGGAGACGACTTGAAGCAGTTTCAAATAAGAATTCTTTTGTTATTGGAGACAGCCATCTCCAATAAGTTTTCAGCCATCTCCAATAACTTTTCTTATGTTATGGAAACGGCTGCAAGCTGTCTCCAATAAGTTTTACTCTGTTATTGAAGACAGCCGAAAGTCGTTTCCAATGAATTTTTTTTTTTTAATGCTATTTTTTTTCCCCAGGCATCATATTGCTCAGTAGTACACATCCATAACCTGTAAATAATATAAAAGAAATAATTATTCTATATTATATTTCGCACAAAAAGAACGACATGGTGATTTCCATATCGGACGGAATATTCCTGCACAAGAATACAATCACCACAAAATCCACAAAAAGAAATGTAAACACGGTTAGCCTCTAAAAACCTTACCATCTCCGGAAGGTAATATCAGGTTTAGATTTGGGAATTCCAGTGGCTTGAATTATACCCAACATTAAAACCATGTAAGATTCAAAAACTTTTTCGGCAATAAAAATCACACAAATTATAAAGTTTGGCCAATAATCCTACAAAGCCTTGTAAAGGTTTTAATCTAAGTTTCTAACTTCTCTTTCGAAAAAAGGTAAATAATTGGAAAAGATTCACGCTTTCCACTACCACCTCTAAGTTTTGGGCTCTTCAGTGTTGCACCCTTGGGCATGCTACCCTTGATATGAGCGTTCTGAGACTTAGCTATGACCTCAGCTTTCTTTGCCTTCTTTTCATCCTTTGTTTTCTTAATCCTCTCTTTAATCACTGAAAACTAATATCTAGTATTACGAAAAAGAAGATGCTTCAACGGAATCCTATCACCCTAGACCATAAACCTAAAGGCAAATACAACATGAGATGATAATAATAATCTCAACTTACCGAAGAGCAGCTTCGCTAGCAGCATCTCGGACATCTGCCTTCTTAGTTAGTTTCTTCTGAATGACCTCTAAAGTAGCATCAACTATCAACCTAGAATAAGGCTTCTTGGTAGCACGACGCCTTTTCTTTACTGCTTCTGCATGAATGTCTTGGAACCCATATGATAAAACAAACAAATCCGATGATCAATCAAAACCAAAAGATATTTGCAAGACATGCAAAAAAATAGAGCCTGACAATATATAATATAAAACACAGTCAAAGCCCATCATCATGGTTGAGTGTGTTGATTAAAACGATAGAGATTTTGCCGATCTTTGGCACCTAAGATCTTTACATCATGGACTTAAATCAAAGGGCTTAGATGGTGTATCATGTGGCACAGGTCCCAAAACTACCAAGTCTTTCTTTTAAACAATGTGCAACAATACAAATGTTGTGTCTAAGTTGGTATAAGTGGTGTGGGGCAAAAGTGGTGGGAGTCGCTATAGTGGCTAGAGTGAGTCTTCTTACACAAGCAATTCTCTTAATGCACTCATGAACCGAACTAGAAAAACTTTGATGGATCGTAGCAGTTATCAGCCAAAACTTTCTGGAGAACATGGCTGAAATTTCAAGAACAATACTTGTTTTTCTTACTGATAAAATATTTAAAGAAATCAGAAAAACTTCGCTTTTGGAATTTGACGTTGCAACATTCATCAAGTTTTAGTTAAAGAAAATAAATAAACATATCTTAACAAAATCTCAAGCTTGTTGTTTCACAATACATTCCAATCATAAACAGATATGCAACAAAGAAACTAAATTATTAAGGTTCTTAGCCATACCATTAAATGTAAAGCCAAACAAGCATGCTAATTTTTCACAAATATGTTTGGGTCACAACTCTGTATGACTTTGAAAAATATAAGCAATTATTATATCAACAACAAAGTTGCTTACTTCTCTGAGCTCTTAATATATAACATGTTCATATAAAGTGGATTGGGATCAGGAACGTAGAAACCAGTTGATGTGCGTTCAGGGAAGCCAATCTCCCATAAGGTTTAACCATCTCTTGGTGGAGTATAGATCAAATCGCCCAGTTGCATTTGTGACCCTAAAATTGTTACCACCACTTTATTAGGAGAAATGGACGTTATATATATATATATATATATATATATATATATATATATATACTTCATATGGGCTTACAACCAGGAAACGAAGAAACAATTGGATAAATCAGTGTAAATTTTTAACTAGGGAGCATCTGATGTGCACTAATTACTTATTTGTAAGTGCATGTGTGCATCAGTGCAGTGTTGTTCAAGTCACTTTTATTTTTTATTTTTTATGAGTAAGCAGGCATTGAACCTGCGACCTAAAGGTTGCAATAAGGTCACCTTTTAATGTGCCCAACCAAGTTTAAAAAATGGCACAGATGGGTGAGGTAACTGGCCGACCCGATCCGCCTGTTGCCCTACGTGTGGTACACATTATCACAGATCCGAATTGTCCCCATGGGAGGCCATCATCTGTTTTCCTTTCTACTTGCATGTCTATAAATTTACAAAAGAAATGACATAGAAGTACCTGGGGAGATGGTAACAAGCGCTTTGTCAAGATAATCCCCAATGAATCCAGGTACCCAACCATGAACACCGTAGACTCCTGGGATAACATTGTGGATTGTGAATGCTCCATTTGAATCCGTTTGTACCCAAAATTGATAGCCCTTTGTACACGAGGAGCATGAATAGAGACATTTAGAATTATAAGCATATTTATACAGCAAGTTTATAAGATATAAGTCAAATTAAATATGATAATAAGTGATGAACTTTATTATATATGAATAAGCCACACAGTTTTATTACCTTGCTTTCAGTTTGCCAAGAACCTTCATTCCTAGCAATTGTAAGCCAATGTAACAAATCTGTGAATCAACATTCTTAATATGAAAAAAGCACCAGAAAGGTCTACTACAAAAGATCATGATGGTAACTGAAAGAAAAAAAGACTTTAGAAACTCATAATAGGAATAAAGCCAAAAACATATGTAGTCATTGAGAAATTGTAAGAAAAAACTGTACTCCATATGGGTTTCAAAATTCACAGCAGAATTGAGCAACATGTGGGTTTTAGTGGGTTATGGAGGATTAGGTGAAACATGTGTGCCCTCTCTGTCATTTCCACTTTTGCTAAATGGTTATATCACTATGTGAAAAAGCCAAAAAAATAACTGCCTTAAACAGTGATTTTTTCAAAAAACCGCTGCCCTAAACAGTTGTAAAAAAAGGAGTGATTTTTTTTACCACTATATAAGACAGTGGTTTATGAACTTCAACAACAACTGCTCTTAATAGTCATAGAAAAAACTACTGCTTTTGGCAGTGGTTTTTTTATGCAAATATTTTTTTTTTTAAAATACTATTTTAAAAAAAAAAATCACGTCGACCATTTCTTTAAAAATAATATTTTTTTTATGTTTTTTTTAGTACAATTTTTTTAATGCTTTTTCTAATGGTTTAAAAAAAATTATATGAATAAAAAAACTATAAATCTCATATTTCAACACATCCATTCAACTCAAACGCAAATCACTCAATACCATTAATAAAAAAAATAGATGCCCAATTCGTTTATTCAAACAAAATGTTTCATCTCAACCTATGATCCAACTATTCAAATCAGCCAAACATTTTAAACTTTACATGCCCAATCCTTTTATTCAAACAAAAAGAAGAAAAGAAAGAGAGTTAATAATCTAAAGACCCCATGGCCCATTTTCAAAATAAAAGAAAAAAAAAATCACAGGGGCACGTGTATTTCGCCCACCACCATCAGGGCGGCCCGCTACACCACTCGCCATTGAGCCACTATCCGATGTCTCTGAGTCCAAGTAAAAACACGCATGGAAAGCAGCCAAATGTGTATAATACGCCAGAGGCACTGCAATGGACATGAAGGGATCATCAGATACCAATAAGATTAGAAATTAACTGTCATAAGTAATATATTATTGAATAACGGGACCTGTTGAATTTAAATTAAAATGATTGTGATGTATGGTGGGAAGGCATTTCTATTTGGCAGTAATTTTGTTATCATCATCATCATAGACTTATCTCATCTGATAGGGGTCGGACTATGGCAGTTTGAGCAATTAAACTGCCCTTCATCACATGTCATTTCATCATTGTTAGAACCAAGGGGGGAAAGGGATTGAAGAAATCTCATAACACTTACTTGTCATCAAGAGGAACAGATTCAAGCTTCAAGTTCATAGAAAGAAAAGATGGAGCAAAGTTCATCTTCAGGACTGTCAACATCATCCATGGGTTGGCCATCTTCTCCATCACTATATTGGGAACCACAAAAAAGTTCCTACAACAAAGATATTCAAATAGTAAATATTTTTACTCTCTAGAAATAGGGATGAATCCAAACAACTGAATATGGGAAGCAGACCTGTGTCATTTATTGGAGTTAGAAATGCACTTTTAGATTCCCCATCTGAAATCTGAAATTTAATACAAGAAACAATCATTATTTCTTATAGCAAAATTGAATGTTTGAAGGCTTAAGCAATCATCATGCGCAAGAAATTCAAACTCTAATGGTATTATAATATCTGATAAGTCATGAATTTAATGAGATACAATATAACCATTGGTCAATAAAAACATGTAAAATGGGTTAGTTATACACGGTATACAAGACTTCTCTATAAAATACAAAAAATAGCTAAAGGGAAGAAAATGTGACCCAAAAAAAATAGAAGATGCTAGAAGATTTTCAATGCAATCAGAATGCATTCCAAAGTAGAAAAGATCTATTCCAATCAAAGGTTACATTGTTAGTCGATTGCTTACCAAGAAGAGCACTGACTAGGCCACCGGCAATTATCTCCAGGGACCATGAACCCTAGCCTCTCCTAATTGCGGAGACTCGCAATCTATTACCCACCACCAACAACCATTGTTTCAAGGGCCTTATGCCTTCTATTCCACATCCCTCGCTGAGTGATCTCACCACTGTTTCCGCTTGCAAAAGTTCTTCATGGGGAAGTCCAAATTATTATCCTCTCATAAGTATAATTCGGGGTCTACATCCTTCTCTCTATTAATTTCACTTGCCTCCCCGGTGGGTTGAAGGGAAGTATTAAGTTTTCTTAACTCCCTTTCCCTCAACAGCCTTTCCAGTCTAGTTAGAGGTACAGTGGGATTGCAATAGGACTTGTTCCCAGGCATGCGCTCTATCTATAGCCCAACCAGGGAGGTCAAATTCTCAAGCTTTGATGTTTCTAAGATGGTCATCTACCCTGCATTCCAATGAAATTAAGTCAGCAGCTATATACATATTGATACTCTCAATCAAGAGTCATGCTCGTGAACCAATAGTGGACTTGACCTTTTCTTCAAAATACTTTAAAAACCTATGAAAGCACAAATAATTTAGAGAAAAACGTATATGACAAGCTTCATCATACTTATCCCTATAATATAAACACATTGATGTCATGTAGATTTAGAAAAAAAGGCTATATCTATTAAACATTAGAACCTCATCAGTGGGACTTCTAATACTACCCAAGATTAGGATTGATCTTTAGTTCAGTACATTATGTCTAATATGTAACTAGTGTAAATAACATTGAACATAAATTTAGAAATTACAAGGAATAGTGTGTATCCCATCCACTCCTCCCAACACCCGATATGTACGGGACCAACCAGTGGCAGATGCAGGATTTCTTGATCTAAAAAGAGTTGCTTAAATACTGACAACCAGAGATTTAGAACCGATACATATATGAATAGGATATATTGGCTATGTATCGGGCAAACTAGCTGATATTAATGTAGTTTTATTACTTTTAAAATACTAAATATATATAAATAATAACAAAAAATTTCACAAGGGTATTTTTGGTATTACTTCTGGTTCAAATTGGATACATATCAGCTGATATGGGCTGATATGACCAGATATTCAACGATCCCAATATTTGACCCTATATTGAATTGGGGGTGTATATCTTATCGGAGATGGCCAAACCCGATAAATATCTCTTTAAACTATATAGATAACTATGATATAAGGTGGCTGACCTGGGTCAATCTCTTTAAGCTAGATAGGTTAAAATGTGGGAAGAGCACAACACTTTATAAGCATCTAAGTGAAAAAGAGTCATACAAACTCTTTATAGTCCTGTACATCTATGGTCGTATAAATTAAGTGCATAGTTATAGTCGTACAAAGTACAAACTTTTTATATGACTAGAGGTATTCAGCTAAAGAGGTAACTTAATTAGAGAGAGAGTGTATGTGTGTGTTAGAAAAGGAGGGGGGGAGAATTCATTTAAAAACAGACCATTTACACAAACTTTTCTTTACGTTTGTTGGGCGCCCAAACCTCCCTATACATGTACATGGATGCGCCTCTGGGACCAACGCTTGGTAATGGCCAAGTTGAACTTATTGGTGTCTTCATCAGCAGCCTTCAAGGACTACCAAACTTGCATTAATCGATATTTTGGCAAACAAATTTAGGAAAGTAAATCTCAGGTAGGTCTCACCAAACATGCATAATTCATAAACTACGATACAGACAGATATAGTACAAGTGTGGAGCATGGGCACAAATATGAGCTAAGAAGATTGATCTTATATAGAAAGGTCATGCAAATATTATATATTACTTAAAATAATATATAACAATATTTACAAAAAATTATATACTAAAAATATTGATAACCATAATAAATTTTATACAAATTTGAACGAGGAAGAGTTTACAAACTTTTTAAATAATCGAGTATTAGAGTGCACAAAATTATTTTTCTTTACTATAAATCTATAATTAAATATATATATGCCATTGAATAATGGAGAAAGACTGATACAGAACATAATTGCATATTTGTTCTCCTTCCTAGCATGTTTCGTATATTATGCACTATTGGAGTACTATAAAGTATCTATAAGCATATCAGTGCTTCTCAACCTGTATATTTAACTTGTTGCCAAGGATTGACAAGCATGGCTATCATAATTCATGTATTTTAGAAACCTTTCATGTAAAGCATTTGTAAGGTTGAATTGCAAAAGTTAGCTATGATATTTTCAACTAATACATAAAGGTAACTTTTATCATTCTATACATGAAATTCATTATTCAAACTAACAAGATAAAAAATGAAATTTTAACTTCTCTTTTTCTTTCTTTTTCCCAAAACTGTAATGCACTAGTTATAATTTCCATCCTATGTACAAAAATCTTACTTTCCAATCCTTTCAAAGGCTATGCCAATGCCAAAATCAGAATGTAAGAGTTTTGATGAAGCAGTTTATCAAACAGGAAACATCAATACAAGTGCTGATGGTGCTATACCTTTCAAAATGCCAGAAATCACATCAAAAGTAAAAAATTTTGAGACATCTAGTGGTTCCCTACAGGTAACTAAGGGCCAAAGATCCGGATAACCAGTTCCCCTACATGAAGATTAAAACACATATCTAATCAAGGTTGCGTGGAATCAACACAACATAATAGTAAATTAAGAAAAAGGAAAGGAAGCCAGACAATTAGCATGCTATAACTGAACATTTGCATAATAAGTTACTTCAGCGAAACTTCCACTTGTCCCCAAGCTGATGATACCATAACCTAAATAAAAAATATCAACGGTATGGATAAACAAGATTCAGGAGAAAGTTCATATTCTGCTTCACCAATATACAATATGTACGATCTTATACCCCGTTGTGCTACCATTCCGAGTATCGCCACCAATTATTATTAAAAAAATAATAATAAATAAATAAATCATGCAAAACAATAAAAAATATTGAAAATTCAGTAAAAATTATAAAAACTTTGAGAATAATCAAATATACTTTCGAATCTAAAAAAATAGTAAAAACGGCATCTAAAATATAAAAATCTTATTTTTTTTTCAATAAAAAAATGAAGAAAAAGAAAATACATGAACACCGTCTAATCGTCGGCAAGACTCTAATTGATCACCTCCAAGTTTCTAATGGTGGCACCGTTTGGACGCCCATTCTAGGATTGTCGATATTTTTTTCTTTTTTTTTTAATACATAAAAGAGATTTTTAGAGTTTAGGGGTATTTAGAGAACTAAGTTTTAACTACAAGAACTTTTTAGATATTTAAAAATTTTTGATGAGGACTTTTTAGAGATTTTAGAAATTTTCCCTTACTTTTTTTTTTTTTTTTTTTTGGAGGGAAAACATAAATTTTCATTCAATTAGATCGTCAAATACAATATTTTGAAGAATCACAGGCGTTTCTTCAATCTATACAATATCAGTATTACAATGGAGTGCTATCTTACGCCTTCTTTTAATAGACCTACAACCAAATTCTCCCTAAGATATAAGGGCTTTAACATCTTCAATAACCGAGGTGGTAGGTGAACCTATCAATCACATAAAATTTGATACTATAAGTTTCACATGCATAGAACAGAGTATCGCCACCAATTATTAAGTAATGTACCTGCATTTCCTCAAAAGGGGCCCCATCACCACGAAAGCTTAGCCTGCAACTGTTCAATGCGACTCTGCATTAGTTGCATCTGAGCTACCATTGGATCACGAAGAAAGTTATTAGGAATTGAAGATTGATGAGTTATTCAGCCTTAGAATTAATAAATACGAAGAGCAACTCACCTATCATCATTAGTTCATGATAAAAATAGAGATCTGATGATGAAAAAATGCAATTTTTCTTTAAAATGTGACTTTAATTCAAGAAATTAGACGAAGTGGCTTCCTATGACAGGTTCCACGAAATTAGACACATAATATGTACGAATAAATGGTTAGCTGGGTACAAGTACCAGACATCACCACAACTTGGGATTCTCATAAAGTTTGGGAAAGCTGACTGCAAGAACACAATACAAATTTGCTACTTGTTCAAAGCAATTTCATCAAATATTAGAAACGGGGAAATGTGGTAGCAATATTAGTACTTTTTAAGTGACTTACATTAATGGTTTTGGAAATTCAATGTATTTATCAATTCAAGAAAAGCTTACGGGTTTCAGTATTATTGGAATGATCTCTTTGGAAAATTTCAATAAAATTTGATATGTGACAGCAATTTAAAGATTTGGACATATCCCTGTCACAAGGAGGGGGTATGAGACAAGACCTCGCTGCATAAAATGGAGGAAAATCATCTCCATAAACCAAAAAGCGCTTCAAAGGAACTGCCATTTTAGTTTTCATTTGGAACAAGCTTAGAAGTGTTATTTTTTTTAATGATAACAAGCTTAGAAGTTAGAAGATTTGGAGATGTATCTGTCACAAGGCAGAGGTATGTGAAAAGACCTCGCTGCATAAAATGGAGAAAAATCATCTCCATGGACCCAAAAAATGCTTTAAAAAACTGGCATTTTAGTTTCATTTGGAACAAGCTTAGAAGTTAAAAGAATTCTTTAATTACCTGGAGAAGAGCAAAAGCAGCACATGTTCTAAGAATGGAAGAAGAATTCTGAGGCATGGAGAAAAATCGCCGTGGTCGGGTCCACTGAAAGAAGCCATGATAAAAGTAATGAGTTCATGCATTCTTAAGGTATGCACCTGTGAAAAAGCGTAGACCCTAAACTAATCAGTCAAAATTAATAAATGGCAACCTAACTCAAAAATCAATCTCTTGAAAGCTTAGGGTTTTTTGTTTTGTTTTGTTTTTTTTTATCGGTAAGCTTAGGGGGGTTTTGGCTGGGCACATTTTGTCAATGATTTAATTCTTTAATCATCGCAAGCAAGAGCATGTGGCTGCCCTTTAAAACATGTGGGTCAGTTATTTCATTTGCATTTCCTCTCCAGTTCAAATGAGATGTGAGAGCTGCTATCATCTTACTCATAAAGTAGGTGGCTGCGAATGAGATCGAGAGAATTGCCTAGGCAGCCAAATGCTCCTTAAGATTGTGAACAAAACACAGACAAATCACATCAATATGTACTGTTATATAAAACAACAAAATTATATTTTTATGTCCTTACAGGGCAGCCACATCAATATGTACTGTTATATATAAAACAACAAAAAATAGCTAAGACTGATGAAGACTAAAACTGAAATCAACCTGGATTTTAGTCAAAATTTCGGTAAATTTTCAGTCATTTTCAAGACTGAGGACTTCAATGAAATTTTTGCCTAGATCTCTGTGCCTTAAAAGGTCTATGCATGTCTCAAGCAACTGATCTATATATCATTAGATGTCAACTGCTATGAGCACCAAGAATATTACAAATGACCACAGTTCTACTTACATTACCATAGGTGTATAATAAAAATGCTCCAAATGTAGATCCAAGATAATTTTAAACTCAACAAAATTCCCTAGTATAACTCATGCTTTCATAACTGCTATTACAAAATAGAGATGGCTCTTGACCGATATTTAAACACCACATGGTGTTTAAATGATCTTACACTTTTAAAATCAGGCTTTTTATGTCACACCGTTCAAGTGTGATTTATCATTATGCTATGTTGAGCACATCTGTGATCAATCTAAATTGTCCAAGTGGCAATATATCATTGCAGCATGTCTCAGCCGAAAGAAATATGCCTATAAGTGGATGTGAACCATCCAATTGATGAACTTTAATATTAGCCTTTAAATCTAAGAACAACGGCTGATATTATAGTCCACAGATCGGATGCTTATTCTATCACTTCGACGGTACGGATCACCCACATCGTAAACCATTGATGGTGTAAAATTATTTAATCAACATTTTGGTGTAAATGACAGTCAGGAGAGTCGGGCCCTATTTAATCAACCATTGATGGTGTAAAATTATTCCATATTTCTTTAATGCTTCTCATATGCAGCAGCTAACTCCTCCATCATCTACTTAAACTGAATAACCGGCCCCTTCCAGCTCTTCTGCTAGTGTCTTCTCCTCTTGCAGGTATTCGTCCAGCGCTTCCTCTTGCAGGTGAAATATTTGGGTCCAACAAATTAAACAACCAACTAAGAATGATAGCATTATCCACTTCCCAATCATGTAAATCAGAAGATCCTTCTCTAGGACCTAGGTTTAGGAATCAACCCCATTGAACACACATTTTCTTTCTACCTTGAACATGATGGCCCCTTCCATTGGAGATGGTACAATTTAATTTGTTGGTTGTTATGCTAGAGGGTAAATTCTCAATGCTCATACCAATATACTTACATCCCATTTTAATTCATCAAGAAAATGTCTCAAGTAGTGCTTTATCTAAAAAAAATCACTACAATAAGGGGTTACATACATCAATATAGTCTTATCATAGACCAACAAGATATCTTCCCACTCCTGAAGCTAGAGATCAATAGAGGTCCAGAAAACAAATCAAATATGCCCCAAACAACTCACAGAATCCTGAGGTACATCCCAGATCACTTGTATAGAGAAGAAACAAGGCCAAAAAGAGCAAAACACAGATACATGAGAAATTATGCAGAGATGCCTGAGTCGAGCATAGTGGCAGCCACTAAAAACAGGGGTTGAAACAAAGCCATTGTTATAGGTATGCTTAACTATTGACATCATTTGTTGAACACTGTTATTTTACTCGGCAAGCAATGGCATTGTAAAGTCCCCCTCCCATGTTGTTAATAGGAATTAGGTACAAGTAATTCAAATCGACCTAATGTTATAAGTAATATATAGTGGGCATGAATTACATTGATGCAAAGCTTAATAAAACCAAATTGTAAAAACTAATCAATTGGCATATGCAATCCTCTCTTGGAAAAACAAGGATGAAGCCAACTGGGATAGGGATTTTATTGAAGGTGCAACATTGAATTTCTTAGTCGGCTCTTGATGTCATTGACGATAATATGAGGAGTGTTTTATGGGTCTTCGTGCTTACTGAAAAAATCCAACAGTTTCTCTCAGCCCAAATTCGGTTAACAACTACAACAAAAGAATTCATTCCTTTGCCACTCTTGTGTGTGTGTGTGTGTGTGTGTGTGTGTTTTGTAGGTAAGCATGAGATTTGAACCCTTGACCTCAATGCTATTAAAAAAGCTGGCCACCAAACCTTATGACCAAAGAAGTCAATTAACCTTAACCATGGATCAAGACTCCATCCAGAAAGTGGTTCTGAAACCATTCATAATGATATGGAGGATGCCGGAACAAAAGGTACCATGAACTCTGAAGATGGCCCATCAAGCCCATGAGCAAGAGTTAGGACGAACGATATCCTGCAAATGAGCTTTTAGCTGCAAATGAGCTTTACCAGACTTTAGAGCAAAAACAATTAAGATCAATGTTAGATCTTATCTACTAACCTAAGTTTATATTCAATTCAATTTGGTTTGTTACTACACAAGACTTTTGCTTGATAGTGAATTAGTTCATCCCACATGCATCTCAATTGAGTATAGTAATCGCCAATGGCTACTTAAGGTCCCTTCCACACCCAACTTTACACCCTCTACAATGCAGGGCTCTAGAGCTCTGCTTCAATGTGGCACTCAACAGGCTACCTACAATACTAGGCCCTCACCTTCATGGCCATCCTTCACTCTCCAACTCCCTCATAGCCGCCTTTAAGCGCGCCCAAGCTCACCAGAGAAGGGGCTGCATTGAACACCAACAACAGCAGCCTCTTTTGGCCATCAAAGTAGAGTTAGACAGCTCATCATATCTATACTTGATGATCCAAGTGTCAGTAGGGTGATGAGAGAAGCTAGGTTCTCCAGCTCTTCTGTCAAGAACAATTTGGAAGACTCCTCAGTTTCTTCTCTCCTTCAGTGTTATAACTTTCTTTGGGTACTCCTCCGTCTTATACCACCCACTGTGGAGCACCTTTATATAGATCGCGACCCATTTCTTGAATTCCCCGACCAAACCAAACTTCCTTCTCTTTCCCACTCCAAAGAAGCATTTCACTAGTACCCATCTCGTGGATTTGGACACCGATAAGGCAGAGGATTTGAGGTTGGTTTTCGAGGTTTTGCTGAGTAAGAAAAGGCGGAGCAATACTGTTGTTGTTGGAGACTACGTGTCGAGCACTGAAGGCCTGGTTTTAGAGCTGATGGGGAGACTAGAAAGAGGTGAGGTTCCTGAGGAATTGAGATCAACCCACTTCATAAAGTTTCAGCTTTCTTCAGTTCCCTTATTGAAGTTAATGAAGAGAGATGAAGTGGAGATGAAAATAAGGGAGTTGAGGAGGGGGGTGAGTTCTGTTTCATCAGGAGGGGCCGTAACCTATGTAGGCAATCTGAAATGGGTAGTTGAAACAACCCATATTGAGAAAGAAGAGGATTATAACCCAGTTGATCATTTGATCGCAGAGATTGGTAGATTGCTATAAGATTTTAGTGCTTGGAATAGGAAGGTTTGGCTAATGGTAACTGCAAATTACCACACAGATATGAGATGCTAAATGAAGCAACCACCACTTGAGATCCAGTGGTCTCTCCAAGCTGTTGTTGTTCCTTCAGGGGGCCTAGAATTGTGCCTCCATGCACCAATGTGATCCAAACTCCCTTCACTTTCCCTTGGTGATCTCTCTCTCTCTCTCTCTCTCTCTCTCTCTTTGCTTTTTTTAATTTTTTATTTCTCTAAAGTTTTTATCATTTTGAAAGCAGGAGCACCAATATTATCAACTTATTAAAAATCATAAAGAAAATGAAACAATTCGAAGTCTTCTATACCAATATAATCAATTTATTAAGCTTCTTGTAATGAACTTTCACAATGGTGTTGATTCACGAGTAGCTGCATCACAAAGTCCATCTCGAATACTGGAATCAATGACTTCCAATAGCATGGAAGAACAAGAAAAACTCATCTGCTGTGCTGAATGCAATTTGAATTTTGAAAAAGAAGCAGGGGCTTCCAATTCAAGGCAGCAAAATTCTTCATCTTTGCTTAGCTGCAGTGATCTCGAAGAAAACAACGAAGGCCCAAATTATAAATCTAATATGACATAAATATTTTCTTAAAAATTGAACAATTTTAAATGTATCAAAACTATAGTAACCGGTCAACAGAGAAGTCTCATGACAAGTTAGTTGTTTGTTACACCTCATTCCTTATCATGGGTCACAAGTTCGGCCTGTGGGATCTGTTTTGCTACGTAATCAAAGATTGACTTGGCTGACACTGTGGATCAACCTGATAACCTTTGACCTTCTCCCCCCTTCACTGGTCAGCCTTCAAGCTCTTGCAACTTGACCAAGTCATGAGCTGGGTCACTCTGTTTCAAACTATATTAATTACTCCACATGGATCTTTGGACCAATAACAAAATCGTGCTCTTTTCTATGGTATAAACAGTGGCCTTCTGCATCACTAGTGGGAGTAAGCCACGTCACTATCCAGTTTCCAGCATATGAGAAGATTAAATCTTACTTAGCAAGAAGAGGTAATATATAGGAGATCAAATAGATGTTATGTCGATTTTCCCCATGCCACCTCCATGTAAACATTATGATTCGAAATAGAACCACGTTTTTCCACATCAGTGTCCAAGGTCAGTTCATAAGTAGTCTTATGCCTTGATGCCTGTGCAAAGATCTAACTGTAAATTTTCCTTCTTTTATATTCCATACACACAGATCCTGGTTATTATCCCCGTTTTTCCACATCAGTGTCCAAGGTCAGTTCATAAGTAGTCTTTTGCCGTGATGCCATTGTCATCAGTGTCCAAGGTCAGTTCATATTAAAATTTGCTTTCAAAATTTCAAAATCCAACAACATGAGGGCATTAAAAACAATGTCATTGTCACCAAATTTGGTACTTCATGTTATATACACAATCAAATAAGTGATCAATTAACAAAAATCCTAAAATTTTCAATCCATATTCAATACACAATCGATTAATTAATCAATTAAGAAAAATCAAACCTTGATTAAATTTAAAAAACTCGATCAAAATCTCTCATTACTGAAATTTTAAACATTAACCATACTGATTAAAAGTGAGTTAAAATTACTTATACGAATCAATGATTAATGTCAAATCAAACAAAAACAAATTGATGAACCTTGTTAATGGCAGCACAAACGAACTTGCATGCGAGAACAATGTGGCTGAGCAAGATGCTGAAACCTCCTCGAGATTCATGGTTCTTCGATTGCTCGTTGAGTACATGACGAGTGATCGTCATCAGATCCGCTCGGAAAGCATCAGCCTCGTGATCCATGTCTCGGCTCAATCTTCTTCCTCCCCAGCCGTCTTCTCTTTCAAGGAGCCAAATTTTTTTGATTTTTTCGATCAACTCGAAACTATTAGAGCCCAAACGACACCGATTTCATAGATCCGACTGGGGGATTTCTAGGTCTTGGAAATGAGATTTCGTAGATCTAAGGAGGATTGCGAGAATCTCTATGGCTGCAATGATAGGGGAAGCTAGGGATTTCATAAGAGAGAAGAGAGGGAGATGGAGGCTAGGGATTTCATCCTTGCTGGCAGACCAATCGAGGTTGATTTGGACCCCTACGCCCGAATCAGACCATAACAAACGAAGAACAAATGGCCAGAACAAGGAGATGAGAAGTTGTAAAAGTTGTAGAAGAAGTAGAAGAAGAGGAAGAAATCAACGAAGAAATCCACCTGTTGGTTTTGAAACCTTCGAAATCACAGCGAATACCTCCAAATGAGTGAATAATACTCCGAACAAAACCTAATTCCCAAACCGAATGCTTCCTCACCCAATCCGTCCTCCGAATTCCTAAAGAATTCGTCAAACCCCTAAAATCATGCAGTGATGCATCGATTCAATTACTGCGATCGGATCGAAGATCCCAAGCCCGATGCTATGGAAAGGGATCGACACCAGAAACAATCCAACTGCGAGATCTCCTTCTTCATCCTTGTTCAACGATCTGACTGTTCTTAGCTTATCAATCTACTGTCATCTGATTTCCATCATGAAATCTCGAGATAGAAGCTCAGAGATCATCGAATTCAGCTTATATTTTACGCCAAGAAATCAAGGTCGATTTCGAACCCTAGGCCTAAATCAGACGATTTGTCGAGAGAGAGGAAGAGGAGAGAGGCTAGGGGTTCAGAGATAAAGAAAGATGAATAAGGGATACGGTGGTATTGTTTGGATAATAAAGGGGAGAAAGTTTGAAATAAGGTTCTCCCGATAAATTTGGCACGTGACGAGGGTTAGAGTTGCACGTGATGAAGGTTAAGTAATCAAACCACTGTTTTATTATAATAAACCACCGATTTTGACAATGGATTATTATACTACTACTTGGACAGTGATTCTTTATATATTTACAAGTATGATTTATATGTCATTTTCAGGTAGTGTATTAATTGAACTTTAGGAGTTGGAGTAATTTAAGAAAAGATACTGTCTACACCTGTTATTTTTTATAGCTCCACTGAATATTTAAACCCTATTGGCTTAGGTGGGTAACTGTGTTTTTACCCTCTTATGTGATCTCTAAAAATCTAATGACCCAGGCTCTCTTCCCTACCTTTAGATTGGTGTGCAACTCACTATAAAGTGGTTGGTAGGTAGGTAAGCACGGTAGGGGTGAAATATGGGTGTGTATGTGTGTGTGAATAAGAGAGAGAGAGAGAGAGAGAGAGAGAGAGAGAGAAGTCTGTATCCAATCAAACAAAAGACGCACATTCTTCAATCAATTCACACATTGAGTTCAAAGGAAAATATTGTATGAAGATAGAATAACACGCACTCAGATGTTTAAGCATGCAGATAGTATTTAAATAAGCCAAAAGATATTATTCAAATAAATAGGAATGCACCTTACCTGAGAAAACAACTTTGATCATGGTTGATCCTTTGTACCAACATAATCTATGCATGATGCAGATGGCAGCCAATTATGCAGCTCACTCTGGAAAAATGAAGATGTCAGCGAGAAAAATATGAAAATAAATAGATGTGAAGCTTTTAAATAATAAGAAGGAAATGACCTTCCAATTGACCAATGCAGCATTTGGAACAATTATAAGATGTAGCCCATAGTTCCCTTTAAACTCCATCAAATATGCAATCAGAGCCATGACCTGTTCGGCACAATTAAGACTTGCAAACATTTACTAGCATTGTTATATGATGTTGTTCTAAATGCTTAGACATCAGAGCTCCTAAAGGAAATGGGTATCTCAAATAGCGCCTTAATTTAATATAACAATGAAGGAACCTTAATTTTGGATATCCTATACCAAAACTGATATCGTAATGCCAATTGAGGCTTTGTTTTCTACTCACCATACTAAAAAGTAATAGAGCAGAAGGCAAAAACAAAAAAAAATGTAAAATTGCTTAGTCAAAACTCAAAACCACTATTGTTATAAACAAGCTGACCTGTACAGTCTTGTCAAGACCCATTTCATCGGCCAAAATACCATTTAGTTTGTTGTTATACAAAGAAAGCATCCATTGTAGCCCAACCTGTAAAATTGAAGGAAATAACACATTTAACTCATTAACAGAGAAAGAAAAACTAATAGAAAGGAAAATTAGAAAATATCTAAGTTGAACCATACAAGCTAATAGTCTCGTAAAGTTCTCGCCCATAACATTGAGGATTGTCTTATGATTCTTTCATTTACAGCATGCGCCAGATTATAATACCTGGTGGAAACGAAGAAATAAAGCTTCATTCAGACACCATGTAATCAAATTATCAAGGTACTTAAAATTGATAAATTCAAGCATGAGGTAGACGCATTTTGGACCACGATGTAATAAAAAGGAGTAACAAAGCATATTAAAGAACAATATTCCGATAGCAAACGCCCAAGAAAGTCTAAAGTTAAAAGAGCAATAGCATATATAAAGACTAACATTGGGACAAGAGTATTCACAAATACAGGTGACAGAAAACTACTAAATCAATTTAATGTATCATTTTCATACTAGACTTAGGGTAGCCAAAATAGACTTCAAGCACAACAGTTCAAATTCCAGATTAACCATCATTGATTAAAGGATTATCAAAATCAGTGACTTCATCAATAAATAACATACCTATCCAAAATGTGCACTTATTCAAAGTGTTGTGGAGGAGAGCCTATTATTGAGGCGGTGGTGATGGAGGAGGCTACAAAAAGAAAATGAATGTTTGTTAGCATGACAAATTATAGAAAACTATAAGAGAAAAAATTGTATAAAAGATTTAAAGTAATGTTTACCATTATTCCGATCAATTGAGTGATCAACCTCTTCATTGCTTCAAGCTCTTCTCTCAAGGTGCTCACTTCCTCTTTCAATTGATGGATCTCCTGCCCCGCTCCTCTAGACGATGACGGTCTAAAAATGCTTGTTGGGGTCACTGCCCCCCCAAAGCCCCAGACGCGACCACATGTGTCTTATCCCAATACTTGAAATAATACATCATCTCGTCCAGTGAACTCTTGTGAGCCCTCCACAAGTCGTTCATCTATCTTTTGCTGAATTTTTTTATATAAATTAAATATTTAGTTATTATTTTTTAAAAAAATCTTATAAATTAAAAAATCATCTTACCATTATCTCTATTGCCGCATTGTTCACCGGTGTGCCATCTTTTGATGTGTGATTCAACTTTCAGTTCTACACCCTTAGGGGTGATTTCCCCTCTATCTTCTTTAACTATAAAAAATGACGAGTTTAATGTGTAAATTATAAAAAGTAGAAGTTTATTGACAAATTACAATTTATATTTGCATGCTAATACCTTGTAAATTTTATTTATATGAGTAATGTTTCTGATTGTATGCAGCACGGCTAGCTTTGCGCGATTTCTTTTATTACACTCGCTAATCACCTATATCATACAAAATTATTATATTTATATTAATAAGAGGAATTTTTTAAAATAAGCAATAAGTTAGAAATTTACCTTAAACTCCTCACACTCCCAATAACGGACAATGGACTTTCACTGGTCGTTATCCACATTATTGGGGCAATGGGCAAATCATTCTCCCGTAGTTGTATAGGGGTCGAAGTATTTCTTTTTATATACAATACCGATTAAATTTCCATCTCTAAAGCAAGGTATAATACAACCATCGATAAATGTCTTCATAGGGAGGCATGTCAAAATTTTCCTACATTTAATCGAAAAAATTGATTATCAATCAATATGAATATGAAATAGAAAATAAAGAATTTAATTATTTAATATAACTATGTTATTTGTTACCATCAACTCCTCATAAGCACTCTTGAAACTCTCCTTAGGAATACCTATAAAGTTTGGAACATCCACAGGAAATCTAACGCAACCCTTCACTATTTGCCCAATCATTGAGGACATCTTACTTTGATCATCCCCTACGATATTCCCCTTATACAATAGCACAATTATTTTCTCTCCTTTCATTTTATTTTTAAATCCAAGTACTGCTTTCCCTCGCCTTTTTTTAACGTTAGGGGGGTGGGGGGGGGGGTGGATCTACGTCGGCCATATGACACAGATAAAAATGTCAAATAACCATTAAATCTCTACATGTTCAAAATATAAGCAAAATGATGTAAATAATTATTAAAAACTAAATCTCATAACCATTAGCATAATTAAAATCTAAAAATTGAATCTCATAATTCAAGCATTCGGAATCTTTGTGTACTCGACCCAAGCAACAAGGGTGACACATGGTTTAATTTCAGCATGCCAACCTTACAAAATAAGCGCCAAATCATTGAAAGGTTAAATCTGAGATGATTCTACTGATATATTATTAATGACCACAAATTTGAGATGAAAACCCATCAAAATTGTCGATCAGTTTTAGCATTACTCAACCCATCGGTACACAATTAATGTGGAGAATTGGACAATGTTGGTGCTATGAAGAGCGTCGCTGAAACTCATGTCCTCATTCTAAATGCTAAAATCTGTTGAAAAGAATTATATCATGAAGGGATCTGATGGCAGTCAAGGCACATTTACTATACTCATAAACTAATGTAAATTCTTTCAAGATTCCAAACCTAGTGAATGCTACAAACAGAGAGAACAAGGTCAACTTTGAGCTGTAAGTTAATGGTTGAGTCTAGTGTGGTGAGGAGAGTCAATCCTTTAATGTTTAAAGGACACTGATATATGACAGACCGCAAATAGCAAACCATTCAACGAACAGCTTATGTAGCGCGATGCAAGCGCAGTGGGTCCTAGCAATGCAGGTCGGGCCAACCACTTGCATCGCACCACCTAAGCAATTCACTGTTAGTCTGCTGTCTGAGGTACGCTCATTATAATTTTCCATGTTTAAATGTGACGGGAGAGTCCAAAACTTAAGTCACCTGCATATTTAAAAAGAAGTTGGGGGGTCTAAAGATCTTTTAATTAATTAAGGAACTATTACTAGTAATAGAAATTACAAACATTAGAAACCAATTGGGTTCTTATGGACAAATGACACTTAACCCATATTAATTAATACAACGATCTTGGAGTAATCCAACCAAGAGATATGGAGATAGAATGGGATCATTTATACCAGATTTTAAATGGAGTAATCCAACCAATAGTTTGGTACTATTGTCCATAAGAAAATGCAAACGCAGCGTTAGTGACTGGAATGTGTAAGTGTGTGTGTGTGTGTGTGTGTGTGTGTGTGTGTGTGTGTGTGTGCGTGTGTGTGTGTGTATATATATATATATATATATATATATATATAAACGAAGTTGGATGTCGATCCTTCTTTAGCCAGCTCATCTGCCTCTCTGTTGCCAGAGGGAGGGATGAGTCTAAAATTTTACAATTTGGAGTTGAGGGCTTCATCAATATTGTATTTATGACCATGTAATCTCCACAACACATTTGATTTGTTTTTCAGCCAACCAACGAAAATTTACAAATCTTCTTGTTTTAAGTTATCGAGGTTTCTGTCACAACTCTTAAGGATGCCGATTGAAGTAGCTCTTACTTCCAATTCATTGTTAGAAGTTAGAACAGATTCTGAGTGGGGCAGAGTATGATTCAATGATGGAACTCGAAGAATCCTTGATGCTGCCCCCTGCAGCACCTATTGCTGGAGGGAGGGAGGAGTCTGAAATTGTACAATTTGGAGTTGAGAGCATCATCAATGTTGTCTCTATGGCAAAGTTATCTCCGCAACACATTGATTTGTTTGCCAGCCAACCGATGACAATTTTAAAGCTCCTATTTTTAAGCTATCGAGGTTTCGGTCAAAATACTTACAGATGCCAATTGAAGCAGCTCTTATTTCTGATTCGTCATGAGAGCAGATTCCGAGCCTGATGGAGTATGATTCAATGATGGAACTCAAAGAATCTTGGATGGTGTCCCCACCACCAGTTGGTCCTAGATTTCCTAGCGAACAGGCGTCGAAGTTCAGTTTGTATTTATTTTTTCAGGTGTGGGTGTGTGCACGATGGGGTGGGGGAGGTCTGATGTTGTATTTAGTTTCTGCTTCATGGATCCACTGTATGATACTTTCAACTAGTTTCTATGGAAGTCATCAAATGAAACACTGTGAAATGCTTTGTTCCCCTTGGTCCAGAAAATTATTCGATTTTTTATTTTGAGAAATAATTTCTCTGGCTTGGTGCACTTAGCATTAAAAATCGTGTTATTTGTTCTTTCCATGCACAAAATCCAAATCACTGAGTGTCGAGTGATGGACCACAAGAAACAGCTTCTTTTGCAAAATGAATTGTTGCCCCATCTTCAATTGGATCTCCCGCCGTTAAAGGTAATATCCAGCTGATTTCATGTAGTTGTAGAACATGTGACCAGATAATATTTGCATAAGGACAGTGTATGAAGAGGTAGCTAATATCTTCAAAAGCTTTCTAGAGCATCGAGCACCTGCTAGGAATGACATAACTTTGTTTGAGTAGCTCTTCTAAAAGCTGAATAAGATCTAAAATTTCATTTTCTTTTCGATTTCTTATTAGCTATATATTCCATACAGCCTCTGTGTGTCTTCTCCTTTCAGCTATATCCATTATCAACTGATCTTTATTTTTGACAAGCCTGTATAATTTTCTTCCATCTCTAATACACAGAGAGCTACCATTTATCCAAATATCAGACCATATTTCAGTCTGCAACCATTTCCTAGGTGGAATCTTAAGTTTTGGCAGTATTTCCCAGCATATTTGGATAGAGTTTTCAAGAAACCAACATCTTTTGCTATCATAACCATCTGCATATGAGACATGCATTGACCTCTTTAAAGGTTTTGATGCCTAGTCCTCCCATTTCCTTGGTGTGACATACCATGGTGCATTCAAATGGATAACATTTTTTTACTCTCCTACTGTTAGTCCAATTTTTTTCTGTGTCCAAACCCAAACAAAACAGCTGAAGAGTGACATACAGTACAAAGGCAAAACTGATACTGTGGACTTGATTAGTGTGACTCTTCTTGCAAGTGTGAGAAAATTTCCTTTCCAAACTGCTAGCTTCATTTCATATCGCTTGATCATGGGATTTCATAGTGTTTTACCTAGTATACCAACACAAAGGAGCATTCTAAGGTACATAGAGGGGATGTTTTGGTCTAATAGCCAATGTGTGATGCAATCCTTTGGATTAATCCCTCCCTCATCTATTCCGACTCCTATAACAACAGAGATGAACATTCTATATCATGCAATGGGCCTTACTAGTTCTAGAAATGTTGTCTATCCCTTGAGAGATCCTTCACACAAGAAGCCAATCAATTCAGAGTCAGCAATCTCGGCACTTACTACATCACAAACTACTTTTGTATTACTCACATTGTTAGAGCGCCCTACTGCAGACAATGTGAAGTTTTTTGGGTCCTCAATGAAATAGGGCCTTGTACAAAGGATCATTACATTTGTTTGTGCCAAATGAACCAAACCCTCTATATTATTCTGGCTTCTATTGATAAGTTGTGTCTGTTGACGCAAGTTCAGGTTGTTCAGGAATACATCAAAACTACATGAACTTGAAATGATATTTGAACTATTGTCATGCACATGCTGATTGATCTAATTTAATATTAAATTTGGGTTTACAAAACAGGATGCATGCACAAAAAAGATGATGGTGGTTGTGATTATGGTGCTCCTCATCAAGATGGTATTCTTGGATTTAAGTTGGCGGCAGGAGCAAGAGGACGTTACAAAGTAGGAACAAGATTCAAGAGGGAGAGTGGCACATTGTTTTAAAATGTCTTACTGATCTTGTTCAATTGAGCTCTAGATTGTGATAGGTGTTTTGCTTATGTTGCATCCAGGCATATATCCTGCATCAATCGATCTCATAACTGCGTTCTGATTCCCTAATTGAGTTTCGATTCAAATCTAGGCTGCGGATAAGATCAGTTGTAATAAGCACAACAAAGACCTTGAGTTTTTTAGTTGGGTTTCATTTATTTTATCACACTTCTCTACACATCCACGTACATCAAGGGAAGTGTGCCCTACACAAGTAAGTCATAGCACCTCAGAACGTGAACACAAACATTGCTTGCAAAATTACCATAAAAATATGATATGCCAAGAAATGGTGGTGGTGGCGGAGGTGGTGGCAGCGGTAGAGGTGGTGGTAGCGTTGGTGGTAGTGGTGGAGGTAGTGGTAGTGGGGAGGAGGAGTGGTTGCAGGATGGAGGTGGTGGTGATAATGGGGAGGAAGAGGAGGTGATGGCGGCGGGGGAGATGGTACAAGAGGTGGTGGAAGAGATTGAGGAGGTGGTAAATCCTGTGATCATGGATTTGTGAAATCCTTGCCTTTTGAATTGATTTTGAAATCAGTGATCAGAGGAAAAATGCCGTCATTTTTCAACGAAGGCATATTTCGCTTCCATTTCCTGCGGATTCCATGATTCCAAATAGGCCCCAGGAGTAATGTAATATCTGTCACTCATTATTTTTGCCTCTTTTCTAGTGGAAAACAACATTTAAAGACCCTAAACATAATAAAATTGCTATGAATGGAAAGCTTATCAAGTTGTCTTTTCAACAAAACATGATCACGCAATTCGGACCAGTATTGAGAATAGAGACATGCTACATGGCTATGAGATATTATAATTTCAATGAGAAATGACCAACTGCTAGTGACTTAGTTTAATTTAAAAGTCCATTTTGATACAAAATAGTGATTGTTTATTCTTTATGCTATAAGTAAAAACTCTCATACCCTTCTCTTCCTCGAGTGTATTTTCTGCATCAAATACCTAATTCCTTCTTTATGCCCATAAATAAAAGACTTAGTATAAGAGAGCCAATCCAAGAGTTAGCGGTCTCACTCGAGTCAATCTCCTTTTGACAGGCATCGGTACTTATAAGGATGCAAACCAGTGAAAGTTCACTGATTTGGCACTCATAATTATCAGTGCAATTACAAGGGTTGTCAGTTTGAGATTAAACCCGAATGTTGGCTCTTGCACTCGGGTCGGGTAACTAAGACCAGCTCTAAATAAAAACCTCCTCTAGGTCATAGTTACCATAATCCACATTTTTCATGGAGGAAAAAAAAAGTTGGTATCAAAGGCATGACTTTAGATTCGGATTTTCATAGGACGATGGGTCTGATTTTGTCACAATTAGTACTGATTGACATTCTTGTTCAATCAATGACAAATCAGCATGCCCCCCACATGGCAAACTAAGGACGGTCCACATTAGGGGAGGAGCCTCGTTTGGTGAGGGTACTTCAGGTAGTGCAGGAATCGCCACAGGTCCTAACACCATACTGTTGGGAGGAGTAGGAAACGAAGGTGGAAGAGTCGCCCAAGTGCTGGAAACCATGGCCAACACGATGGCACAAGGGGTAGCAATGGCACAACAGACATAGATACTGGCGGCTAAGAATTAGCCTTCAGGGTTTTCAGAGTTCAGAAGGATGCGTCCTCCGAACTTTTCGAGTCAAGCTGATCCACTAGAGGCCGAGAAATGACTAAATGAGATGGAAAAGATCTTCAGTGTACTTCCTTGCACTGAAGATGAAAAAGTGAGATGGGCAGCCTTCATGTTAGATGGAGAGGCTGATATGTGGTGGAAGTCCGTGTCACGAACCAGGGAACAAGATATTCCCAATACTCCATGGACTTGGGCTGAATTTGTAGGAGGCATTCAATGAAGAATACTTCCCCCAAGCAGGGAGAGGTCAATGGGAAGTCCAATTTTTCTCATTGGAGCAAGGTCGTATGTCCGTACATGAGTACGGAGTTGAATTCACTAGGCTTTCGAGAGTTGCGCCTCTACATGTGGCCATGGAAATGATGAAGGCCAAGAAATTCCAAAGAGGCCTAGGACCCAACGTTCAAGAGAGAATCTTCGTGAGCAAGCATAAAACCTATGCAGAAGTTATGGATTTGGCATTGATTTCCGAACAAGATATTGAAAAGATGTACAAGAGGAGAGATGAGATGAATAAGAACAGGACCAGTCAAGTGCAATCAAATGCCTATGAACAGGCTAATAAGAAACAAAGGTTTTAGAGGTCGTCACGTTATCCTATTCAGACTGCCTATTCTAGACTGACTACCTATTCGAGACCTCCTGTGTCCAGACCTACAAGATCTTTTCTTCCTCCAGGCACTACTTCAATTGGGGCATCGATAGCCCAAGGATCTTCGCATGTCGCATCATCCACTCCGGTTGAGACTTGTGTACGGTGTGGGAAACCACATAAAATGAAAGAATGTAGGAGGAACACAGGTGCTTGCTTCAGGTGTGGTCAAGTGGGACACTAGATAAAAGATTGTCCTGAAGCAAGGAGAGAAAGGACGGTGTCAGCACCTACTCAGAGGCCCTCTCGACCTACCGTTCAGGGTCGGCATATGCCATTTCAGTACAGGATGTTCAGGCATCAAATGACGTTATCTAAGGTATGATTTCACCATTGATGGTTAAATTATTACCTTATTCCTAGTTGATGAATATCTGTGAAGTGTGCTTCAATTATAATGTTTCATGCATGCTATGACACCACCTTGAATACACTTAATTGAATTACGTTCAATGAAATTTAGGTACTTTACATATGTACCAACGAAGTGATATATCCCACCACAAAGCATGCGTTTTAATAGATCCAAGATCTACACACTCCTTCGTGACTTCGCAATTCGCAAGCGAATAGAGTATCACTCCTTAACCCTTGGATTTCGTTCTAGCAGTGTCAGTCCTTATGAGAAGTTGGGTGAACACGAACACAATTTATCGATCGATTACCATCCCAGTTGAAGACCGCGAGACGATGGCTGATCTGATTCTATTAGATATGCAAAGATTCAACGTGATCCTTGGAATAGATTGGCTATCTGCTTACCAAGCATTGATTTCGTTCGGAAAATGGTGAATTTCCGTCCTCCAAAAGGAAAATCCTTTTGATTTCATGGCGTCAAGTCTGGTGTTGCACCATTCATCTCCGCAATTCGAGTTGGGCGTCTGATGAGGAATGGATGTTGTGGATACCTCGCATTCTTACAAAAGCAACGGGAAGAGAAGAACAAAATTGCCGACATTTTCATTGTGTGTAAGTTTCCAGATGTGTTTCCTGAAGAACTGATAGGATTATCGCCCAATCGGGAAATCGAGTTTGCAATTGAATTGGCTCTACGCACGGAACCGATATCAAAGGCACCATATTGAAGGAGTTGAAAGAATAGCTGCAGGAACTCTTGGACAAAGAGTTTATAAGGCCAAGTGTTTCTCCTTGGGGAGCACCTGTTCTGTTCGTCAAAACGGACGAGTCGATGAGACTGTGCATCGACTATCATCAGTTGAACAAACTAACGATCAAGAACCGATATCCATTCCCAAGAATCGACGATCTTTTCGATCAACTGCAAGGATCGAGATTCTTTTCAAAGGTAGACTTGAGATGCAATTATCACCAATTGAAGGTTAAAGCCGAGGACGTTTAGAAAATCGCATTCCGCACCAGATATGGACACTACGAGTTTTTAGTGATGTCTTTTGGTTTAACTAATGCACCGACATCCTTCATGAATCTTATGAATAGGGTGTTCAAACCACACCTCGACAAATGTATGGTCGTCTTCGTAGATGATATTCTCATCTAGGGTTGTGCATTTTTTGGACCGAACCGACCAAACCGACCAAACCAACCAAACCGAACCGCTGGGTTTGGTCCGGTTTGGATGGCTACCGGTTTGGGTTTGGTTTGGAAAAAAGGAAAACCAAAAAGTTTGGTTTGGTTTTGGTTCCAAGCCTCCCCAATCCAAAACCAAACCGAACCAAACCAAATCGAATGTAGTTTGTAAGTAATTATATATATATATATATATTTATATTTATATAGGCAGGGATTTTGATTAATTTTAAAGGGCATTTAAATAAAATGCATATTTTTATACAAAACCCTACCCTTGTCTTTAGCCTATTCCTAAATCCTAAAGCAGTAAAGTAGAACTTATAGAAAAATCGGTTGAGAAGTTGAGAAAATTTTGATGTGCAAGTAGAACTTATAGGAAAATCAAAACCGGCCGAACCAAACCGAACCGAATTGAATCGGGTTGGTTTGGTTTAAGAGTTGGACGGTTTGGTTTGGTTTGAAAATCTAAAAATTGATTAAGACCGGTTTGGTTTGTGGTTTTGGTCCAAAACTGACCAAACCAAGCCGAATACACCCCTATTATCATCTACTCGAAGTCGAGGGAAGAGCATGAGCAGCACTTAAGAATCCCTCTTTAGACACTCCGTGAACATTAACTCTATGCAAAGCTGAGCAAATGTGAGTTGTTAAAACAAGTCAGCTTCTTCGGACATATTGTCTTTGAAGCAGGCATCACAGTGGATCCAGCACAGATCGAAGTCATTGTTAAATGGGAGCAACCAAAGACCGTAATAGAGATTCGCAGTTTTCTCGGTTTGACTGGATATTACAGGAGATTCGTTGAAGGTTTCTCCAAGATTTCAGGACCGCTCACGCACCTCACGAGGAAGAACGTAAAGTTTCAATGGAACGAATTGTGTGAGAAAAGTTTTCAAGAGCTCAAGAGTATGCTAACCTCCATGTCAGTACTTGCTATACCTTCAGGCAGTGGAGGATTTGCGATGTTCAACTATGCATCACACAGTAGTTTGGGCTGTGTGATGCATCACTTATGGTTAGCGGCAACTTAAGGATCATTGATCAGTCACAGAATATACCATTTTTCACCCTTAACTTAATACTGCTAGACCCCAGTTTGCTACTAACAAGCTAATAATGTGCAAATATTAAGGAAAATCAGTAAAAGAGAACTAAAGTGTTAATCTTTATCGAAATGAACTCAAAAAGTAATAAGAAAAAAGATTAAACGTAAAAGACAATTCGACATTGCTGAAAGCCAAGAAATTGTACTTTATGATTGAACGAAGCCAAAGAAATAAGAAATCATAATTTACGATTCTTCAGAAGACTTCAAAGCAAAAGGCGATACAGAAAGAAAGCGATCGATCGTAATATAGAATCGTCCAAAGAGAAAGCTGTAATAGAAGAGAGAAATCATGATTTATGATTTTACAAATAAAAGCTTCTCATTGTTGTTGATCACATGAAGACCCACACCGTCATGCACCAAAATAGAAGAACTCTTGAATTAGAAGTTTGGCAAATCATGGATCTGAGAAGATTGATGAAGAAAGACTCCTAAAGATTTGGATTGCTGAAATTAAGGAGACAATCTAGAAGTGCATCAACCAGTGAAAGCAAGGAAGATAAAATTAAGAATTAGAGTTATATTAGGAATCTTCTATTTTTAGTAGTTTCTTTTATTAAGATTAGAACACTGTAAATCGACCCCTTATGATCTATAAATAAGAGGGCTTGGCATAGGAATAATTTCATCAAAGAATTTCTCAGCATCAATTGATGATTGAGGTCTGAGTTTTCTTCTAATCACCATTGTACATTAGATTTATCAAGTAAAATCATTCACAGTTCTCTAAGGTTTTGCCTGACAACCAAGGCTGAGGAAGCTAAAAGATTAACCCTTTGGATGGTTCTACTTTGCTTTCTAGTTTAGATTTATTTTATTTCAATTTACTGCTTTGTAAACATCTTCATGTTTTTTATTTGAATTGACGACTCAAGTTGAGAATTTGCAGATTAGTGTAACGGTATTTTATTGTTCATGTACAATTCTTCTAGATTTGATTGATGCCCAAATTCTGGTTGGTTGCAGATTAGATTAAATCTGTATTAATAGGATTTTAGTTTTGATTGACGATCAACGCTAGGAGACTTGATATATAGTGTAATGGTACTTTTAATTTCATAAATATCTGAGAACAGAAAGAGACTGATTGACGACTAGGATCCAGAAGTTTAAAGATTTAGATTTATTTTCTGTAATTAGTTTAAGGAACCATTCTTTTATTCATATTTCTCCTGTCGTTTAGGACCTTAAAGATAAATATAAGTTTTTTTAAATAGAAATACAAAGATAAATCACTTCCTTGTGGGAACGATCCTATACTAGCATTACAATTTCCATTGTGCGCTTGCAATAGGTTAAAACTTAATTATTCGATGCATGATCTCGAACTAGTAGCGATAATCTTTTCTTTAAAAATCTGGAGGGACTACCTTTATGGAGAGACCTTTGAGATATTCACCGACTATAAAAGCCTCAAGTACTTATTCACTCAGAAAGACTTAAACATGAGGCAGAGAAGGTGGATGAAATTTCTCAAGGATTATGACTGCTCCATTCAATGCCATCCCAGTAAAGCAAATGTACTGGCAGACACTCTGAGTCGGAAGTCGTCGGCTCAACTGTCAAGCCTTATCATGAGAATTCATAGGTGGAGGTTATTGGAAGGCATAACCTTATATAGCACGAGGATTGAGGTGAAAGACTCAGGAGCCTTGATGGCTAGTGTCACTATTTGACCGACGATCTTTGATGACATCTATGAACTTCAGATAAAAGATGAGGAGCTCATGAATAGTAGATAAAATGTGATTGATGGCACTAATCCCAATTTCTCCATCAAGGAGGATGGATTGCTACTAGTCAGAGGGCAGTTGTCCATACCGACTGATGCCGATCTTCAACATATAATTTTAGAAGAAGTCCATAAATCAAAGTATGCCATTCATCATGGTGGTACCAAAATGTATCAAGATCTGAAGAACTTTAGGTGGAGAGGTTTGAACAAAGAGGTCATCAAGTATGTGTCTAAGTACTTGGTGTGCCAATAGGTGAAAGTGGACCATCGAAACCCTTCTGGTTTACTACAATCGTTGATGATACCTGAATGGAAGTGAGAAGCGATATCCATGGATTTTATCCTTGGATTTCTGAGGACAGTGAAAGGGCATAACACCATCTGGGTGATCGTCGATAGACTAACTAAATGAGCTCACTTCCTGCCACACAACATGAGATATACAGAGAGTAAGCTTGCAGAACTGTATCTCAAGGAGATCGTCCGATTATATGGTATCCATGTGAGCATTGTTTCAGATAGAGATCCATTATATACATCGTAGTTTTGGTAATGATTTCAAGAATAAATGGCTTGGAGGTTAGATTTCAGCTCCGAGTTTCACCCTCAGACGGATGGACAAACCGAGGGGGTAAATTAAATCATCAAAGACATGCTTCAAGCATGTATGTTAGATTTTCAAGGGTCATGGGATCAACATCTACCTCTGATCAAGTTTGCATATAATAACAATTATCAGGCAAGCATAGGGATGGCTCTGTATGAAGCATTATACGGGTGAAGATGCAAGTCTCCGCTTAACTAAGAAGAAATCGGAGAGAAGTTCATATTGGGTCCCGAAATTATCGAGAGCACAACTAAAGCAATACATGTGATCCGCGAAAGATTAAAGGTCGCACAAAGCCGACAAAAGAGCTATGCCAATCTAAAAAGAACAAGTGTCGAGTTTCAGGTTGGAGACAATCTATTCATCAAGATTTCACCTACGAAAGGTGTAATGCGTTTTAGAAAACATGAAAAGTTAAGCCCGCTGTGACGGGGCCAATACTCGAGCTTGCAGCATAGTGCTTGGGGCACGACATGTGGTGCCAAGAGGGCACGCGACATGGGGCCAAGTGGGCCTGGCGACGTGGTCGCACTGCGAGGACGCGACACGGTCGCATGAGGGTAGGACGCGGGGGTGACACGGACGCGACATAGCCAAGGTGGGCTAGCGATACAAGAGGCATTGCGGTATGTCAAACCAAGCAGTTTGAGGTTCTCCTGCCATTCTGGCTGAATGACTGTTTTACCCTTATATAGGGGAAGGGAGCTAGAGAGCTATTCCCCCACACACGGGGCCTTGCGTTGCCAGAGGGGACGCAAGTGTCTCCTAGGCCTGAAAGGGTGGGCCTAGGACGTCGATGCAGTGATGCCGTGTAGAACCCAAGGAAGGTTGAAGTATGGCTCCGGACTACGCGTCGCGGTGCATACGGCTGGGCAACCTCGTGAGAACACCAACGCTGCGTGGGACTCAGTTGAGCACGACAGCACGTGGGCCAAGGATAAACGGTGCTAGTAATTCGGAACGCACACGAAGGCAGGCTGCGTGGGACTCAGTTGAGCACGCTAGCGCGAGGCACAAGTCTGTGGCTTGGTTCGGTATGTGAGCGAGACATGGTGGCATGGGAAGCTGTATGCCAAGACTATTACAAGCGAGGTACTAGTGCAGTGCACAGGGTGAAGCTTAAGCAGGCCAAGTTTAGCACAATGGTGCAGATGGTGTGTCGTAAGGGGCATGGTACAGTTGGATGGTAGGCCGTGAAATAGAGGTAACCATGTTGGGGGAGTTCCCGTCCTCTAGGCGGGTGGTATGAGAGCTGATGTGTAGATGGGTTGGCTTTGTTGCATGCAGTAGCGAACCACCGCGCGAGTTGAAAGCGCGTCGAAGGATGCCCCGTGACTGTTGGTATCAGAAGTAGGCTGACCTAGCGATGCGTGTGTTAGGTGCCGCATGGGACTGAAGTTGCAGAAGTGTGACCCCGTGACATTTTAGTATCAGAGCCATGTTCGATCCAGAAGCGATAATGCTATTAAGCAAATTGGTGCAGAGGCATGCGATGTGGTGTCAAGAGGGCACGCGACATCCATGAACATTAGTGTCAGCAGAGGCACGCGATGTGGTGTCAAGAGGACACACGACATCCTTGAGCTAGTTAACAGGTGAGGGCCTTGTGACAGCAGAACCAAGTTGACCCGATCGGGGTGACGGTGGGGAGCTAGTGGGAAGGTGCGGACCTAAGAACTAGAAATGTGTTGCTAACAAGCTGGGAGGAGTTGGCGGGGTCAGTTCACTGCAATCATGCGTCAACGAGGACATTGACATTTATGGAGTGGTGGAGGATGTGACGGGGCCAATACTTGAGCTTGCAGCATGGTGCTTGGGGCACGACATGTGGTGCCAGGAGGGCATGCGACATGGGGCCAAGTAGGCCTGGCAATGTGGTCGCGCTGCGAGGACGCGACACGGTCGCATGAGGGTAGGACGCGGGGGCGACACGGTCGCGACACGGACGCGACATAGCCAAGGTGGGCTAGCAATGCAAGAGGCATTACGGTATGTCAAACCAAGGGGTTTGAGATTCTCCTGTCATTCTGGCTGAATGACTGTTTTACCCTTATATAGGGGAATGGAGCTAGAGAGCTATTCCCACTTTACGAGGCCTTGCTTTGCGGAGGGACGCAAGTGTCTCCCTAGGCACGAAGGGTGGGCCTGGGGCGTCAGCGATGATGCCGTGTAGGACCCAAGGAAGGTTGAAGTATGGCTCCGGACTACGCGTCGCGGTGCATACGGCTAGGCAACCTCGTGAGAACACCAACACTGCGTGGGACTCAGTTGAGCACGACAGCACGTGGGCCAAGGATAAACGGTGCTAGTAATTCAGAACGCACACGAAGGCAGGCTGCGTGGGACTCGATTGAGCACGCTAGCGCGAGGCACAAGTCTGTGGCTTGGTTCGGTATGTGAGCGAGACATGGTGGCATGGGAAGCTGTATGCCAAGACTATTACAAGCGAGGTACTAGTGCAGTGCACAGGGTGAAGCTTGAGCAGGCCAAGTTTAGCACAGTGGTGCAGATGGCGTGTCGTAAGGGGCACGGTACAGTTGGATGGTAGGCCGTGAAATAGAGGTAACCATGTTGGGGGAGTTCCCGTCCTCTAGGCGGGTGGTATGAGAGCTGATGTGTAGATGGGTTGGCTTCGTTGCATGCGGTAGCGAAGCACCGCTCTGGTTGAAAGCGCGTCAAAGGATGCCCTGCGCGGGTTGAAAGCGTGCGTTAGGTGTCGCATGGGACTAAAGTTGCAGAAGTGCGACCCCGTGACACCGCGCTATGTAGGACCGTTCGAGATATTGGGTCGAGTTTGTAAAGTTGCATACTAGATTGCTCCACTGCCACAACTCTTAAGCATGGACAATATATTTCACGTATCCATGCTAAAAAAGTACATGAAGGACCCGACTCACATTTTGGACTATCAACTAATAGAGCTTCAAGAGAATATGACCATTAGAGAAGAACCAGTGTAAATTCTTGATCGAAAAGAGCAAGTACTACGTACCAAGCAGATTCCACTAATACTCGTAAGATGGCGGAATCATTCGCCAAAAGAAGCCACCTGGGAACGCGAGTCCGATATAAGCGATGCATATCCGCAGCTTTTTGAATGAAGCACAAAGAATTTAAGAGAAGAAATAATTAATATCGCGGATTGCGACTCCAAAATTTTGAATATTATGTAATGTAATTAGAATAATTATGGACTTATAAAATCCTTGTTGAATCAACAACTGAGACCTTTTTTATTTTATTTTGATTTGTTTCCATGTAGGTATGCACACGTAGTATAGTCGATGGTTTAACCCTTATTATTTATCATCGCCAAATGATAATTGAGGTCCAAATTTTAATTCCGCATATCGTAGATGAATGTGTGTGCAAAGGTGGATGAAAATATAGTACAAGTGATGAAGAAAAGATGGATTTTAAAATTGGGAACAATTTTCAGTAGAAAACACAAAATCTGAAGAAATTGAGCGCGCGATTTGAAATCGCCCGCGCGATTTGAAATGAGAAATAGGTTTTCTTCCTATTTCTCATTTGAAATAGGAACACGATTTTCAGAAACCCAAAACTGAAAGTTCTGAGTTAACGCGAGATTTTAAAAATTGCCCGCGCAAATTTTAGCGTATAAAAGGGGTTGTGCCCCCAATCTTCCATTTTCATGCAAAATTAAAATGAGAAATAGGTTTTCTTCCTTCTTCTTCACGAGAACCCGCCCTTTTCTCTGAATTTGCTCAAGTCCTTCATCCGAGAGGCAATCTTTTCGATTTTTCTTCACACCCAAAAGAAAGTTTTTACTATTATTTGAGATTTTTGTATTTCCAAGCATTTGAATCTCTAGAAAATGGGGCTTAAGAAGAAATTAGCGTCTAAGAACCCTACTTCGAAAGTAAAGATTTCGAAGAAGCCAAAAGTTGACCCGCCTCTGATCTCACGCGATCAACCCTCCGAATGGTGGGGGGCAAAAAGGTTTGAACACGAATGGTCGTTCGATAATGACCTATTCGAAGGGCAACAAGTAACTAAATGAACCCTAGATTACCTCATCGCGGCCGGAATGAAATCATTTCTTGAGCCTTTTCATGATTATTACTACCCTAGATTGGTAAAATTGTTTTACCAAAATTTACGTATGAGTGAATATGGATTGGGATTGTGCACCACGATCGATCGCGGATGTTCCATTTTGATCTCGATCATATCGCTGCTGCCATGGGATGTTCATCGACTTTTATCCCTGGTCAAGGACTACAACCCCCGAACCGTCGAGAAGTACCATATCATCAAATCCTAGCCAACATGACCCATGGTGAACACGGGTCCGGAAATTCAGTTAGATGAGCCCAATTACCTGTCCATATGTGGCTATTAGACATAATTTTTAGGAAGAACCTATATCCTCTATGCCACGAACAAGAAAAAAATGATATTTTTTTCCAAGCCTTATATGCGGCTTATGAGGAGAAATGGCTCAACGCGCCATTTGTGGTACGGGATGGGATAATTTATGCCCGGAATCATGCGAGGGAAGTTCACAAGAAACTGTTGATGACATTACCATATGCTCGATTGATCACTCGTATGATTGAGCTGTACGAGAACCAAAAGGAAGATAAGGAATATGAAATTCCTCCAAATGAACCACAGTTCACCGAGAACACCAAGAAATATTGGATGGACAATTTGAAGCAAACTTATGTCAGGTTAAATGCAGGTGTACGACTCCGCCAACCCCAGGAAGTAGTGAGGTGTGCTCAGCAAGAACAGGAGTAAGCACAGCCCGAGCAGGCAGCTCAACACCCAGTACCCCCTCCACAGCAAGTTCCGACCTAACAGCCACCTGCCCAGCATAGTGAGGTTCTCATTTGGACTGATTTTGCATAAAGGATGGACTTGCATGAGCAAATGGTCAAGCAAATGTCACATCAGCAAAACTTCCACGAAGCTATGCTTATGGATATGATGCACTACATGTTTCCGAGCTCTGCCTCCGAGCGCATCGATAGAGCACGAGTGTACACACCCTGTGCTTCTAGTTCTTGGAGAGATGGGACTGCTGGAGGTGGTGTAGACCTAGCGGGTGATGGCACAGACTAGCGGGAGATTTTGTCATTTGGTTGTTATACTTTTAGTGAGCTTTTTGGTTAAGTTTTGAGGTACTGAGGAAAAGTGATGAGTCTTAAAACAATTTCGGGATATGTTTGTAAATAATTGGTTGTGAATATTTTGTGTCATAGAAGTTTTGTTTTGTTAAATGGTTTAAAATGTATAAATGGTTTTAGTACAATGCTATCTTTGATGGTTGTTAAAATGGGTTGAGCAATGCCAGATTTTGTGTTTTATTAGTTGTTAGTTGTTGAAATGGTTAAATTTTGTGGATCACTGATTTATGTAGATTAAAAAATTAGTTGTGGAAAAATTGTTAAATTAGTAGTGGATACCTGTCATAAATGTATTTTTTGTAATGCATGGTGAACGGATTGTTCAATTCATTATAGATAATCTTGTTGTGAATTCATGGTTTAGTTGTGAATATAATGGTGTGGATTAATGGGTATGAGTGGGTGTCTTTGTGGTTAAGTCGGGTTTAAATGGTGTGTGTCATTGTTGAGAATAATCTGTTATGATGAATAACAAAGATTCAAATAGGTACTAGATGTACCTTGTGGTTTATGGTTGTGGTTATGTATCTCTAGCTAGACTAGATGTGTTTCTTTTTTTATATTTAAATGCATGGTTGAATGATTGACTAAACCCCAGCTAGTGTAGATGTGTTTTATTTTTTATATAAATGCATGATTGGAGGATGGACTAGATCCAAATTTCATGTAAGATTTGAGATGACGTGAAAGATTTTGACGAGTGACCCTATGCCTTCCAACCCAAAGTAAACGTATTGAGTTTTCGAAGATGAAATTTTTTTAAGGAGGGGAGAATGTAACATCCCGAAAATCTCGAACCCGAACGCACTTGACAAAGTGTACGTGTCAATTACGGCACACGTTACACATGTGCCAATTTAGGGATAAGTTTTGGATATACTCAAACTTCATTTGAAATTTTTTGAAAAAGCTAAGTAGCTTATTTGGGCGTGCCAACTTCACATTGAACCACAGCTCCATTGGATAGGAATTAACACTTTAGTTAGGTGTCTGGGCTTCACACCGAAGCGAACCCATGTTTATATGAAAAGCTTCCCACGTAAGCCATTGCATTGCATGAAAATTTTGAGAGAAAGAAAGAAAGAGCTTGAGGGAAGAAAAGTCGGTTTTCCTCCGCCATTGTTGTTGATCGCCTTCTCAAAATTCTCTTCTTCTTCGTTTATTAACGCAAGAGAACTCTGATCGTTGACGTTGTTATGATTTGCGAGCGTGAGAGATATCCGTCTCTCCCAAACCCTCTTTTCTTTTGATTAGAAACCCTGACTCCATTGTGTTCTCAAGGTCCTCATCCTTACAGGAACCCTTAATTTCTCGGGTCCACTCCAGGGGATTCAATCTTTGAATCCATTTCGTTCCGATTGCGAGAAAGAGTGGGTTTCAAAGCCATCGTGCGAGTAAGGGATCGAGCGCCGATATTCCGATACAGGTCATCATATGCGTAAAAGGTGAGGAATTTAAAGCTCAATTATTATTAGATTGATGATTTAATTCCCTTGAAATTATACCAATGAACAAGATATAAATGTAGGAAAATAGCAAGAGAAAATTTTCAGAAATCGGGCAAAATGGGTAAAATTCCACAAATTCGCCCGTGCGAATGTAAATTCGCCGTCTTAATTGCCTTCAGTATAAAGGAAAATTCACAGAAATCGTGCTGAAATCTTTCAAATTTCGAGCAAAATTACCGATATTTTTCACCCTGCGCGATTCTGGGTGTGCCAAGTGAAATCGCTTACACGACTTTAGAAATCGCAGGCGCGATTTTCCCTGTTTAGCTTATTTTGAAGTTTTCTTTGAAAAACTTCTATGGCTTCTACATTTGTGTTTCCTTAGTCATGTATAAATGATTTTTGAATGCCTTAAAATATAGGTTGTGGTTTGGATTCACCGTAAGGATCTTGCATCACTCTGCGTAACTCGTATCCAAGGTAGGGGAAAATTCAATGTCAATTGCACTTTGTCTGATTTTTAAGTATGATGATATGATTGAGTGAAATATGATAATCTCGACCGTATTTGAATTGTATTTGAACTTTTTGCATTTGAAATCCAAATCTGCTTTTGAATTATAAGAATTGTGAATCTGAATTTGCATCTGATCTTTGACATTCTAAACCCTTAGCTCTGAAACTAGCTATAAATTAAGCACACTGCACCATATGAATTATGTCTTAAAATATGCATGTTGATTTATAGTTCATCAGAACGGATCCTCCTGCTCTTTGAACTGGTACGACGGTTTATCCGTACACTCAGAACCATATTAACGGTAATTTGACGCACACAAGTATCCCTCACAACGCAGGCAGAGGCTTGTTGCACTTCTAAAAAGTGTTCATTGAACAACGATAGTTGGGTGAGGATTCCCATCGGAAAATCTTTGGCTCCCAATACTTTATTTGCTTGGGAGATTAGTTAAGCTATGATTTTAAGTTAAACTTTTAGATAAGAAACCACATGTGAATTACAATCGAATAAGAACTTGAAAAAACTATGGGAATTCCGCTATGTTTGATTTCAATTTAAACCTTGCCCTTACAATTTTGTTTTGATACAAAAATACGTATGAACTTATCATTGAAAACTCCTTTTGAACTCGATTACTAAATCACTGTTTGATATTGTTTTGAATTCTGTCATTTGAACTCATGCTTGCCATTTGAATCCAAGCTTGATATAATAAGATGTAATTGATGTTGAACTTTTCTTCCACTGAGCTTAGACTGTTAGCTCACCCCGACTATACGTCACAGGTGTAAATACTGATCATGATCTAGGGCTTGAGAACGATCCGAATTACGAGTCGGAAGAAGAAGATCTCCAACCTAACGAGTTCTACCCATAGACTTAGGACCTAGGACTGGTATAATTTTGAGATTTTAAGGAATTTGGGCTTCGTACGTCGTGTGAGATTTTGTAAAAAGGATAGAATAAGTACGTTTGTACATTAATTTTGTGAATCACTGCTTAGGTGATGGTCAGTCATCAGCGGTGGTTTATTTTGTTCTTTTGTTAATATATTTTGTGTAGAGATAGAATATCTCTTTTTCCATATATAATCTTGATATTTGCTTTGATTATCGCATCTGTGTGGATGGGCCGAGCAAATGGCAAACCGGCTTTCCCAAGATTTCGTGTAAGGAAAAGTCGGGTCGTCACATAAAGCTAAAATTCTATGTTTAGAAGACGAAGGGCTTCTATGGTTTGGAGAGACGAAGGAGCCTCAAGAAGATGACAAGGGGAGGAAGGCAGAGGTGTGGGCGGTAGGATAGTTTTTAGAAATCACCTCTCGCTTTCTCTGTCGCTCTCTTTATATCTCTTCTTTCAGTTAGAAGAAATAGGTGCGAAGAGAAGCCTCCTCTAAAGGCTTTGTTTATGGCTGAGCGACAGGTTTCCACGGCCACGCCCCACGAGTGAGAAGCGAGACTCAAGAGTTTTTGGCTACAAGCCTACAACTCTCTTCTAGAGACATCCAATGTTGGAAAGGGGTCTCTCTCCCTAGTAAAAAACAAAGAATAAAGAAATGGCGCTAATTTTCTCTTTTAACGCACCTCACATGCGTGAAAAATATTACTTTAATTTATATATTATTGTAAAAGAGAAAATGAGGGTTAAGTTTCTTTAGGAAAACTCAAAAATAGGACAAAAGCTATTCGTATAATTTAAATAAACTTTAATTTGGTTAAAAAAGTTGGTGGCCATTCAACGAGAATTTTAGGGGTCATTTAAATGAAACCATATATAGGATGTGAATCGTTATAACTACTCTGTTAAGATTTTCCTTCCTTTTTTTGTTTTTTATAATTTCTATAAGTAATAGGAGTGCAAAAGGAAAAGCTATCTTAATGGAATTTGCTTTTAACAAAAAAACAAACTCTCTTAATCTATTCATAAATCTACTTCCAAATATAAATATGAGTATAAAATCCATGCAAAATAAAACATCTACTTTCACCAACTTGGTTATCGTTAATATGTGTGTATCTCCTAAGGATTAACGTGTTTAACATAGGGAGATTGCATTATACTCTACCTTTGGTGCATAATTTAAATGCTTATAAGGTATTTATAATAAAAGAGGTATTGTCTTGAATGTAAAAATGCATTGTAATCTGGATATACCTTAGCACTATAAATGGTAATTTGATTGTTTGGGGCTTTTAGACCTTTTCTAATAGTCTCACATCGGATAGGAAAAAGTCTTGATCTTAGGCTATATGTGATTGCAGACTGTAATGGG
Source organism: Chloranthus sessilifolius (assembly GCA_021018995.1). Lineage (NCBI taxonomy): Eukaryota > Viridiplantae > Streptophyta > Magnoliopsida > Chloranthales > Chloranthaceae > Chloranthus > Chloranthus sessilifolius. The sequence continues at coordinate 107,033,471 of CM037594.1, read as the reverse complement.
GGCATGCGGCGCGGCCATCTGGGTCAGCCATAGGTCCATTTTTCTTCTCCGCGTCAGAGTCTCTTTAGTGCATCACGAGCCCTGAGGGCTGCGCCAAGTGTGTTGGTCGTGGGCCACGAGGGCGTTGCGACACATTGGCATAAAGAGTAGAAACATAGGCACGACATGGTCGTGTGAGGGTTGATGCGGGGCGTTGCAGGCGTATTGGTGCGGAGGATGTATGCCATGTGGGCAATATGTCAAACCAATATGTTTGAGGTTTTTTTGTTATTTCCCCATAACTGTTGTTTTACCCTTATATAGGGGGACATGAGCAAGAGTCCCCCGACCCAACACGTGCATTAGCTTTGTGGGCTTGAGTGCGTGTATCCGAGTCTTGCTTAGTGCTTGATCGCTCTAGTTACGTCGTGTACTAGGGTCATCGTGTTTGGGGTAGTTTCCAGCCACCCCCGCAGTGCAAGTTTATCCCTAAAGCGGGGTTGCCTATCGCATTCTTAGTTGCCTTCGAGAATCCGCACAAGACTTCTCTAACCTACGGCGTTGCTTCGCAGGGTTGTGAGTTGAAGTAGGCTGATTTAGCGCATTAGGCGTTAGGTGTCACACAGGCTAACATTGTTGGACGAGTGACCCTATGGCAGTTGGTATCGAAGCTAAGTTGTGATGACTGAGGCGGAAGTAACAAGTGAAGATGCGAGATGGTGTTTGAAAAGGGAACGGTTAGAGAACCTGGAAGCTCAGACTGAACAGTTAGATTCAGTGGTGGCAGTTGTAACATCCCAAGGGTATCGACTGAATAGGCATGAGAGAAGCTATGCCACCTTAGCTAAGACTATAGAGTAGATGTCCACAAAAGTGTGGGAGATAAAAGTCACATTGGAGGAGATGTGTGATGACATGAGAGTGTTGAAGAAGCTCATCCTTACAATGCTGGTAGAGATGCCGACACCCCGGTTCAAGCTTCCTGAGCCAGAGACATTTAAGGGCTCTCGGGAGGTGAAAGACTTCGAGAATTTTATTTGGGACGTAGAGGATCTGAATACCTTGAATCTTTGAGACCTCGATGGGAAAATCAAGTTGAGGATTACATCGAGATACTTGGTTGGGGATGCCAAGTTGTGGTGGAGACATCGTGTGTCAGAGGGACGTCTGGAGAATGAGGCAGCTGATTCTTGGGCCTATTTGAAGAAGGAACTGCAGGCTCAATTTCTATCTACCAACATCGGATGGACAACACGAAAGGCATTGTCGATGTTGAAACATATAGGACTATTGCATGAGTATATCAAGACCTTCACGAGCCTGATGCTAGACATTGATGATATAAGCGAGAAGGATCTAGTCTTTTACTTCATTGACAGCTTGGAGTCATGGGCGCAACATGAGTTGACTCGTAGAGGACTAAGCAACCTAGATGAGACATTGACTGTTACCGAGAGACTAACTGAGCACTGTCAAGAGAGAGAGAAGGCACATCAGGCGCCCATAGACGATGTTGATAAGCAGGTGAAGAAGTCGAAAGAGTACGAGTATGAGCGATTTGGTCAAGAGAGGGATAGATATTGAAGGAAGAGAGAGGACAGGTCGAGAACGAAGGGTTCCTTCTTATGTGGTGGGCCACATCTTGTGCAGGAGTGCCCACAGAAAGCCACCTTGAACGCGATGATCGCAGAGAAGGCGAAAAGTAAAGAGAAGGAAGTTGATAATGAGGAGGTCGCTGCTAGGGTAAGGGCGATCCGGTTGATCAACTGTTGAAGAGTAGGACACCTCGGTCTTGTTGGCGTGGGTTGTGGAAAGACTTAGATACCAATCGTGTACAGAGTTTGAAAGTGTATAGTTTTGTGTATAGCTTTACTACTCAGAGTGAAGGTGCACTACAAAAATAAGGTGTATTAGCGGCACTTGTTTTTAAGTCAATTTTTGGTAGTGGCAAGACTTATAGCGGCAGTTTTTCGTAGCGACAAGACTAATAGCGGCATTTTTTTTAACAAAAAACTACTGCTAATAGTCTTATTTTTGTAGTGGTGTGGGTTGCTAAGGGACCGTGGGTAGTATTTTGTGTTTTGGGATCAATACTCCAGGTGAAAGCTTCATTGGCCGAGACTAGAGCAGCGTTGCTCAGTTTGTGAGTGCATGTAGTGAAGACTTGAGTTCAGAGACTGTAGCATGAGTGGGGGAGGGCATGTTTTGGTGGAGGAGTGCCTTGACGTTAATGAGGACGTTGACGGTTTTGAGTGGGGGAGGATATGATGGGGGCATGTGGTGCGGTCATCTGGGTCAGCCATAGGGCCATTTTTCTTCTCCACGTTAAAGCCATTTTGGTGCATCACGAGCCTTGAGGGTTGCGCCAAGTGTGTTGGTCGTGGGCCACAAGGGTGTCATGACACATTGACATGAAGGGTAGAGACATGGGCGCGACATGGTTGTGTGGGGGTCGATGCGGGGCGTTGCAGGTGTATTGGTACAGAGGATGTGTGCCATGTGAGCAATATGCATGTCAAATCAATATGTTATAGGGGGACATGAGCTGGAGTCCCCCGATTCAACACATGCATTAGCCTTGTGGGCTTGAGTGCATGTATCCGGACCTTGCTTGGTGCTTGGTCATTCTAGTTATGTCGTATACTAGGGCCATCATATTTGGGTGGTTTCCAGCCACCTCGCGGTATAGGTCGATCCTCAAAGAGGGGATGCCCCTATAATCGTCATTGCCTATCACATTCTTAGTTGCCTTCGGGAATCCACACAAAACTTCTCTAATCTGCGGCATTGCTTCGCAGAGTTGTGAGTTGAAGTAGGCTGATCTAGAGCATCAGGCGCTAAGTATTACACCCGTGATAGGACGCTACATGTCATGACGCGTTTTGGGTGGGGACGGCAAAACGTAACGCCCATGCCAAAAACAAAACCGGGGCAGTGACTTAAGCGTAGAACCGGACAATATTATGACATGTGGCCCGAGTTGTCACAGAATGGTATCAGAGACGAGGACGGCTCTTCTATAAGGTAGGGGGATTGTAATAGTCCTACATCGGATAGGGAAAAATCCTTACCTTGGGCTATATGTGATTGCAAACGCTATATGTCATGACGCGTTTTGAGTGGGGACGACGAAACATAACGCCCATGCCAAAAACAAAACCGGGGCGGTGACTTAAGCCCAAAACTGGACAATATTGTGACATGTGGGTCTGAGTCGTCACACCTTTAATACTATGGAAGGTTGACAATATTGCAACCTAAAGGTCGTAAGTCTGAGCCCAACTTACCTATCTAAAAAAAATACTTTGATTGTCTATATATTAATTGTAGCACATGGTCATCAACATGAACTTTCAAGACGACAATCAACAATGTGGATGAGTGCTCTTTATTGTATTAGAGTTTGATTTGCTATCTTTTAGGCTAAAGTTTTTGCTTCTAACAATATTGCTAGCCTAAACTTCATGCATAGAAGAATTATTGATGTTTTAACATATAAGTTGTATTTTCATTATTTACACAATTTTAAACGTATCGATGATATTAATTTTTATCTCAGAATCTCAAGATTTAATATTTTTTAGTAAGGCTCATAAAAAAATTCTCAATTACTTTGATATGATTGACGGTATTCTTTAGATGATCTACTACAAATATTCTTAGTAAACTTGCTTTATCATATCATCAGTAGTAACTTTAGAAAAGCTATTTTAGTTTTAGGTCAATTTCTTGCACAATTCAAGATTTAATATTTTTTAGTAAGTCTCATAAAAAAAATTCTCAATTACTTTGATATGATTGATGGTATTCTTTAGATGATCTACTACAAATATTCTTAGTAAACTCGCTTTATCATATAATCAGTAGTAGCTTTAGAAAAGCTATTTTAGTTTTAGGTCAATTTCTCGCACAATTCATAAAAGAATGATTTCAATCAGGCTTAGTTAGGTATAATGGTTATACAAATATATGTCAAATTTTTTTACCTTATTTTTCACTAATTTGTAGAAAAGAAATCTATAATGAGATTCATCAAAAAGTTGCCAACAATTTTATGATTGATGTGAAACTCCTTTATTATTTTATGGAAGAATTGGGTATAATATGATAATACTCTGGCTATATAGAATTTTATAATATATGTACTATGTAGCATTCATAATATTAGATCATCCGATAACATACCAGGCTAGAATGTAAATGATACACAATACGAAATATACACCAATCATATAATCATCACCATTTAATTAGAGGCAAGCAAATGAAGAGTTGAAAGTTGTGCATTTACCATACCATATTTGATGCATAAAAGTAAATAAATCAGAAACTCGGAAGCCTTTAGTTGTCATGAATTTGAGGTTATGCCCTATCCATATGAGAACCTGCCTCATGGACAATTTGGATCTATAATCATAGGGAACTCATTTATCTGTAAATAGAGTCACTTCATAACAATAGCTAATTGATTAAATCTCTACTACATCAACTCATGCGAAATATTGTAAATTGTAAGAAGAGTAGTGCATGAATTAGTTCTACTCCATATGTATGGACTATAGACAAATATTTGTACAAAAATATATATAAAGACATAACTTGTCAAAGTACACATTTAACACAAATAATGAGATTGAGTTCTGCATCTAATTAAGTATGGGTGGTTCAGAAAGTTGTCCACTTATTACCAAATTTGAAGATAGATGAGTTGGTAGTAGGTGCATGGTTCATACATGTTGCATATGTACATCCCAATATTTAGAGGTAGGTAAAAATTTAAAGTTGTTAAATCTGTGAAAGTATGCTTTGACCACATGGATAATGAGATTGATTTGCGCATATAATAATTAATACTTATACAATTAACTTGTAGGATTTGATAATTAAGAATATGATCCAAACATAGATCACAACCTAATGGTCAGAGTTATAAAAAGTAGGGGAAATTAGAAAAATATGCATACTTTATAAACGTTTTACGCTATTATACAAAAAACAAAAGTTTTAGATAAAAAGGGTTTCACATAAATTAAGAGTTCGGAAATATGTGAGATTTCAATATTGGCACATGTGAGGTTTGAAAAGGTTTTTAGCAAATTACATCATTACCCCTCTTTCTTAGCAAATTACATCACTACCATTTTTCTTAACAAATTACATCACTAGCCCTCTTTCTTAGCAAATTACATCACTAAGCAAATTACACTTGCTTAACAAATTACATCACTATCCCTCGATGGACGATGGGCGACGGGAAATGGGCGATGGGCATTGGACGATAGACGTTGGGCGATGGGCAAGGTATCAAAATCGGTATCGGTATTGGTCTCGGGTATCGGTTTGCTGGAGGCCGATACGACTCGGTTGATACCGATACGTATCAGTATCGGCCTATTTCAAAAATAAAAATAAAATAGAATGACCAAGGCATATCAGCCAATGCTGGTATGGTATCGGATACCCGATATGAGATACCGATACGTATTGGTTTGGCCGAAAACTGATACATATTGGTATCGGCCGATTTTTTATACCTTGGCGATGAGGCTCATCGCCCATTGTCCAACGCCCATCTCCCATCCCCCCCATCGCCCATCGCCAACGTCCATCGCCAGTCGCCCATCACCATCGCCCATTGCCCATCAAGGGGTAGTGATGTAAGTTGCTAAGAGAGAGGGATAGTGATGTAATTTGTTAAGTAAAAGGGTAGTGGTGTAATTTGTTTAGAAAGAGGGGTGAGGGGTAGTGATGTAATTTCTTAAGAAAAAGAGTAGTGATGTAATTTGCTAAAAAAGAGGGGTAATGATGTAATTTGTTAAGAACCTTTTCAAACCCCACATGTGCCAAAATTGAAATCTCACATATCTCCAAACTCTTAATTTCCATGAAACCATTTTTATCTAAAACTTTTATTTTTTGTATAATAGCCTAAAACGTTTGTAAAGTAAGCATATTTTTCTAAAATCCCCTAAAAAGTAATTTAAACATTAGCTAGTTATTTGAAATATGAGAGAAGAATTCATATCTTAATGTAAAATCATATTGATTTGACAATTATGTTCTCTAATCCAAGCGATTTTTTTTCACTACGTACGAGGAAGGGTCACAACATAAAAATTATTGTATTCAGAGGATCTTGATTTCCTGATCAAGGAATTGGAGATGAACAACTATATGGCAAAAATGTAGTTGTCACTCTCCCCAAACTTCATAGTTTTCGTAGACATGTTTTTTAGTCTTCCATTTGTAAGCACTTGTTTTATCAAGGGTTAAGTTCGTTGAAATATTATTCAATATTTTACCTTCTTGGGGGCAATACATGTAAATATATCTTACTTTTTGTTTAAATGTCTTTCTTATACATGATGTTGTATTATATAAAGACCCAAAATTTTGGACCTTTAAACAGTACATCTCGATGTGTGTGCCTAGCGGTAACATTCATGAGGTAACATACACCGAGGTGCAGTGTATGTGTTTAATACTCTAGTTGAGCTTGTATGTATAAAAGACAAATATGAGAGAATTAAACTCTCTTACCTTTGGTTGTTGGAGAGTTATTAAGAGAGTAAATGAGGAGAGAGAGAGAGAGAGAGTGAGTGAGCTTTGAATGCGTGTGATAATGGGTGCGTGAAATTAAGATTTTGGCGTGTGAGATTACAGGTTTGGGATCACAGAGACTCCGAAGCTTCAATTATAAAGTCCTAGCTGTGTGCGAGTTGGTGAATCGAACGATCTATCAATTTAAGGTAAGAAATCTATATGAAGTGTTATTGTTCAATTATATGAATCTTTGTATGTGTGTGAGAGAGAGGATCAGAAGTTTAGGAGATATGTAATTAAGAAAAATAAGTTAAAGAAGTTAAAAATCGAGAATGTGTAGAGTTTGACAAAATCGTTCGATCGAAATAAGTGATTGTTCGATCGGTTTTGTCAAAAGAGGAAAGGTATGTGAGTTTTGAAGAAACCGTTCGATCGGAATTAATTCTGATCGAACGAATTGAAGAAACCGATCGAGCGATTTGAAACCGATCGATCGGAATGTGGCACCTGAGCAAAGGTTTGGTTTCTTAGTGACTAAACCGTTTGATCGGTTTGAAAACCAATCGAACAATTTGCCCAAATTTAGAGTTTTGTTTCGATTTGTTTTGTGGATTTTGGAGAGGCTGTAGATATTATTATTTTACGTCATTTCTTACGTGTGGGGCTATGATTTGTATGTGTTTAGGTATGATCATGGTCACGATTGTGAGAGGCTAGCTAGATCGAGACAGATTCATTTTAACTTCTCGTCGAGGTAGGAAAATTTTTATACCATGTGCATTTGATACGACTAGCATATGAATTATGATATGATGTGGCTTGTTATCAATCACCATTGAGTTTCCATAAGCTTTTGAAAATGTTAATGTGTAAACATGTGTGTGTTTTAGAAATTGTGTATATGATGTGAGAATCTTTTAAGATTCATTCTGATAAATGTGTGTAGAAGAATGTGTTTAAACTTTCAAATTTGATATAATTATTGTTATATTTATTATTAATATAATAAATATTTTAATAATTTAAAGAAAATAAAACTTTATTTTGATTTCTTAGTTTTGGGTTGGGTTTTAGGCAATAGATATTCTCAAGTTTTATATGCAAAGAAATAGTCTCACATTGGTAAAAGTAAAAAGTGCCTAGGCTATATATAGAACCTTTCACCTTCTATTATTGTTTGACAATAAGAAGAGTTCAGCATTGTCTTCAAGGCGATGTCGTAACAATTGGCGTTTAGGCGCATTGGCGCTTTAGGCGCACGCGTACTTTGCACTTCGCACGTGCACATCGTCGCAAGGAGAGGTTTGACTTTTTTACCAGATAGATCCAACGGTCAAATTATTCATGAGTCGGGTCGGGCCTAATGGGCCACTAATCAGTGGGTCAATTTGGTTCTATTGGGCCAAACGGATTGGTCAAATATTGATCGTTGGACCCAACCATTTCATAACCACTTATAAAGGTGTGCAACTGTTCGAATTTGAATTCGAAAAGTTACAACCTTTCGTGCAACCATTGGATATAGCGGTTGAGATCTTTGAAAGATCTTAGCCGTCCAAAATATGACTGTTGGTCCAACAGTCATATTAAAAATTCTATATAAGGAGGCCTTAGGACATAGATTCGGATACTTTGAAATCCATCGGAATCCTTGCATAAACCTGAGAATTTCCTCTTGCTTTCTTCTTTTGGTAGTACTTCATCAGATTGAGTTTTCTGGGGCGATCCTCTACTGTTACAAAGTAAAGGATTGCATTTAAGAGATTGGGCTCGCTGTATCCTGGAAACATCTCGCTGGAACCCTTTTGCAAACTCAAAAATTTATTCGAGTAGGGAGCGAATAGCGTTTTAAAGATAGCGATTACATGCCTCGAGTCCAATTCTGTTGCCCATTTCATCACTTTCGGATTTCTGTTCCTAATTTTATCTAACAATTTTAAAATGCTATTCTGTTTTATAATGGCTTCAAATATGAAAATGATAACTCACGACTTCATCAAATTAGAGCGATTCGACGGCAACAACTTTAGAAGATGGCAACGACAGATATATTTCGTATTGACGACTTTGAAAGTTGCTTATGTCTTAACCACTCCAAAACTCGCGGAGCCTAAAGATTCTGATGGAGAATCTCTTACCAATGTTCATAAACGTTAAAAATGGGAGCAATATGATTATATCTGTAAGGGGCACATTCTCAATATACTAGCAAATTCACACTTCAATGTGTACCAGAGCATGTCGTCTGCAATGGAACTTTGGAAGGCACTGGAGACAAAGTACAAAACAGAAGATGCCAGTACAAAAAGCTTCATTTTAAGTCAGTATTGAGATTTTAAAATGACTGATAATAAACTGATTCTTGATCAAGTTCATGAGATTCAGTATATCATCGGTCAAATTAATCAAGAGGGTATAAAAATGGATCCCATTTTTCACAATCATGCAATTATTCACAAATTGCCTGCCTCATGGAAGGACTGCAAAAACACTCTCAAACATAAAAAGAAAGAACTTTCGTTTGAAGAGTTGTGCCACCATCTTCGAGTCGAAGATGAACTTCAGATTCGCGATAAGAAAGATGAGCAATCTCAATTAACTTCAAAGGCTCATATGGTGGAGGTTAGTACGTCCAAATCACATGAAAAGCGAAAAGGCAACTTCAATTATGATAAGGCTAACAAGAAAAATAAGAGCCACGGTTATCAGGATCAGTAGAAAAAGGTCAATTGTTATCACTGTGGTAAACCCGGTCACTTCAAAAAGAATTGCAGACTTTTGAAAAACGAGAAAGAATCTCAAGCGAATCTGACTGAAGAAAAGTTTGTAGCCATGATTTCCGAAATTAACATGGTTGGAAGCGAAAAAGACTGGTGGATCGATTCTGGTGCCACTAGGCATATTTGTAACTGCCGATCTTTCTTCGCCAACTATGTGGAGGGCACAAACGGACAAGAGCTCTTCATGGGGAACGCTTCAACTGCAAAGGTCAAGGGTTTAGGGAAAATCAATTTCAAATTAACCTCTGATAAGACCCTTACTTTGACCGATGTACTGTATGTTCCTGAGATTCGTAAGAATTTGATTTCGACCAGTTTACTCAAAAAACATGGTTTCAAGTTAGTCTTTGAATCGGATAAAGTTGTAATCACCAAGGGTGGTGTATTTATGGGGAAATGATATGTCTGTAATGAGATGTTCAAATTGAATGTAATCAATGAAATGTCTTCTTCTGTTTATATTGTTGATTCTCTTTCATTATGGCATGATGGATTAGGGTATGTGAATGTTAATCGTTTAAATTCTATGATCGAATTAGGATTAATTCCTAGATGCGAGAAAAATATTCATAAAAAATGTAGAATTTATATTCAAACTAAAATCACTGGAAAACCTTTCAATAATGTAGAAAGAAAATATCAGATTTTAGAACTCATTCATACTGATATTTGTGATTTAAATAGTATTTTAACTAGAGGAGGAAAAAGATATTTTATAACATTTATTGATGACTATTCAAAATATACTTATGTTTATTTGTTAAAATATAAAGATGAAGCTTTAGGAAAATTTAAAGCTTATAAAGAAGAAGTTGAAAATCAGTTAAATTTTAAGATTAAAACTTTAAAATCTGATAAAGGAGGAGAATATACTTTGAATGATTTTAGTGAATTTTGTGAAAATGTGGGGGTCGTACATCTTACGACTGCACCTTATACTACTCAACAAAATGGTACAGCAGAAAGAAAAAATCGTACTTTTATAGAAATGGTAAATGCTATGATTTTAAACTCCAGTTTAAATTTAAATTTATGGGGTAAAGCACTTCTCACTGCTTGTCATCTTTTAAATAGAGTGCCACAAAAGAGTTCTAGTATAACTCCCTATGAGTTATGGAAGAAAATGAAACCAAATCTTAAATATCTCAAAGTGTGGGGGTGTCGAGCACTGGTTAGATTACTAGATTTAAAAAAACCCAAATTAGGTAATAGAGCCATTGAATGCGTATTTATTGGATACTCATTAACCAGTAAAGCTTCAAATTTTTGGTAACTGAATCTAAGGGTGCAATTGATCAAAATAGTATAATTGAATCTAGAGATGCTAAATTTTATGAACATTATTTTTCTTCTATTCCTAGAATTAATGGAAATTCTAATAAAAAAAAATTAATTATAAATTTTGAAAATATAGAAAACATGGATCTCAGAAAAAGCAAAAGAGTGCGAAAAGAAAAATCTTTTGGTTCATATTTTTATATGTTTGTAGTAGAGGGGACAAGATCAGAACAAGTAATACATGTCATGATCATTAGAATGCTATATCTCGTGTATTTAGATATTTAAAAGGAAGTGTACATTATGGATTATATTATTCTGATTTTCCTAATGTTTTAGAAGGATACAGTGATGCAAGTTGGAATTCAGATTCAGATGAATCCAAGGCAACAAGTGGATGGGTATTCACTCTTGGTGGTGCTGCGATCTTATGAGAATCTAAAAAGCAAACATGTATTACTCATTCCACAATGGAATCTAAGTTTATTGCCTTAAAGACATGTGACAAAGAGGCAGAATGGCTTCAGAATTTACTCTTGAAAATTCTTTTGTGGCCAATGCCTATGCCACCTATTACAATAAATTGTGATAGTGAGACTACGAGAGCAAAAGCCTACAATAAAGTTTATAATGGTAAGAATAGACATATTGGTCTATGTCACCGTTATATTAGAGAATTACTCAAGGATGAAGTAATTGAGATAGACTCAATTCGGACCACTTCGCACGTGTGCATCGTCGCAAGGAGAGGTTTGACTTTTTGACAAGGTAGATCGAACGGTCAAATTATTCATGGGTCAGGTCGGGCCTAATGGGCTACTAATCAGTGGGTCAATTCCGTTCTATTGGGCCAAACAGATTGGTCAAATATTGACCATTGGACCCAACTGTTTTATAACTGCTTATAAAAGTGTGCAACCATTCGAATTTGAATTCGAAAAGTTACAACCTTTCATGTAGTCGTTGGATGTAGCGGTTGAGATCTTTGAAAGATCTTAGTCGTCCAAAATATGATTGTTGGTCCAACAGTCATATTGAAAATTCTATATAAAGAGGACTTAGGACACAGATTCGAATACTCTGAAATCCATCAAAATCCTTGCATAAACCTGAGAATTTTCTCTTATTTTCTTCTTTGGTGGTACCTCATCAGATTGAGTTTTCTGGGGCGATCTTCTACTGTGTCAAAGTAAAGGATTGCATCCAAAATAATAAATATAATAATAATTTAAAGAAAATAAAACTTTATTTTGATTTCTTAATTTTTGGTTGGGTTTTAGGCAATCGATATTCTCAAGTTTTATATGCAAATGAATAGTCCCACATTGGTAAAAGTAAAAAGTGCCTAGGCTATATATAGAACCTTTCACCTTCTATTATTGTTTGACAATAAGAAGAGAAGAGTGTGCCTAGCGGTGAGCCGCCGCGTTCGCGCACGCGCGTGTGCGTGGCGATTGGCGTTTAGGCGCATTGGAGCTTTAGGCGCGCACGCACTTTGCACTTCGCACGAATAGTCATATTGAAAATTCTATATAAGGAGGCCTTAGGACACAGATTCGGATACTCTGAAATCCATCGGAATCCTTGCATAAACCTGAGAATTTCCTCTTGCTTTCTTCTTTTGGTGGTACTTCATCAGATTGAGTTTTTTGGGGCGATCCTCTACTGTTGCAAAGTAAAGGATTGCATCCAAGAGATTGGGCTCGTTGTATCCTAGAAACGTCTCACTGGAACCTTTTTGCAAACTCGAGAATTTATTCGAGTAGGGAGCGAATAGGTTTTTAAAGACAGCGATTACGTGTCTCGAGTCTAATTCTCTTTCCCAGTTCATTACTTTCGGATTTTTGTTCCTAATTTTATCTAATAATTATCACACTACACGATGATCAGTGCTGAAATATGACTATATTTCATACCTTAAATCCTACACTTAGCCGTTCGATGAAAGTATTTGATGGTTGTTGTGAGGTTTTGATGATAACAGGTGTTTCTGACCTTTGGATCTTCCAAGTGTATAAAAGAAAGAAATTAAAGGCTACAAAAGAGCTATGGACAAAAAGGGTCCAAAGAAGCGCTGAAATCCGTGAAGGGAATCAAACTCCATCAAGAAGGGGAAGATATTGAAGTTGCCGCGAGGAACAAAGTGTAAATAAGCCTTCGCGCAGTTGGAAGAAATGGCCGTCGCGCGGTTCCCGCGCCACACACTTCAACCTAGCGATGACTGATGAATAAAAGCAACCACGCGACAGTGAAAGTATCCTTCTCCAATTCAACCACGCGAAGAGCACTATCCAACCCAGCGAGGAGAAATCTAACCTAGCGAAAGTCTGTGCATTTCAACTTTGGCATTTGTTTCACGAGGGCATATTGGAGATTTCCACCAATTAGGGCATCTACTTCCAACTAGTGTCAATTGATTGAGACATGAAATTCAATCGATTGAGACAAAAAGGCAAAAGTGTCCTAAAGGTGATTAAACTAGTGTCAATCGATTGAGACATGAAATTCAATCGATTGAGACAAAAAGGCAAAAGTGTCCTAAAGGTGATTAAATTAAAAGTTCAATCGATTGAGATTTAAGCCTCAATCGATTGAGGCAATTAGGGTTAGGTTGAATCGGCTATTATAAATAAGAGGCTGCGGCATTGTAAAAGGGAGCTTTTTGGAATAGGGGAGTTTTCATTTTGAGAAAAATTTGTGTAATAATTGGCCGAGAGAGACTTTTGTAGAGGGTTTTCTTAGAGTAATAAAATTGTGTTGAGATTTTCCGAGAACATATCTTATTTTACACCTTCTTTGCTCTTTACTTTGGGAATGGTTTTGAATGAAATTGAAGATCTTGCACCAAGGATGAGAGGCTAAAGGCTGTAGATCAAGGAGGATGCGATCCCCAGATAAGTACCCATATTTTATGTTTAATGCCATAGTTTGATAATTTCATCATCAAATCGTTTTTCTCAAAGTGTAGTGATCATGTTTTTATTGTTTTGATCTAAAATACCATGAGATACGCTATGCTTTTCACATGATTAAAATTTGAGTCATTGTTTTTAGATAGGGTATGGGTTAATGATCATGCTTAATTACTAGTCATGTTTCTCTTAGAATGATGGTGTGTTTGATGTTAATAAAATTGTGGGTTTAAAAATAGAAAAGGGTATAAATCTGGGGTAGCAAATTCCTTGATCTTGTTTTCAAAATTTGTTCTTAGATTTCTCATTACATAATTTTTAGATTAATTTATTTTCTTTCTTGCAATTAGAAAAGTGTTAATTTTTGGTAAAAATAAAATCTGCCCCTTGGTACTTCCTCGGGGATATTTTCTAAATCTCTAGGAAGAATTGATTAAAATTTCAGATTTCCCTGTGGGTTCGACACCCTTGTTCTTGCCTTACTAGAACAGATCTTATACACTTGCAAGGGTTTATTTAAAATCGATCAAGTTTTTGGCGCCGCTGCCAGGGAAATCGGCGAAATTTTGAGTAAATTTCGATTAGAGATTTTTTTTGTTTTTATAACAGTCAATCGATTGAGGCTTGTTTCTCAATCGATTGAGGTTGTGTGTTTTTGGCAATAATTGTGCCTCAATCGATTGACTCAACTCTGTCAATCGATTGACTCAACTCTGTCAATCGATTGACAAACTTGAAAATTAAAAAAAAAAAAAAAAAAAAATTTCTTTCCCTAATTTTCTTTCTTAGATTAGATTTTGTGATATTCTTTAGGAAGTTTAGGTTTTTAGAAGTTCTTAGTTTAGAAGTTTTTCTTTTTTTTATTATTTTTCCACTTTTAGAAATTTTAGGATTTTCTAAAAATTGGTTATTCATTTTTTTAGGTAGTTTATATTTTTAGGAAATTTATATTCTTAGTTTAGAAGTTTTCTTTTAGGAAAGATTTTCTAGGTTTTTAATTTCTAATTTCTAATTTTTGAATTTAGATTTTATTTTTATTTTTCTGAATTTTAATTTTAAAAAAATAATAAAAATAAAAATAAAAATAAAAATAAAAATTTCCTGAGTGGTTTTCTTTCCTTTTTCTTCTTACTTGGCCCTCTGTTCATAGCAGCATTCAATCGATTGAAGCTCCTTTCTCAATCGATTGATACTGAGCTACTTTCTGTGTGCTCTCTACTCTTTTCTCAATCGATTGACATTCCTATGTCAATCAATTGACAGAACTCTTGTGTGTTTTAATCTTTGAACCTCAATCGATTGAGAGAATCCCCTCAATCGATTGACTGACAAGTCATTTGTGTGAAATTTTATGTGCTTCTGTCAATCTATTGAGACCCTTTGTCTCTCAATCGATTGAGTCCTTGAAGACTTATTTTGGGTTCTTCAAACCTTTGATTGTGGGTGTGGTGTATGAGCTTTACTCGTTCTCATCACCCACATTTGCTCTGCGTTAATCCAGGAGATCGAGCGATCTTTGCGAGACAATCGTAGAATCCAAAGGAATCAGTATCACCCTACTGATACCATGGCTGATCAAGAGCAAGAAATGAATGAAAACAACAACCAGAATGGCAACAATGTAAATAATGGAAATAATGGGAACAATAATTACTATGAGGGACCTAGAACACTTGAATACTATAATGATCCCGGTTTTACGAGGATCGAGTGTATCATGCATGCTCCCATTCCGGGAATCATTATGAATTCAAATCGGCGATGATTCAAATGCTACCAATATTCCATGGTTTGGCAAACGAAAATCCATACGTTCATCCAACGAGTTCATGGGGTATGCAAAATGTTCGAGTCCACAATGTTGATGAGATAGCGAAGCTCAGACTCTTCCGTTCTCTTTAAGAGACAAGGCAAAAACTTGGTTCTATTCTTTAGAACCGCAATCTATTCGAGAGTTGGGCGAGCTACATCGGTTCCTCAAAAGTATTTTCCATGACTAAAGCCATAGAGATGCGTCAAAGATCCTTTTCTTTTCCCAACAACCTCTGAGACATTCCATGAATGTTGGGAACGTTTTAAGGAGTTGATCAGAAGTTGCCCTAACCATCACGTTCCAAGGTGGCAACAAGTCCAAAGTTTCTACAATGGACTGATTCCTGAAGAAAGACGCATGGTTGATGCATCTTGCGGTGGATCTTGTGCCACGAAAGAGGCCGATGAGTTGTGGGCATTGTTTGAGAAATTGTATCAAACCTCGATAAAGTGAGACAAGGAAATGAACCACTTTGGACTTAGCACCTAAATCTCATGTGTTGACCAAAGACGGATTGTATGAGGTCAACAATAATAACTCTGATCTATCAACCAAGGTTGATATGCTGTCCAAACAGATGAACATGTTGTTAGCTGCAACCAAGCAAGCTAAAGTTCCTGTCACCCCCACTGTATGCTCAATTTGTGAACACCGGTCATATGGCTAATGAGTGCCCAACTACCTTGACATTCCTTCACGATGAATCTACTCTTCCAGGCGGATAAATGTCACTCAATCTTATCAGCGGCAAGGTAGAAACGCGTACTCAAATACCTACAACCCAGAGTGGAAAAATCACCCCAACTTAGGATGAGGTGGATCAAACCAAACTGGTCAGGTCAACCAGCAATACCGAGCCAATCCTATGAGTGGACAACAAGCGTTTCCACAAAATTTTAAACAAAATTTACATCTGGCAAATTTTCGAAATTCTAATTCTCACGAATTCTAACTTTTCAGAATGCTCCATATTCTCATCCAAATTCTGATGTCCGGAAAAGTCAGAATTTCAATCAGAATCCTAATCAATCTCATACAAGCACTTCAAAGGATTCTGATCGGAAGAAAAGGTGATGCAGATGCAATCTTTTCAACAGATGATAATCGACCAAGTCGATCCAATTGGCAAATCAACCGAGTCGACGAGAGGACGGCAAGCTTCGACCAACCCATCAACAATCCTCGATGCCAAGCATCATCGATGAAGGACCATTAAATAGTCAACGCTTGAAAGTTGTTACCGTGTTGAGAAGTGGACGGAAGTTAATAATCAAGTGGAAATGCCTGTGGAAGCAGAGGAAGAAAGTGAAGCAGACAAAGAGCAGGAAGCAGAGAAAGAGAAAGAGTCAGCGAGAAGAGCGGAGAAAGAGAAAAGAAAAAAGAAAGAGGAAGAGAAAAGAAGAGAGAAGGGAAAAAAAAGGTGATAGAGGATGAGTCTCCCTCAACTGTCCAACAAGGACAAGACGAAGATTAGGAAGGGAACCGTGCCTTTTGTCCCAAAGGCACCATTTCAATGCCTAACTCCTCCATCAAGAATGGGAAAGGGACCAACAAAAATGGAAGATATTTTCGAAACATTTAAGCAAGTAAAGATAAACCTTCCATTGCTTGAAACGATCAAGCAAGTGCCTGAGTATGCAAAGTTTTTCAAAGATTTATGCACTCGGAAGAGAAAGGCACGTAATCATGTTTCGAGGAAAGTGTTCTTGACTAATCAAGTCAGTTCCATATTGCAATTGGAAACCCCACAAAAACTAAAAGACCCTGGAGTTCCTACTGTTCCATGTGTCATTGGTGGGCAACCAGTTGGGAAAGCGTTATTGGATTTGGAAGCCAGTGTTAATTTAATCCCATATTCATTGTACGAGAAACTCGGACTGGGTGAATTGAGACCCACAACGGTCACACTGCAACTGGCAGATAGATCAGAAAGACGATCGAGGGGCGTTATTGAGGATGTCTTGGTTGGAATAGATAAGTTTGTCTTTCCAGTGGATTTTGTTGTTTTGGACATGGACACACCTGTTAAGTCACTTAATCAAGTCCCCATCATCCTTGGACGTCTGTTTCTCGCTACTACCAACGCTTGCATTAATTGTCGAACGGGAGTCATGGACATTTCTTTTGGAAACATGAAGGTTCGATTGAATATCTTCCATGCGATGAACCATTTCCCAAATGAGGATGAGGTCGAATGTTTTTACATCGATCAGATAGATGAAGTGGTGGATGAGGCATTACCTTCAATGCTTACCAAAGAGGAATTTGAAAATGCTTTGTTGGCCATCTATGAAGAGAAAGGATCGGAAGAGAAGCAGTCCGACGAGATAGAGTCTAGCTCATCATGCCAGGATGATCACTTAGATGCGAGTGTGCTTGAGATAGAATCATTACCTGTTGAGGTGAAGGAAGTGCTGCCTCCATCACTTGAGCAGCCACCAATTGTGGAATTGAAACAATTGCCAGAGTCCCTTAAATATGCTTTTCTGGGACCTCGTGAAACACTTCCAGTAATAATCTCATCCACGTTGTCGGCAGAACAAGAAAAAGAGTTGTTGAAGGTGCTGAAAGAGCACAAGGAAGCTATCGGTTGGACTTTCATTGATCTCAAAGGGATTGACCCATCGGTATGTATGCATAAAATACATTTGGAAGATGAGAGTACACCTTCAAGGGAACCACAGAGGCGACTTAATCCAAACATGCAAGAAGTCTTTCTAAAAGAAGTCATTAAGCTCCTTGATGCTGGAATCATCTATCCGATTTCTGATAGTGAATGGGTTAGTCCAGTCCAAATTGTTCCGAAAAAGTCCGGAATCACGGAAGGAAGCCAAGGAGAATTGGTTCCCACTGAGAAACCATCTTGGATGGCGTTCCGCATTGACTATCGGAAATTAAACAACCGAAAGGATCATTTTCCCCTTCCGTTCATTGATCAAATCCTGGGCAAGAGTTTTCTTTTTTTTGATGGGTATTCGGGATACAATCAGTGTGTCTGTCTACCCAGCTGATCAAGAAAAGACAACGTTCACATGCCCTTATGGTACGTTTGCATACCGCAGGATGCCATTCGGCCTATGTAATGCCCCGGCCACATTTCAACGGTGTATGTTGACCATATTTTCATATATGATCGACAAATTCATTGAAGTATTCATGGACGAGTTCTCGGTTTTTGGGAGAACCTATGATTCTTGTTTGAATCATCTTTCACAAGTCTTGCTTGACGTTGTGTTGACTCCAAACTTGTTCTTAGTCGGAGAAGAGCCATTTTATGGTTAAACAAGGGATTGTTCAGGGCACGTTGTTTCACGAAAGGAATCGAGGTGGATAGAGCAAAAGTTGATCTAATTGCTAACTTGCCACCACCCAACAAAGTGTTCGACAAATTCGATCATTTTTGGGTCATGCGAGATTTATAGAAGGTTCATTAAGGATTTGAAGGTGGCTAAACCATTGTGCACCTTGCTTGGCAAAGATGTTCCTTTTGAATTCTCGAGGACTGCATGCAAGCATTTTTAAAATTGCGTGAGCTCTTATCCAATGCACCAATCATCCAGCCACCGGATTATTCTCTCCCATTCGAACTCATGTGTGATGCATCTGATTACGCAATTGGAGCTGTCCTAGGGCAGAGGGTGAATAAATTACCTCACGTAATTTATTATGCTAGCAAGTCATTAATTGATGCCCAACTCAATTACACCACCACCGAGAAAGAATTATTAGCTGTGGTGTATGCTCTGGACAAGTTTCGTTCCTATTTGCTTGGATCGAAAATAGTGGTCTTTTCAGACCATTCCTCAAATATCTTCTAGCAAAGAAGGATACTAAACCGAGATTAATCCGTTGGATCATACGCACCAAGAGTTCAATTTCGAGATTAAGGATAAGAAGGGGGTTGAGAACGTGGTGGCTGATCATTTGTCGAGAATTCTACCTGAAGAATCTGCAATACCTGAGACCATCCGTGACACGTTTCCGGATGAACATTTGATAGCAATTGATGTAGCTTGTGCAAAGGTTCCATGGTTTGCGAACATTGTGAATTATCTGGTTACTGGCAGAATCCCCACTGAGTGGGGTAAGAATGATAAGAATCTCTTTTTCTCCCAAATAAAATACTATTTTGGGATGAACCATGTCTGCTTCAAATTTCGCTCGCATCGATCATCGAGATGTAAAAGAGGAGCAAATGAGCGCCTACACTTGTGTCATGTCAGCTGTATGCCATTTCGGAGGATGTAAGACCGCCAGAAAATCCTTCAAAGCGGATTCTATCGCCTCCATCTTCGTGACGCTCAATTTTGCAAGGAATGCCGATTTATGTCAACAACTTGGCAATATTTCAAAACGGAATATGATGCCCCTTAATCCAATTCTGATTGTTGAAATTTTTGATGTTTGGGGGATTGACTTTATGGGTCCTTTTCCCCCATCCTTTGGGTTTTCATATATTCTAGTGGCTGTTGATTATGTCTCGAAATGGATAGAAGCTGTGGCAACCCGATCGAATGATCATAAGGTTGTGGTCAAATTCCTCAGAGAAAATGTGTTTAACCGATTCGGGATTCCAAGGGCAATCATCAGCGATGGCGGTTCGCATTTTTGTAATAGCCATTTTGCCACCTTAATGAAGAAGTACAGCGTCACTCACAAAGTTGCTACGCCGTACCATCCACAGACTAGCGAGTGGAAGTGTCTAATCGGAAATTGCGAATTCTAGAAAACGGTCCGACCGGATAGAAAAGATTGGTCAAACCGGCTCTCGTGAGGCTCAGGCCTATCGGACCGCATTCAAGACTCCGATTGGAATGTCTCCGTTTCGAATTGTTTACGGGAAAGCTTGCCATCTTCCTGTCGAATTGGAGCATAAAGCATTCTGGGCGATAAAAAGATTTAATTCTGACATGCAAGCAGCCGGGTCGCATCGCCGATTGCAATTGAATGAATTGGAGGAATTACGCTACGAAGCGTATGAGAATTCGAAGATGTACAAGGAAAGGTACAAAAGTCGCATGATGCGTCCATTTCTCGAAAAGAATTTCACGTTGGCCAAAAAGTTTGGTTATTCAATTCCCGACTGAAGCTCCACTCGGGAAAATTAAAATCTCGATGGGAAGGCCCATTTCAGGTAGTGTCCATTAGTGCGCATGGTGCCATTGAAATTCGGAGCCTTGCTGACAATCGCATTTGTAAAGTTAATGGGCAAAGACTCAAACCAATGTTTGAGCCGGTCACCCAGTTTAAGATTGAGGCGATGCACCTCCGTGATCCTGAGGATTGATCACTGAAAGGTCGAGCTGTCGACATGTAAACTCAGCGCTTCCTGGGAGGCACCCCAGTGTGTTTTACTTATTTTTGTTTTCCTTTTTGTTTTTGGTAGTTCTAGAATGTAGTTTTTAGTTTAGTTTAGGTTGTTTTTACTTTCCAAATACATATAGCCACATTACCTTCAATCTATTTTTGGTCATGTTCTAATTTGATGCATATATTCTCTTTTGATCTTTGTGTGAGGTACTTTTCAGCTGTGTTGGGGGGTGCCTACTTATTTCAAACAATGAGGACATTGTCATTCTTAGGTTTGGGGGTATGGTTATCTATCTTGTGTTATGTATCTAAAAAAAAATAATAATAATAATAATAATAAATAAACAATTTTAACCATCATACATGATTTACTTTGCAGTAGTTTTCAAACTTTAGTTGATGATGCATGAGAATTTAATTTTGAGAATATTGATGGCATATTTTGATTACTTGTATCTAGGATAATGAAGCTTAATGTGATAATTTGTGGATGACTTTGAAATTCATGCTTAGAATTTGTGCACTTATACCAAGCTAAGATTTAGAAATCGATGAATTATTTTAAACGTTGGATCGTAGGTTCTTAGTGGAGACTAAACCTGGTGAGCTTTAGAGCTAATTTCCCGTCATTGATGAGTGAATACATAAACTCGGAGTTTTCTTTGAATACGAATTATTTTGCATAATCTCATACATTTTATTTTTGGCTTGTGACTTTGCATGAAATCAAATTCATATTATTGTGTTAGAATGTACTGTATATCTACTCAAGACAAATAGGCAAGATTACCATCTTTTAAGGATATGATTGAAGACCATCTTTGGCTCGTTTGTGCTTAAAATGTCCCACCTCATATAAATTTATCCTTCTAGTACCCCTTCGAGCCTATTGAAAAATTTACCTTTATACATTCTTTGATAAGCCACATTAACCTTTAACCCTTTACCATTTCTGAAAATTCAGCTTTACCCTTCTTATTTCTGAGACGTTGGGAACGAGGGATGAAAATGAGTGAAAAGAGAGTAAGTGGAGGGATACCGAGTTGTGGTGTTTACTGAGAGTGTATGGCAAAAATATATATAAAAAAAAAAAAAAAAAAAAGAGGGGGAGAAAAAGAGAAATTTGACAAAGAATGAAAAATGTGAGGTACCATTAAGAAAAGAAATTCAAAAGAAGAAGAAAGAGTGAGAAAAGAAAAATATTGAAAAAAAAAAATGGTGAGAAATTAGAAAAGAAAAAGAAGAGCAATAGAAAGAAAAAGTTAGTACCTTTTCTGATTTCTCAGAAATTTTGAATCTAAATTTCCTTTCTTTCTTACCCTTTCCTGAGCCCCATTACAACCCTACAAAAGACCTTCATGATCTGATCTTGCATTGGTAACTGCCTTGTGGAGAGTAAATATGTGATACCTATGACCCATGATTTAACATGCTTAGGATATTCAAGTATCTTTTCTTATGAGATCTGTTTTTTTTTTTTTGTTCATTGATTACATCGTGTTTCATTTATCATGTGAGACCTTTTGATTTGTTGTGTATTGATCTCTCACATGTGTGCGAAAACTTACCCATCATCGGAGTGATTTTATTTCGAGAGTATACCTAAAGTGAGGATTGAGTTGAGACATGAGATCCGATGATTTTCCGTTTGGACTAGTTCTAAGATGGATGAATCTTGGTTTTGGTATGCACACACTTCACGTTTAAGCATGAATGAATGAGTTATCTAACAATTTGAGCATTAGATTAATTTGAATGGATACTAGCATGATTGACATGACATTGGTATTTAAGATTGATGATTCACATGTTGAACCAATTAATGATGTTTTTGTTTTTGAATGGTATATATGTTATAAAAAATCATGTTTTGAAAACTCAATTTTGCCGATGGTTTGAAATTTTTTTTTTTTTGGAAGTTTGTGGGTAACTTCACTGTAAACCCTCAGGAGACACAACTCCTCCACTAGGGATCACCTAGGGGTTTAAAGGCTTGTTGCACATGCTAAGTGCAATCGTGTTCCCTACGAAAGTGGCATTTAAATTTTAGGATGTTAGTTTTATTTTTATATTTATCATTCTCTTTGCTCGAGGACTAGCAAAGTGTAGGTTTGGGGGTGTGATCGGTGCTGAAATATGACTATATTTCATACCTTAAATCCTACACTTAGCCGTTTGATGAAAGTATTTGATGGTTGTTGTGAGGTTTTGATGATAACAGGTGTTTCTGACCTTTGGATCTTTCAAGTGTATAAAAGAAAGAAATTAAAGGCTACAAAAGAGCTATGGACAAAAAGGGTCCAAAGAAGCGCTGAAATCCGTGAAGGGAATCAAACTCCATCAAGAAGGAGAAGATATTGAAGTTGCCGCGAGGAACAAAGTGTAAATAAGCCTTCGCGCAGTTGGAAGAAATGGCCGTCGCACGATTCCCGCGCCACACACTTCAACCTAGCGATGACTGATGAATAAAAGCAACCACGCGACAATGAAAGTATCCTTCTCCAATTCAACCACGCGAAGAGCACTATCCAACCCAGCGAGGAGAAATCTAACCTAGCGAAAGTCTGTGCATTTCAACTGGCATCAAGCTTCACTGAGGGCATATTGGAGATTTCCACCAATTAGGGCATCTACTTCCAACTAGTGTCAATTGATTGAGACATGAAATTCAATCGATTGAGACAAAAAGGCAAAAGTGTCCTAAAGGTGATTAAACTAGTGTCAATCGATTGAGACATGAAATTCAATCGATTGAGACAAAAAGGCAAAAGTGTCCTAAAGGTGATTAAATTAAAAGTTCAATCGATTGAGATTTAAGCCTCAATCGATTGAGGCAATTAGGGTTAGGTTGAATCGGCTATTATAAATAAGAGGCTGCGGCATTGTAAAAGGGAGCTTTTTGGAATAGGGGAGTTTTCATTTTGAGAAAAATTTGTGTAATAATTGGCCGAGAGAGACTTTTGTAGAGGGTTTTCTTAGAGTAATAAAATTGTGTTGAGATTTTCCGAGAACATATCTTATTTTACACCTTCTTTGCTCTTTACTTTGAGAATGGTTTTGAATGAAATTGAAGATCTTGCACCAAGGATGAGAGGCTAAAGGCTGTAGATCAAGGAGGATGCGATCCCCAGATAAGTACCCATATTTTATGTTTAATGCCATAGTTTGATAATTTCATCATCAAATCATTTTTCTCAAAGTGTAGTGATCATGTTTTTATTGTTTTGATCTAAAATACCATGAGATACGCTATGCTTTTCACATGATTCATACCGCGATTAAATTTGAGTCATTGTTTTTAGATAGGGTATGCCGGGTTAATGATCATGCTTAATTACTAGTCATGTTTCTCTTAGAATGATGGTGTGTTTGATGTTAATAAAATTGTGGGTTTAAAAAT
This sequence comes from Chloranthus sessilifolius, assembly GCA_021018995.1. Taxonomy (NCBI): domain Eukaryota; kingdom Viridiplantae; phylum Streptophyta; class Magnoliopsida; order Chloranthales; family Chloranthaceae; genus Chloranthus; species Chloranthus sessilifolius. Next base: position 107,009,456 of record CM037594.1, on the reverse strand, counting down.
AGAAAAGGGTATAAATCTGGGGTAGCAAATTCCTTGATCTTGTTTTTAAAATTTGTTCTTAGATTTCTCATTACATAATTTTTAGATTAATTTATTTTCTTTCTTGCAATTAGAAAAGTGTTAATTTTTGGTAAAAATAAAATCTGCCCCTTGGTACTTCCTCGGGGATATTTTCTAAATCTCTAGGAAGAATTGATTAAAATTTTAGATTTCCCTGTGGGTTCGACACCCTTGTTCTTGCCTTACTAGAACAGATCTTGTACACTTGCAAGGGTTTATTTAAAATCGATCACACGACGATAAATTATATGTATGCACTATAATTTAAGGTTGCAAATGTGAGGTATAGCGTACCGACGCGGCAGGGATATTAAATATTGATGCACGACGGGATATCCGTACGACCCTTTGTGATCTTTGTGATCTTGTGAATTCTACCAGCCAACGATAATTATGTTCGGCACAAGTATCCATCACTTTCGGGACCTTGGGTACCATGTGTTAATTATTCATTTGAACGATAATGGTGGGTATTCCATTGGGGGCTCGATGCTATACAAGCTCGAAGAATTATTTAAGTGAAGCACTTTACATTTCCTTTTTATGTTGTGTGTCATATGAATCAGTAGAAGAACATGTGATAAGCTTTCCAAATTAAGAGAAATGTCTTTTGTTTCATTCAATCATCAATAAAATTGTGCATCACTATGAGAAAAATCATGTTTAGTTATGTCATAAGATATACGTGTGATGTTAAGAATCTGCATGCTATTGGTATTTTCCTACTGAGCTTATGTTGTTAGCTCATTCCTCGACTATACGTCACAGGTACAGGAGCTGAGGCTAACTTAGAGGAATCCGTAGAGGAGGATCATAATTTCTCTCCAGGGGAGGAGGACCTTGGCCCTCATCTTGAGGATTGTTTTATTTACGCAAAACACGGGTAGGTCCGGCTTTGGATTGATGAGTTAGAGTAAGGTTTTGTGATGTAAAGAATATGAGTTTTTGGATTAAATTTTATAATTCTTTTGTGAACCATGTTTCAATAATAGTCGGCTCTCACCGGTCATCACCGGTGATTCTTCTCGGTTCTTCTGCCCATGAGCTTTTACATGGGATCAGAACCGTTATTTTATCTTTTTGAGATATAGAATTGAAAATTTCCTTTTCGCCTATGATGATCTATCTGTTTAGTTAGATTTCCTATTTTATTTTCGCTTTGTGGGTGGACGTGCCAAGTGTTCCGTTCAGGGATCGGCCTTAGCATCGATCCGACGATCCAGGTTTCGTAATTAGAAAATTCGGGCTGTCACATATTAGGTCACGGCCAACAATGTTGATCGTCTCGTGTGATCCATCAAATCTTTTGAGTAATTTTGTACTTTTGAAACTTCAATCTATATAAAATAAAACTCGGATCTCGAATGGTTAGAATCATTTCATAGCATGGTTTTAAATCGCGCCTGAAATGCCTCGGTGCTGAGCGAGATCAAAATCATATCACTTCTTGCTCCGTATGAAAGACAAAATTATCGTTTTGAACATAAGTTTAGGCTGGTATTACTGCCACTCTACTTTATATTACAACCATCTCACTTAAATGAAGGAAAAATCTGTTGTTTCTTTAAATTAAACGATGAAATTCATTTTTCACCCCAAATCTTCCATACAACAGATTGTGAGATGATTGGCCTACTACCAGACAGTTAGATGTTGATTTCACGTGGCATATTTCTCAAAAAGTGTGTTGATTTCACATAGAATCAACATTTGACTGTTGGATGAAGGCGATCTCAATATTTATTGTGAGGAAGATTGGGATAAAAGAGAATTTCCGTGGTATGTTGAAAGCGGTCATTGGATTTTTTTAGTTTTTTAAGTGAGGTGGCTATATTATAAAGTGGTGTGATAGTAACACCGGCGTAAATTTATTTTACCATATAAGCTTAGTACACTATTGAAAGTGTATTAATAGTCAGCTTTGTACACGTGACATTATCTTTAGTCACCGTATCCACTCTATGAGATGATCCCATGGAAGACTATCATGTTATGTTCAAACCTATGAACTTTATATCTATTATTATTCTTATTGCTACGACTATTATTGAAGCTTACTGATTGAATGATACACAATTGTTTTATAGGTGTGATTATTTAATTAGCACATGTTCCAATTATAGACAATCACTTTGATTGTTTATGCTGCATTTGCGTTAGCTCTTATCGGGCAAAGAGCAATTCTTTTGGTCTTTGGCTCCGACAAAGAACTGCTTTCATGTTTAATAATATAATTCTTCGCCCCATTTGCTCTTACGGGAAACTATTTTAAGTGATAAAACTATTTTTTGTTTGCTCTCTAACACAAAGCTGCTTCTTCTCTTATTTATTTGCTCCGAGAGAGAGAGAGATAGAGAGTTACTTCCGCTCTTATAAGAACTAATCCGAACAGCCTTAGAGCGATAGATAACAAAAGTAGGATTCACATGGTATATTAGGAGAGTTTGGTTTAATGGTGGAAGATCATTTATAAAATATTTTTATTTGGATGGTGAATCACGTATTGCCGAGAGACGTGAGATGTCTATATCATATAATACGTCTCAGGTTTACAAGATTTCAAACCATGTTTCGATAAAATCTCATGGTTGCCAGGATTATTATGATTGGCCAGGATGTATGGCACGTGGCAAAATAAATGCAGTAATGACTAATGAGTATTCCTTCTGTTAACGTAGGTGACGCCACATTAATTCTTTTATATTATAAACCCATAGTGGGAAGGGGACAAAGACACCCTGGAACCCTCCGCGAAAAATCTCATGCCGGGAAAAAACTCGCTCATCTTCTCTTCAACGAGATCGAAGACAAAACCAAACGCCAGATTGATCAATGCGTAATTTTTATAGTAATCCACAATAAGAACCAGGTAAACCCCCTACGAATTCTTTTGCATTTGATCTCAATTCGTCAAGATCTCGTTCTATGATTCTGTTTCTTGAACTCTAGGTTGAATTTATAAATTTATGAATTGGAGCATCATAATCTCTGTATAATTGAATCAACTTGTATAAGATCATCAGATACTGTGAATTCAGTTTTCGTAAATCTTGACGAAGAACAATATATCCAGATTTCAGTTAATATATCGATGAAAGAAGCTCGAAATGTTGGGAAATTGATGTAAATTGATGGTAAATATGCAGCGGAGAACCAATGAGGACTTGTTATTTTGATTAGATAATGGTTGTTGGGATTATTTTGTAAAGTCAGATAACATATTGCCTGTTTTGGAGATTATCCTATATGATTGATAGCTTGTTAGGATTATTTTTGGGGCTGCTACTAACCCTCCACCAAATACTAAATATCTTGCATTAAATACATCTGAAACCGTTGACACCTTTTGAATCAGATGATGGAGATCTTTTTTCGTTCCAATCTTCGACACAACTGATCATGAGATCATGTCGTATCATCAGACGGCCAGTTTTTTATTCCATGTGAGACGCATCCCAAACAAGTAACCCAAATATCGCGTGGCATACATAACACTCCCAGGTCATTTTTTGCAATGTGTGTCACATGGAATAAAAAACTAACTGTCTGATAATAGGCCCATGATCTCAAGATCAGTTGTGTGGAAGATTGGATCGAAAAACAGTCTCCATTTTTTATTCAAAGCAATCAACGGTTTTCAGCTCTACTTAATGGGGGATATTTCGTATTTTGTGAGGGGGCATAGTAGCTGCCCGCTTATTTTTAATAGAGTATGCTAATAGATACTCTTGTAAGAAAGCTACCTATTTGGTCTAGAATGTAGCTCTTAGAGATTTTCTGTTGGCCAGTTGCTGATAATTTGATTAAGAATGTTATGGATTTATAATGTGGAGTGTGTTGAATAAAAGAAATTAAGAATTTAGCTGAGGGTGTTGAATAAAAGAAATTAAAAATTTAGTTAGCGATTTTTTGTTAGATAGTTGGAATTTGTCTACAATGGGCCATCACCGGCTCATTGCAGACAATGAGCTGACGTTTTGTCAGCTACGCACCTGTATGAATTTTGAGTCATGCACGGATTTCTATGCTCTTTAACGTCTATGAGTCTCTCAAAATCTACTCACTGCACAACTGACAAGACATCAGTTTTCATTGTCTGTAATAAACTATCGGCTTATTGTAGAAAAATTTGGATAGTTGGTAACCTTTTCTTTAGAATAATATGGGTTTATAATGTGTGGAGTGTTAAATAAAACCAAATAAGAAAAAAAACTTGAAGTTTCTTATACCTTCTATCTTATATTCCCAATGTTCGTCGGAGGTAGCCATAGACCATGCAAAGGTGCAAGTTCATGTGAGATTTTTTGGCCAATCATGGATTGGTACTTAGTCCAGGTTTGCACCAGCCCGAAGACCATTCTATATAAATATGGGGCATGTGGCATTAAAACTCGAGTGGATTTGCTGCATGATTTTGCTTGTGCTGCATTAAAAAGAGGACATGAGGAAGGTGATCTTTGGATCAATTGAAAATAAAGCATTTTGCTCGGATGGTTTCACTTTGGCCTTTTGTCAACGGCTTTGGGGTTAAAGGTGGGTCTTATGGAGGTTTATGGTGGTTCATGAGTGGGCTAGTGTTAGAAAGAATCTGAAATCTACTTCCTTCTCATTGATCCAAAGGGAAGAGGCAGCCATGGAATTTAAAGTCTTATATAGGTTTGCTAATTATTGTATCTAAAATTATTGCCAAGGTGTTAACAATTCTTTTGAGACAGTAATGAGTCATCTTATCGGACTGTACCTCTATGACATTTACTCATCGTTCACCTTTCCGTAACTCGGTTGCGAGTATTGTTTCCTCAGCAATCAACTTATTTGAGACTCCCAGTTCAAATGTGATGTTTGTCGATTTTCTAACCATCATCATACTTCCTATCATTGAGTCATAGTAGTGTTACTTTTTTACATCTTGTGCACTCTGATGTATGTTGGCCATCCCCTTTTACTTATGTGGTTGGTTATCACTACTTTCTATCTTTTATCGAAGATTGCACTCATCTCACGACCTTATTTATGATGAAAATTGAAGATGAGGTTGATTTTATTTTTCCCATGTATCACAAACTTGTTCAAACCCAGTACAATGCATCTGTGCAACTGTTACTGTCTGAGAAGGGGGAGAGTATTCTTCTCATCACCTTCAGTCGTATCTTCATGATCATGGTATTGAGTGGTGGACCACTTGCCTGTGCATCCCTCATCAAAATGGAGTGGCTGAGAGAAACAATTGTCAGCTCTCGAGGTAGCTCGTGCCTTGGTAATGAACATGAATGTGCCAAAAAAGTTACAGAATGAAGTTGTTCTCACGCCATATTTTCTAATTAATAGAATTCCAACTCCCGTCCTTCAGGGAAAATCTCCCTTTCACATGTTATCTCCTTCATCTTCCCTCTCTGCAGTTCCCCTTTCGGTATTTGGATGTTTGTGTCTTGCCCAGGTACTTGATATTTGTCGTGATAAACTGGATGCCAAAGCTATTCAATATGTTTTCATTAGATATACTCCATCCTAAAAAGAGTATACGTGTTATGAGCATTTTTGGGTAGACGATTTGTGACTATGAATGTTATTTTCTTTGAGTCCACTCCTTGCTCTGCTTCTGTCAGTACCCATGTCCCTCTTCATGGGGAGAGTGGAAAGGAGGGGAGCACTTTGAGATTGTCATTTCATATCCTACACATGAGGCATCGTCTGAGTTTGAAGATCAATGCTTGCAAAGAAAAGATGAAGATGTTAAAGTAAATGTGCCTAATGATGGGCTAAGAAATGAAGAAAAAAATATGTAAGCAAATGTTCCAAAAGATGGACAAAATAAAATGTGCAAGGAAAAGGAAATTTTGGAAAAAGTCCTCTCTCGAGGGACATGGAAGAAAACAAGCCCACCCTCTCTCAGATTATAGAACAAACTTCAATCCCAGAGGCTAGTCCACAAGAAAGTGAAACTCTTGTTTGTCATGTGTCTGAATGGACCTGCCTAATGCGTTATGGAAGGGCTCGCAATCTTGCACTTCCCATCCTATCTATAAGTTTGTGCATTATCATGTTCTGCTTGCTTAACATTCTTAATTTATTTCATGATTAGAATCCATTTTTTCTTCTTCTAGTTTTTGTGATGCTTCGTGTCAATGTCAGTAGAAGGATCCTATGGTTCAGGAGATGAAAGGACGTGAGCAGAAAAATACTTGGGAAGTGAATATGTTGTCAGATGGAAAGAAAGTTTTTGGTTGCAAATGGGTTTACATAGTGATATATAGGCCAGACAGATCTGTCGAAAGATATAAAACTTGATTGGTGGCCAAGGGTTTTACACAAACCCAAAGTGTTGATTATTAGGACACCTTCGCACCTGTTGCCTAGTTAAATTCAGTGTGTCTCCTCTTATCCCTTATGGTTTTAAAAGATGACCGCTTCATCAATTTGATGTTAAGAATGCTTTCCCCCACGAAGATTTTAAAGAGGAGGTTTATATAACTATCTCTCCTGGATTTGGGGAGAAGGGTCTAGTGTGTCGGCTTGAAAAAGGTGATTTATGAGTTGAAGCAGCCACCAAAGGTATGGTTCAAAAAAGTTAGTGATGCAATTGTCCTGTTTGTCTATAAAAAAAAAGGCATTATAATCACGTCTTTTGTAAAAAAGGGGTGTTCGGACCACTGCACTGATTGTTCATGTAGATGACATTGTTTTCACGGGTGATGATAAAGAGATTAGGAGACACAAACAGTACATAAGAAGAGTGTTTGATATTAAAGATTTGGGCCTTTGAATTACTTTCTTGGAATTGAGGTAGCCAGGTCAAGGAAGGGTATCTGTATTCCTTAGAGAAAATATACTTGGGATTTACTTCAACATACTGGTATGCTTGGGATCAAAGTCATAGAATAAATTCAGAAGATGGACAATCACTTCAGGATATTTGAATGTATGAAAAGTTTTTCGGAAAGCCAATATATCTCATCACTTGTCTAGATATTGCTATGCTATGAGTGTTGTGAGTCACTATACGCATGCTCCATGGACTATACACTCGGATGCAATGTACAAAATTCTTAGATACTTAAAGTCTAATCATGGGTGGGTCTATTATATAGCAATCATGGTCACTTTAATGTGGAAGTATACACAGATGTTGCTTTCACAGGTTCTCTTTGTGATAAGAGATCTACCATGGGATATTGGACCTTTGTTGGAGGCAATTTGGCTGTTTGGAGGAGCAAAAAATAGCATGTTGTGTCCAATTCAAGTGCAGAGGTAGAATATAGGGTCATGTCTCAAGGGGCCCGTGAAGGAATGCGGATTAAGTTTATTCTTGTTGATTTCAGAATCAATGTAAAGATTATCATGAAGCTCTTTTGAGATAATAAAGCGGCCAAACACATAGCAGAAAACTTGTCTACCATGAAAGGACTAAGATATTGAAGTTGAATGCCATTTCATTTGAGAAGAAGTTGAAGCCAATGAGTTTTGTGTTCCTCAAGTCAGTTCTTAGGAACAAATAGCCGATGTACTCACCAAGAATCTTGGAAAGTCAAGATTACATGAACTTTTATCTAAGTTGGGCATGATCAATATCTATGCATCAACTCAGGGGGAGTTTTGGTGTGTCAATAGGATTTATATGGTGTGTGTAGGCATTGTTATATATGTACTAGTGAAGTATAAATACTAACAAATGGGTGCGAGTAAACTAACTTACAACCATTTTTCCCACTCTCTTCTTCTCTACTTTTTACTCTCTCTCTCTCTCTCTAACCTTAACTTGACCTAACCATTATAATCCATTTGTAAATTGTTAGCTTATATAATAAGGAACTATAAAAAGGAAACTCCTTTTATTGTACTTAAATAATGGTCTCAAGTGAGAGCCGCAATCTATGAAGCACGGATATGGGACATGGGTACGATACAATACGGGTATGGCGATACGTCAATTTTCAAAAAAACAGGATACGATATTTGGGGGGAGGGGGGTTATATATATTTTAGGTTAGTTATAACATCTAAGTATAAAAACATATAATAAGTACAAAACAACTATAAAAAATTTAGCTAAGAAACACTTTCATTCCACAAGTTATATTTAGTGGTCAAATAAAAACATAAAAAGTACCACTAACCATATAAAATTAAAATAAAAATCAGATTTCATATTTGGATTAAACAAGAGCGATTAAGAGCTCTTTGCTATGCATAAATAAAGAGTATGAGAGAGCAATAAAGAACCGGTAAGTTCTTTTTTTTCCTCCTTTTTTTCTTCTTGGGTTTAGAATGGGTGCAATGTGTAAAACAAGGTTAAAAAAGAAAGGGAAAAAGAACAGAAAAAACCCTATGGGGGAGTTTTGGTGTGTCAATAGGATTTATATGGTGTGTGTAGGCATTGCTATATATGTACTAGTGAAGTATAAATACTAACATATGGGTGCGAGTAAACTTACAACCATTTTTCCCACTCTCTTCTTCTCTACTGTTTACTCTCTCTCTAACCTTAACTTTACCTAACCCTAATTCTACACATCCTTCTTCACATATTTGGATAGGTGACACATGGGCCACATGATGGGGAACGGCAAGATCAAACAGCAGAGAGAGCGAGCACTTAAAGTTGCTTGCGTGAGCTACGGAGACGATTTAAAGTCGCGCGAGCGATCACTTAAGGTTGCGCGAGTGATGATAATCCTTGCTTGAGCGAGCTACGACACGGAATTTTATGCGAAAACTTTCTTTTTTGTGTTTTATTAGTATTATAACTCTTTTATTTCGAAATTAACTATTGGTGGCCTATATATAGAGGCTTGTAAAGACTTTTTATTAGTTGATTGATTATTTGAATGCTTTTATGCTCGAGTAATCTTTGCCTGAGATGGGTTTGGTGTGAGCCCAAGGGAGTGATTCCTAAAGCCATTGTTATTTTTTCTAGGGAAATTTGCACTTTCGGCCCTATATGTTTGCGTATTTGCAGAAACGGCTCTATAGTTTCAACCGTTGCATTAATGACCAGCTCCAAGCCTAGCCGCCTCCGCCTGCTCCACGTCAGCAAGGACCTATTTTAAATAATATAAATTTTTTTTTTCCACCGCCCTTTAAAAGAGAGTATAAAAGCTACTTTTACATTTCATTAGTTACTGTTACTTTTTAAGTTTAACTTTTCTGAAAAAAACAAGAGAGCGGCGACAAAGCGGTAAAAGGTCACAGGTCACATTACATTTTCAGGTAATTTATTTTTTTTACATTTCAGCACATTTAGTCATCCCCAATGTTTCTCACCTAATCCGATAACTTACCAATAATTTAAGTTATCGATCGATAATTTAAGTTATCGATCGATAATTTAAATTATCGATCGATAACTAAATTATCGTAGTTTTTCAAAATCACTTCTTTTGTTTATTAATTGCTTTTATTTATATTGCGTTCCTACTAAGTGATTGAAAATGACCATGACTCTAAAGCCCATCTGAAAATGTTCGGAGTTGGTGTTAGGAAATTTTACATGCAATCAGAACGAAGAGAGAAAGAAAATATTAGATGATTCAAGATTCTCATCTATTTAGGATGAATGAGAAATTAGGATTCGTTGGAGACTTGGTTGACGCTATTTTAAGTTTTTGGGTTGAAGATAATGTTTTCAAGGTCAAGAACACCAATGTACTCCCGCAATGTCGATCGATATAGCCTTGATTTTAGGCCTCAACATGTTGACAACACGAGTGCGAGAAGGTGGCGTAAAAGAGGAAACAACTATTCGATACAAATTCTTTCGGGAAGCCGTGAAAGATCTCGTATTGAAGAAATTATGACGTGATTTATCCAACGATGATTTTTTGAAACTATCATTATTATTTTCAGATGTTCTTTTTACTTAGGACACATACGGAAGTAGATACAGATACTTAGAATTAGTAGATAACATTGAAGAGTTCAACAAATTCTGTAGGGGCACGATAGTTTACAATAATTTATTAGATAGTATATCAAAAGCGAGTGGCAGAAGGGAAATGGCGAAAAGGTCAGAAAAGGGGCAATAAAACATCTACGGATGCACTATCGCCTTACAGATTTGGGTGTTTGAGCACTTTCCTGCAGTCGCCACCGCTCCTATTGGGCTTAAAGAACCATTTCCAAGGCTAATGAAATGGTTCTTACTCCGAAGAAAATATAGAGAAATTCAGCCGTAATCCTAATTTATATAGAGAAAAATTTCTTTAGTCTAAAGTGATTTTAGAGCTTGAAGTTGAGAAGCATGAATTACAGTATAAATGGGTTCGATACTTTTTGATTCGAAGAGAAATGGAAAATAAAAAGGAAGAGACTGAGGAAAGAGAAGAGCCTTACTCCGAAGAAAATATAGATGAATATGATGATATCCCAAGTCATGCGACACGTCCGGAAGAAAGAGCCGAAGAGCCGATTAGCCGAGATGACGACAATGAGGATGACGAAGATTACAGCGACGAAAACGATGATTTTGAGGTCGTTGTACGTCAACCAAAGGGCAAACCGGATATTAGGCCCCAGCCAACAAGAGAGCAGCCAGTTAGGCAACCGCACCTAACCAAAGAAGTAACGGAGCTAAGAAAAGAATGCAAGACGCTCCGCATGGTCAGAAAAGAAATGAAAAAGAATTCAAGGCATTTACGCTGCTCAAAGGGCAAGCACTCACCATTGAACAACTAGGGAGAGATAAGAAGGCCTTACAAGAAGAAAATAAAGTAATACGGAAGGATCTTGATGCGGTCATCTCTCATTTAAGAAAGGTACCAAACCAAGACTTTTCAAATTTAGAACAAAATCAATTCTTTACAAATTAATGCAAAATTAGCTTGTCGTCCGACGATGGAACTTATCGTCCGACGATGTAACTTATCGGACGATAATTTAAATAGTCGATCGATAATGTACATTAGCGGACGATAATTTAAATTATCGACCGATAAGTTACATTATCCGTCGATAATTTAAATTATCGATCGATTAGTTAAATTATCGGTCGATAATGCGGTTTTTTTTATTTTTTATTTTTTGTAATGTATTTTTTTTGCAATTATGCAGGATAATATTTTAACCTCTGTGCTCTTTGACACCTTCGTTCCTTCACCCACTTACCCTCAATCAACTGTCCCTCAACCCACCACTCATCAACAAAGCCATCACCATCGCCTAAAACCCACCGCCCTCAACAAAGCCATCACCCAAAGGCCCCAAAACCAATCGCCCTCAACCAAGCCATCAGTCAAGTGCCCCAAAACCCACTGCTCCTCAACCTAGACAACAATCAACTGCCCCAAAACCCGCCGCTCCTCAACTTACCCATAAATCTACTGCCACTAAACCTGCTGCTCCTCAGCCTACTAAACAACCCTTGGTTGATGTGGGTGATGATGGTGCTCCTCTTACGCAGCCTTCTCATGAGTCACAGCCGGCATCACTAAAAACAATTATAGTGAAACTATCATCTACAAAAAATGAAGCCGAAGGTTATGACTTGCGTGCTCGTAAGAAGAGAAAGTCTCCGACCACTAAAGCATTAATAAAAAAACCAAGATTGGTTGTAGAGGAGGAGGATGGGACAAAATCAATGGAGCAAAAGTATATGCTTAGTTTTTGAATCAATTTGGAGAACGAGGACAATGTGATCGCCAATATTATCGGGGTGCCGAGATCACGCTTGCTCTTTTGAAGGTTCTCAAAGGACGCCGTGACTACAATGAAGTCATCGACGCTGCATAGAAAGTCCTTGAAGTTATAAACGATTCAATGTTTACTACCAATGCCGAAAAAGTGGTTCGCTTCGCCTGCTCGCCTTCGTAAGGTTTCAAATATTTATTGAAGCTCGTTTGTTTCTTTTATTTGTCTTTTCAATCCGACTCTTGATTAACTTCTTCTAATTTATTTACTTACTACATTATCCTGTTTGGACCTTGTTTATGGCGGCAGAAAAAATTTGAAAAATATATCGATAATGAAGGTATAGTCGACTCAATGACCTCGATAGGTGGCAGGCCTATTGTGACGAATGAAATGTTCGTAACAATTCAAAGCCGATGGAACCACTATTGACAAATAATATCCGCGGAATTCACGTGATCGACTGTGGAACGGTACGTTTTTGAATACTAAACTTCGCTTTATTTAACATTAACGACTTTTAAATAAAATTTATTATTTAAAATTTCGGTTCCGTTTATGTGTAGATTTATCTTCCGATGCATAGCTAAAACATACCAGGCGTTGGCTATAATTTCATTAGTTGATCGAGAAATTAAGTTAATAGATCCGTGAATCCGAGAGTGCTCAAAAGGTTTGAAGCGCATAAAGAATGTCTATTGAATCACCTTCCACGCCTTCTTTACGCTATCGGTTTGAAGTCGACTTCGATCATCAAAGGAAGGTATCGGCGTTCAACAAAGGTCGTTCTCCCGATCCAAGAAAACGGTTGGGATTGCGGTGTATACGTTTTGAAGTATATAGAATACTTCTCCCAACAGCGGCCTATTGATTTTGACGATAAACATATGCAACAATTTAGAGTCGAAATCGGACATCTAATGTGCACGTTTGGGAAGAAGAGTTAAATATATCTGTAAAAATTTTTAGACTTTTGTAAAGATGTTTTTTGATGAAATTGTAAATAATTAATTTTATTAATTTTTATTAACTTGTATAATTTTCATTTTCGTTGTTATCAATTTATCTTATTTGTCTAACAATTACTTATCTAATGTTTAGATTTCACCTTGCCAGATTTATCAACGGAGCCTTCCTTTCTTGAAGCAATTCCAATCGGCCGATGACTTAAATCATCGTCCGATATCTTAAATCATCGTCCGATATTTTAAGTCATCGGCCGATATCTTAAATCATCGGACGATATTTTAAGTAATCGGACGATAGCTTAAATCATCGGCCGATGATTAAAAATATCGGCCGATGATTTAAAATATCGGCCGAGGACTTAAAATATCGGACGATATCTTAAATCATCGTCCGATATCTTAAATCATCGTCCGATATCTTAAATCATCGGCCGATGATTTAAGATATCGGCCGATGACTTAAAATATCGGCCGATATTTAAGATATCTACCTTTTGGAATTGTGAAGCTAGATATCTTTGGTCTGGCTCTATGCCAATCACTAGTAGATTAGGGGCGAATTTGGCAACTTCAAATCCTGTTTGAATGAATGATTTATTAAGAAGCACAGCAATATATTTCAATCACAATTCCAAAACTTAATTATTAGTCCAAAAAAATATATTAATTAATTGGCGGATGTTGATCGCTCTTTTATTGAGGTCTAATCTGTTTATGTTGAAGGAAAGAAAAAGAGAAAAAAAAAAAAATACTCTTCTATAATGAGATCATTTGGAAGCTCGATTGCCAGTAGGTCTAATCTAATCTCAATCTGTTTTCAATCTCAAACTTTGAAGTAATATAAGTTAATTTCAAATATTAACAAATTTACTGATTATGATGACCGTACTTGTTACAATTTTTACATTGTAGTTGTGAACTTCGCCTTTAGATCTTGTTCTCCTTTTTTCTTGGACTACGGCTTGACGATTTTGTGGGGAGGCAAAACTTGAATGTCTTTATTTGCGAAGTCCATTGGCGCTTGTCAACAGTCGGACAAAGTGTTCTTTATAAGTTTCTAAATAAGTCACCGGTAAACCGGTGTTCACAAAATTGGGGATCTCTTTTCTGCTTTACGTGATAATGCGGCGATCGCATGTGAACATGGTAATCCAAGAATAGCCCAACGCCTACATGTACTTGTTCGCGATTCTAGATCGACACTGTGAGTGTAATCACCATGTTTAACTTGAAATATATCAGACCATATGGTATGACGTTTTTTCGACGGACCCATCTTGAATTTCTTTTTATGTGTTTTTCTGCCATCGGTGTTAACACATGTGTCATTTTATTTCCTTCCTCCTGACGACGAAGATAAAATTAGGCTACTTTTGTGCGAATAGTTTCTAGCATGCTCACAATCGGTTCCTCCCTGGCTATTTTCAACACACTATTTATGCTTTCAGCTATATTAGTTGTCAACATATCATAACGCCTCCCTTAGAAATAAGCGCGTCCCCAGAGATGATCGCCAATTTCTTTCATCCATTTTGTACATTCCGGCGGCGTGAGCGCTTGTATTTTTCGGATAATTCTTTTAAATTTTGCTTCGAAAATGCAGGCAAAGAACCCGTAAAAGCGGTCTAGATATTGTATCCTTATATTTATCAAACAGATTTAGAGCGTGTTATACAAGAGTCTGTGAAAGGCATTAGGAAAAACTTTTTCCCTTTGCTTCCATCAAACCTTTACATGCATTCGATATCAAAACAAACCGTTCTTCAAATTCACCGATTACATCGTCTCCCTAATAGATCAAGAAACCATGTCCAATGGTCTTCATTTTCTTCGACAACGCCGAACGCTATAGGAAATAAATGTCTATTTCCGTCTATCCCGTAGCTATTAACAACACTCCTTGTATCGTCACGCCGTCGTTCCATCTACCGCAATTATTCTTCGTAAGTATTACGAAAGCTTGAATGCAAGGTCCAATGCCACGAAGAATCTAAATGCATTATCGCTCGAGACACAATTCGGTCAGATATCCGGATCGACCCAGTAATTCGCAATATATGACGGTAACATCTTAAATTGCTCCTTCCAGCTACCTCGGATGTCATTCAACGCCATTTCTTTTCCTCTCCATACTTTCCAAGAACCCATCGTTATCGTATTTTTTTCAATATAAAAATTATCAAGGTGAGTCTCGTCAAAACCCTTTAATAGCTTATCTCTAATGAATGAAGCTATCCACGATGTCGTATATTGGCGATGTCCGCTTCCAAAAGCTGGCATTCCGCACGTGTGTTCCAGGTGGAAAGTTTTCACAGCAAACGTGTCTACGCCTACTAATTTCGATGCATGTATTCGCCAAGCATATCTTACTTCAACACACCTCGCAGTAACTCGAAGAGGACTGGTTTTTATTGGTTTAATCTGAAAATTATTTGTCATTGCAAATTCTTTAAGAACTTTTTGAAATGATTTCTTATTTCTAAACGCCTGACCAATGGTAATCGTTCCCCCTTCATACAGTTCCTCATCGTCTGAATCCATATACTCTCCTTCCGAGTCATTGTCGATAGTCTTCGGCCCACCGTGAGGTTGATCAATTCCCCTATTAGTATAAACACGCGAAGTGGGAGACGGCGGAGCTTCATTATTTTCAGGATCACTATCACCGTCATCGACTGGATGGTTATTACGTGATTGGGATTGAGCCCGTCGATGTACGCTTGGTTGATGTGCAGTTGTTTGGATTGATGTTAGCCGATGCGGGAATGTTTGATGTATGAGAGGCTGTTCTGTTGAAGGCTTGATTATCGCTATTGAAGCTATTTGTTCGGAAGGCCATTGATATGGACTAAGGCCGACTAAAAACGTTTCCCACTGATTTACCGAATCGAAGTTGAACTGAGATGTATCATGCATCGGATTCATTTGATGACAATATCCTTGATCTTCATCGCCTTCACTCATCGGAATGTCTGAATAGGGTTGCTCCGGAAGTTTACTGTAGGGGCGAAATCCTATATTCATATTTCTATCATCGTCGGCTATTATCGGTGCAACAATGTTCTCCTCTTCATACCGTATTCCTTGATTTTCAATCAAATGTTCTGTTCCCACACCATGATCATCTTCGTTTGTTTCCTTGAACGGTTGAAATGTTTCTAAAGACGGCAAAATTTCTGCTACAGTAGTGACTAATGATTTTTCGATATAAATATTTATAACACCATCACCGATACGATATGCTCTAAATAAGTTTGTAAGATCATCAGAGTCAGACAATTCGGCAAATACAAGCTCATTCCCTATGCGTAATGAAACAGTAAGTGTAATAGAATGTTCTTCCGGTCGTGTCCGACTGACTTTGTACATTTTCTCTATAAACTCATCAAATGATATATTCTCCGTGACAGTGTCAATCCTCCGTTGTAAGTGTTATCTCTCACGCGTACGAAATCAAAATGGCAAAGAAGGGGAACATCCATTTCAACCTACAATATTTACAAAATTAAAATTAAAATTAGTTGTTTATAAAGAGTTATACTTGACTTAGCGCTACAATTATTTAAAAATATTATTAAAAAATTAAGATATCGGTCGATAGTTTAAGATATCGGTCGATAACTTAAGATATCGGCCGATATCTTAAGTTATCGGTCGATATCTTAAACTATCGACCGATATCTTAAGATATCGACCGATAACTTATATATCTTGGACTACCTATAATGTTTTGAAAAATTGGGAAAACAATAACTTAAAAAGATATTGTACTCGATATCTTACCTAGCCTGTTGTATTCTCTATGTTATACGACCTTTAGTGGAATCTCGAAATCGCTTTCCAAGAGAGATAGAAATTGTTAAAAAATGATACAGAAATTCTAGATTCAATGCTTGCATAGAGAAGCATATATATATATATATATATATATCTGACGTGCAGGCGGCTAGGCTTGGAGCTGGCCATTTATGCAAGGATTGAAACTATAGGGCCGTTTCTGCAAATACGCAAACATATAGGGCCGAAAGTGCAAATTTCCCTTTTTTCTATTATATTTGCTATCTCTCGATTGGTGTTTGCTTCCCCTACACTGTAGCCTAGCCATAAGCCTTTTACAAACTCTAATCCCCTTTTACAACCTAATTTGGAATCCGTGAATCTACATTGGACCGAAGACGAGCGCCTAAGCCTGGAAAAGCTAGAGTCCTATCTCTAGGCCGATCTTGCCTCGACTCTAAAAGTACTTACGCATTGGACTGGACCCTACCTGGATCTCGTGTGATCTATCCATCTGAATTCTGTAAGACCCTAAAGGTATCAAAGATAATTTTGCAATTAAACTTGATTTAATTTCATTAATTTCGGCAAAATCTGCATAAAAATCATATTTCGCATTTTAGGGTCTCCGTCCCGCGTCACCACAACACTTTGATTTATTTATTATAAACCATTTGTAAATTGTTTTCTTTATAATAAGGAACTATAAAAAGGAAACTCCTTTTATTCTACTTAAATAATGGTCTCAAGTGAGAGCCGCAATCTATGAAGCACGGATATAGATACGGGACACGGGTACGATACAATACGTGTATGGCGATACGCCAATTTCCAAAAAAACAGGATACGATATTTGGGGGGAGGGGGGTTATATATATTTTAGGTTAGTTATAACATATAAGTATAAAAACATATAATAAGTACAAAACAACTATAAAAAAATTAGCTAAGAAACACATTCATTCCACAAGTTATATTTAGTGGTCAAATAAAAACATAAAAAGTAGCACTAACCATAAAAAATTAAAATGAAAATCAGATTTCATATTTGGATTAAACAAGAGCAATAAAGAACTCTTTGCTATGCATAAATAAAGAGTATGAGCAAGCAATAAACCATAAATAAAGAGTATGAGAGAGCAATAAAGAACCAGTAAGTTCTTTTTTTTCCTCCTTTTTTTTTTTTTTCTTAAACCCTAAATTTCAGATGCGCTTGTGTTTAGAATGGGCGCAATGTGTAAAACAAGGCTAAAAAAGAAAGGGAAAAAAAAATGAAACCCTAAATGTATCTCAGACATATCCTTGCCGTGTCGGACATATCTCGTCCGTATCACGGCTGTATCCTCCCTGTATCCTGCCGAATTTCCTTTTTTTTCTTTTCGGAAACTCAAGGGATGCGCATGTATGCGTATCCCACCTGTATCTTTATCCAATATGTATAGGATACGGATATGGGACCCAAATTGCCATGTTCGTGCTTCCTAGGTCACAGTAAAAGCTGTTTAGCGTTCATGCAAAAGGGTTAAGGGTGAGAGCTTTGGTATTGCCACCCGTTCGGTTAAATATGGAGAGGTTTCTAATAAAATCATCGTTTGATTTGTGTGTGTGTCCCGGGACTATGCGTCCAAATGCAATCATGAGGGCTGCGTTCATATCACGTGGCCACCATGTGGACCTATCGTGAGGATCGGGTGACACGGAAACGTAGAGAAGATCGATCAGGTACAACCCAAAAAATTTGGGCACCGATGCATATTCACCATTGAAAATATGGTCAAAGGTGAGCAAAATCAATGCACCAGGTTGATTGGGTGTCACCTTGTCTTTGACCAATCAAATGGAGGCCAAAAAAGTCAAAAAAAGAATTTTATTTAAATAGCATGCCCCATGGCTGATCAACTAATGACGGATGTTATCTTGGGGTGATCATGCCATGTGGCATGTGATCTGGCGTTTGGGTGCATCCCTCCAAGGTTGCGTCCAAGCACATCTTCCTGTTTCTCTCTCTCTCTCTCAATATATATATATATATATATATATATATATATATATATATATATACTAGTCATATGCACGTGCTTCGCACGTATGACGCCTTTTTTTCTTGGAAAACAAATAGTTAAGAAGAAACGATATTGTGATATTAAGTAATTAGACTTTTAACGTAGATATTTGGTGACATGTAAGAGATAGGAACAAATACAAATTGAAGTGATGGCAAATGGTGTATATAACCACATAATGTAGAAAAGAGGAGAAAAAACTTTGAAGGGGGGATACTAAGAAGATATCTTTAGTTGTCTATGTTAGAAAAAAACCAATAAAGGAAAACCCACATTGAAATTAACGTAGAGAAAGTAATTTTAATCCATAAGTTCGTACATTAGAAAAATAAGTAAGAATTTGTGCTTGTAGGAAATAGTCAGGAAGGACGGAAACAAGTATGAAGCATTTTCTTCTAAGTTGAACCCTCTGAACCTATAGGTTCAAAAAGTTCAATGTAGTTGTAGGAGAATCCCTTTTCTGCAGCGCTCTCCCAAGGATTCATTTTAATTGTGAAGTTCAATGCCTTCCGTACACACCCTAACATGTGTTTGATAAATTCGGTGATGTTCGAATCTTGTATAAAGGAAGAACACATGTATGAGAAGTACAATTTGAGCATGTTATGTATCATCAGAGATAAAAGGGGGGAAGAAGTATATACCTTTAACTTCCTTAGATCATCAACACTAAATTGTAATAATTTATCCACTTCTTTATGAAATAGAGTGATCCACATGTCACCACTATCGTCACAAACCTTTGTACGCAACTTATACCTGTGGAATAGGGAGAAAAAAATTAAAAGAGAACATATATGTTGATTTCAAACATTTAGTAGAATGGATGAGGAGATGGAGGTAGACCTGTAAGTAGTCTCAAGATTCTGAGGGCCACAATTTGAGCATGTCCGATTATTATTTTCTTCTGTCACTTTTTTGGTGCATTTTTTTCATGCCAAGTATCATGGGTCAGTGGTATTGTTGACCTCTTGAATATGTGCGTGGAACTTATAACCATGACCCTATTGGGGAAGGCCAAAATAGTGAGTGGAGATTATAGGTTATATTCTAGACAATGATGAAGGAAATAGAAGATGGCGATGATGTGTAATAGTTACTTGTAATTCAACGAAATTAGTAGTGGAAACAATGTCTGATATTTTCTTATCTTCATGTAACATGAGAGTTTGGTGCTGACGGGAATTTAAGAAAATGGAATTGACTCCTTTGTTTTCACTAACCCTATCAGAATGGAATGCCTAATTAGAGTACATCATATGCCAATGGTAAAAAAAGTGGGAAGAAGTATATAAGGTATACCACTTCCGAAGCGCTTCTGCCTCATTTAGTTCGGGGTCAATTTCAACTACTGAATTTGTTGTTGTCTAAAGAGAAAATTTTCCTACATATGATGAATAGTTAATTGCGGCTAACATTTAAACTTATTTTAGACATGTAGTATAGATGATGCAAGTTATTAGGGGAACATACTGTTGTATTCTTGGACCATTATTGAAGTGGCTAGTATAATAGGATAAGAACCAATTCTCTCTTTTAACGGATCCCCTTCTTTAGCCGCTAGATTTCCCCAGATTGTTAGGTAAGTGGAGTCCATGCAGCTGCAATTGTAGTCATTTTAATGAGTGAAGTTGTAGTTTACTTATAGGTGACAAGTACGATGTGGAAACCAAAATTGAAGAGGGAAAATGATGGTAAATAGTGTACTCTATGTCAACAAGTGCGACCCTTCGACTTAAAGTTTCAATTCCATCTCGTTTACGTATTGTTGATGTGTGATCATCTATATCAGCTACAGCTGCAACAATGTCTTCAGAAACATATAATTAAGTAAAGCAATGGTAAGATAAAAACTTTAGTAGAAGTAGTGAATTGAATAGGTACCTATGACATTATGTGAATGGAGATAATCTCTAGCAGATTTTAGAGGGACTATCACATAATTTGGATGTTCCATTATTGCATCATCATGGTCGGTTTCAACAATGGTTGTGTATCTGTCTAACCCTATTTCAAAACCGGTTTGTCCAACACTATATCTTGGGCTTGCCTTTTTCACTGCGCCATTGGATATATTGTAAGTACCATGTTCTTTAATAACTGGGTCAAAGAGTTGAATAATCTCGTTGAACATGATAGCTTGTATGTTGTTCCCTGAAATATGGAGAAGGTAATGAAAATAAATGAAGAAGATGGAAAATATTTTGTAAATGAAGTCGGCTCATTACATACCTCTATATCAACCAATGTGATTGACATAATTGAGCCATAGGATTTTGGTGTATTATAAAGGCGAGTGTCTCCTTTCAACAGAACGCGACATTTGACCTTCCAATCTCTGTTTCCTAGTCTGATTGTGGCGAAAGTTTGACATTCCGACATCATTGGTGATTTCCCTTTTCTCATTATCCTACTTTAAGCACAAGGTGACAGATGTAAATAATAATTGGGCAGTATATTTTGATGTATGAACATGATGTTAGAAGGCTATTTGTTTGCACTATCCAACACTTCTTGGTAGACGATGCTTTTTGTATATGTAAGCCACTGGATTGTCTTAGGTGTTGGTTTCATTAATATTTTAGTACCTTCCCTTGAAACGCCTCTTGATAATGCGACATAGAGTTGTCCATGTGAGAATGCGGGTTCAAGTAGATAAACTCCAACTTGCATGATTGTTTGTCCTTGTGCTTTGTTAATAGTCATTGCATATGAAAGGCGTATCGGAAACTGCTCACGTTTAAATTGGAATGGATAACCTTCATTTTCTGCTGGACATAAAGGTATTCTTGGTAGGAATACTTCTTTTCCTTTGTGTTGACTAGTTTCAATTTCAGCACATATTACATGTTTATAGAACCTTCGGCAAATTAATCTACTGCCATTGCAGAGCCCATTTTTAGGGTCAAGATTTTGCAATAATAAAACAGGGGAATTTCGTTTTAATATCAACTTATGAGGAGACAAACCATTTGGAGAAAGAGAATTCAAGAATTCTTGCGGTAGGGAGGTGTCAACACTGTCAACTGCAGTATCAAAACTATAGTAAACAATCTCTTCGCCAATAATATTGGAGATGATGATATGATTGACCTGATCAACGTATTCATTCTTCTTGCTCAAAATAGCTTTGTCGGCTAAATAATCTATATTGCATACCTGTTGTTCCAAAGATGGGAAGATAGTATCAATTAGCTTCTCCAAACAATTGGTATCTTCATTATACGGAATGATCATAGTTGGTGGTATTTTTACCGAGTTTTCCATGAAAGATTCTTCGATGCCATCTCCTATTTGGAGTAAATAACAACTATGCTCAGCATCACCCTCTGCACGCATATTGTGATTTAATTTCATCTTTTCCACAACATTCCAAAGGTATGAATTGATTAGACTTGCATCTACTGTTTCTGCTCTAGTTGCTTGGGGGACAACAGGGAGCACTTGCCTAAAATCGTCGCCAAGGATAACAATTTTACCATCGAAAACTGTATTTTTGTCCATTATATCTTGAAGAGTACGATCGAGGGCCTCAAATGCATATCTTTTCGACATCGGTGCCTCATCCCATACGATAATGGTAGCTCTTCGAATAAGCTCAGCATCACTACTTTGCTTACTTATTTCACATAAGCTTGTTGAGCTAATGTCAATGGGTATTTTAAACCGTGAATGAGCAGTTTGGCCACCAGGAAGAATTGATGCAGCAACACCAGACGTTGCTGTAGCGATGACAATATTTTCAGTTGATCGCACTTTAGCAGTAAAGCTCTATAAAGAAATGTTTTGCTTGTTCCACCTGGGCCATCGATGATGAAGAAGTTAGGCTGACAGTTGTCTATACATCTCATTATTGTATCGAACGCATGTAGTTGAGCATGGTTAAGTTGGTTGATAGCGTGCATATCTTCATCAGGAGTAATGATTGACATCTTTTCTAAGACAAGTCGCAGTCGGTTCCCTTTAATAGTTTCAACTGCTTCAACATGTGAGAGAGCATAATCTGACAAAGATTTTCCCATTTCTTTAAGCATAGTTCCTATACCATTTAGGACATAAGCATCACGAACTGAAGCATTATTTTGACTAATATCATGGAAGTCTTCCCCCATTTGGGGGGACATAGAATCCCATAACACTTTTACATTAGCTGGTTCACAGTAAATAAGGATTATAGCAAATAATCTTCGCAACGTTGATGACATTGCTAATGTGCTGGCTTCTTGTAAGCAATTTAGGATGTCCGCATCATCTTCTAATAGTCCGTAGGAGAGGGCGGCTTCTTGAAATGATCCAGCTACTTCCCCATTAACTGTGAGTAAACCTTCAAATGATGTTGAACCACGCACGTGGTTAAGCAAGATACGTAGATAATATCGCTCTCCTTCTCCTGGATTAGCTGCAGCAAGACGACCAATAGCTCTTAAATGTTTTCGTTTACTCCAAAACCGGCCAAGTGAATTCCAAACGTAATGTTATGGAAATTCACGGAATAAATACTTCTTTGCATCAGGGCCAGTTGCATTTGTAGTAAAGTATTCTGTGAGTGTCGTACGCTTATTATAATCATTTTCAACCACGTGTGTTAGTTTTTGGTTTTTTCCAATATGTAACAAACTGATGGTTAGGCAAATGTAATTGTAAATTTCGCACTGATGGATATGTTTCACTTAAAGGGAATGCATAAATTCTCCAAATAGCCTCTAGAGGCGACGCCTACCTAGCATTTTGGAAAAGTTGTATCTCGTCAATAATATATTCAATACCATCTGATCCCAAATGCACGAAAATGTGATCATGACCCTTATATATGTACTTATAGAGATATTTTACAACTTTAATGGTTGAGCATATTTCGAAGTTAATATGACAATTATAACGTAGCAATAAATATGAGTTATAACGCACCACCCATCGATTATCTAAAAGATGATCACGAACTTCAACTTCTCGGCCGTTATTCCTCCTTTGGTATAATGGGTAAGAGTTCTTAGCTTGAGTTGTGGCATCGCAGTATGGTCGAGGATAATGAAGACGACATTGTTCGTTAACCATATAAGGAGAGGAACGACGCATATTACCACAAGGTCCGTGCATCATATGTCTGACAACACGTTCAAACAACAATGGATCTTTCATTTTGTCTGGAATTTCAGCAAAGATTAATTGGTTGTAATTGCCTGGATTTAGTAATTTGTTTTCCGAGTGTAATATAAGTAGAAAGTGTGCATGTGGTAGACCCCTTTTTTGGAATTCAATAACATGAACATGTGCAACGACTCGACCAAAAATGCAACGCTCAAAGAGTTGTTTTTTCAAGTCATCAATTTTAGCTTGGAAAATTTGAGATATAATATTTGGTCGATTTTGAGCCTCTTCTGTAGGAAGAAGTAGAGCCTTTATCTCCGGCCACTCTGGATTACATGTGATTGTAAGAAAGATGTCTGGCCTACCATATCTTTGTACTAAAGCCATTGAATCCAAATATCTCCGTCGCATATCTCTAGGTCCTTCTATGAAAGAGATTGGAAGGACTATTCTTTTCCCAACTTTACAACCACGTTGTTCTCTTGCGGAAATACTATCAACGATTCCTTGGTATAGGTTCGCACGTATAGATGCCTAATTGTTATAGTAATAACTTAACCTTGTGGTTTCAATTTTGGCGTACATGTCTACAACATATTGTTGGAATAAACGACCACTGTTCAGAGCACTCTATCGAATAGTACTTCTTATCTGAAACATATATACATAATACTGACGACATGAAAAGTGTTTACGATTTTCCTCAGAAACGTCACCTGAGCAATAGAGGAATTGGGAAGATATTAAGAAGGTCGTAAAATGAAGTAATAATTGTTTTATTTCAAATCAGATTTATTGGAATTAATTTTCTATTAAATACCTTCATCTTGAAGTATCTGTTGGAAAGCAACCTCATGAGTGGTGTAGCATTATCTGTCCTGTGATGAGCATTGGAGGTGGGTTGGTTGCATGAGTTATTTAATATCCCCCTTGTGCCATCCAGTCTGACCGTAGGAACAAATTAGAGGATATTGTAGAGGATCATAACAACCGTAACTCGAATGGATTCTGTATGATTCTCCCGATTGTTCGTGCACAATGATATCTCTTTTATATCGCCCATCTTCATCATTCCCTTCTGTTAAAACAACTGCTACTTGGGATGTTGAAGGTAGGTTAAACACTCGTTGATCTAGGCCTCAGTTCTCTTTAATAACAGTTGAGTAATTATGTAGAGGTTGCAAGCCATGCAAACTTCGTATAAATAATGCGTAAGGATTACTTTCTAGAACTGAAATCAATCTTTCAACTGTCCGTCGGTGTAGTTCTGGGAAGTGACGAAGCCTGTTATCAACCTCATGTTCTGTATCATAGAAATATAATGGTAGGAACTCTACGCAATTACTTGGAGGGGTTAATGATGAAAGAGAATGGTAAATTTGGTTAATGATGAAAGAGAATGGTAAATTTGGCCATGAACTCTGAATGGATAAATGCCAGTAGAGGAATTGGCAACATCATTATCAAGCTTGACTCCCATGGAAGTGGAAGCGAAGATGCTATTATAAGCACGGATGTACTTACAGAATTCCTTACATTCCATTGATATAGAAGTGTATAAAACATATAAATTATCTGGTATGTCAACTGTATGTAAAGACACTTCACCTTTATAACAGCAGAACGTTGGAGGTTCATTTTTAATACGTTTTGCCCCGCAATAAATACAGTCAGCTATCATTTTTACTTCATGCTCCTTGTTTGTTAGACGGATTTGTGAATTTCTAGAACCAACGAATCTAACTAACTTAGCAACACCTTCTTTTCTCTCCGATAGGTTGATGTACCTATGAGAAAATTGAGTGAGAAATATTTTTTGTTACGATACTGACAGTGAAGTTCGTTATTTTAAAAATTATATAATGCAGTGTACAATAGGATAGGGAGAAATGTACTTGCAATTGATGGGCCGGTTACTTCGACTAGTGTATCAAGGAGCATTGGTTGAGTGGGAGTTTCTTATGATTGTACTGCATTACTGCAAGAACCTTTGAATCTTACACTTCTTACTGAACTCTCTCTACGTTTCGATAGTAAAGCCTCCTTTTGATCAACTCCCATCAGGAGATTCCTTTCTCCGATTCTTTCACTTTTTCTCTTTTTTTGAGCTATGGACAATTCATATTTACGCTTCCTTTGTTGGTTATTATCCATAATTCAACTTATTGAAATTTGACCAACTATATGTAGATGTAATATCTTCTAGAAGGAAAGAATAAGTAGCTGAAAGAAAATCAAATGATAGTGAATGAGGGAGAAATTGGATACAAATACATTAAGAGTGGATTCAGAATTAGGTGGAGCTTATCTATGAAGAAGCTATTGAACGGGAGCAGGTGATAGTTTGTGTTTTCTTATTTTGCGTGTTTCCCTCAAAATTTTGCAATTCCTCATAAGAATAGATTTGATATACATAATATTTTTATTCGTGATCGGTAAAATGTATATAACCGAAGTGAAGAAATATATGATAATATTAAAGAACTGAACAAGTATTGGACTCGCTAAGTATGGTTGAACTCACTAAGTAAACTATATAAATATCTATTTGTAAACAATTGCACATAACTGAAAAGAAAATAGAGGGTGAAATATAAAGTGGAAGGTTTGATGTCTACCAGTTAGTAGCCCTCCTTAGCCGCTCTTCAAGCGGTGGAAGGCCTGGTGGAAGGAAGCGAATGAAAGTGTTAGGCAATAAATGCGAAGAAATGGAAAATAAGAAGAGCAATAATTATAGAACATCAAAATCAAGGAGGTCTTGAAATTTTGTAGGACGCTAGGAAAAGAAGTTGAACTAAAGCATATATTGATTAATATGATAGTAGGGAAATTTATATTTAACAATAGAACATGATAAAGGAAAAACGACAATGTCATTTTGTTATTATAATGCTTGTATGAATTACTTAGCTTAAGTTAGCTTAATGCCACCCATGAGATTTATAGAGATAAATTTATAGATGATACCAATGAAGTTGTTGGAATCCATTCATCAAGGAAGGCAATAGAAGGTGTTGCGTTCCATTTCCCCTTGCTCAATTCTATGTTAATTTTATTTATTATCAAAGCATGGAAATAGAATATTGAAGATGGGAATCTGCCTCATAGTGGTCAATCCAAAATTATAGGTTTATCCTTTTTTTTCGAGTTAAATTTAAGAAATTTTATCACATTTAGCTTCGACTAACATCTACTCTGTATTCCATTCTACTTTTCCCACAATGAACCTATATAGTCTGCATGCTGCATCATACGTAACAGAAAATTATTACTCAGCATTTGAATGACTGAGAAAAAAACAAGTTAATAATCCATGCATCAGGAAAATACGTGGCACATTGTTACATATGATCTTATATT
Source organism: Chloranthus sessilifolius (assembly GCA_021018995.1). Taxonomy (NCBI): domain Eukaryota; kingdom Viridiplantae; phylum Streptophyta; class Magnoliopsida; order Chloranthales; family Chloranthaceae; genus Chloranthus; species Chloranthus sessilifolius. The sequence continues at coordinate 106,982,518 of CM037594.1, read as the reverse complement.
AGAATCACATATAATCCATGATACCTGGATTGCAAAGTACGTAACTCATTTCTCCATTGTTATAACTGCAGCGAAGATAAGCCCCCCCCCCCCTAAAGTTGTCTTCTTCCCAAATTTTTATTTCGATGAAGATAGGAACTTGGGGAGTAATGAGATAGTCCTCTCGATATTGGTGGGAATTTAATAATGCCCTTTTTCTTGAGAAACTGTATGTTAGGAATAGCAGAAAATGTCTATGGAGTTTTCTCATCTCCTAGAAAAGGAAAACATATTTTAGGTCGAGGATAAATGAGGTACAAAATGCACAAAATTATATTAAACGAAGATAGAGAGTACAATCACTTTCCTTTCCCAAATATGACATCGCAAAAACAAACAGTACAGTAGAATCAATTATGTTGCGATGCATTGGATGACTTCTGTCTAATATACCCAGGTCCTGATCGATCTGAAGAGACAACTTTCTTTATTTTAGAAGGCAAATAAGTCCATTCTCACACATTATCTTTTTCCCGTCTGTAACCTTCTATACATAGAAGATGAGCGACTTGGTTGCCTTCTCTATATATATGTGTAATTTTGTATGGGGAGATTTTCTGAAGTAGACCACTGATTTCTTCAGCGATGGATGAAGGAACATGGTTTGGATGCACACCGTAGCCTACACTATATATCAACCGTTGGTCATCCCTTTCTATCCAAATGTTAGTCCAACCACGTTCGACTGCAAGATGAAGGCCACGAACTAAAGCGTGAATCTCTGCTAAGTAAGGCTCACACGGGCACAATTGATCCTCATAGGCAAGAGTTACAAACCCCCTATCATCTCTAAAGACACCACCGCAACTGGATTCAGCTGGATTTAATCATGGCCGTTCCATTTATTCGCTCACAGTTGCCTCTTGTAGACCCATCAAAGTTTAGTTTAACCCATCCCTGATCAGGTTGTCTCCATTTCACAATATGAGGACGTTCAATTTGTGGGTGTGCATATTTCTCTGTAGACGAAGAAGCAGAGGCAGGACATACAACCCCTTGATGAGTATGTACAGGGCTTATGGTTATTTGTGGACCAACACTGGCACTAATAGAGTAAGTGTAAATTCCCCTTTCTGTCCAATATAAAAGATGCTGCTCTCGTTTACTACTTTGTATAACTCCTACTAAAATAGCTGGAGATCTTCCAACTACGGTTTCATTAAGACACTCATTATTATTGATGTAGTTGTCCATATTAGTGCATGCATTAAGAGAAGTGTGGTTGAAATTAATATAGGAGGATGACAATCTCGATTGAAGATCTTTGTTCGAGGTTGCATCTGGTCCGTTGTATGATATAGTTCGAGCAGTAGGCACTGATGGAATAGATGCTAAGTAGGTTGGTGCAAATACTAAGGAAGGGTCGAAGGTGCACATAACTGCGAACATATGTTCCAGGCATCTGGATTTCAAAATAAATGCAATCTATTGTTATTATGAATAACATCGTAAACATAGTAGACACATTGCGATGAAAATAGCGAAAGTATTGAGAAATAATTTGGACATTGATGTTGGCACTTACATGGGTAGTGAATAAGAATCCATATGTTAAACAATTCAATGTACCCTAGAAAATAGAAAGTTAGATATTAGTAGAGGAAGTGGAGTATGGTGTAAGAATATATGCTTTATTTCTAATGGAATCAAATTCAGGCCCAATTTTTTTAATAAAATAAATCGTCAAACACTCATGGCATTGTGGGGCCGATGGCACCCATAGAGGTTAGTTCAAGTGCAAGCTTGGGACACCCTACGTCCCTTTAAAAAACTTTTGGACAAAAATAATCGGGACCATTGAAACCCAGTCAAGGCCCAACCCGCCTTGAGCAAGCCTATTTTTTTGAAGGGAAAAGGCCGAGTTGGCCCAAACCCATCTCGGGTCGATGGTTAAATAAATGCTAGAGAATGATTGTAATCGGGTTAAGGCTGGAATGAATTTGCATTCGGGCTAGGCTCGGGTTTAAATATTAGGATTGAATTTTTATTCGAGCCTTGTTTATTGAAACCCAATCTAACTCAATCCATGGTTGGTTGGATCGCTAGACCTGTCAGGTTGACTCAAGAAAGGAAGACCACTTAATGTCCACCTGTGTACCGTCGAAGGTCAAAATATGAAGTTAATGAAGGAAAAAAATTGCTCCCATCAAACAAGTCTAACAATCTAACCAGAGTACTTCCCACACAGAAGTGGACACTATCCTATCACCAATTTCATTTATCCATTGCTGGTTTGGACAATAAACTGAATAACTCATGTTGTTTGTATTGTGATTACAAACAACATTATTAGGAAAAGGAAACCTTTAAAATTTAGTCAAGTATGTACTTTAAAGTAGATAACATGAGTGATGTAAAAAATGGTTGAATGAAATGAAGTTCAAACTGTACAAAACACAATGCAACTTCATTATATATGTAGGAAAGAAATATACGACAAAAGAAGTTACATTCCCCAAAAAACGTTTCTCACAGTTACTCATTGTTAGACACTGACAAATGCTAGTAGTTATTACGGATCCTATCTAAATATGCTGTCACCGTGCGCATATCCCGCTCTTATTGGGTTATCAAGATCGTGAAATTGTCCCCCACACGTTCCTCAAGATCCTCCTTGGGTCATACTTGTTGTTCATCTGCTGGGAAATTTTCTACGTCCATGGCGGCATTACGAAACTCTATGCCTGGTAGAGAAGTAGAGGAGCGAGCACAACCCCTTTTGAAGACCCTCTCCTCCTTGCTATTATTGGACAGGTTAGGGAACTCCTCCAAGTTCATAAACTCATCTACATTAATATCCATCTTAACCTCCACTTCAGCAGGAGGATGGGGTTCAACTAAGCATCATACGTCGTTTACTTCTAACTCTTGTTCCCCCTCCAAATGAACCATCCCCTCAAAGCTATTAATTTCTTCTATAGAGAAAATCTCATTATTTGTCATCCCCACATCATTATCCTTTGTTGGAGGGAAGAGTTCATCTAATTCATACTCCAAATGTGGCCTTTCTTCCACCTCCATCTCTATATTGGGAACCTCTTCGAAATCAAGATGCCTGTGCACTCCATACTGTTTTAAAGGCGGTGCAATTGGTATGATTAGAGGTAGAGCTAGACCCTGCCTTTCATGTTCTAACAAAGGCGTTGGGGATGACGTATTTGGAGGCGGAGCTGCCACTCTAATAGCCAACTGTGACCTCCGTGGATGCTGGATTTTCTTCCTAGGACTTCGCTTCCATCCCTCCATGAAACCCTGACGAGAAATTTAGTGATCAAAACTTAGGATATTTGCTCCTCCATTTTATGATTAGTTAAAAGTAGATAAATGACATTGGTGCTATAGGACCTGCAAGCTGGTTTTTTAAAATTTAAATGTCATAAGAACGGTGTAAATAATCAAGATAAAGGATAAATAAATATTAGTTGAAAATTACCATTTCTAAAAATCACACCAAATTTTCGGATTGAACGGATAAATTAACATATTACAATGTTAATTTTGTTAGCCTATAGGCTGCATACTATACCAATATCCACAAGGTTATATAAGTATTTTTAATACACTTCTATAAACTACTCTAACAAGGGACTGGTATAAACTTCCCTAAATTTGGTGGCAGTAAGAATAGTTGCACATAGGTTAACCTCCTTCTATCCCGTAAGTGAAACTTTAGGAGCCACACTTCCATCTATGTCCATGCAAAGTACTGCAACCACACTTTTGTCCTTCCACAACATATATGGCCAGGGCCGTTGTAGGCACCTTTATAGTGCTGGCCCCCAAAATTTCGAGGGATGTAAATATCATTGACTTTCAACTAATCAGTTTAGTCAGTGCCTAAATAAAATTTTATTGAGAGTTTTGGTGAACCACCTCAAGTCACTACATCCTGTTTCCAGTGGAAATTAAATAGATGAATGTCCACCAATTTAGTTTGCAAACTGAATTTAATGGTATCATCGGCTCCATTTCAAATTGTAGTTGGGTTTGGACCTATAGGGTTTGGTTTATTTCAGTAGCACATTAGAGGACCTAGAGAATTATTAGTTCCTAATTGGGTTTAGACCTATAGGGGTTGGGTTAGATCTGATTTAATGGATCAAAGAGCATGCTAAAGGACATAGATGATTTTGCAAGCCACAATGTATAACAAGATTTCACAAAAAAATAAAGTGATAGAAAATGAAAGCCAGAAATGATCACTACCTTTTCTTTTGACTTAATTAATTTTTTTGGCATGTAGTGGAAATGCTAAAACAAATCCCTTTTATCATGTCTCTTTTCCTTCTAGCCAAAGTCAAAACTTGTTTTACTTTATAGAGGAGTTCGAAGCAGCTTTTGGGTCCATATATTCCTTTCCTACCATGATGTAAAAAGATTTGATTTGCTGCTAAAGAATAGCAGGAGCACTCTCTGTCATATGGTTCAACACACTTGTAGCCCATGATCTGATTCAATGGTTAGCTGTATTGAATCGGATGGTAGAGATTTCATGTCAAGTCAATCTGTAGCATCGTAGATCTGTACATCAGATTCGAATGGGCTAATTACATATAAATCCCCTTCAAATGTAGTTTCAAATTCAGATGGTAGAGATTTGATGCTTTACATCATAGCCTCCAAATCAGACAACTTAGATGGTGATCCACCCAGTTTGATAATACACACAAACTACATATAAAATCATAACTTTGAGCACTGAGTGGAGAAATAAAAGAAAGGAATTAATTTTTTTGTTCTAAAAACCATAAAATTCTGCAACATAGTGCAGGAAGTATAAATAGAAAGAGACAAAAATGTTATGTGATCATAGCTAACCGATAAAAAATAATGATACATAGAAACTATATATAAAGTCATAATTTTGAGCACTGAGTTGAGAAATAAAAGTAAGGAATTAATTTTTTTGTTCTAAATACCTTAAAATTTTGCAACATAGTGCAGGAAGTATACATAGAAAGAGAGACAAAAATGTTATGTGATCATAGCTAACCGATAAAAAATAATGATGCATACAAACTATATACAAAATCATAATTTTGAGCACCGAGTTGAGAAATAAAAGAAAGGAATTATTTTTTTTGTTCTAAATACCTTAAAATTCTGCAACATAGTGGAGGAAGTATACATAGAAAGAGAGACAAAAATGTTATGTGATTATAGCTAACCGATAAAAAATACTATAATCATCATTGTACATTAATATATCTTCAGCATTTACCTGGGTACCAAGTTTAATGATATTAAAAAAGTGAACAACTCCCAAGTCGAAATGATATCAATTAAATTGGAGCCTATGAAATTGGGGGAAAAATGATATAAGAAAATAAATTAGTTTATAGAAATAGAATTTTGTTTCAATCTATCGAGCTCATAAACTTGCTTAAAGAAAATAGTAATTGATATAATAAAATAAAAAAGTAATTGATAGAAAATATATAGGAGGAAATTATATAAATAAATAAATTATGGAGAAAAAATAGCATCCATGAAATTGGAACCCATAGAATTGTTGTATAAAAAAGGGTGAAGACCAACATGTTGGAAACCTCTTGCCATTTGTGGCTAATTTTCAAGTTGAATTATTATGATGCATAATTCGAGGAAGATTCTAGATCATTTAGATTTACGACGCCATGTTTGTTAATGATAGGGTTCCAAGTGTTTTTTTATTAGTAAAATCATCTAAGAAGTGACAAATTTTTTTAGAGGTTTTATAGAAATTTGATCAATAGTGTTAATGATCATAAGGAAGATCTCCCTTTGATTGGTGGAAAAATCTCTAATATTAAAGAACTGGCAAAGGCATTTCAATCCACACATGTCTCTCACTGTTTTCGAGAAGCAAATCATGTGGTCGATGCGATAACAAAGTTGGTTCTTTGAAAGTTATAAATAAATAAATTTTCTCAAAAGAAAATTTTTATACCATTCCATTACGTCCTTGATTCAAAAGTTAATACAAAAATTTCACAAGTCCTGTTCATGGGAGCGTACATCAAGACAAAAATATCACATCAAGATTTTTAAGCCCTATCTCTACGGTCCAGGGGTATAGGTTTCGGTTTGCAGCCTCTTTGTCGGTTGTCAGCTTTTTCAAGGTCTTTTCAAGGGTTTTTCGACGTTTCATGTCTTCTTTGAAATTGATTTCTATGCGTCTTAACTCCGCCTGGAGTCGACCTCTCCTCTCCTTGTCATCTCGAAGTACACTCAACAAATTCTGAGTGGTGATTCGCATCCAGTCTTTGAGTACATTCTCACGTAAGATCGCTCGGTTGTGTTCAAGCGAGCTCTTTAGGGAAGTGAATTGTTCTAATAACGTCCCCCTATTTACTTCCATGGTGTAAAGGGTTCCGTATGTTGGGTTCATCTGACATAAGGTTAAGTTTATTTTGTAAGAACCCGAGTAAAGAAAATGTGTCTAAAATTTTCAAGTCTTCATTTTCTCTAGGACCAAGATTTTCAAGATAAGGTCTTCCGGGTGTAAATCTCTGACCAAATCGAGATAGGTATGTGGGCATAGCTTGTCTTATAGATATTCATCAGCCAAGTACAAACCACGGTAAAAAAATTAATAACTAACAAAATAATCAAATAACATCAAACTGGCTTTTTCTTTTCGTCTTTTTAGTGTATAAAAATGAAGAACAATACTGATGAATGATAGAGATTTGGAATCTGATTATGCATTTTTAACTTAAAAGAGCATATTTTGGCAGTGTTGCTTTGCTGCATTTTTAACTTAAAACATTCCCCATATGAAGGGTTGCAATGATACAAGCACACCGAAGTTCAATAGGAAGAATCATGTATATAAACAGATGTGAACCATCCGATTGGTGAACTTTAACATCAGCCATTAAAAAACATGAACAAGGTTGATATTAGGATGCATAGATCGTATGGTTCAAATATCTTAGAAAGTGTGATTTTCATGCCCAATTCAGATCAATGTATGAGCTATTTCTTTGATGGCTTAAATTTCTCATGCCTTATGATGTTAAGGGCATAAGATCACTTCGACAATATTTTGATAGACACTAAAGAGAGTTGTGCCCATTCTTAATAAAATCATGCACTTAAATAAAAGGATAAATTTGTTGACTGCTTTAAATTAGATGGTGGAGATCACTTTTTGTCCCAATCATCTTGAGATCATGGGCCTACCATCGATAGTCAGATGTTGATTCCCCGTAGAATACATCCCAAAAAGTGAACGTGATCATATCGGACCATTAAACATGGCTCACACTCGCCTTTTGGGATGAGTGCCACGTGTAATCAACGTTAGACTGTCTAAAAGTAGGCCCATGATGTGAAGATCTATTTTGTGGAAGATTGGGACAACAAGCGATCTTCATTGTCTGATTTATAGGAGTCAACCGAACTTTCGTTTGTTTAAATGAGGTGGCTTTAATATAAAGTGGTGTGGTAGTAACACCAGCCTAAAATGAAAGTTGCCATTATAAAATGAGTTTCTATATGAAGGTATTGAGCATTCTCTGAAATGATAATTCCTAAAAGGTGAGTGTGTGATTGGATGGTCCAGATTGTTATATACACAAACTTTAATGATAGAGATGGGATACCAGAACGTGGTAGAGATGGGGATACTACAATACAATCTGATGTAAAAGTCAAGATTTCCTTCTATACCTATGAAGGGGTATAAGTAGTTTTGGTTCGCTCTCGTTTCTACGGCTTTTCAACACTCGCTCTCTTTATTTACTTTTGGAGTTTTGGTATCTATTTATATAGCTACTTATATAGCTAAAATTAAATGACTTCACATCAGGTTCTTCTCATCTCATGCCATATATCTAATCTATGTGAAGAATCATTTGAAGTCTTGGTAGAAAAAGATTTCAGTTTTGAAATACTTATAGTTCTTTTCTTTTCAATTGGCATTGGCATGTAAATGCTTCATCAATTAATTAGTCTTGAAATAAACACAGGGATTTTATAAAAAATAAGACAGATAATAAGAAAATTGAGATTTATCTGAATGGGTAGTTTCAAAGGGATAAAGTTGTGATTTACATTTTCCTACACAGATTAGCGCGAAAAGCAAATAACTTTTAGTGTATTAAAAACTGTGAAGGGGGTAAAAAGCAGAAATTTTTTACTTCAAGACATGATTACTGGCTTCTTTGTAGATATTGTGCACCATTGACTAACAGTATAAAAAAAGGCATACTCATGGCTGTTAATAAAATAGAACAACAAATACAAAAGGAATAAATGATAAAATAAAGTAGAAGTATAGGCATAGTCTTGTGCAATCCTGCTTCCTAATTTTTTTAGATCGAGATATGACCAATCAATTTGGGAATCAGTTTGCCGTTGTCAGTCCTTTTTGTGTTAAGAACATGTTTTCAGAGTTTTTAATGAATTTATATTTAACAAATTTGCTTAGAAATTAATGGGGTGGAAAAATTAAGCAACAAACAGTAGTTTGGTGCTTGGTCAATCATATAACAGGTCATAGGTGCTTGGGCAAACATGATTATGTGGGTATTTGAGATGAGAGTGTAGTTACTAACTACTTCTTATGACATAATTCAATAACTACAAACTTTTATGCGTTTTCAAAGATAGTAATCATAACAGATCCAATATCATCTGATTACAGATTCCATAACTATTGAAAGTGACACAATGTTTGCAGTGGGTACTGGGCAATGGTAATTATTTTGGGATCAAATTGGTTTGAAAGTTGAATCTTCTACACTAATGGGTCAAACTTATTTTGCAAGTGGTAGGTCTTTTGTTGGTGTCAAGAAGGCTGAGTTACACAATTTTAGGAGTTTTTATTGACTCATGTCAACTTCACTCAGTGAGTTTTTCTAGTGTTCAATCAAATTTATGACCACATTAAATTGTACTAAAATGAACTAATATTATGTAATGTAGCTCTAGGGATATGTCTTAGTGTGTTGGGTTTTCCAAGGTCTTTGTGTCCGTGTCTAAGTTACAGCAATTCAAAGTTAAAGCTCACTTGGAATCTTTTGATTTGTTTGATGGTGACTGGTTGCTCTTTTTAACAGTTGAACGTGATAACTTGCTGTTAGACTTGGGCTAAACCCATTGAAAGAACGAAAACTCCTCTCAAAAAAACATGCCCCACGAATTGGCATATATATATATATATATATATATATATATATATATATTAAAAAGGAGAAAAGTTTCAAACAAAGTGCTTGTGCTTTCACTTGATTAACAAATTCTAAATCATTTTTCTAGTGCTCGAACAAGATCAATTAAATCAAGACCATGCGGCAATTGAACTTGATTTTCAGTTTTCCTTGTACCAAAATTAAATCAAGATCAATTGTCCATGCTATAGTTCTCCCAATCCCCCGCTTGGATAAAGACTGGGATCTTGGGTCAATCTATAATTCAATAACATGCAATTATAAAAAAAATCTCGTTCTTTAATATATTATTAATATTGTTTTGTTTACATTGGTTCTTTAATAGTTGCTCTTATGGAAAATAATTCACAAATCAGCAAAACAGGAAAACTAAAAATGGAAAGTGAAAACAGCAAGACAGGAAACTCAAATCAGGCCAAACTTTGTGAAGTGCACAGTTATTTATGACCATGCAAATAACTAAGAAAGTAAAAAAATAAAACCATTATAAGAAGCTAATTAGAAGCATCTAACAAATGGAAAAAGGGTCATTACCATTTTATAAATTCTTAAAAAAACATATATAAAACATCATTCAACAAACTAAAAGACCTATTTTTTTAAAAACTTCAATACGAATAAATCCTCCACTAACCGATACGATGGAGGAGAACAGATTGAGTGAGAAATGGTTGTGGCCGATCTTTGGATGTCAGATGGAGTGGTTCCTGAAAAGCATCTGAAAAATAAGTGAAGCTCATAGAGAAAATCAATGACAAAATTGGTAGTAACCATACCTTAAACTTTAGAACCAATAAAAATAGAAGATTTTGGAAATAAAAAAGATTAATTTGTTTGTTTTTTTTTCGTAACCAGGAATGAAATTTTTTAACTTCAAATATGAGAAATGTGAAGGTGGGTTTAGAGATCAAAGCATAGTTACTTTGTCTTTTGTTGGAGAAGAAAACTTCCAAAAACAAAATTCCAAACCCAAAAAAATTCAGGTAAAACCCATCGAAATTGATATGAAAATAAATGATAAAAAACACAGAACCATCAAAATCGGGGAAAAAAAAAATTCATTAGCAAAAAACCACAAAAACCATAAAAAAAAACCCAGAACAAAAAAAAGCCCAAACAAAAAAAAAACCCCACAAAATCAGGAAAAAACCCATAAGAAATTCTAAAAACCACAAAAAAAAATGATTTCAAAAAAAGTTTAAAAAAAATGATTTCAAAAAAAGTTTAAAAAAAAAATGTCAAACCCAAAAAAATTTAAAAAAGTCCATCAAAAACTAAAAAACACAAAAACTCATTAGAATTGATGAGGGAAAAAATCATCAGGAAAAAACCCATGCAGAAAAGAAAAACCCATCCAAATCCGGAAAAACCCAGACCATATAAAAACTCACAAAAATACATAAAAAGTGATTTAAAAAAAAACCATACAAATCCCTAAAATATAACTCATAAAAATGAACCCAAAAAAACCCATCCAAATCCGAAAAAAACTCAAAAAAATACATAAAAAATGATTTAAAAAAAACCCATAAAAACCCCTAAAATATAACTCATAAAAATGAACCAAGAAAACCCCACCCAAATCCGAAAAAAACTCACAAAAATACATCAAAACTGATTTAAAAAAAAACCATAGAAACCCCTAAAATATAACTCACCAAAATATAACCCCCTAAAATATAAAACTCTCACAAGAATGCATAAAAAATGATTTAAAAAAAAACCATAAAAACCCCTAAACTATAACTCATCAAATTGAACCAAAAAAACCACCCAAATCCGAAAAAAACTCACAAAAATACATAAAAATGATTTTTAAAAAAACCATAAAAACCCCTAAAATATAACTCATCAAAATTAACAAAAAAAAAACCACCCAAATCTAAAAAAAATACATAAAAATTTATAAAATAAAAAATGGCAAAATCTCCATGGTTGAGAGATTACTTGAGAAGGAAGAGAAGATATTGCCTCCGGCAGCCTCCATAGATATAGTGAAAATGTGCTTGCCATCTGTCTTCGATCGTCCTCTCTCTCCAACGCTCTTCGTCCATTTGACAGCGACGTGATGACGGTCGCCAGCAAGGCTCCCAAATTCCAGAGTTTCCTTCTCTTCCACGCGAGAAGAAGGCCAGGAGAATAACAAGAAATTTCAGAATATCTATAAGTAGAGATTTTTGAGAAGTCGGTAGTTGTAGATAACCTGGGTATAATTATTTGCAGCCTCACATTCTTTGCAACTTTAAATTTCCCCTCAACATATTTGGTTAATTTGGTTGTGGAAAAAGAATCTCTAATTGTAGATAATATTGCCCTCAAATCGTTTATTAACATTGCAGGCTATCTGAAATTCTCATTGATTGTTGCTTCGGCTTTACTGTAGACAATTTATTTATTATTTTTTGTAATGATGAAAGGTGTTGTATCACAAGCTCTACAATATATTTATAACTTGTATTGAATACCCAAATGTTTGCGAGATGAACCTTTCTTAAACATTAAGATCGGTGAGGTAAAGCCATCACCACTTAACTATATCAACTGGGATACACCAGATGGTTGCTCAAATTATTTTGCTTTTAAATGAGTTTTAATTGTCTCCCAAAATTGTGAATTTGACAAAAGAGGATAAATTCATCCCCCTATTTCCACGACAACTAATTTGCTGGGATAAGAATAACATTCTGCCATTAAGGGTATTCTTTGTCATTTTGAAAGTTGGCTCTACGAAAATGATAACTTCCCAATTCTCTTTATATATATATATATATATATATATATATATGAGCTCGCATTTTCCCAAAAAATCAACCATGAAATTTATGTTAGATGTCTTGGCTACGAACAATACGAAACTAATGACGCAAAATTCCTAAAATTCCAGGTCGTTACACTTTTGCAGCATATTATTAACTCCACTTGCATATGCCATCTTTCATACCCTTACTTATTTCCAATGCAATATGTTGATTTACTTTTTTTTATGTGGTGCAGATCATGACTTTTTTTCTTGCCCAATTTATTTGCAGGATTGCATTAAACCATTTGCTAAGATGCAGCACATTCCGGCTACAATTGAAGAACAACTTCTTTTAAAGTCGATCAAGGATGAATGCCCTTGGGAAAGTCTTCCTAAACGACTTCAAGCAACCCTAGCTTCTAAAGAAGAGTGGCATAGGAGGTTATCATCTTTAACTTTCTACCTTCTATCCATGTCCTTGTTTATCTCTCTATAGTGGATTCTCTTATTGATTATAGTTACTTACCTGCATAGTACATCATATATCAAAAGCATAAGAGGAACCTGAAGCAGGTGATTTCATTAAGATTAACAGATGAAAATATTATTATGAATCACAAAAATAAATCTCTTATTGGTTATAGTTATAAGTATTGATGAACTTCAGAGATGATTTGGTTTGTGCTCCATCGTCCGCCCAAGCATTTCCTCAACCATATGATAGATATAGCCACCTCAGGCATGATATTAGCCCAAGCCCCACAACTTTGTGTTGTACTCTTATTAGGCTACTCTGATTCGGTTATCGCCATGATTCATGCGAAATGGATCGACGGATTAGGGACTTGGCCTTTACCAACAGAAGTTCATAATGTTTTCGAGAGAAGTATGAGAATGGTGTAGACATTGTTTCTTTTTCATGGGCAACGACAATGGTAAAAGGCTTAGGCTTTCAATCGTGAAAACGTGGATTCGAGTCTGGAGAGCAGCTACTTTGTGCATAAAAAGCCCAAAGATTAGGTTTGTATCCTGTCCACCCCTCCCAGCACTGGATAATGGATTTTTTTATATCTTTTTTCATGGGTGTTTCTTTTATATGTTCTCATAATGTGTTTCTTATATCTTTGAGCAGGTTTTTGTTTTTTTTCATCTGTCACTTCAGTTTTTTCTTCTTTAGGGTGCTGGTTTTGGAATGCTCTACGGACATAAATGTGGAAATTGGAGTATAGTGTGTTGAAGAGTCAGACTCCGCAAGTGAAAAACTATAGAGTAGCGGACTCGTCAATCCAAAACAAAAATTATTAAAAAATAAAATGGTTAAAGTTTTTATGAAATTAAAGAATGAAAAATAACCAAAACAGCCCATCTATGAAAAATTGGAATGATAGAAACACAAGGTAGAGTAGAGAAAGATCAATAAAGATTTTCTAGTATAGAGAAATGACATGAAGGAATGTGGAGGAATTCAGAGAGTTTAGCCCTGAATACAATTGGGTGGAGACATTAGACTTGCAAAGCCGATTCCAAATAGAAGGGGCAAGGTGATGATGACAATGATGAAAGAGTGAAGGAAACTTAGACACAAAGTTTAAAAGGTTAGCCATACAATTTGATTATTGAATATAACATTAGCAGGAAGTTATATAAATCGATTGTCATCATCATCACCATCACAGCCTTATCCATCTATTTGGGATCCTATTTCTCCACGTGATTCTGATCAGTACTAAGTTTTTTGTAACTTCTCAATCCTTCATGGCCCTTCTCACGGCTCCCCTCAAAGTCATTGATTTTTCTCTTCTCCTAATTGTGCTTGTAGCTTCTCAACCCTTCATTCAAAGTTTGCTTATGGCCTCTGATAAGCATGTCGAAACCACCTCAAGCGACACTCCATTATTGTTTCCTTTTTAGGTGCCACTCTCAAATTTCCTCTTATGTACTCGTTTTGAATTTTATTCTTTCTGGTTACTCCACACATCCATCTCAACATGCGCATCTCCACCAACATATACTAACTTCTTGTCGCTATTTATCATATATGTTAAATTGTTAATGCATAACATATATGATAAATTTATTTTACTGTGCATATACATAAATACGGGTGAGTGCAAAGAGTGCAACGCTTTTCAAACACTTTGGTGTTTGTGATTTTTCTGGTGCTTATTTTATATGATTTTTTAAAAGTCTGATTCTGCTTTACCCATTAACTTGAGTGCAGGGTTATAGACCATTGCATCAAAAAACGCCTCCAGTGGAACAACTGTTTTGCCCGAAAATTATGCAAAGAAGGCGAATATTATGAAGAGATGATGAATTATTTGCGTAAGAATCTAGCGGTGCGTTTTGAAGCAATCTGTTCTTATTTTCTTTATATATATATATATATATATCGTTCTCTAGAGATATTGTTATTACATATTGGGTTAGTAGTAGCTTTGATTTCTGGGGTAGTGAAATCGCCTTCTAGTACTTTTGAATAAATTACAACAATTTGAATTACTCATTAAAATTTTTCAACTCCAAGTCTGTTTCACATGTTTTTTTTGTGTGCATATGCTGGGATTGCACTAAGATTATTAATTTTGTGACCCTTATGTTGTAGTCACTAGAGCATGAAGCAATCCAATATGCTTCTTTATAGTGGGATTGCACTTATTGAAATTGCCAGTTGTGTGACATTTGATTATCTTGATTTATATTAACTTTTAATGAATTCATTTGTTGGAGTGTGCTTGCAGCTATTTCCTTATCACCTTGCAGAGTATGTTTGTCGAGTAATGAGGGTCTCACCTTTCAGATATTACTGTGACATGATCTTTGAGGTTATGAGAAATGGTAATCAATAACTGTTTTATGAATAATTTGATATCTTATGTTGACAATATGTAAGCATCTATGCTTAATATGATTTTTTTAATACTGTTCCATTAATTGATGTGCCTCACCTTTTGTATATTACTGTGACATGATCTTAGAGGGCATGAGAAATGATAATCAGTAACCATTTTATCAATAAATTTGATTTGTGATAAAAATTTGTAAGCACCACATGCTTGACCATGTGATTTTTTATATTGTTCCCTTAATTGATGTCCCCTCCGTTGTCACTTGCATGTAGATTTTTTGGTTCTAGAAAGTGAAGAATTTATTTACCTGAATTTTGATCAGTTCACATCACTGTTTAATACTTCTACATTTTTATATTTTCTTTTAAATTTTACATAGTAATTGGGCATCACTTAAGGCCTCGTTCAGGTGTTTCCTGGTTTTTCCCAGAAAAGCTCAGATTCTTGAAAACTCATAATCCTGCAGATTCTTAGAAGTCTCAGATTCCTGGCTTTTCCCAAATGTGTTCTTAAGTTACTCAGATTCCTGGTTGTTCCCATAAAAGGTCATAATCTTTCGTTCTTAAGTTCCTCTCAGAAAAGCTCAGAATCGGTTCAATGGGTAGTTGCGTTACCGCCATAGAAATATTATTTAATCATCGGTTTATGTGTTGTATTTGAATTTGACTGAAATTTTATGGGCTGTCAATCTATGCAAGGTACATATTTGACGGAATATTTTTTCAAATATGAGTTATAAAAGGTAATTACTAAAACGTTATTTACATATAGCGAATGTAATACACATGTTTCTTGGAGTTGGGATATGTTCCAAAAATTATATATCTATTAAATTTATGATTTTATTACATATCTTAGTAAATTGTTCTAATGGTTTAATTATTCATTTGTGACACTAGGTTCTAGGTTCAAACTCTTTTGGTGTAATATACTAATTATTTATTTATTTATTAATCTTACTAGAACCTATACACCTTATGTAGTGTGTAGCTCCACACCATAGAAGAGCCCCTTGTGAGAGAAATTTCTCCTAAAATAAGTGCGTGGAGCCACAACACAAGGAAAGTTATGGGTACAATTATTTGCAATCTTTATTCTTTCTTTAAAATTATGGTTGCAACTAATGGTACCTCTTTAAAATAATGGTTGCAACTAATGGTACCCCTTGTGAGAAATCTCTCCAAAGATAAATAAAAGGTGGGTTATGTTGTGGAAATATTATTTGCAATCCTTTTTCTTTCTTTAAAATCATGGTTGTATCTAAAGGTACCCCTTATGAGAGATATCTCTCCGAAAAAATTGTGTAGAGCCAAAAAGGGGGAGTAAGTTGTTATTTGCAATCCTTATTCTCTCTTTAATATCACAGCTGCATCTAAAGGTACCCCTTATGAGAGATCTCTCCGAAAAAATTGCATTGAGCCAAAATGGAGGAGTAAGTTGTTATGTGTGAACCTTATTGACGGGGATGCCGACATCGTAGACATCGGATATGGACCTTTTCGCGTGTGCCGACGTCGGAAGAAGCGGAATGAAAATCAAAACTAGGCGAAAGATAAAATTTTAGCGATTTGGAGGAACACTACAAATTCGATCGATCGATCGAAGTCCTATTTCGATTGATTGAACTATGTCGACAGAAAACACTAGTTCTGGAGTGACATATATATATAATTTGATCGATCGAGGATTTCATGAAGTCCGTAGCTTCCATGGTTTGGCCACATTTTATCGTCGTTTCATTCAAAATTTTAGCACCATCATGGCTCCCATTACCGATTGCATCAGAAAAGGAGAGTTCCTGTGGAGCAAAGGCGCGATGAGGGCCTTTGCCGAGATAAAAGATAAAATGGTTACCGCACCCGTTATGCGCCTATTGGACTTTTCTAGAGTCTTTGAAGTAGCATGTGACGCATCGGGCGTAGGCATAGGCGGAATGCTAAGCCAAGAGGGCCATCCTGTGGCCTATTTTAGTGAGAAACTTAATGAGGTAGAGCAGAAATACTCCACCTATGAGAAGGAGTTTTATGCGGTCGCTCGATCTCTGTAGTATTGGAAACATTACCTGAGGCCGCAGGAATTTGTGTTGTTCTCTAATCACGAAGCCCTACATTTCCTTGCTTCCCAGAAAAAGTTGAACCCGAAGCATGCGAAGTGGGTTGAGTACCTTCAAGGGTTCACATTTGTGTTGAAGCATAAGGCTGGTGCCGAGAACAAGGCGGCTGATGCACTTAGTCGCCGAGTGGCTACTTTGCAGTCTATGAGCACCGAGGTCATCGGATTTGAGCAGTTGAAACAAGATTATCCTGATTGCCCATATTTCGGAGCAGAATACACTGTTTTCCTTAAATATCCGAACATTAACTCCGAGTATACCTTGCTAGATGAGTATTTGTTCAAAAGAAATCGTTTGTTTATCCCTCGTACTTCATTGTGTGACTTCCTTATCTGGGAGTTACATGCCGGAGGGATTGCTGGACATTTTGGGTGCGATCAAACCAGTGCGTTCGTTGAGGATAGGTTTTATTGGTCTAGCCTTGTAAGAGATGTCTCTAGGGTCATAAAACAATGTCGTACATGCCAAGTTGTGAAACATATTAAGCAGAATACTGGCTTGTACACCCCTTTACCCGTGCCGCACACCACGTGGCAAGACATCTCCATGGATTTCGTGCTCGAACTTCCAAAGACTCAACGGAAACACAATTCCATTTTTGTGGTAGTGGACCGTTTTTCAAAGATAGCCCACTTCCTACCTTTCTCTAAAACCTCCGATGCGGCTCACATAGCCAAATTATTTTTCGGGGAGGTGCGTCTACATGAGTTACCCAAAACGATTGTGTCGGATCAGGATGTGAAGTTTACCAATTATTTCTGAAAAACTTTATGGCACATGATGGGTACCATGCTCCAATTTTCTTCGGCCTATCATCTTCAAACAGATGGCCAAACGGAGTCCACCAATAGGAGCTTAGGTAATCTTCTCCGTTGTCTTGTTGGTGATCACCCTAGGACTTGGGATTCTACCTTGCCTATAGCCGAGTTTGCATACAACAATTCAGTCAATAGGTCCCTAGGCATGAGTCCTTTTGAGGTCGTACTTGGTCATAGGCCTAGAACACCCATCGATCTCGTCCCCATGTCTGCATCCCATCGAGTTTCCGAGTCAGCCGATGCATTTGCACAACATATACATGAATTGCATGTCGAAATTAGAAAGAAAATTAATGCAAGCAATGAATAATACAATGTATCTGCGGATGCGCATAGGCGCTTCAAGGAATTCCAGGTAGGAGATTACGTAATGGTTCGGGTTAGACCTGAGCGGTTCCCAATGGGAGCCGCAAAGAAACTTCAAGCCCGCGGCGGTGGACCTTTTACAGTTGTGGCAAGGAGCGGGCCTAATGTTCTCGAGCTTCCATCGGATATAGGGGCCAGTTTTACGTTCAATGTGGAGGACTTAGTTCCTTCTTTGGCTCCAGCCCAACCCTCTCAAAACTCCTTCCAAATAGCCCCGAGCCTAAATGCCAACCCCACCCTGCAACCCCTACCATTCCCTTCCCCACGCAAGCAGAGCAGAGATGAGATCGAAGAGATATTAGATGATTTGACGATATCCACCCATGGGGGCGGATTTCAAAAGTACTTGGTTAAGTGGTTGGGAAAGCCGGACTCCGAGAACTCATGGTTAGCTGAAGACGAAGTGCGACGCCTGGACCCCAACATGCTCGATCGCTACCACGACGCCGCTTCATCGGTGATGAAGCCTTTTCGGTCCAGGAGAATTGACGGGGACGCCGATATCGTAGACATTGGATATGGACCTTTTCGGGTGTACCGACGTCGAAAGAAGCGGAATGGAAGTCAGAACTAGGCGAAAGATGAAATTTTGGCGATTTGGAGGAACACTACAAATTTGATCGATCGAATTGCATATTCGATCGATCGAAGTCCTATTTCGATCGATCGAACTATGTCGACAGAAAACACTAGTTCTGGAGTGACACACACACACACACACACACACACACACACACATATATATATATATATATATATATATATATATATATATATATATATATATATGATTCGATCGATCGAATGTCCATTTTGATCGATCGACCTCAGTTCTATCGATCGAATTCCAGCAGCAATATATTGATATATATATAAATCGGTCGATCGAATTTTCTATTCGATCGATCGAGCTTCACTTTCGATCGACCGAAGTCGCGCAGGTTATAATTTTTCTTTCTTTTCAGATTTCGAAATTGACTTTTAGGGGCGTACTTGTCTCTTTTTAGTATTTGTTTTAGGGTTTTATTTACGCTTGAGAGGCCTCCTATATAAGGTCTCTAAATAAACAATGTAATTAGTTATTGATTATGAATGAAAAGAGTTTTTGCTTGTGTGCTTGAGATGAGCCTCTACGAAGAGTGAATATTTGTTTCCCGAGAAGGGTTTGGTGTGAAGCCAGGGTGTGAAGCCCACAATCAATCATCTTCTATTTTATCCCTTTTAATCTATTTTCCCTGCTTTAAGTCTAAAACCCTAAATCTGTCATATCTCTTTAAAACCCGAAACCCTAAAACCCTAGCTTCTCCCTAAGCCATTGAATCGATCCGATTCAACAATCGTAGCTTCCATCAAACTATTAAGCCCAACCATATCAAAATAACCAGAAAATCAGAGAGTCCATCATTGCATTGTGAGCGCCCTAATCTGGAAAACCTAGAGTTTTATCTCTAGGACCAATCCGCATCGCTATTCTAACGGATCTAGCGCAAGGCTGAACCATTCCCGAACCGAACATGATCTTTTCACCTGGAGAACAACGAACTCTTAAGGTATTCGCTATATTTTAAATTTATTGTTTAATTTAATTCAATTTAATTTCGGCAAACAATTAATCATCGCATTCACATAGTTTAGGGTTTTGTCCTGCGTCACTTATTTTCTCTTTAAAATTGTAGTTGCATGGTACCCCTTATGTGAGATACCTCTCCGAAAAAAACTGATCCAGTGCATATCAGTATGCAAAGTATACACATAAAACCTCTAAACTACTCTGATTCTGAGATTTTCTGAGCAAAAAGCCTGGACGAAGGGATGTCACTTTCGCTCAGAAAGTCTTGGAAGTCACAGCTCCCAAGACAAACTCGTGAACGGTTGATTCAGGCAGATTTACTCCGATTCTGCCTGCTTTCTGAATAAAAACTCAGAATCTGAATTTTTTTGTTGCTCGAACGAGGCCTACGAGTTTAGAGCGGCGTTTGGAGCTACAATTTCTGAAATAATCCTGATTATATATATATATATATATATCCGCTTGTATTTTCCTAATCGAAAAGAGTTGGTACAGGATAACCGAACAGTTCATTCTTGAGAGTAATGAGTCATTAGTTTCGTACTCGTGGTTTCTGGGGCCATCATATAGATTGGATTTAATCCTAAGATTGCATCTAAAAAACTGTTTATACCATGTGATTAAGAGACTACAACTGCCAAGAAATGAACGGCTAAATCAGACTTGGACAGTTGCATGATTGCCGTTCATTTTGTAGTGCTTTTATGCTCTTAATCACATGCTGCAATATTAGGATGAATTCGATCCAAATGATGGCCCCATGCACTACCTGGCACCAATATGATTCTATGGGTCCAGAATCATTGACCTGTTCACTCTCAACAGTTAACAAGTCGGTTATCCTATGCTAACTCAATGGAAAAATGGCCAAATATGATACATTTTAAAAATTTTATTATTTATTTTTATTTTTTTAATTTTGTTTTTTATTTTATGAATTGAATGGAGAAACAGGACTCACAAAACTGATCCAAATAGATGGGATAGGCTCTGATGATGATGATGATTTTTTTTATTTTTTTTTAACTAAGCTATGGAGCTTCCTAAGAACAAATTTCGTTTACACATTTTATTGGTATGGTAAAGAATATTCATCTAGCTATCTTAATGTGGAGGGCTTTAAACTAAGCCATATTCCAAACTTTGGTTCTTTGTTTATTTTTTTTTTAATTTTGTTTTTTAAAAAATGGGGAAAAGGTGTAGTAGAGAAGTGGGCATAAATTGCAAAAGGTAGTGAACCAAAGGATCCATAATTGATCAACAAGAAACAAGAAAAATGATTAATCACCATGAATTTCTTCATTTATCTCATCTTTAGATTTATTTGTATTCCTTCTAGTGTCTCTGATGCCCATATCTCAGCCCCAAGATGCTATGGTTCACGAGATGAAAACAGAATAATACTTGGGAAGTGGCCATGTTGGCAGAAGGAAAGAAAGTTGTTGGTTGCAAGCGAGTTTACACAGTAAAGTATAAACCAAATGGATCTGTTGAAAGACATAAAGCTCGATTGGTGGCCAAAGGTTTTACCCAAACTTACAATGTTGATTATCAAGGCACCTTTGCACATGTGGCTAAGTTGAATTTGGCTCGTCTCTTATCTATTGCGCCCATAAGAGATGATCAATTCACAATTCACAATTTGATGTTAGAATGCTTTCCTCCATAGAGATCTTAAAGAGGAAGTTTATACAGCCTTCCCCTTGGGTTTACTCGTGAGGGGGAGAAGAGTAAAGTTTGCGGCTCAAAAAATAATTTATGAGTTGAAGCAGTCTCCAAGGGTTTGGTTCAAGAAGTTTAGTGATGCAGTTGTCAGGCTTGGCTATAAATCATTATGATCATACCTTATCTGTAAAAAGGGGTGTTCAGACATTGCATTGATTATTTATGTAGATGACACTATTGTCATGGAAGATGATGAAGAAGAGATTAGGAGACTCAAACAGTATACGAATAGGGTGTTTGATGTTGAAAATTTTGTCCTCTAAAGTACTTTCTTGGAATTGAGGTTGTCAGGTCAAGGAATGGTATCTTTATCTCTCTGAGGAAGTATGCTTTGGATTTGCTCCACTAGACTGGTATGTTGGGTGTAAACCCTCGAATATTCTGATGGTACCAAATTACAAAATAGATTCAAAACATGGAGAGCCACTTCAGGATATTTGGATGTATCAAAGGTTAGTTAAAATGTTGATATATCTTACCATCACTCATCCATATATTGCCTATGTTGTGAGTGTTATATAGCAATCATGACCACTTTAACGTGGAAGTATATACATATGCTGATTGGGCAGGATCTCTTAGTGATAAGAGATCCACCACGGGATATTGTGCGATTGTCAGAGGCAATTTGGCTGTTTTTTAGATTAAAAAGAAACATTTAGTGTCCAATTTAAGTGTTGAGGCTAAATATATGCCTATGTCCCGTGAACAAATGTGGATCAAATTTATTCTTGCAAACTTATGAATCAATGTACAACTCCTTATGAACCTCTTTGGAGACAATGAAATTGCCTAACATAGTAGAAAAATCGTTCATTAGAGAGAGTTGAAGCTAATGAGGTAGGAGGCAATTTGGTTGCTTGGAGGAGTAAAGAATAGTATGTGGTGTCCAATTCAGGTGTTGAGGCTGAATATAGGGCTATGTCCCAAGGGGATGTGAAGGAATGTGTATCAGATTTATTCTTGCGGATTTGGGAACCAATGTACAGCTAGCTCGCTCCCTATGAACTTCTTTGGAGACAATGAAGCCGCCTAACACAGCATAGAATCCAGTCTATTATATTGAAGTTGATTGTCACTTCATTTGAGAGAAAGTTCAAGTCAATGAGTTTTACATCTTCAAATCATTTTTCAAGAACAAGTAGCAGATATTCTCACTATGGCTCTTGGATGGTCAAGATTGCATGAACTTATATCCAAGTTGGGTATGTTTGATATGCATGCACCAACTTGAGGAGTGTTAGTGTGATTGTTATTGGTGTGTCCATAAGAGTTGTTGGTGTGACTATTATTGGTGTATCCAAAGGAGTTTACACTGTAGATACTAATAATTTAAGGGTGTAAGGGATGAAACTTACAACCCTAACGTTCACATCTATCTCTTCTCTTATTCTTATTCTTCTTCCTCTCTTCTCCTTCTTCATCAAAGCCTAACTTCTATAGACACTATCTTACCAAATCTAACTACGACCAAGTAATTTAGCGAGAAACTCATAGTTAAATTCTCTTACTACAGAAATACTTGACAACTCGGGAGGTGATTCGTCTTGTATTTTAGTGGAAGCTAAATGGAGGGTACACTGAGAACCAAAAGGCTCTTTAATCATGGTGATATAAGTCTCAGGTATTCTGGGAATACAAAGGGTGGTTAACTTATCAAATCAGTTTGCCGATGCATAACAGGCAGCGAGTCAATCCATGACAAGGAGAGTCAAAATCTTTTATATCTAAGATTAGAAAATCTACTTCTAAATGTAAGTCTCCTATAGTGACAGGACAAGAAGCATTCATGATATTTGTTTCAACAGACCCCCCAGTAGGCGTAGAAATACATAAATCTTATGGCAGAACTATGGGACTTCTATCACGATCACATGCAAAAGGTGGGGAAACAAAAGAATGTGATGAACTGTGGTTTATAAGAGTTTTTTCAAGTCGATCTGAGATGTGGACCATACTAGGGATCACTATCGGAGAAGCACATGCATCTTTTTGTGTGCAGGCATACAAGTGCCCCTGTACTATGTTTAGAATTATCTTTTAGTAGTAAGTTTCTAAGTTTCGAGTTCCAACCCCTTCTATAGCATTATCTTTTCATATGATCCCTTTGAATGTTGTACCTCGGTCGAAGCAGGAACATCAATACCTTGGAAAGCAATCACATTATGGAGCATTGGGAGTTTGGCCGTGCGTTTGCACCATTGTAGCTTGTCCATTTCGCATAGATTTTGTGGATAATTAAAGCTTCTATTGGATATTAGTTTCAAAAGCAGCTCTATCTTTGTGCACCTTGCCATCTTAATCTTTCCGCATCTCTCACGTTATCTTATGTAATATCTTGAATCTGGATGCATATATTACTTACTCTACTGTAAATTACTTGCTGAGATTATTTTGCTTTTTAAGTTATTTGTTTTCTTTTATTTTTCTGTCACATGGTTTGATTTTCTCATTGTGGATTTATCTATATTATGGTTTACAGTTTGTGCTATATCCATAATTTTTTTCATTACCATAGTCCAAAGTGTCTAAAAGCAATCTGATACTTCTGATATATCATGCAGAGCAACCATATGACAGCATTCCCAATTTCAGTGCTGCGGATTCCTTAAGGCTTACAGGAATAGGAAGAAATGAGTTTATTGATATCATGAACAAGTGCAGATCTAAGGTATTGGCTGATAATGCTGTCATATTTTTCACTACTGATAGGAATGCTTATCATTTCAATTTTCAAGCTGATGTTTCCCTAAATTCTTCATGGGTAATTTATATCAAGCGGTATGCATTCATATGCATGGATAAATAATTCACAAATGGCTAAATGAAAACACGCACGCGCGTGCTCACGCGCACACTGAGCCACACAGGCACGGGCACACGCAGACGCGCACACACACAATCGCGGACTCAACCGCACAGCCACACACACAACACACACCACACACCACACATGTGGACACAGACAGAGACGCGCAAACACACGCCATTTTAGGCACAGATGCAGATGCAGGCGTGTGCGTACACACAATATATATATATATATAAGAATCTACATCCATCTTAAATCAACTCATCCTCCTTGACCAAGAAGATAAATTTTATTCTCCTCAACTCAGTTATGATCATCGGTTAGAAGGTGCTATGTGGGTGATTTTTTTGGATTTCCAAATTTTCGAATCACTTGATTTAAATTGAGTATATGCCCTTCTATCAGTGAGTTGATTGTTTCATTAATAAAATCACTTTCTTATTTAGCAAAGAGTATTTTTTTATATATTCTAACATCTCATCCAAATGTGTTGGCATCATCAGTTAGAAGGTGCTACATAGGTGATTTTCTTGGAGTTCAAAATTTTAAATTCAGTTGCTGGAAACTGAGAGTATACCCTTTTATTCACTATAAGTTGATTGTTTCATTAATAAATTCATTAGCTTATTTCCTCAGAAATATGTATGTATATATTCCAACATATACTAAGACATAACTACATCCCTATCATCAGGTGAAACACTCATGATAATTGCGCTACATACGAACTTGCCCTAACTCACAGTATTTTTTCCATTTTACTCTATACTAATTGAGCTAAATACCAATCCGACGTAAAGTATGGCAAAATTCCAAATTCTTCCAGACTATTGGTAGCCTTGAGTAATGGTGCAGGTAGAGGGAATTGAAGGAAGACAACTTCCCCACACCAACTTCTGTATACAGCTAAAAAATATGACGATATGAATTGGGTGTAGAAATTATAGAAGGTTCAACTGGTAAGCACTGTCTCGCTTGGCACTGCTATAATATCTGGGTTTTTTGTTGTTTAGTAATCTACATCAATGTAAGTTTTTTTGAGCTTTGTCTTTCTATCGAGTCCTCTGAGGGTAGTTTGATCTTTTTCTAGTTATCCATCATCATCATTCCGTTGTTCCATCTATTTGGGAGGGACTTGTCTTATTTCTCCACTCATTTCTATATAGCACTTCAAGTCAAAATACTGTCACTATGTAATCCTTCATATCAATTCTTGTTACCACCTTCCAATACACTGTTTGTCTTCTCCATCTCCAACTTCCCTGTTCAAGTAACATTTCAATCCATTGTACAGGGGCTGTTTCAGATTTCTGATTGACACATGCAAACCATCTTGAACGTCATTGGTTAAATTTTTTTTTATTGGGTCAACCCCAAGCTTCCTCTTATATACTCATTCATAATTCTAGGGAGCCATTACTTGCACACGAGAAGTTGGCCCTTGCACATAGTTTAAAGGGTAAGACTTGGTATTTTGGGGACCTATGCCATGTTAAACACCATCTATCATCTAACACGTCTGATTGAAGGCTATGATCTAAAGATCTTTGGTGCAAAAGATTGGCACAAAAAATAATCGCTCCCATATGATTTAATGCAGTCAATTGTTGAATTAGGTAATGACCTTTGACTGCTTGGAATCATTTGATAAAGATCATTTTTCGTGTTAATCTTTTGCGGCTAAGATATTTATATCAGGGCTTTTAAATTAGATGGGTAAATGGTGTTTTCATATAGCACAGGTCCCCAAAATCTCAAGTCATTTTTCTAAACTATGTGCAAAGGCCAAAATCTAATGTTCAAGTAATGACTCCCATAATTATAACTTGTTTGATGCGGAAAAAATCGCACGCTAACCCTAAAATAACGTAAATCTCGCACGATAGGTCTTAGGGTTCTCACTCGTCAATTAAAACAAAATAAAAAGGAGAATAGGGGTAGAAGAAGATTCAAGGAATTACTCCAAGAAAAGTTGGTCTCACACCAAACCGCACGTAGAATGAAGAATTGCTCTTCGGCTGAGAGAATCACACATTCACAGAAAACTTTGTTAAAAAGTCCTCAACTTTGCAAAACAAATTTTCATTCATCATCAATAATAATTCTCATAAGAGATTACAATACATATTTATAAAGGAAAGAAACCCTAGGAATACTACTTAAAATAAAATTCCTAATCAACAATTAAAACTTTTTAATCTAACGCTCATAATTAATTTCACCATTAATCTCGTCTTTTTTTATGCGGCCACTTTTGAAGGGTCAAATGATGCCCGATTAACGTGAAATTGGTCTTATTTGAAGGCTTATCGAAGTAGTTTTCCAACAAGACAAGAATCACGCAATTCCGACATATATTGACAGACTTATTACCACTTTTCCGATGGTTGCGTTGAAAGTGACGAAATTAACAGTCACATCACGTGTCTGACCCTTAAATGATTCAAATAAGGAAACTAATCCTAAAACAAACCACTTATTAAAAGAATCCTAATATAAAAAAAGAAACTAAACCTAGATAAAGTGCCTAAAACAACGTGTACACAGGTCTTTAACAGGCCTTTTAAAAACCCATTCGTGGGTCCACTTTCTCTTCCGATGTCTGCTCTTTATCAGGTCACAATCTCGGCGTGAAGACTTCAATTCCACATTATTCCCCCTCCTTTGCAGAAGTTTAACCTTGAACTTTGGCTGACATGGATTTCATGACCACGATCACGATCACAGACAATATATAGGGAACCTCAATAGGAAGCGGCTTGGACAAGTAAACCAGATTCAACTTGGGTGAGATTCGATTTATCTTTGATATGCTGACGAGAATCAACGTCAACACAACCAATAGTATCTGGGACCCGTGGGTCATGGGACTGAGAGACTTCATTGCGGACTCAGGCTCGGTAGGACTTTTTGCGGAAACTTGTTCTTCAACGGTGTCGGGATTAGTACTAATATTGACCGAAAGAGGGTTTTCATTAACCGGTACGAAATCTTCGACCGATTTTGGAGCTGTCACGGGTTCGGATAGATGATTGATAACAATTTTGGGTGAGATGAGGTCGGCTATGGTAACTACGGTTACGAACTTGGTTTCTTGAACGGGCTTTTGGCTGTAAGCTGTTACAAGAGCTGCAACCGGCATAGATTTTACGTCGACAATGGAATCCGTAACGGGTATAGGTGTCACAACGATTATGGGATTAAAATGGATGGTTGGTGATGGGATTGGGTTAACGGACACAGAATTTGAAAGCTTAAATCTCAATGCTTCACGTCTCGCCGATATGATTTCCTCTTGTAGTTTGAGAAGAAAATCCTTAAGAAATTATTGAACGAAACTCTTGCTCAACGCCTCTGCTATCTGACATAAAATTTTTGACTCACGTAGAATCTAAAAAATAAACGATTATATAAAACTGGCCAACATTGAGATGTTAAATTCAAATACCTTACACTCTGCGATCTAGCTTTCATTGCCTCCCATACTTGTCCAATCGTAGAAATCATCTGAAGCAAATCAAGTCTCTTCTGTCGATCTACGAACGATCCCATGCTAGCCATTTGATCATTCAACTTGTGAAAGGCATCAATAAACTATTTTTACTCATTATGGACTCCATGTGTAGAGTGTTGAACTTGTTTTGATATCAATTTGATGTGGAAAAAATCGCACGCTAACCCTAAAATAGCGTACATTCCGTACGATAGGGGCTAGGGTTTTTGCTCATCAATTAAAAAAAATAAAAAGAAAAATAGGTGTAGAAGATCTAAGGAAGAAAAGTTGGTCTCACACCAAACCGCACATGGAACGAAGAATTGCTCTTCGGTTGAGAGAATCACACTCTCACAGAAAACTTTGTTAAAAAGCCCTCAAGTTTGCAAAGAAATTTTTTATTCATCATCAATAATAATTCTCGTAAGAGATTACAATATATATTTATAAAGAAAAGAAACCCTAGGAATGCTACTTAAAATAAAACTCCTAATCAACCATTAAAACTTTCTAATCTAACGGTCATAATTAATTTCACCATTAATCTCGTCTTTCTATTACGCGGCTACTTTTGAAGGGTCAAACAATGTCCGATTAACGTGAAATTAGTCTTATTTGAAAGTTTATCGAAGTAGTTTCCAACAAGACAAGAATCACACAATTCCAACATATATTGATAGACTTATGATTACTTTTTCGATGGTTGCACTGAAAGTGGCGAAATTAACTGTCACATATCACATATATGTGTTTGACCTTAAATGATTCAAATAAGGAAACTAATACTAAAACAAACCACTTATTAAAAGAACCCTAATAAAAAAAAGGAAATTAAACCTAGATAAATGCCTAAAACAACGTTCACACAGGTCTTTAACGGGCCTTTTAAAAACCCGTTCGCAGGTCTACTTTCTCTTTCGATGTCTCCTCCATATCCGGCTACGATCTTGGTGTGTAGGCTTCAATTCCGCATTATTGTTACTCCATGAATCCACCTTAGCATATGCATCTTTGCCACATCTACTCCATCTTCATGTCATTTCTTCATAGCCCGACACTTTGCACCATAGAATAATGCAGATCTCACTACCTCCTTATAAAAAAGTTCCCTTTCAAGCAAGGTGGCTCTTATTGGTCATACAGCATGCCTTTCACCTGTCTTCACTTCACCAGCGTGCAGTTGATCCTATTTGAGATGTCCTCAAGCACAATTGTCTCCTTGTCTCTAAAATGTAAATGGTGTCAGAAAGAGTGGACTAATAAATCTTTTTCCTTTATGTATGAGCTATTTCTTTACATTTTAGTCTTGTGAATATATCGAATAAAATTCCTAGTAAAATTCTATACATACACTGAGGATTGTATCATCTTAATGACCTGTTCAATGAGCTTTATATTCAAATCACTAACTTTGGTAGTGCCCTAGTTTTTCTTGTTTTGACTACCTTCCATTCTCTTTTGGAGTTGTCCAGAAAATTATGTGGAAGCTGAACAAGTCGATTGCGAAAGAGTTATTGCCTACACAACCTGTGGACTTCGCCATTGATCCGTGGTGGGGAGTTTGCCTAGTGAACTTTACATTGGAAGAATTTAAGGTGCAATTTTCTATCAATGTTGCTTTTGAATTCTGAATCTGAAATAAAAAGCTAGCATGTCTATTTTTATGTGTAAATATAATAGTCAATGCATATTAACATCCTCAAATGGGCGTTTCATGCATATGGACATGTATTCCTGTCCTCATCATTTTTTGCATAATTGATTTAGAGTTTTTTGCTCTTCCATGTAGAAACTTACGGAAGAAGAAACGGCAACAATTGATAAAGTTTGTAAAGAGGAAGCAAATTCATTTATTCTTTTTGATGCTGACATCATACGGGGTCTTTATCGACGAGGATTGGTCTACTTTGATGTCCCAGTTTATCCTGATGATCGATTTAAAGGTATGCTATTCACATTCACAAAGTTAAAGCTTTGATATGCTAATCTGTTTCCCCTTGTACGCTTCTTCAATCATGAAGCAGTGTGCTTCTTCCATCTAGAAGTATTTTCATATTGCCTCTTTGCTATGGTCATAAACTTACCAGCACTCAAGTTTTTGTAGAATTATTGATCACTTATAAAAAGATATCTATACAATATGCGCATCCAAAAATAGATAAATTTCATTAGCAAATGCTATATGAATCTTGACTTTGTGAGCAATGAAGCATGGTTCAAAATTTCGGCCGAATCTTATCGGTTTCGGTCCACACCGAAATGAAAATTTGACCAAAAATTTCGGTCAAATAATGTATGGAGGAGTAATTTTCAGCCAAAATTCAAAATGTCGGCTGAAAATTTTGGTCAAATTTTAGGTTTCGGTCATGCCCAAAACCGAAAACAAAACCGATCTTTTGATCCTTGCAATGAAGTCTTAGAGAATTATATTTGTGTACAAAATAGCTGCACCCACCACCATGGGATCAATTCTACTGGAACCACGTGATATTGACCATCCTGAGTCAGCTCGGCCAAGTTGCACTACTTGAGAAGCTTTTTGTGCCTATTCATCTCACCAACACAGTTATGCATTGATTGAAGCAGACGATAGGAATAGGACTCTACCGAGTACCTGTATATTAGTAGACTTATTTTGGCCTTTGTCTAAACGAAGTTGACTTGGCCAAGTCTCAAGGACTCCGCTGTCTTGAAACTTTGATTAATAAAAATTGCATATTGTGATTGATGTTTTGTGCACGAAACAAAAATATGATTTCCCAAATCCTTCACCTTACTAGCAAGAATCTTGCACCCGAGCCTTAGTGAATTCAAAATATTGCTCCTGCAACTCCCCCTTTTCCCTCCCAAACGTCCGCTTATTCTACGACAATGATTCCTCAAAAACCACCTTAACTCTAATAAATTTCTGCCAAGTAGGATGATATGAATAGGACTCCACCAAGTACTTGTATATTAGGAGACTTATTTTGGCCATTGTTTGAATGAAGTTAACTTGGCCAAGTCTCAATAACTTAGCTGTCTTGAAACTTCGTATAATATAAACTTTCCCATTATCATTAATGTTGAGCACTGAAAAAAAATGATTTCCTAAACCTTTCACCTTACTAGCAAGGATCTTGTACCCAAGCCCTAGGCAACTCTCCCAAACCTCCTCTTATCCAATGACAATGGTTCCACTAAGACTACCATTAACTCCATTAAATTTATATTATCTATCGTTCTTATTTTTATGGTCCCATATAGGATCCATGTTTTTCTAAATTATTTTAATTTTATATGCATGCACACATTTAACTATTATATACTGAAACTTCCTACCTGCTCCCATGTCTAAGTTTTTGTGAGCCGTTGCTTCCCTGCTTCTGTACTCAAATATATTCTGCTTCTGCACTCAAATATGGTTCTACTCTAGCTCGTGCATCATTCAACTAAGCTCTTCACACTCTTCGATATCAGAATGTATATCTCTCTTGCTAGGTTTGATGGAGGGCATGGTTTGATACCAAAATATATACCATTCTTGCTTGTAATGAGGCTCCCGTTTGTGTTGCCTTGTCCACAACTACTACTATCATGATTCCATCGAGAATGCCTTGAACTAGATTAATATTCTACCATATGTAATTTTTATCATTATTGTAAAAGCATATCTATAAAAAAAAAAATTGTACTTTAATTTTATTTTTAAATGGGGCTCCTGTGATGGTCCCATTTAGTCTCTTGAAGTGTGATTAAATTGTACTTTAATTTTAAATGGGGCTCCTATGACCATCACAAAATTGCTTCAGTACTCTCAGGAAAGGACTCGGAGTGGACTGGAGTTGATTCGGCAGGAGCTTCGGGAGGCATCCTGGTGGCATGGAGGCCGTCCTTGTTCGAGAAGATAAAGGAAGGGGTGGGGATTTTTTCGGCTTCGGTGGTTCTCCGGACTAGAGATAACGGGAGACAATGGACCTTCGCAGGCATTTATGGGCCGTTGGACAACTCACTCCGAGGGGATTTCTAGGAGGAATTGGATGCGGTGATTGCCAGGTGGGAGTACCTGATCTGCCTGGGAGACGACTTCAACGCAATAAGATGGGGGTATGAAAAACAAGAGGGACCTCCAGATGTGGCGGTCATGACGAATTTCAATTCTTGGATTTCTGACTGGGTGATGGAGGATGCCCCGTTAACCGGCTCTCGCTTCACCTGGTCTAATCTCCAAGACCTTCCCTCTCTCAGCCGTTTGGATCGATTCATATGCAACACGGATTGGATGGAAATGTTCTCGGCGGCCAGACTAGAATGCTTAGCAAGGGCTTCTTCCGACCATAGGCCGGTACTGCTGACTTGTGATGCGAGGGGGAAAGGGCCGAGTCCGTTTTGGTTCGAAAACATGTGGTTGTTGGATGACCAGTTCCGTGCGACGGTACGGGAGTGGTGGAGAGAACTTAATCCTAGGGGAACAGCAGTTTATAGATTCATCTCAAAGCTGAACGGGATAAAAAAAAGAACAATTGAATGGAATAGAGAGGTGTTTGGAAATCGCAATCCAATAAAGATGCAATTCTGTTGCGGCTGAGAGAGCTTGATGATTTGGAGGATTCTAGGGCTCTGTCTGTCAATGAGCACGAAGAACGCGATCAGAATAAACAGCAATTCATTTCTATCGCTAGAGCTGAAGAGGTCGCTTGGAATCAAAAGGCGAAGGTGCGGTGGCTGAAAGAGGGTGACTTGAATACTAAATATTTTCATGTCATTGCCAATGCGATGAATAAGAGGAACTACTTGGGGTTCGTCACTGTGGAGGGGGTGACGGTGGTCGGTTATGACCAGATTCGTGACCAGGTGGTTCGATTCTACCCGAAGCTCTATGAGGTGATGGACTAATGAGGCCCGAGCTGGATGGGGTATTGTTTAACTTGCTCGCTGCAGACGATAGGGATGACATCGAAAGGCCCTTCCAAGCAGAGGAGGTGTGGAACGCCATTAAGAAAGGGGGAAGGAACAAATCGCCGGGACCAGACGGGTTTACTTTCGAATTCTTCTGAGCATTCTGGTCGACACTCAATGCTGAGCTGATGGAAGTTTTCCATGAGTTTCACAACACTGCTTTTATTGGGCGTAGTCTTAACTCGACGTTCATAACGCTCATTCCCAAGAAAGACAGGGCGCAGGAGCTCACTGATTTTCACCCGATTTGTCTCATTAACTGCCTGTATAAGATCCTAGCGAAGGTGCTAGCTAATAGGTTAAGCCCCCTAATGGAGAAGCTGATCTCCGATTCGCAAGGGGCATTCGTCAAAGGAGATAGCTCGTGGACCAGGTCGCGGTGGCCCACGAGATTATTCATTCTGCGCATTATGACCAAGTTTCGGCGATGCTTTGGAAGGTCAATATGGAAAAGGCGTATGACCGCATTAGCTGGTCTGACCTGGATTACATGCTAAGCAGGTTCAGTTTCGGAGATAAATGGAAGAACTGGATGCGGGGGTGCTACTCTACCCCTTGGTTCTCGGTGCTGGTTAATGGTTCTTCGGCGGGCTATTTCAAAAGCTCGCGAGGCATTCGTCAGGGATACCTCTCTCCCCCTTCCTCTACAACCTGATGGGGGAAGCCCTTGCGGGACTTATTGCTTGAGCGAAATTTCTGAATCTGATCTCGAGGATTAGAGTGGGAGCTCATGACCAATCCATCACAATTTTGCAGTACGCTGATGACACGATCATTTTTACTAAAGCCAGAGTGGAGGAATTCAAGAACCTGGCGGATGTGCTAACCGTGCTTGAGGCTATTTCGGGGCATCGCATTAACTTCCACAAATATAAAATAACAGGAATCGGGTTTGATAATACTATCGTACAGGAACTGGCACACACAGTTCATTACGATAGCCAAGATTTGTCGATCAAATCGCTGGGCCTGCCTTTGGGATTGCGGAAGCCAGCTGCCAGATCTTGGGAGCCGGTGATTCAACGATTTCAGTAGAGGTTATCTATGTGGAGTGGCAAATTTCTCAGCAGTGGTGGCCGACTCATTCTGCTTAAGGCTGTGCTGTCAAGCCTTCCGATCTTCTACATGTCAATGTTTAGGTGCTCAGCTGGTGTCTTACTTCGGATTGAGCAAATCCAACGCAATTTCCTATGGGAAGGTTCGGGATTGGAGAGAAAATACCATCTTGTTAATTGGGACACGTGTAAACTACCGTTGAATTGCGGAGGATTGGGGATCCGTAGTGCGAAGTAGACCAACGTGGCGCTGCTTGGTAAATGGTTCTAACGTGCTGGCAGCGTGGATGAAGCAGACAGTTTATGGCGAAAGGTACTGTTGGAGAAATATGGCCTGTTTGATTACAACTGGGGAGTTAATATCGCGGTTAATAGAGGTACTTCTAACTGGTAGAAGAATATCTGCAGCACGTGGATGCACTTCGCTCGAGGGATTCGTTTCAGTTGGGGTTGTGGCACCCGAATACTGTTTTGGGAGGACAATTGGGCAGAGGAGGGGAGGCTTAGTCAGAACTTTCAAAGTATCTACTCCATAGCTCGGAATCCCTCGGGACGAATAATTGATTTTCTCTCGGATTCCAATGGAGCTAGAGTGTGGGAAGTGGTTACCCGGCAAATTCTACGGAATAACGAAAAGGAAGAGTTTGCTGGACTCCTACAGTTCTTGTACAAGTTGACCCCCAATGCTGAGAATATGAACCGTCGGAGATGGGGCCCGAATAAGAATGGCAAGTTCAGTGTCAAGACGTACTACCAGATGCTGACCTGCCGGCCTGTCACGGAGTTACTCTTTGCTACGTAATCTCTCGTGTGGCAACTAGCTTTCTCAAACTAGATCAGCCTATTCACGTTTCAAACCTGCACGGTAGCGCATTAGGTTAGAAACTATGCGGATTCCCAAAAGCAATTCATATAGTTATATGCAGCGACCATCCTAGGGGCAGCCCCACTTAGGGTCTAGGTCTGCACCGTGGATAGTGGTCGTGGACCACCAACGTGATGGCTCTAGCGCACGACGCGACAGGAGTGACCCAACACCTATGCGAAGCCCGGATGCACGAACTCAAGCCCACAAGGCTATCGTACTCGTTCCGTAGGGAATCACTTAGGCCAGTGACACGTCAAGTGGCTGTTAAATCACTTCCCCATATATATGATTTAAACATCAATAGTGGCTAAATGGCGGGAGGACCTCAAACCCCTTGGTTTGACATACCGCAACGCTCCGCACTGCTAACCTAGCTTGGCCATGTTGCGACCGCATCGCGTGCCCTGTTGGCATTGCGTCACGACTCCAACTGCCACCATGTCGCGTGCCCTCTTGGCCCACGATCGAAGCTCTAGGAGTACCAATGGCAAAGCCCTCATGGTTTGGTGACGCGCCGACGATGCCCCAGCTTCAATCCACCAGTGGCTGACGCCCTAGTGGCCCAAGTGGTCCTGCGGCTGACCCGTATAGACACGCCGTGAGCCCACATCACATCCTCCCCTACTTAGTTGCGTTGACGTCCCCGTCGACGCGCTTCAAGTACTTTAGAGTAGCTTGGAAGGATGGTTGGATACTCTCAAGTTCCTAGGTAATTTCGGTCTCTAATAGGCCCTTCCACTTCAAAAGATATTCCACAGGAAATTCATTATGACTGCCGTCTTCCCTGTTACTGCGCCTATGTGCAAGGATTTCTTCAACCTGTCTCTTCAACTGTAAATCGGCATCTGGTGCGACACGAGTTGACAAACTTCTCCCTGGATTATTCGGGTCTCTTTTATATGGCTTCAAGCAACTGACGTGAAATACCGGATGCATTCGTAGTCGGGAAGGAAGTTGCACTCGATATGAGACATCATCGATCCTTTTTGTGATTGGGAATGACCCATCGTACTTGCGAACTAATCCTGTGTGTTTTCTTCTGAAAAATTTGAGCTGCTTCGGATTAAGCTTTATCAAAACTTCATCCCCTACGTGCAACTCGATCGGCCATCGACCCTAATCGGCCCACTTCTTCATTCGCTTAGCGGCTTTTTTCAGATAGGCCCTAGCGATCTCTGTGTTTCTCTGCCACTCTTTAGCAAGATGGTAGGCTGCCGGACTTGATCCAGTATATCCCATAGTAATTATATGTTGCGTCAACGGTTGCTGGCCAGTTGCCTATTCGAATGGGCTCTTATTTGAGGCTGAACTCTTCTGCAGATTATAACAAAATTGTGCCACGTTTAACAACTAAACCCAGTTCTTTTGGTTGACACTCACAAAATGTCTCAAATATTGTTCCAAAATAACATTCACCCTTTCTGTCTGTAGCCATCTGTTTGTGGATGCATGCTGGATGAGAAGTTCAGTTTTGTCCCTAGGAGCTGAAAAACTTCTGACCAAAACTTGGTAGCAAACTGTGGATCCCTATCGCTGACAATCACTTGCGGCACTCCCCAATATTTCACAACATTGCTGACAAATAGTCTTGCAGCCTACTCTGCATTATAGTTTAATGGTATCAGAATGAATGTAGCATATTTCGAAAACCGATCTACAACTACCAGGATGGACCCAAGTGTCCCTACCTTAGGCAGCGCCGATATGAAGTCAAGGGAGACGCTCTCCCATGGTCTGGATGGCACTGGTAATGGCTGCAGGAGTCCAAATGGTTTAGCTCTTTCCACTTTGTCCTGTTGGCATATCAAGCAAGTCCTGACATACTCCTCTACATCCTCCTCCATCTTAGGCCAATAGAAACGCCTTTCCAACAAGGCGAGCGTGCGATGAATTCCCGGATGACCAGCCCACAATGTGTCATGACACTCTTTCAGGAGTTCCTTTCTAAGTTCTCTCATTTTTGGCACATAAAAACAACCCCCTTTGGTCACCAACAGTCCTTCCTCAGTCAAGAACCGTCGTGTTTTCCCCTCTTGTATCTGTTGTAGTATGGTCCTCGCGAGTGGATCTAATTTCAACCCATTGCGCAATCAATCGGGGATCGTCGAACTAATGCGGTTAGCTGCAGTTTGTTCTTCAATTTTTAACGTTGCTAACTGAACTTTTAATGCTGCTAACTCTGCTTTACGGCTCAAAGCGTCTGTGACTTGGTTGGTCCTGCAGGGCTTGTACACCAAGTCTATATCGAACTCGGCTAAGAAATCCTGCCAACGGGCCTGTTTCGGCGACAATTTCTTTTGTGTCTGAAAGTAGTTGGTTGCCACATTATCAGTCATCACTAGGAACTTCGACCCAAGTATGTAGTGCCTCCACATCCTCAGACAATGTACTACCGCCGTCATCTCCTTTTCTTGAACCGTGTACCGCCGCTCGGTGTCGTTCAGCTTTCTGCTCTTAAAGGCCACTGGATGTTCTTCTTGCATTAATACTCCTCCTATTGCATAGTTGGAGGCATCCGTGTGTACCTCAAATGGCTTGGAGTGATCAGGTAGCTTCAGCACGGGGTCACTCATGACCACCGCTTTTAGATCCTCAAATGTCCTCTGGCACTTCTCCCACCACTGCCACGGTCGATCCTTCTTCAAAAGGTCAGTTAGTGGTGCCGCACGGTGTGAATAACCGGGGATGAACCTTTTGTAATAGTTGACAAGACCCAAAAATGACCGTAGCTCGGTCAAGCCTTCTGGCACTCTCCAGTCTTGGATGCACGAACTTTCTCAAGGTCCATGCTGATGTTTCCTCCCCCAATACGGTGTCCTAAAAACATAATCTGCTCGTGTAAATGAACACTTCTCCTTGACATAGAGCTGATTTTCTCGCAGTATCTTGAAGATGATTTGGAGGTGGCTGAGATGTTCTTCCAATGTGTTGCTATATACAATGATATCATCTAAATACACCACCACGAATTTGTCGAGGTAGGCATGGAACAACTCATTCATCATGGTGCAGAAGGTGGCTGGGGCATTAGTCAGCCCAAAGGGCATCACTAGAAACTCAAAGGCTCGTGCACTGGTCACAGTAGTCTTGCTTCGTCTCCTCGGCGACTACTTTTGATAATAGCCAGATCTCAAGTCCAGCTTGGTAAAGTACCTAGCACTGCCCAACTGATCAAACAAATCTGCAATCAATGGCACTGGATACTTATTCTTGACGGTGACCTTATTTAACGCTCTGTAGTCGATGCATAATCGGAGGCTACCGTCACGTTTCTTCTGAAATAGAACTGGGCCGCCAAATGGAGCTTTAGACGATCAAACAAACCCTGCCCCCAATAACTCATCTAACTGTCGACGTAACTCGGCTAGCTCCAGAGGAGCCATACAGAGGAGCTTTAGCCGTGACGGCCGAATCGTTCCAATTGATTCGGTGATCCATCGATCTCCTTGGCAACCTTAGCAAATTAGGCATGATATCTTGGAATTCTCTGAGTATTCCTGACACACATTCTAGTACAATCTCTGTCGGCCCTGTTGCTTTCTCTTCTATCAGTGTAGCAAGAAACGTAGGTTCCCCTCTCCTTAGTCCCTTCTTTAACTGAAGTGTCGAGATAAACCCATCACTCTCCACTTCTTTGTCTTTCTGAATGACGGGGATCATACAAGGGGTCTCTTCACCGAACATGCATACTGACCCAAGGTACGGCATGGACACCACTTTAGCCTGGTGTAGGAGTCCTAACCCAAGGATGACCTTGAAATCATCCATCTATACTGCCATAAAGCTCGCTGTTCCGATCCACGACCCTATCTGCACTGGTACACCCTTTGCTATTCTGGCAATAGGGCGCGCTTCCGAGTTCACAGCCTTTATACGGCTGGAGTCCTGCTCCAGTTTCAATCCCAGGCGATGTGCTTCTTTGTCTGCGTTGAAGTTATGCTTTGCCCCCGTGTCAACCATGGCACGAGTACTTTTTCCGTTAATGCACACCTCTATGTACATCAGCCCCTTGGGCGCGACGGTCTTTCCCTTCTCTACCTGTCCTTTAATGGCATTCAGCAACTTGAGTGCCCCCATTCTTGGTTCATCGACGGCAGGAGGTGGAGCACTGGCGGATCCCTGTAGGGCATTCAAAGATTGTTTCTCCGGGCAATCTTTCACTCGATGAGGCCCTCCGCATAGAAAGCAACCTGACTTGGGCGCAAAATTAGCTGATTCGGCTGACTTGATACGAGACTTTTTCTCGTGTGACTTCTTGTCATGCGTGTCGTTCTTGCTTTTCTTATTGGCTTTTGTCGGATTCTTCGAACCACTTTTGTTCTTGTACGACCTCTTCTTATTTTCATCCGATGGCCCGTAGTCTGTTAATCGTTCTGCAGTAGCCTGCGCGGCTGCTAGATCTGGTAGTGCTCTTCTGTTCAATTCAGTTTGTACCCAGGGCTTTAGGCCTTCAATGAAGTAGAATAATTTATCCTTCTCGGACATTTCCCTGATGTCCAACATCAAAGCAGAGAACTGCCTCACGTATTCTCTCACTGTGCCCGTATGTTACAGCTTTCGTAGTTTACGTCGAGCGATAAAGTCGACGTTTTCGGGCAAGAACTGAGCTTTTAATTCTTTCTTCAAGTCCTCCCACGTATCTACCACACAGCATCCATCTTGAATCTCTGCATAGTGTGTACGCCACCACAGTTTAGCATCTCCCTCAAGATACATGTCGCTGTGACCACTTTCATAGCTTCGATGGCAGGTGGGACGACACCGAAGTACTGTTCGATGCCCCATAAGAAATTCTCCAATTCTTTGGCATCGCGAGCTCCCCCATAGCACCGCGGCTCGGGTATCTTAACCTTTCGTTGGGAAGTTTCCGGCTGCTGAGCAGTCCCAGAACCAGTCGCCCTCATCAGGATGTTCATCTTTGTGGTTAGGTCATCGATCTGTAAACGAAGGGCTTCGATGGTGCCCCTCGTGTCCTCGGTGAGGATCTCCACGTTCTGCGCTAATGTGGCATGGTTCACTTCCTGCTTATTTACAAGTGCCACTATAGA
The DNA here is from genome assembly GCA_021018995.1 of Chloranthus sessilifolius. Taxonomy (NCBI): domain Eukaryota; kingdom Viridiplantae; phylum Streptophyta; class Magnoliopsida; order Chloranthales; family Chloranthaceae; genus Chloranthus; species Chloranthus sessilifolius. The sequence continues at coordinate 106,942,926 of CM037594.1, read as the reverse complement.
TTATATCTGTTCTGTTCTGTTCGAGCTTCCAGATCATCCAACCTTTCCCTTGTACGCCTTCGCATAGCACCACTGCTTATCCTAGTGTCAACCATCTTTAGGCTCTGATACCAAATGTCACGGAGTTACTCTTTGCGACGTAATCTCTCGTGCGACAACTAGCTTTCTCGAACTAGATCAGCCTATTTACATTTCAAACCTGCACGGTAACGCATTAGGTTAGGAACTATGCGGGTTCCCAAAAGCAATTCATATAGTTATACGTAGTGACCATCCTAGGGGCAGCCCTACTTAGGGTCTAGGTCCGCACCGTGGGTGGTGGTCGTGGACTACTAACACGATGGCTCCAGCGCACGACGCGACAGGAGCGACCCAACAGCTATGCGAGGCCCGGATGCATGAACTCAAGCCCACAAGGCTATTGTACGCGTTTCGTAGGGGATCACTTAGGCCAGCGACACGTCACGTGGCTGTTAAATCACTTCCCCTTATATATGGTTTAAACATCAATAGTGGCCAAATGGCGGGAGGACTTCAAACCCCTTGGTTTGACATACCGCATCGCTCCGCACCGCTAACCCAGCTTGGCCATGTTATGCAGGCGTTGCACTGCGTCCACGACCCAATCGCCACGCGACCATGCCCTCTTGGCCCACGACCGAAGCTCTAGGAGTACCAATGGCGAAACCCTCATAGCTTGGTGACGCGCCGACGATGCCCTAGCTTCAATCCGCCGGTGCCTGACGCCCTAGTGGCCCAAGTGGTCCTGCGGCTGACCCGTATGGCCACGCCACGAGCCCACGTCACAGGCCGCTCATCAAATTCCAAGGTGCTAGGCTGTGGAAGACGAAAATCCCGTCTAAAATTAAGTTCTTCGCCTGGTCCCTATTCAAAGAGAGAGTGCTCACGATGGGTGTGCTCATTCGTAGGGGAAAGAACATCACCAATCGTTGCGTCATGTGTTCTGGAATAGGAATCGGCGGCGCACTTATTCATCCATTGTGAGATCGCTTTCGAAATCTGGGGTATAGTTTTAAATCTATTCCAAATGAAATGGGCCATGACTGCTATGCCTTATGACCCGTACCTTACCTTGTCTGCAGTCGACATGGACAGCAGGATTAGGAACAATTGGATAGTATCTTTCTTCAGTGTAATCTGGAGTATCTGGAAAGAGAGAAACTTGCGGATTTTTGAACAGAAGAAGAAACCTGTGGGGTGTATTGTGAAGGCGGCCAAGGGCCTAGTCACTCTATGGATATCACCAGGAGTTGACTTGTGTTCGGAACCTTGGGAACTGGGGTAGCCTCATGGTGCGATCTTGTGATTGTGGCGAAGGGGTGTATTTTGTTTTACTGTTTTTGTTGTGTTCTCTTTTCTTGATTGGCTTCGTGGCCCAACTGTTTTGGCCGTCCCTTTGTATTGTTGTTTCCAGCATCTTGCTGGCTTTTCAATATATATACGTTTTTACCGATGAAAAAAATATATATATTTTTATACATACATTTCCTTAGAGCTCCATCTTTCTTAATTGTTTAAGGTGCTGTGTCCATGCTCTCTCACTTGATTTTGTTTCCAATCCTGCTCCAGCTTTGTGCAACTAAGTTTGTTTCTTGTATAACTTTCACAAATTGAATCTTTAACCGTTTCTTGGAGATTTGTTGCCATTTTTTTATTTTATTCCTACCTTTCTCACGTAAGTAAATAGTCTATCAAGTTATGTCAGTAGCTTTGGGCAATTCATCTTGTTTCAGGTGAAGAATTTAATTCATATAATGGGTTTTTCCCTTCAAGCATGCTGCCTACTGCATACAGTAGTTAAACTACTGCAACTGGCAATTGTCAATATTGTTTTGTTAGAGATTCCTGTTTTGATCTTTTAACTCCTTAATTAGAATGTCCTGTTTAGTGTTCCGTTTTTCGCACTTGCAAGTTCGAACATTTAATATTTATACTGATTCAGTTTCCAGGCTGGAAGGTTTCGTTTCCAACAGAGAGCAGTCATATGAAGATCCTATTGAAGAGTAAGTTCCTTGGGATCTCTAATGTTGGTTTGAAATTTTTTATTTCTTTTATCGGTGGTGGTGGTTTGAAGTATTCTTCAACATAAATGAAATTATCAAACCTTGAAAAGTCAAGTTCTAATATCTTGTGGTCCCGTATTCAGGTTACTGTATGCAGTCTTTGTCGTTTCAAGTGAAAACGCAACTGTTGCTGAATTGGCTGCAACATTACTGGCTGATCTTTCTCAGCTTCAGGCTGCTGCATCTTTTGCTTGTCGGCTGGGCTGGGCCGTAAAAGTAATTGACCCATCATCTGTTCTTCAGGACTCAATTTTACCTGGTTTACCTAATAATATTCTCAGTGATGATGAAGATGGTTCTCATGTTAGTGTAAGCTCAACAAACATGTCTGCCGATGGCAACGGTGCCCTACAAGATGGTCCAGGGGAAGACACTCATAGGGCAATTTCTGGTCCTGCTCGTGCTGCTTTTGTTGTTGATGCTAATATAACATCCTATCTGATGATGGGTTCCCTTTCACCAGGTCTGCTTCTTTCTTGTGTAGCATTTTCTCTACTTCTCTTTGATTAGTTTGTATGTTTGTTAGTTGTTACTTGAATATTTTAATATTTTATGGCTACGATGGTTGCTGATTTTAGAGCAATAGTTCTTATGTTCATATATGGCAATCATGCTTTATTTGAGTCTTACCACTAAACAATGTAAAAATTTAACCTGATGATCTGTAAGGATTAGCTTTCAGCATATAAGTAGCTTCTCTCAACTTGTAAACTTTATTATGGCCATTAAAGTATCAATTAAAAAAGGTCTGTAAAGGGTAAACTATTAAAGAAAGAGTATAATCATTGACTAGAGAAGACACCCAAAATTATTGAGCACACCTTCAGATTGATGGAAGGATCTTTTATCAAGCTGTTTTCCATCCAAGTGACCATACTACTCGTTTCCAATTTTTCTCTACTTGAAGACATAATTCTCTTGAGTATTTTCACAGAATTTTTAATATAAAATGTCTGTTATATTTAAATAATGCTTGGAGTGGATTGATTATATTCTCCTTGTTTTCCTGTAGCAAACTTGGAAATGTTTTTTTTATTGCTAACTCTGTAATCTTTTGGAGAATTTAATTAAATTATTTTATTAGTAAACGTTGTACCTCATTCGGCACAGTTAAAGGTATCATCAATCCATTGATGACTCATTTTAGTTGTTTAATCTTACTAGAACCAATCAGTCATTACTCATCACCTTCATATCATCTCCTCCCATCTTCTTGGCATCACTAATTATCTATTATTGCTGTGTTTGGGATTGCTTTGGAGGCCAAGAGTAGCCCACTTAAAAGAGCAGGTTTCAATTGCTCTTTCACTGCCCGGAAGAGCTAAGAGCACTTACAACCAAACACAGTCCCATACTAAAGTGCTCTGATCCAGAGCAGAGAGCTGCTCTTTGCCTCCAAAGAGCACTCCCAAACACAGCCTATAATTCTAAATATTAATAGGGTATTGTTGAAATGGCATTCCTCATTCTTCACACCTTAATAGTAGCTTAAATAGTCACATATGAATGCACATTGACGTATACCAGTTTTCTATGCAGCATGTGTGTTCTATTAGCATTTCAAATGAATCACATCTATATGAAGTTATGAACAATGTACTATAAATCATAATAAAATATTAAAGTTGATTCACTTCATTGTTGTCTTTTACAGGCTTGAAATCTCATGCTGTCACACTATACGAAGCAGGAAAACTAGATGATGCCAGCATCGCAGAGCTTTGCGAGGACCTGACTACCTTAGAAGGAACAAAATTTGAGGGTGAATTGCAGGAATTTGCTAATCATGCATTTAGTCTTCGGTGCGTATTAGAGTGTCTGCAGTCAGGTGGAGTAGCTAATGAAGCAGTGGTTGAAGAAGCTACTGATAAATCGAAAATTCAACCTTCAACCAGTGATGAGGCCATTTCTATTTTGGCTGATGTGGATATAACTGAGGGATCTTGCAACTCTAACCCAAATGAAGAAATGCCTGAGGTTGGTTCTGTGTCGACTGAATCTGTTCCTGAAGGCATAGTTCATGACTCACTTTCAACCACTTTGTCAGAAACTAGCCTGAGCATAAATGAAAGTTTCAAAATAGACCATGATATCCAGAGGGATGGAACTTTGATAGATAACGCTGGAAAAGGAATTTTAAGGAAGAAACGAGAATTTCGTGTAAATATTCTTCGATGCGAAAGCTTGGCTGCTCTTGCACCGTCAACATTAGATCGGATGTTTCTCCGTGACTATGATATTATCGTTTCTATGGTTCCTCTCCCTTTGTCATCAGTTTTACCTGGTCCTACAGGTCCCATCCACTTTGGTCCACCCTCATACTCATCTATGACACCTTGGATGAAACTGTTACTATATTCATCCGCAGCTAGTGGACCATTATCAGTTGTTCTAATGAAAGGACAATGTTTAAGGTTACTTCCTGCACCGTTGGCAGGTTGTGAGAAAGCTCTAATATGGTCTTGGGACGGTTCTGTAGTTGGAGGTTTAGGAGGAAAGTTTGAAGGGAATTTGGTTAATGGAAATGTTCTATTACATTGTTTGAACTCACTTCTCAAGTACTCAGCTGTGTTGGTGCAGCCCTTGAGCAAGTATGATCTAAATGAGTTTGGGAGGACTTCTATGTTGTATATTCCGCTGCCTCTGAAAAATTTTGATGGTTCAATTGCTCATCTAGGGAAGGATATGGGATTATGCCCAGAAGAAAGTACAAAGATAAACTCACTGTTAAATTGTCTTTCAGATAAGATACATTTGTGGACAATAGGTTATATTCGTTTGTTAAAGATTTACAAAGACCGGGAATCTGATCACCTTTCCTCTGATAATGAAAACTATGAATGGGTTCCTTTAAGTATAGAATTTGGGATTCCACTTTTCAGCCCTAAACTATGCAGCAGTATTTGTGAAAGGGTGGTCTCATCACATTTACTTCAAACAGATTCACTTACTGAGCATCATGATGCAATGCAAGGTTTAAGGAGAAGGTTGCGCGAAGTTTGTTCAGAGTACCAAGCTACAGGTCCAACTGCAAAGCTTCTATATCACAGAGAACAAGCAAAGGAACCATCTCGTCAACTTATGAATTATGCCAGCGGAAGGTGGAACCCTCTTCTGGAGTCCTCAATTCCATTATCTGGGAACTTAAGTGAGCATCAGAGACTTAAGCTTGCTAATAAGCTGCGTTGCCGTTCTGAAGTTGTAAGCTTTGATGGGAGCATTCTCAGGTAACTTTCAATTAATCATCTTTTATAATTTAAGACATGGTAGATGTGCTTCTTCTTATTCATTGACTATTAGTAGTTTCTTAAAACAAGTTTGCATATATATTCTAATCATATTTTAATGAAATTCAGAATTTTATTCCATGAATAAATTTATTATAAGTTTTCTGTCATAAAATTGGAAATTCTATGTTTTTCCTTCAAATGTTCAGGGTGTCTACTGAATGAACAAGCATGTTTAATGAAATGCAGAAACCAAAAATCTAACAAATTCCAAAATTACAACTTCTAAATAATGGCTGAGAAATATGGCAGTGTGAAGAGGATCCAAATGAGATGTTGGAACAATTGGCGCAATGTCTTAAACGAGTTGCTTAGGAGGTGCTCGGAAAGAGTAAAGGAAGAAAAGGTGGTAGATTGCAGACATTCAAAGTCAATTGCAGAGAAGAATTGTTTAAAGCGTGTCAAAGACTAAGACTTACAAATTATCTTGAAAGATTGAGTTTGGCAAAAGAGAAGCTGCGAAGCCGTGAGTAAAGTTAAGTATGAAGCATACAACAATTTATATACACTAGGCTGAGAATGAAAGAAGAGAAAGAAATCTATAAACATTCCAAAATTAGAGAAAAGAATATTGTAGATCTCGGCCTGGTAAGGTGCATTAAGGCGGAGATCAAAGGGTTTTGGTAAAAGAGGATGAGATAAAGAATAGATTGCCAAAATATTTTAAAAATATACTAAACACAGGATATATGAAGGAAGTAGATCAAGAAGAGGGACCAAATCAAGGAATGATCAACGAAATATCATAAGCTGAAGTAAAAGCATCCTTAGCAACGATGAAGATAAGAAAGGCATTAGGACTAGGTGGAATACCTATAGAAGTTTGGATTGTGTTGGAAGAGAATGGACTGGATTAGTTGACTAAATATTCAACAAGATACTAGAGACAAAGCAAACGTCTGAGGAATGGAGAAAGAGTATTGTGGTCCTTTTTTGTAAGAATAAAGGAGACATCCAAAACTCAGCCAAATATCGAGGCATCAAGTTAATGAGCTAGACTTTGGAACTTTGGGAGATAATAGTAGAACAATGACTAAGACAAGAATCAACTGTATCGGAGAACTAGTTTGGATTTTTTATTAGAGGATCAACAACCGAAGCTATTTCCTATTGAAACAACTTATGGAGAAGTTCAGAGAGATAAGGAAAAACTTGCATAAGATTTTTATTGATTTGGAGAAGTCTTATAATAAAGTGCTGAGACAGAAAATCTTGTGGAGTCTGAGGAAGAAATGTATACTGAACTTATGTATTGATATTATCCAGAACATGTATGAAAGGGCAGTAACTAATGTAAGAAAATTGTATGGAGAAAATAGTGAGTTCTTTGCTAGAGTTGGGCTGCATTAAAGATCTGCCCTGAGCCCTTATTTGTTCACGTTGATCATGGATATATTAGTCATAGATAAATAAGAAGGGATTTTATAGTGTATGTTATTTGCGGATGCTGTGGCCCAAATAAGAAAAGAAATAAAGGATATGTATGAGAGCTAACAGTACTTGAATGATATAGAAAAAACATATGGATCAGCTAGAACAGTTCTTTGGAGAAAATGATATTTATGAGAGCTATCATAGTGAGCAAATGTTTCTGAGAAATGAAAATCATGCAAATGTTGGTGATGTAGTTAGTATTATGTTTGTGGGTGTGTTTAGGAATATTGAGTGTGTGCAGAGTAAGTACATCAACTTACTCCGCTGAGCGTATTATTATTTCCCTGAAACCCGTGATGTAATGTTGATCATATATAAAGTAGTAATGCATTGGGGAGTGTGCTAAGCCTAGCAACTTAATCCTAATTTTCTCCTAACTCTTTCTTCCTCTAATCCTTCTTCTCCTTTAACAAACCCATGATCTGATCCCATTATACTAATCAACTGCAAATGCATATAAATGGTGACATGTAGAGGGACTTGAATATAGGATTGAATTCTCGAAGGTTACTAAGTTAATAACAATGAACAGCTTTTATGTATGTTGATTGCAAGGGCTACATTTTCCTAGTTGTTAGATTCAGGGATGAAACTAGTAAACAGTGTGATTTTCTTTGGCCAACTCTGGGCCTAGGCATAGTCACATAAATAAAGTTGAAAACACAGTGTAAGAGATGTCTGGTATTTTCACTTCTGATGCTATGTTAATGGAGCAAGGTAAAAAAACTCAAAACTTGGAATGATTGACATTAATGGTGGCAATGGGCTGGGCAGCTCATTAGACCAGTGGGTTGTGCTTGGGCTGAAATCTAATGACCAGTAGATACATCCTCTGAGCATGGGTGTGGACCTAGACATTTTAGCATTTTGCACAGCTGGCATGGACCAGGTCTGACACTATTGTCTTTCCCTGGCTTTACCAGTAAACCAGTTGGGCTGTGGCCTGACTTTATACCCAATTTAAAATCAGCCTGCCCATCCTGGGCCCTAATTAAGTGATGAAACCCAATTTGCTTGAGGTTGAGAGTTTCTTGCATTGACTTGACTCAGTGAAGAGGTTCTTGTTTTTAACCAAATGTGTGGTTTTGACACCAACTAATTTTGAATTAATTAAGGAAACTTAAACTTGCATGTTGAAATGTGAAAAAAACTGACTATACCAATGATTTTTATGCTCCAACCAGTTCAAACACTGTCAGAAATATCTTACACGTCATGTGAGGCCAGGGGTGGAAGTTCGGTAAACCAAACCGAAAGTCCGAAACCAATTTTCGTGTCGGTTTGGCCAAAATCTAATCCGAACCAAAATATATCAGTTTTGGTTTCGGTTAAGTGAAATCTGCATATATGGAAACCGTAACCGAACTGCACCGAACTATCCAGTTTCGCTTTCGGTTGGTTCAGTTTTCGGTTTTTCTATTTTTTCATTTTAAAAGGTTTTTTTTTTCAGTTCAGTTTTTTATTTTGTTTTTTCGGTTTTCTCTCCCTACTCAACCATTTTTCGGTTTTCCGCACCCAAAACAAAAATCGAACTGATCCAAAATCGGTTTCGGTTTTCAGTTTTGGATCGGTTTTGGGTTATGTTCCATCAGTTTTTCGGGTTTTTTTTTTCACCCCTAGGTGGGGGAGAGACTGATTTGTGAGTTAGGATTTCACAGGATGAGCCTGGGTAATTGGGATTCAAATGGGCTGGGCCGATTGGCTTTGAGGACAGGATTGAACACTTGATCTCATTGATCCAACATAAGTGATAACCACCAGAAAGAACTACCCGTGGAGTGGCTATTTGTCAACTATTATATCTTAGATATTGAATATTTTTACTTTCTCAAAAAGTATAAAGTTTGATATTGGTGTTGTTTATTTTCTACAATCATAATATCTATATCATAAAAGCAAATCTAACTCTAAATGATTTGTACAGGTCTTATGCTCTCACTCCTGTGTATGAGGCTGCAACTAGGCCCATTGAAGAAGTGCCTTCAGCAAGTGCTGTTAAACTCGAACCTGATGATACTGACAGCAAAGAAGTTGTCCTCCCTGGGATTAATCTCCTTTTTGATGGATCCCAGTTGCACCCATTTGATATAGGCACATGCTTGCAGGCTCGTCAACCAATCTCCTTAATCGCAGAGGCTGCAGTAGCCTCTGCTTCTCTGCATACAACTAGGGCTTCATGATTCAACATTTCCTTTTTATTGGCAAGAATAGATATAGAAGTATACCGGTTGGGCCATTGCTGACCAAATTTCAATATTTGCCTGGCTGCTTCCACTTTCTGTTGATTGATTATAAGGATCTCCGTTCTCGAAGATGGAATAGTGTCATTGGGAAAGTGCCGGAGATTAAGGTAAGGTTAAATCAAATACTTTGAAAGCATAAGAATTTTAGCTGTTAATATTTAAGTGCTTTTGAATATTTTCTTGGATTTATTTTTTATAAATAGCACATTTTTTAGCAACTTTGTACAAAATCCTTCTAAGACTCAGTATATTTGTCAATTTATTACCAAGCTAGATATAAATGAATTTAACAGTCACTTTAAGGATGGGTGTATTAGGTTATGCTGTTAACATGTCTTCAATGTAATCAGACCATCTTAACTTCATTGATATCTAGCTTTGATGAAATTGTTTTTAAGCAAACTGTTTTCCATATTCCACTCTTATTGCTCACCAACAAAGGATTTTTTTTTTTTTTAAATTGTCACAAGGTCTAAGATAGAGTGACAGGCCCAATCACTGGCCCACTCTAAGATCTGCACCGCTCCGTGCTCTTTAAGTTTATGCTCATCCCAAGGTCACACTGCATAGCTCGCTAGCGTGCACGGGTGATCATATCACTGCATGCCAGCCCTTCTCCTCCTCCTCCTCTCTCTCTCTCTCACAAACACACACCCGTATTAATGGGAAAATGGACCCAAACGCATAGCTTGGGTTGTGCATTCAAGTGCTCGATTACATGCCACATAGCATGTGATCGCCAAGTTGCACCACATTCTCTTTGGGGTTTACAAAATTGGAAATTTTCTCTTCATTTCATGGGTCAAAGATGTGTTTTTCACCCAAAAATTTCAGCAGTGTTCACCATTGAAATTTTTTACCTTTGACCACAAAATCAGCAGTGTATGAACACCGTTTATTATTATTATTTTTGGGGTGGTCGTTGATCGACCTTATGCATGTGGACGTGGCACCCAACTGATTCGAACTCGGTTGTGACGGGGTCAACACTTGAGCTTGCAGCATGGTGCCTGGGGCCCGCGATGTGGTGCCAAGAAAGGCACGCGACATCTTGGTGTCGGGATGACATGGCATGTATTGCCAGGAGGGCACGCGACATGGGGCCAAGATGGCCTGGCGACGTGGTCGCGCTGTGAGGACGCGACATGATCACATGGGAGGGTAAGATGCGGGAGTGATGCGGTCGCGACACGGACGCGACATAGCCAAGCTGGGCTAGCGATGCGAAGGTGTTGCGGTATGTCAAATCAAGGGGTTTGAGGTTCTCTTGCCATTCTGGCCGAATGACTGTTTTACCCTTCTATGTGGGAGAGGAGCTGGAGAGTTGCCTTTCACCCACATGGGTCCTTGCGTTGTCAGAGGGGGCGCAAGTGTCTCCTAGGCCTGAAAGGGTGGGCCTAGGACGTTGACGCAGCGATGCCGTGTGGCACCCAATGCGAGGTTGAAGTATGGCCCTGGACTACGCGTCGCGGTGCATACGGCTGGGCAACTTCGCGAGAACAAATGAGCGTTGCGTGGGACTCAGTTGAGCACGACAAGATGTGGGCCAAGGATGGACGGGTGCTAGTAATTCGGAATGCACACGAAGGCAGGCTGCGTGGGACTCAGTTGAGCACGCTAGTAAGAGGCACAAGGTTGTGGGCTTGGTTCGGTATGTGAGCAAGACATGATGGCATGGGGAGCTATATGCCAAGATTGTTGCGAAGCAAGGTACTAGTGTAGTGCACAGGGTGAAGCTTGAGCAGGCCAAGTTTAGCATAGTGGTGCAATCGGGCGTGTCGTAAGGAGCACGATGTATTGGGTGGTAGGCCGTGAAACAGAGGTAACCACATTGGGGGAGTTCCCGTCCTTTAGGCGGGTGGTATCAAAGCTGATGAGAAGATTGGTTGGCTTCGCTGCATGCGGTAGCGAGGCACCGTGCTGGTTGGTAGCGCGTCGAAGGACGCCTGATGATGAGTATCGGCGAATGACTTAGCGCGGGCGTTAGGTGCCGCGGGTGTGTTCTTTGAAGCGACCGTGCGACATGCATACTCTCTCTCTCTCTCTCTCTCTCTATATATATATATATATATATATATATATATATGGTTGATGGGAGAATGTGTCTGGGTGTAGAGATTTCTCTCTGCCCAGATTGCTTTATGAACGACATGTTGCATGGAGCCCACTTTACTAACTAGGGTTAAATTTTTTTAAATATTTTAAAAGTTATATTTCCTTTCAGCCGTCATATTTGACTTCTCTAGAGATCTCTTTCTTTTCTCTCCTCTCCCTTTTTTCAAGGAAGTGTCAGACTTAACCTTTTCAGGTTTATTTTACTAAAAAATGTGGGCGTAGGGAAATCTCCCGTAGCAAAGCGCTGACACCTCAATAGCGACCAAGGAAAGAAGCGTTAACACATCGATAGCGAGGATCTAACACTCTGGTAGCGAAGCATTGGCACCCCCGTGGCGAAGTGTTGGCACCTCGGTAGTGAGGCGCTGATACCTCGATGGCGAAGCGCTAGCACCCCGGGAGAGAAGCATTGATACCTCTATAGCGAGGCGCTGGCACCCCGGTAGTGAAGCGTTGGCACCTCTTTATTGGAAAAGAGGTGGTTTGATAGGGTTCTGACACCCAAGTGGTTAGGCGCAGGGTATTTCAAAAAAGTTATCTATTTTTTAAAAAACAAAGGTAACTGATGGGAACATCACAATCAAGAGCATTGGATTCGGGTCAAGAGATTGTCCAATAGCAAAAGAAGCGGAAAAGGAGCCGGAACGGAAGAGCTGAAATGAAAAAGAAGAATGGGAAAGTTGTTAAGAGCTCAAAATCGAAGGAGCTGAAGACTGAGTTAGTCGATCGATCGAGCTCCAATAGTCAATTGATCGATTGTGGGCAGTGAACGACTATTCTAAGGCACCTTCATGTTACTCAGTCGATCGATCGAGTCGGGATTTTCGATCGATCAATTTAAGCCTGTGGCTTAAAGAAGTTTAAATAATTTCCCAGTCGATCAATCGACTCTGGGATCGATTTATCGCACGGATTTTGGCGGACTTTTGTTATTTTGGTCAGTATTTTCCTTTTTAATATTTTATTTGGTTTAGGATGCTTCTAATTTCGTGTTAAAGTTTGGTTAGCCTATTTAAAGGCTTGTAAACAACATTATTATTGATGATTAATGAATAAAAATTAAGAGCTTGCTTTGTGCAAACCCTAGAAAACTTGTGAAGAGTTTTTGCCCGAAAGAGCGAATCTTTCGAAACCTGAGTGAATCTTCATTTTTCGGGCGACTTGGTGCGAAGCCGACGTACAGCCTTGGTGTGAAGCCTCGGAACCTCTGGTGTGAAGCCTTGGACCTCTATCTTCTCTATTATATCATTTTCTCTATTTATTATCTAGTAATATCTTCCCTTGCTCTGATAAATTCTAAAACCCCAAAATATTGTTAATTTAAATCTTTTGATCTATTCCTTTTGATTAATTTAATCTCTTGAGTCTTTGCTTTCCCAAACCTCAGAGGAGTCAAGAGAAGACACCATAATTGTCGCTTGATGCCCTAAAGTAGATCGAAACTCCAATCCTTCATCAGATCCGTTTTCTAGATCGGGAATATCGATGCATGTGAGCGCTAAAATTGAATTAACGTAATTGTTTTATTGAATTCATTAAATTATTCCATGTGTTGGGTGCTATCGAATATTTTCGTTAATCAATTAATCTGAGGTTAATCCCAAACTTGCATCATTTAGGGTTTTAGCGTTTGTCCCGCATTAGTAACCCTAGTTACAATGTGCGTAAATAATTATAAAGCAACACCCGTCGCTTTGCTATGTATCACACCCATAACAATAGGCGCATAGATATATCTCCGCCCGGGCGCATAGTTCCGGGTCCCCCTCTCTCTCTCTCTCTCTCTCTCTATATATATATATGTATATATATATATATATATATATATATATATATATATATATATATATATGACATGATTAGTTTTATTTTCATACTTTCATGAATAACATGATCTCATGAAGGTTACTATGTGATTGCAGGTGGTCCCGCGGCTACAATTCTTTGTCACTGGGTGCTTACTCCAGTTTTTGTATGTAAACGAGTTCTGTGTTTTATGACCTCTGTCACAAAATTCTCCGAATTAATGAAAATTTTGGAAAAATTATCTGAATATGTGGTCGGTCCAACTTTTTGCCGAATATTCGTTTGATTCGTTAATTCTTCGAAGTTTTCTCAAGTCCTTTCGAATTCGAAATTTTTTTCATATTATGTAAATTTTTATCACTATGACACATGCTTTAACCATGCTACGTATTGACTTTTCATGATCGTAAATTGTTAATGCATATCAATCATGCAATACACTTATTTTATTATTTACAAACATCTTTTTAGCTTAAATAGATTTATATATTTTTTATATATTTTAACAATTTATTACTATTTAATAATGTTCCATTTTTTTTCCGGAATCTTTTACAAATTTATTCAAATTAAAAGGGAAGTGACACTCCACCGAATGATTGCTGAATCCGAACTTACAGTGTTGAAGACGACCTAGTTGATGCATTTCTTCAATCATTTTTATATGGTACCAATCTGTAGCTGACACTGGTGATATGTTATTGTGAAATTTTGTAACTGATATTTCTAGGGAAAAGCACAATATTAAGAAAAATTGACCTAGGTACGCATCGCTTTACCTTGTGTTCCGTGCTGGCATTTTGCGCTCTCAATGCACTACATTGGCCCGTATTTTGGCCCGGATTTTGGCAGGTTTCAGGTGTATATGCTCGTTTTGGGACCCAACTCGGACAAAGCATGATCTGGCCCGCTAAATTGGGCCGGGCTTGGGCTAGGTACACTTTGCCCAATTTTTCTATATGTAAATATATAATATAAAATTATGGGAGCCGGTTCTGTCCTCCAACCTCCTCGTGGTGGAGGTCCATGTGGGGTGCCACATGGAGCACGGGGTGGTTTAGACCATCAAAAAAAAAAATTTCAAAAGCCTAAGTCAGTTTTCAAGTTTCAATGGTCCACATTCATAGCTCAAAAAACGAACTATATTTTAGTAAAGGGCACTTTAATAAATAATGCCTCAAAAATAAACTTTTCTAGTAAAAGAGACCAGACTTCAAACATTTTTGAAAAATAATGCTTTCACGGATTTTGGAACTTTAGAAAATTGTGAAAGCACTGTTTTTTAATTTAAAAAAAAAAACAGTGCTTTCACAGTTTTTGAAGTTCTAAAATCTGTGAAAATATTATTTTTCTAAAATGTTTGAAGTCTGGTCTCTTTTGCTAAAAAGTTTATTTTTTAGGCATGTTTCTCTAATTAACCCTTTAGTAAATTACTCTCAATAAGCCACTTACAAGGGCTTTGCCTTGTTTTCCTGTGTTTCTTATTGGTTAGAGATCATGAGTAAAATAAAAGTATCAAAAAGAAATTATCGAAAGAAAGCCTGGCACCACTTAGCTTAGGGACCGGCTAAGGCTGAGTACAAGTTGGCCCAGGGGGGTAGGGCTGACCCCTGGTAGCCCGGCCTAGGGCTAGGGCCTGACCCTGACCTGGCCCATCGATTCATATTTGGGTTTAATCGCTAGTCCAGTCAATAAAATATCCTAAACAATAACACGTCTGGGCACTTGATCAGCGTGACTGTCGTGCACTACATTGATGAGAAATAAATTCTTCTAAACATCTCAGTAAGGGTAGTGTTTTACTTGTAATGGATAAAGGGAGGTTAAGTATTGCTCTTAATAGACGTTATAACACTACATGTTGATATATTGAAGTTGCATGAGCATCTCTTATAGGTCTATCTATATAAGTGTGAGGGTGGAGCCGCCTTTAATGGGACATGACTTTTTCTCATAAATGCTTATGAAAATTGTGGTGCTAGCATATGGCCTAAATGTGCTAACTTATTTATTGAACACTAAATATATGAAATATGTGTGTGAAGTAGTTTCGATTTATCGTATAAGATCGTTAGTTCAATACTTAGTTTCACTAAAGACCTTGACAAACTTTGAGTTATTTTCACTAAAGTAAAAATTCAAGTCTGTAAGGCATTTTTATTTATGCACTTATTTATAGCTTTGCACTTATCTATAATTTTTAAATAGTAGAGGATTGTTGGATATTTATAAGTTTTTGAAACTTGTCTCTTCCAAAGAGGTGTGTATTTCAAAGTTGTGTCTTTTCAAAAGAAGTGTCTTTTCAAAGTTATGTCTTTTTCGAAGGGATGTCTATTGCACCTTTTTGTAGGAAAATGATGTATTAGCACACCATTTGATTTTCTATTTAAGAAATCTAAAATCATTATTTTCAAATTACAATGGAGTCTCCTTTCTTCCATTCTATCTTTAAAGGTCTTGATCATCAGAGCCTTGTTGCAATATTTAGTGTTTGGATAGCGTGAACAGATTCACCAAATCTTTCACAAGAATACACAATCGATTCATTGTATCTTCGAACCAATTTGTTAGTAATCTGTTGGTGACTACTTTATCAAAGTGATGGAGACAAATATTAATTTTAAGATAGTAATATTTCTCATGCCTCAAATCATTTCCTAATATTATTCTGGGTCAACATTTCACAATTTTTCTAAAAGAAGCGCATCTCATTTAACATTTGAATGATAATTTCATTATATCTTTTATAATATATTAAAAAAATAGAATAGCTACAATAAAAGGAGTAACAACTCACTCGTGTAAACAAGCTACACATGCTCTATATGCAACTTGTACCTACTACCCTATGAAGGGCTGATGGTTGGAGAAAATGGGGGAGGGTTGCTCATAAGATTTGCAAGATACTTGGGAAAATGAGTGTGATGGTATATCGTATTAGAATCTTCTGACAAGCATTGGTTTTTAAGATGATTATTTGAGGAGTGTTATTAAACTTTCGAAGTGCATTGACGGCTTCTTGATATGTTCTGAAGGAGTGATGATAGGCTCTTCGGAACACTGTAACTTATCACGAGTAGTCCTCCATTTTTTCAATATATACTGGTTTCCCACCGATGAGTGCAACCTCGAATTTACCCATTGCATCTAACATCATAAATTAAAATTTTGAGTCTAACAGGGAAATTGTGACGACTCATAAATTAAAATTTTGAGTCTAACAGGGAAATTGTGACGACTCAAACCCACATGCTATAATATTATCCGATTCTGGGCTTAAATCTCTGCCCCGATTTTATTTCTGGCATGGGCGTTACGTTTCGCCATCCCCACCTAAAATGCATCATAATATATAATGTCCGCAATCACATATAGCTCAGGGTCACGGCTTTTCCTTATCCGATGTAGGATTATTACAATCTCTTCACCTTATAGAAGAGTCGTCCTCGGCTCTAATACTATTCTGTGAAGGCCCAAACCCACATGCCATAATATTATCCGATTCTGAGCTTAGGTCCCCACCTCAATTTTATTTTTGGCATGAGCTTAAGTCTCCACTCAAAACGTGTCATGACATGTAGCGTTCGTAATCACATATAGTCCAGGGTCAGGATTTTTCTCTATCCGATGTGAAACTATTACAATCCATCCACCTTATAGGAGAGTCGTCATCGGCTCTGATACCATTCTGTGATGACCCAGACTAACATGCCACAATATTGTCCTGTTCTGAGCTCAGGTCCCCGCCCCGATTTGTTTTTAACATAAGCGTTACGTTTCGCCGTCCACACCCAAAACGCGTCATGACATGTAGTGTCCGCAATCACATATAGCCCAGGGTCAGGGCTTTTCCCTATCTGATGTGCGACTATTACAATCCCTCTACCTTATAGAAGAGTCGTCCTCGGCTCTGATACCATTTTGTGAAGACATAGACCCACATGCCACAATATTGTCTGATTTTGAGCTTAGGTCCCCGCCCCAGTTTTGTTCTTGGCATGGGCTTAAGTCCTCACCCAAAACGCGTCATGACATGTAGCGTCCCCAATCACATATAGCCCAGGGTCAAGACTTTTCCCTATCCGATGTGGGACTATTAGGCCTTGTTTGGCTGAACGCTTTCTGCAAAACACCCCGTAAAATCCCAAGATTTTACAGAAACCCAAACTTTCAGCTATTTGGCAATCATGTGAGACCCACAAATTAGAGTTTTTTTTTAAAGAAAAACTCGGATAAAAGATTTAGCCAAAATTTGGCTGAAAATCGTTTCCGCCCGCGACATGGGTTATTCCCATTAAAGAAGAATTTTATTTATTACCCTTACAATCTGAAATTCGTTCTTCGCAACTCGGATATTTCATACTAAAATCGTCTGACTGCTTTGGATCAACCGATCGAAGTTTTTTTTCACTATAATTTTTTATATAATGGATCTCGAGACCATGAGCTTATCATCAAATGCTTAATTTTTTCTTTGATGTGGAACATATATCAATACCTCTCTGTTCACGCCCACGTGTTCTCTAAGAGTGTCTATATCTCAGACCCCTAAAAAAACGTTGATTTCTTTGGATCAGATGATAGAGATTTTTTTAATAAAGATCTTCCACAAAATAGATCTTGGATGCATGGCGCATCAATTTGGCGGTTAGTTTTTTATTTCCTGTATCACCGATACCCAAAAAATGACTCTTCAATCATATAGCACACATCATGCTCAAATGTGACTTTAGGGCCATTTTTTTGGGACTGGGGACACATAGAATCACAAATTGACCGTTTGATAGGTGCTACATTATCTTAAGATCCATTCTATGGACGATCGGGGTGAAAACCCATTAACCTCATCTGATCCAAAGCAATCAACAGTCTTCAAGGGATCTGGGATGTGGACGCTTTCAGAGAACGCATGGATGCAAACAGAGGTACCCATAAATAGCGAAGCCAATAAATGTAACCCAACCATCTAAGCCACTTAATTTGAAGGCCATGATCTAAAGAGCATAAATAAAAGATTGGCACCAAGCATAATCTTCCAAATCTTATGACTCAATGCACTCCAAAGTCATTTTCCGATTCAACAGTTGATTCTATCGAATCATATGATAGAGATTGAGTTTTGCATCACTCTTTTGTGTCGTAGATCTGTAGATCATGACCTTTCTATCAGACGGTTTAGATGTAACCTCGCTTCATAATCGTACTATTTATTCGCACTGTAAAATCATAACCTCGCCCCATCTCCTACGGCCAACATGCATTGACTGCTTTGAATCTGACAAAGGAGATTGTTTTTTATCTCAATCTCCCACATTATGCATCTTGAGATCAAAGGTATATCATTAGATGATTTTTTTATTTCATGTGGCACTCATTCCAAAAAATGACCCATGATTTATATTTGAGCTTATAAATGTCTCACGAGTTTAGAGTTGATGTAACGACCCTAAAAATTTTAAACTGAATTTGTAGTATTAGATTTGTTGTGCACTGAGTGTGGTGTTAGTGCTCCATACCGGAACCTATCCTAGTTGAGAAAGTACACATTTTAGTTTTTCAAAAAGATTTTATATTTAAAATTATCCGCATTTGACACAAGTTGAGGATCAAACCTTACTACGTGAGTTTTAAACCTTGAAATAAAAGCCTATACACCCTTATTTAGTGCGACCGCTTAACATCGAATTAATACCCATATATTATAAATAAGAAAGTTACGGAGAACCCTAAATAATTATTATAAGAATTTTTTTTAAAAACCCTAGCCGTCACTCCATCTTCTTTTATAGCCACCCTTTTCTAAAAACACCCTAATCTCTTTTAAATTTCTTGTGTATTCTTCCACAAGAACCACCGTGGTATTTTTCTATCGTCAAATCGTAGTAGAAGAAGGCAGCGTAATCGTGGACGGACCATCATGTGGACGCCTATCTCTATCGCCTTAACCGTCATCGATTCGCTGATCACGCTTCAAGAGGTGGGTACCCATCCATCCGTCTCGTCCTTCTCAGATCCCGTCGCGTAAGATAAAATTCAATCGCGTATCGACGGGATATTAAAATGAACCTAGATATATTTCCTTATAGAATTATTTTTAGGAATGAAATATTGATTAATCCTAATTTTAATACTTATATTATTAAATTTTGTGTTATATTTTGAGTCTATTTCAGAATCCGACGCGGTTCAAGATACTGCCAGACGATCAAGTGCCTTACATGTTCGATCCACCTGTTAATGGTATGAGGATGCCTATCGCCTCAAACTCGTCTGCTCGATTATCAATTCGATCCCCGCACGAGACTTGAGTTCTCGTCTCCCTGATGGACACGTGGAATTATTGTGTTATATTTAAATAAGGAGAAATGGATTGATAATATAATATTGTTAAAACTTTTGATAACTTTTAACATAATACTATTATACTTCTATATGAGACAAAAATAATAAATTACTTTTCTATTATATTAAGAAAATTGATTATATCACTTTGAATTTAATACTATATAAGACAAAAGACCATTATATTACTTTCCTATTATATTACTTGTCATATAATACTATTATATTTCTATATGAGACAAGATACTATATTACTTTTTTAAACTTACTTTATATACACCTGCAGAATACTCTAGTTACCAAATTCTCTTGAGGCAACGAATCGATTCCTCGTCTCAAACATGTTCTTTCCTTTTAATTCCACCAACCGACCTGTTAAAGTGCTTAAAATATCAACGATGACATATGGTTTAGATTATTATATTCATGTGATTTTATAGCTTATATTTTATATCTAATAATCCAGCGATGCGATAATATACTCTATCTTATAACATACTTAAATTATTATATAATTAAGGTACTTAAGTATCCTGACACCTTAATAATAGCTTATATTATATTATATTTAACATTTAAGTGGTGGGTTATCAAAGCTATATAATTTATACTATATAAATATTATATATTATATTATATATAAAATAAGGCACTCGAGTACCCTATTATGACGGTATAAACTGTTACGAAGATTGGGTTTATCCTATTATAATAATATAAATTGTTGTTAAGATTGGGTTTACAAATATTGCCCCAAACCTATTTGTTTTTATGTATTTCGATCGATCGACCCTATTGTCCGATTGATCGATTTTAAACAGAATCGAATGAGAGTGTACTCAAATCACTTTAAATCTGGCCGATTGATTACCAAAAATTGATCGATCGATTTATACTCAAAATAAATAATTTATATAATACAATTAAGACCGTTTGATCAATTCCAAAACAAATCAATCGATCCTCGTCCGAACAGACGACCTGATTCACATTAAAATTTCATCATTGCACGACCAAAAACTTAGTGCACAATCACTTACTCTTTGCGATCGATGGTCGTGATGCACTTCACTTTAAATTATATCATCTTTCTAATTGAACACTTAATTATAATAACCTATATATATATGTCATTTTATCGCTTCAACGCGATCACTTCGAAAACACAAAGTGTTCGAACTTCGATGCCTTTATGAAATCAAACTCTGACCTTTACGATTATCGAAATCACACTTATAACCTTATTCTATAATTATATTGGTGTGTTATATAAATAAATATAAATATAAACATAATCCAAATCTAAGTGTAAACCGTTATGTATGTGTGATGTTTTTGCATTTGCAACTTAATCAATTTATACGAGTTAGGGATATGTTAGATCATGAGTACGAGAGTGTATGAGATCATTCCTACGCTTGGGCGTGGTGATTCGCTGAGATGGTATCGAAGCGAGAAATACACCGTATTCACATGCCGTACAACTCATGGTAGAATGGGACCCATGACGAGTCGGGTGAGTGTGAATTCAGTGTAACCTCGTATACGGTGGCATATATGGCGACCCGATCACCTCGAGTTCAAATATGATAGTATGAGTTATGAGTTAAGTTATGAGGTTCGACCATAGGCTTTGGCTGTGGTGAGGTTTCTTCTACGATCACATGAAACTCGGAATATTAGCGTCCATGTACGGATGCAACACCTCTATGGTAGTATGGGCTATCACATGAAGTACATCCAGGTTACTACGGAACCTTTTTCTTGGAAAGCGTGAATTAGGAAAGTTGCCTCACTATAGTTTATCCTAGGATTAAGTATAAGAGTATGATAAGATATGAGTATGAGATAAGATAAGTTATGATACGAGTATGATAATAAGATATCGCTCTGTAGGCCAGCAAAAGATAAAGAACTTAAGTCTCTGTACGTGTCGTTCGTTGCGTAGCCACTGTAAGGGCAACAACGTCTTTCAGCCAAGACGGATCTCTGGGAGAGATTATGAGTATGAGTATGTTATGAGTGAGTTTGGCCATTATGTCTCCCTATTGGCTGGATGGTGGAGTATGAGTATGACACGAGGGTGTTATGATATGGTGGTATGATACTATGTTGACTCCCCCATAGTTGCTCAAGCAGCGACTCTGGCACAGGTCGTTTAGGATTTCACGAGTATATTAGTTACGCTTATGCGATGTACAGACGTATGTGTGAGAATGATAATAAGACATGATATGATATGTTATGAGATATGGCAAGATACGTTAAGATATGAGTGTCTAGATTATGGTCTTACATTTATGATATGAGCTTTATGATATGCATGTGATTTTGTCATTCTTTTGCTATCTACTTTGAGATATTATGTTTATCACTCACAAGATGCACCCACAATACACTTGAGTAGTATGGGGTGGATTGGTGGTGTATCCCATTGAGTTTACGTGACTGAGTAAACTCATCCCACGATAATTTAATAGCTGCAGGTGACTATACCGACGGTGTGGACGTGGGTTTCTCTGATCTGATTAGTGCTGAGAACGTTGACCTAGTGGACGTTGATTACCAAGAGCCTTTGGAGGGTGACGTTACCGATTATCAGGAGGACTACAATGTTAATTTTGATCCGAGTGCCGAATATTGATTTAGTAGATTCGGTATTGGATTTTGCCTTATATCATTATCATTGACTCTATGCTTTCATTTTTATCGGATTTGTCTCCGATTTGGCTTACATGTTACTTGTGGATTGATAGCATTCTATCACACTTTGTCAAATTTATTCAGCATTTATGATTATTTTATATTCCACTATGGTATGTTGGCTTTCACGGATTTCGTGGAACCATTATTGCGCGAGAACTCTGATTAGGTGTATGTCCGCTTAGCATATTCGGGATATGTGCGGGTCATAACTCGAAATTCTAGGCCCTCGAGATGGGGTAGAATTTCGGGTCGTGACAGAGTGGTATCAGAGCTCAGGCTTTACTTTCTGTTGGACTTATGTGATTTAAGTAATTATGAGTTCTAAATCCTTGAATTTTTTAAACAGGATTTCGATGGCACCGCGAAGAAATGGTGAAGGATCTTCATCCCAAGGTGATGAAAGTGAAATAGCGCGTATGTTACGTGAGTTGGCAATTGCAATGACAACATGTGGCCCAGTTGAATGAGGGGTTCAACCAAGAATCGGAACAAAGAAGCCAAAACTTATCAGACCCGATTGCCCAAAGAATCGAATAATCCTCGCCAACCGATGTCCTGGGTACACCTCCACCAACGGCTCGATTTGATAACTATTATAACGATATGTGACTTTCTCCGTGGCTCGACCTCCGCACTCCACGGACATTGGATCCTCGATATCACCACGCATTGGATTACACAAATAGAGAAAATTTTCGAAGTCTCTACTCCAGCAGATAATGAGAAAGTGCCTTGGGCCGTGATGTGCTTACAAGGAGATGCACAAAATTGGTGGACATCAACAAAAAGGTTAGCAGACAGGGAAGAAGAAGAACACTGGACTTGGAAGCAGTTCAGAGAAGTATTTTATAACAAATACTTTACCGATACCACAAAGACTCATAAAAAGAGCGAGTTCTTGGCACTATAGCAAGGAAATCTATCCGTGACTGAGTACGAGGCAAAGTTCGATTGACTCTCCCGATTCACCTCCATGTTGGTAGTAGATGAAGTTGAAAACTGTTACCATTTTCAGAAGGGGCTCAATCCCGTTATCAGGAGCAAAATTGTAGCAATAAAAATTTTGACCTATGGAGAGCTTGTAGAACGAGCTCATATCCAAGAGCAGGAAAATGGAGAACTACGAGCTTAGCATGTAGCCCGTCAAACAACTCAGAGGGGTAAACCAAATCATGAAGGCTCTTCGTCCCTTACTCGGAGAGCACCTCATTCTAGATTTGCACCGGTACAGAGACAGCAACGTTTCGCACCATACCCTCAGACTCGTCCAGTTCAAAGAGCCGCTCCTTCATCCAGTTACCAGAGAGTTGCACTATCGTCAGGTTACACCCACCCTGGGACGACTACAGCCCCAGCTGCTCAGAGAGGTGTTATATCTACGGCATATCCCAAGAATACTCTAGCTAACACCCAGCAGAAACCTTACTTTGTTCCGTACCAACCTTGTATCAAGTGCGGCAAGAAACATAAATCGGGTGAGTGTTTGTTGTACTCAAGCGTATGTTTCCGATGTAAGAAGTCAAGACACTTTATTCGTGACTGCCCAGAGCGAGACCCATCCGCAGATATTTATTTTAGAGGTCAGCAGTAACAGCCGCAACAACCTTGAGCGCAGGGCCGAGTTTTCGCCATGTCTCAGCAGGACGCTTTGGCTACCGATGAGGTCGTTCAGGGTATGAATTTTACCTTATCTAATTTTCTTTAAGCTTTATTTTCTTATGATTGCTTTTATGGCTTATTCTGTGTATTTTCTTGAGAATGTTATGCCATGTATAACTTAGATCACCTATGAACCCTTGTGTAATTCAGAAACTATGAAAGTTTCTAGACCTATCGATTCGTCCAGTTGTCATGCTTGGGTCTTGATCGACTCCGGATCGACCTACTCTTTGATTACACCGAGTTTTGTTTCTGAAATCGGAGCTAAGCCCGTATCGCTGGATAGTACGCTTGCGATTTCTACATCGTCAGAAGAAGTGATGATGACATCTAGAGTTTGTAAAGCTACGGTTCTAGTAGTTGGAGCACATGAGTTACCCGTAGATCTTGTGGTACTCGGATTCCAAGACTTCGATATAATCCTCGGCATGGATTGGTTGGCGGCTTATCACGCCTCAGTTGATTGTTTTTCTAAAGTAGTCACCTTTCGACCGATTGGGAGCCCTTCGTTCAAATTTCGCGGTATTAAAAAGGGAGGAGCAGCCCTACTTGCTACACTTGACGGTGAACGTGATGAGAAAGCGGACCCCTCAGATATTCCTATCGTTAGGGAGTTCGTCGATGTCTTTCCGGAAGATTTACCTGGACTTCCACCTGACCGAGAAGTAGAGTTCAAGATTGATCTCGCGCCCGGTACCTTGCCAATTGCGAAAGTCCCGTACCGAATGGCACCAGTAGAACTGAAGGAGTTAGATATTCAGTTACATGAGCTATCTGATAAGGGATTTATCCGCCGTAATGAGTCACCATGGAGAGCACCGGTCTTATTCGTAAAGAAGAAAGATGGTTCAATGAGACTTTGTATCGACTATCGACAGCTGAATAATGTTACCGTGAAGAATCGATACCCTCTTCCTCGTATCGATGACCTATTTGATCAGCTACAGGGCGCTACCTACTTTTCAAAGATAGATCTCAGGTCCGGTTATCATCAATTGAAAGTTAGAGTAGAAGATATTCCGAAGACTGCTTTTGGAACAAGGCATGGACACTACGAGTTTCTCGTTATGCCTTTTGGGCTCACAAACGCGCCTGCCGTGTTTATGGACCTAATGAACCGCGTATTCAGAGAATTTCTTGACAAGTTCGTCGTGGTATTTATCGACGATGTTCTCATTTATTCTCGCATGAAAGAAGCTCACAATGACCACCTTCGTATTGTGCTACAGACTCTCCGCGAGCACAGATTATACACGAAATTAAGCAAGTGTGAATTTTGGCTTGAGAAAGTATCTTTCTTGGGTCACGTGATTTCCGCTGCAGGAATTTCTGTGGATCCATCAAAGATTGAAGCAGTTGCAAATTGGCAAACACCAAAGAATGTCACCGAAGTGAGAAGTTTTCTTGGTTTAGCCGGATATTATCATAAATTTGTGAAAGGATTCTCTCGTTTGGCACTTCCACTCATTATGCTAACCCGTAAGAACAACAAATTTGTGTGAACCGATCAGTGTGAGCAGAACTTTAATCTATTGAAGCAGAAACTCACGACAGCTCCCATTCTCACGTTACCTTCTGGACCCGGTGATTATGAAGTCTACACAGATGCTTCGCGCCAGGGACTTGGATGTTTATTAGAGCAGCGTAAGAGGGCCATTGCCTACGGCTCGAGACAGTTGAAGCCGCATGAGAAGAATTATCCGGTTCATGACCTTGAGTTAGCCGCAGTCATCTTTGCACTTAAGATTTGGCGGCATTATCTATACGGTGAGACTTTCAAAATTTTTACGGACCACAAGAGTCTCAAATACTTATTTTCTCAGAAAGATCTTAATTTGAGGCAGAGACGTTGGATGGAATATATGAAAGATTATGATTGTTCTATTAATTACCATCCGGGTAAAGCAAATGTAGTTGTTGATGCTCTAAGTCGGAAATCTTCAGGACTGCTAGCACGTCTAAAGGCTTGGAAGCCGCTCGATGAGATTGCTCAGTTGGATGTGCGACTTGACAAAATTGGTGAGGGAGTATACCTAGCCAGTATGGTGGTCAAGCCTTCCTTTATTGGTCGTGTTAGAAATGGCCAACCCTTAGATCCCAAAATTTCGAAGATTAAGGGACAGTTAGCCGAGGGCCCTAAACCAGATTTCTCTATACGATTTGACGGGACCCTCCTTTTCCGAGATAGATTGTATGTCCTCGATGTTGAAATATTGCGGAACGAAATTCTCGAGGAGGCTCACAAATCTGGATATTCGGTGCACCCAGGGAGCACGAAAATGTATCGAAATATTAGAAACTATTATTGGTGGCCAAATATAAAGAGAGATTGTCGAATACGTCTCCAAGTGTTTGGTATGCCAGCAGGTGAAAGTTGAGCATCAGAAGCAAGCCGGTCTTTTGCAGCCCTTACCAATTCCCGAGTGGAAGTGGGAGAATATCTCTATGGATTTCATAGTCGGACTCCCTAGAACTTCAAGGAAGCACAACGCCATCTGGGTTATTGTGGATCGATTGATTAAGTCAGCGCACTTCCTACCTTTCAAGATTACAGATAGTGGGGACAAACTGGCTGAGACGTATCTGAAGGAAATAGTCAAGCTTCATGGAGTTCCTGTGAGCATTGTGTCGGAGAGAGACACGAAATTCACTTCTGAACATTGGAAGAAATTTTAGAAAGCAATGGATACGAGACTCGACTTCAGTACGGCCTTCCATCCAGAGACCGACGGTCAAACTAAAAGAGTTAATCAGATCGTAGAAGACATGCTTCGAGCCAGCATGTTAGACTTTCGAGGTAACTGGGATGACCACCTCCCTTTGATTGAGTTTTCTTATAACAATAGCTTTCAGGCAAGCATCATGATGTCGCCTTTTGAAGCTCTATATGGCCGAAGTTGTAGGACGCCTCTTTGTCGGGACGAGGTTGGTGAAAGAAAGATGCTTGGGCCGGAACTCATAGAAACCACGATTGAGAAAGTTAGAGTTATCCGCCAAAGGTTGAAAGAAGCCCAAGACCGTCAGAAAGCCTATGCCGACAATAGAAGACGCTCGATAGAATTTGAGGTTGGTGAATTGGTTTTCATCCGGGTGTCACCAACTAAGGGAATCATGCATTTTGGAATGCGGGGAAAACTAAGTCCGAGATACGTGGGACCTTTCATTATCACAGATCGCATCGGTGAGGTAGCATACCGAATTTCACTTCCGAGACACTTTGCCGGTATCCACAATGTGTTCCATGTGTCTATGTTGCGCAGATACTTGCCCGATCCATCTCACGTCCTTGATATCGAGCCGACTGAAGTCAGAGATGATCTGACCATCATAGAGAAGCCGGTTCGTATCGTAGATCAAAAGGAGCAGCTCATCAAGGGAAAATCTGTTCGCTTCGTCAAAGTGCAGTGGCAGCATCACCCACCGAATTAAGCCACTTGGGAACGAGAAGCCGAAACTTTGGAGAAATACTCGGAGTTCATCACTACAGGTACGTAATTTTCGAAGACGAAAATATTATAAGGGGGAGAGAATGTAACGACCCTAAAAAATGTAAACTGAATTTGTAGTGTTAGATTTGTTTTGCACTGAGCGTGGTGTTAGTGCTCCATACCGGAACCTATCCTAGTTGAGAAAGTACACATTTTAGTTTTTCAAAAAGGTTTTATAAATTATCCGTATTTGACACAAGTTGTGTGGTGGCCTAGTGGTTGAAAGACTTTGGTTATAAACAAGAGGTCTAAGGATCAAACCTTACTACGTGAGTTTTAAACCTTGAAATAAAAGCCTATACACCCTTATTTAGTGCGACCTCTTAACACCGAATTAATGCCCATATATTATAAATAAGAAAATTACGGAGAACCCTAAATCATTATTATAAGAATTCTTCTTAAAAACCCTAGCCGTCACTCCATCTTCTTCTATAGCCACCCTTTTCTAAAAACACCTTAATCTCTTTTAAATTTCTTGTGTGTTCTTCCACAAGAACCACCGTGGTATTTTTCTATCATCAAATCGTGGTAGAAGAAGACAGCGTAATTATGGACGGACCATCGTGTGGACGCCGATCTCTATCACCTTAACCGTCGTCGATTCGCTGATCACGGTTCAAGAGGTGGGTACCCATCCATCCGTCTCGTCCTTCTCAGATCCCGTCGCGTAGGATACAATTCAATCGCGTATCGACGGGCTATTAAAATGAACCTAGATATATTTCCTTATAAAATTATTTTTAAGAATGAAATATTGATTAATCCTAATTTTAATACTTACATTATTAAATTTTGTGTTATATTTTGAGTCTATTTCGGAATCCGACGCGGTTCAAGATGCTGCCGGACGATCAAGTGCCTTACATGTTCGATCCACCTGTTAATGGTATGAGGATGCCTATCGCCTCAAACTCGTCTGCTCGAATATCAATTCGATCCCCGCACGAGACTTGAGTGCTTGTCTCCCTGATGGACACGTGGAATTATTGTGTTATATTTAAATAAGGAGAAACGGATTGATAATATAATATTGTTAAAGCTTTTGATAACTTTTAGCATAATACTATTATACTTCTATATGAGACAAAAATAATAAATTACTTTTCTATTATATTAAAAAAATTGATTATATCACTTTGAATTTAATACTATACAAGACAAAAGACCATTATATTACTTTTCATATAATACTATTATATTTCTATATGAGACAAGATATTATATTACTTTTTTAAACTTACTTTATATACACCTGCAGAATACTCTAGTTACCAAATTCTCCTGAGGCAACGAATCGGTTCCTCGTCTCAAACCTGTTCTTTCCTTTTAATTCCACCAATCGACCTGTTAAAGTGCTTAAAATATCAACGATGACATGTGGTTTAGATTATTATATTCATGTGATTTCATAGCTTATATTTTATATCTAATAATCCAGCGATGCGATAATATACTCTATCTTATAACATACTTAAATTATTATATAATTAAGGTACTCAAGTATCCTGACACCTTAATAATAACTTATATTATATTATATTTAACATTTAAGTGGTGGGTTATCAAAGCTATATAATTTATACTATACAAATATTATATATTATATTATATATAAAATAAGGCACTCGAGTACCCTATTATGACAGTATAAACTGTTACGAAGATTGGGTTTATCCTATTATAATAATATAAATTGTTGTTAAGATTGGGTTTACAAATATTGCCCCGAACCTATTTATTTTTATGTATTTCGATCGATCGACCCTATTGTGCGATTGATCGATTCTGAACATAATCGAATGAGAGTGTACTCAAATCACTTTAAATCTGACCGATTGATTACCAAAAATTGATCGATCGATTTATACCCAAAATAAATAATTTATATAATACAATTAAGACCGTTTGATCGATTCCAAAACAAATCAATCGATCCTCGTCCGAACAGACGACCTGATTCACTTTAAAATTTCATCATTGCACGACTAAAAACTTAGTGCACAATCACTTACTCTTTGCGATCGATGGTCGTGATGCACTTCACTTTAAATTATATCATCTTTCTAATTGAACACTTAATTATAATAACCTATATATATATATATGTCATTTTATCGATTCAACGTGATCACTTCGAAAACACAAGGTGTTCGAACTTCGATGCCTTTATGAAATCGAACTCTGACCTTTACGATTATCGAAATCGCACTTATAACCCTATTCTATAATTATATTGGTGTGCTATGTAAATAAATATAAATATAAATATAATTCAAATCTAAGTGTAAACCACTATATATGTGTGATGCTTTTGTATTTGCAACTTAATCAATTTATACGAGTTAGAGATATGTTAGATCATGAGTACGAGAGTGTATGAGATCATGCCTACACTTGGGCATGGTGATTCGCTGAGATGGTATCGAAGCGAGAAATACACCGTATTCACATGCCTTACAACTCATGGTAGAATGAGACCCATGACGAGTCGGGTGAAAGTGAATTCAGTATAACCTCGTATACGGTGGCATATACGGCGACCCGATCACCCCAAGTTCAAATATGATAGTATGAGTTATGAGTTAAGTTATGAGGTTCGACCATAGGCTTTGGCTGTGGTGAGGTTTCTACTACGGTCACGTGAAACTCGGAATATTAGCGTCTATGTACGGATGCAACACCTCTATGGTAGTATGGGCTGTCACACGAAGTACATCCAGGTTACTACCGAACCTTTTTCTTGGAAAGCGTGAATTAGGAAAGTTGTCTCACTATAGTTTGTCCTAGGATTAAGTATAAGAGTATGATAAGATATGAGTATGAGATAAGATAAGTTATGATACGAGTACGATAATAAGATATCGCTCTGTAGGCCAGCAAAAGATAAAGAACTTAAGTCTCTGTACGTGTCGTTCGTTGCGTAGCCACTGTAAGGGCAACAACGTCTTTCAGCCAAGACGGATCTCTGGGAGAGATTATGAGTATGAGTATGTTATGAGTGAGTTTGGCCATTATGTCTCCCTATTGGCTGGATGGTGGAGTATGAGTATGACACGAGGGCGTTATGATATGGTGGTATGATACTATGTTGACTCCCCCATAGTTGCTCGAGCAGCGACTCTGGCACAGGTCGTTTAGGATTTCATGAGTATGTTAGTTACGCTCATGCGATGTACAGACGTATGTGCGAGAATGATAATAAGACATGATATGATATGTTATGAGATATGGTAAGGTACGTTAGGATATGAGTGTCTAGATTATGGTCTTACATTTATGATGTGAGCTTTATGATATGCATGTGATTTTGTCATTCTTTTGCTATCTGCTTTGAGATATTATATTTATCACTCACAAGATGCACCCACAATGCACCTGAGTAGTATGGGGTGGATTGGTGGTGTATCCCACTGAGTTTACGTGACTGAGTAAACTCATCCCACGATAATTTAACAGCTGCAGGTGACTATACCGACGGTGTGGACGTGGGTTTCTCTGATCTGATTAGTGCTGAGAACGTCGACGTAGTGGACGTTGATTACCAAGAGCCTTTGGAGGGTGACGTTACCGATTATCAGGATGACTACAGTGTTTATTTTGATTCGAGCGCCGGATATTGATTTAGTAGACTCGGTATTGGATTTTGCCTTATATCATTATCATTGACTTTATGCTTTCATTTTTATTGGATTTGTCTCCAATTTGGCTTACATGTTACTTGTGGATTGATAGCATTCTATCATACTTTATCAGATTTATTCAGCATTTATGATTATTTTATATTCTACTATGGTATGTTGGCTTTCACGGATTTCGTGGAACCATTATTGCGCGAGAACTCTGATTAGGTGTATGTCCGCTTAGCATATCCGGGATATGTGCAGGTCATAACTCGGAATTCTAGGGCCTCGAGATGGGATAGAATTTTCGGTCGTGACAGTTGATGTTTGAGATGTGTACCATGCCGAATAAAAAACTAACTCTTTGAGTGTATGTCCATGATCTCAAGACCCATCTTCTAAAAGTTGGGACAAAAAAAAAATTCGTGTTCTAATTCAAAGCGATTAATGCAGTTTGGCCCGACGAGATGGGATGAGGTTATAAGTTCACATGGTGTGAAAAATGGTGCCTTAGGAAAATAATTTTATACAATATAGCCAAACAGCCGAAAAAATTAAAATCAAACCATTATAAAATGTTAAAAATAAAATTTCCCATGAATTCTTTTATTTACAAGCCCATATAAAGAAAAATATATATATATAATTCCATGAGTCTTGTCAAACAGGGCCTTACAGAACTACTAAAAATTATACAAATTAAAGAGTAATAAATCACTAAGTTCATATTATTATTAATTAGGTACCCTGTCACCTTTAATTTTAAAAATTAGTCAACGAGAATGTGCTTCCCACAATATGATTGCTATATTAACGTGAAATGCATTATCGACTGACGATTTTATGCTAACGCATAAATTATATGTATTTACCTATAATCAGTCCATGCTTTCTCCCTGCTATTGAAGAATTAATCTATTCATGCTTTACAAACAAAACTAGAGCATGGACTGTTTATACCCAAATATAAGCACCACTCAATATTATAAATAAAGCTAAAATAGCTTTATAAACAGCTTCATCATCCTAGCTGTTTAATAGGAAACATGATTTTATTATTGATATGACAATTAGTGGCACCCATTATAAGCACTTGTTTCTTTATCAATTATCGATTATCAACCAATCAGGTGATCAAGCATTGATGATCCAATCAGCCAAAACCAACGTGGCACCAATTGTAAGGAGTAAGGACTCATCTCATATGCAATGATCACCTGATGAGCTGATCTTGAAGTGCTCATCATTTACTATCTTTACGAACTAATCTAACATGCAGTCCATCTCCTATTAATATAACAACATTCAATGTCCGTAAACATTATTACAAAGTTTTTCCAAACTACTCAAGTCCATGCCTTCAATGAAAAATTATAAGAAAGAAGGCTCCGTAATTGATATATATAAAACACAAAACTTGAACAGACCTATTGATATAGAGTATAAAGAATGATGCAAGGGCAGCAACAGTTTCACCTATAAAAATAAATTAAGTTAGTAAGATTGATTCCATCAACAGAAGTTGTTAAAATATCCGAAAATTGAAAAATGTTGGGGGATCTGTTTTCCCATACCGGACAGTCATATAGAACTTGGAACTTTATTTGGTATAATGGGACAACAGACAGTGCCCTGGTCTATGACAATGGGACCTTATTTAAATTTTCTAAATAACGTCTGGGATGAAAATTGTCCTAAATATAGGTGCTTTTTATTTAAGATCATGGTAGCACAATCAGTTTTCATTTCAAGTATTTTGGGGTAGTCCTAAATAACCTTAATTTGATCACCATTTTTGGCATGAAACTGAAATATTTCTTTTGGTTTAAAGCTGCTATATTGGGAAATATTTAGAAAATTTTATCTAGAAACGTAAAATATGAACCTCAACTAGCAAAACCATTAGCACGGAATTAGCAAAAAAAATGAAGAATTAAACAAAGGCATGGGAAGCTTCATGGGAAACAGATCATACCCACATTACCGTGTCATGAGATGATGAGAAAGCCAAACTCTCATTCGACGGATCACTGCCTTATATATATAAACTCCCATTAAATAAACTAATTATTTAGATAAAAATATTTCATGCATACCTGGAAATCTTCCTCCACAATTGATGTTTTCTTGTAGTGCCTTCGCTCACCTTACATGGACTCATCGGACCCGGAAGAGATCGAACAAGATCTTTATACTCTACATAGCTATAATGGCTCTCTTTGCAATCCAAAACACCTTCATTGAAAGAGAAGAAGCCTATTCTAGGCACATATTCAATGAAGAAGCCTATTCTAGGCACATAGCAACCTTCAACTATTGCCAATTTGAATTGTGACCTCAGTGTCATGGTCTTGTCCCTTCAACTGTTTTGCTGATCCTTATCCGTAAGTGAATTATTTGCAAACTTTTTAATGATCTTGTTAAATTTGTAGATGAGAGAGCAGTTGGGAAGTAGTTTTATAATGAAGAAACAATTAGTTAGGTGACATCGTGGCAACATGTCGCTAGTAAAATGCAGGATGCACACTGGATCATAACTCTTTCAAATTCAAATCACTATTTAAATAGTGCGTGAAGTCAGGAGGCGTTAGCAACGGGAACAATCTGTTTTATTATTTTTGTAAACTCTTTAAACTAAATCCTCAAGAATCAAAGGATTGTGTTATCTTTGCAATGCTATATATACTTATACTTGGATATATGAAAAATAAGGAAAACATTCTCAAAAATATTTGTGCAAATAGCTTTTATGTTACCAGAGCGTTTTGTCTAACGACGTTATTTATCTTCTTTTTTCGAATGGTTGCTCAAGGTCCTCTCATCAACATCTCCAACCTTGTTTCGATTCCTAAGAGCACCCATCTATTCGGTTATGTGGATAGATCCATTATTGCACCCGATAAGTTTGTAATCGGTGAAGATGGTGTTCCAACGTCCACTCTTACATTACAAAAAATAAGACTATTAGCGGCAGTTTTTTACAGTAAAAAGCTGCCGTTATTAACAAAAAAACTATTAAGACTATTAGCGACAAGAGAATTGGCGGCATTTTTTTTGTTAATAGCGGCAGTTTATGGCTGCCGCTAATAGTTTTATTTTTTGTAGTGTTACGGCTCATTATGTTGCATGGCAGCAACAAGATCAATAACTTTTAAGTTGGATCAATGCAACTTTAACACCCAATGGGTTATCAATGGTTGCTCGACTTACTTTGTCGCTTGTCATATGGTGTTCTCTTGAATGTCGCTTTGCTTCCCAATCACAGTTTCAAGTATTACACCTGCGGAATTAGCTCCAAACCACCAAATGTGGTGACTCATCTATCTCGGACTATCTAGATAAGATGAATCATATTGTCGACAACCTTGCACTCGCAGACAGACTGGTTGATGATGATGATTTCATAACTCTCATTATGAACGGTGTTGGTCCGTTATATGAGTCGGTTGTTAATTCTGCTCAAGCTCAAGAGAAATCTATTACTCTCGATAATTTTTTCGGTCGTTTGCTTAGTGTTGAAATGCGTCTTGAAGAGCAAAATGTTGTGCCATCTGATTCTCCACCTACTACCTTATTTGTTTCTAAAAATTAGTCCTACCGCGGTGGGAAAGGTGGTGTATCTTATAAAAGTCAGGTATCTTCTCATCCAAAAGTGACATCATCTGTCACAGGTTTGAACAACTCATCTTCAACTAGGCCAGTTTGTCTGATTTGTACTCGCCTGGGCCATTCAGCGATTAATTGTTATCATCAAATGGCTCATGCATATGAGGGTCGTGTTCCTACAAAGAAACTTGTAGCCATGGTCACTAGATCTCGTCCTTCTTCAAATGATCAAACTTGGATCACGGACACAGGTGCCTCCACTCATGTGGCCTCCGATCTCGTAAACTTCTCCATTCACAATCAATATAATGGTCCTGATAAAGTGGTTGGGGATAACGGGTCAGGTTTGGATATTTCACATATTGGTTCCACTTTCCTATCTCATCATTCATCCAAGTTTGTTTTAAATAATGTCTTACATTGCCCATATGCCTCATCTAATATGCTTTTAGTCAATCAATTTCTCGCGATAATCATTCTTATTTTATTTTCTCACCAACTGATTTTCTTGTGAAAGATCTCATGACGGGGAGGGCGCTTTTCCAGGGGGGCAGAGTGAAAATGGGTTGTGTCCCATCCGTTTCAATAATTTGGGTTCCAATAAACAACGATCTCTCTTTGCTTGGTTTTGAGATCGTGTGGTTTCGTCTACGTGGCATCAAAGATTGGGCCATCCAATCCGTCTATTTTAAAGTGTTTAGCTTCTAGTTTGTCTTAAGGCAACTATTGATAATAATCACTTCTGTACTTTATGTCATATTGCCAAAAGTACTAAGTTATCATTTGTTTCTTCAACTTCGATTGCATCATGCCCTTTCGAATTAATTCACACGGATATATGGACTGCATCATGTCATTCCATGAGTGGATCCAAATATTATTTACTTTTTGTGGATGATTATTCTAGATACACATGGATCTATCTTATGCGATTTAAGCACAAAGTTTTTCAAAATTTTGTGATTTTTAAAAAGTATGTTGAGTAGTTTTTCTTCGTTTCCATTAAAAGTCTTTAAAGTGACGGTGGAGGCGAGTATACAAGTAGACGGTTCAAGGATTTCCTTTCCTCTAATGGAATCGTGCACTGTTTATCTTGTTTGTATACTCTCGAGCAAAATGGGCTTGGAGAACGAAAACACCGCCATATTATTGACATGGGCCTCACTCTCTTAGCAACTACGGAAATACCCAAAGAATATTGGGGTAGACGTGTTTAATACTAAGATCTTGGGCCATATATCACCCTATGAGCGATTGTTTCATAAAATTCCACATTACTTCAATCTTCGGATTTTTGGTTGCTCGTGCTTTCCATATTTAAGACCTTATAATCAACATAAATTGAACTTTCAATCTAAAAAATGCAATTTTCTTGATTATTCCTTGAATCATCAAGGATATAAGTGCCTTTATCAACAAACGTGGGTCGTGTTTTGCTTTCGCGGTATGTTATTTTTAATGAAAGTGAATTCTTATTGCAGAAAGGATTACAACATCCATTTTCACAAGGCTCCCTGGAAGCATCTTCACCATTGGTCAATATCCCTCATTCATTATTACCATTGGCCATCAATAGCCCTTCATCATTACCTTGCTTGTTTGTGATTAAAGCTCTCCTTCTACCACACCTATCCAACCATAGGATTCCCCTTCAACCACACCTTTGTTATCAATTGTTTCTCATCCAACCCAAAATCCTCACACCATGGTTACTCGTTCTCAAGTTGGAACACGTAAATCAAACCCAAAATATGCATTGACTGTCATAGTGGACCAATATCCGAGTGAGCCTACCTCTTTTACCCAGGCCTCGAAAAATTCAAAATGGCGATCTGCGATGGGGCTTGAGTTTGATGCACTCTAACGTAATGGCACATGATCATTGGTGCCCCTTTATAAGGATATGAATATTCTTTCAAATAAGTGGGTGTATAAAATTAATAAGCGATTTGATAGCTTGATTGAATGTTATTTTGGCACGCCTTGTGGCAAATGGCTTTCATTAACAAGGCATTGATTATTTTGGGACGTTTAGTTCGATGGTGAGACATACTACAATCTGTATGGTCCTCACACTTGCTATGAATAATAACTGGTCTATTCATCAACTGGATGTGCAAAATGCTTTCTTGCACGATTTTCTTAGTGAAGAAGTTTACATATGACAGTCACGCTGGTTCGAAGATCCTAACTATCCTCATCAAGTGTGACACCTTCATAAGTCACTCTATGGTTTAAAACAAGCACCACAGACTTGGTTTAAGCGCTTCTATGATTACCTTGAAGATCTCGATTTTGAAGGATCTAAAGTCAATTATAGTCTCTTCACTTATCATCATCAAGGAGTTTCGCTTATTCTTATTGTCTACGTAGATGACATAATAATAATTGGGAAAAGTTCTACTTATCTTCAATGGCTCATTTCTAAGCTTGGAAAAGTTTTTGCGATGAAAGATCTCGGATCTTTGCATCACTTTCTCGGTATTGAAGCTACGTTCTCATCTACTAGCCTTCATCTAAATCAAGCGGCTTACATGATCCATCTACTACGTCGCACTAATATGGTTGACACTAAACTAATCTCTTCTCTAACGGCTACTGGAACAAAAATTATCACCTTTAGATAGGGACAGGTTAAATGATTCGAGTGAATACCGTAATTATGCAACCGTGGATTTCATCAATCCATCGCGACGATGTGCTGAAAAAAAAAAATGTAGTCACCACCTGGAGCTTTTGGTGTCCTTGGATACTTAAAATCAAGATCGTGTGCACCAAAGTGCTTGATTTGACTCCGATCCAGTCTACGCCAAAGGCTCTTGGGTAAGGGCTTCGGTTATCAATCGGGAAGATGTTAGGGACCCGATTGACCAGCTCATAAGCAGTCTTTACTATGGCCAAGTGTAAAAAAAAGTATAAAAATGAGCGGCACTTCCTCTTGCCCGAAGGCACTCCGATCTTATTTGAGACCCTCGCAATCACCAAAATTTTGGCGGCGTAACGACTCAAATTTTAGGATAGAGGAAAAATAAATAAAGAAGATAGAGGAATAGAGGGGAGAGCAGGAGCTCTCGAGCCCTTATTGCACCACCATGGATCTTCACGTGGGTGCCGATTCCAATGAACTTCTGATAGCACAATGGTTAGAGCAAAGTTCTAACTTCTAAGGCTTGAAGGCTTGGAAGGCTAGGTATGAGAGTATGATAATGATCTAGGCTAAGGCTTCAAAGCTTAGGAAGGATGAATTAATGGTGGAGGATGTGATAATATGAGGGAGAGGATGAATTTCAAAGCTTGAAAAGATTAGGGCTTGAAAATGGGGAGGGAATTCTCTAGAGTTTTCTCTCTCCTTTGGAGATTTTTCAAGTGCCTTAAACAAGAGGGAGGGGACCTCTATTTATAGATGGAGAGGTGATTAAGGGGAGTGCTTAAGGTTATAATTAGTTTAGAAATTAGGTAATGGTGAATCTAAGGTTTTTGGGGTTTTTAAGAGCTTACAGAAGAGGGAGTTAGGTTTTAATGGTGGATGATGGGGTAATGACTTAAGTGGCAAAGTGGTAGTTTTCAAAGCTTATTGGGGGCATAAGAGTCTCAACGAAATAAGCCCCAAGCCTTGGGATGGTCTACAAGTTAAATCCCCAATGCAAAAATCAACCATTTTTAAGAAATTTGGTTTTTTCTCAATTTTGAGAAGTTAGGGCCCGATTTTACAATTTCCTGCACAAATTTATATTTTTTAAATTATCATAACTTTTGATGTACAACTCCAAATTAGTCTATTCATGGCTCGTTGGAAATCTAAGAACCTCTACTTTCGAATGGTATAGGCCTTAGATTGGGAAACTATTTGTGAAAACCTTGGCACTCCTCTTTTCATTAGTTGTTTTGATTGATTTGCAAAAGGGTTTTATGGGTCCGTTTTAGGCTTTCTATGGGTTTGGGAAGGTTAAGGTTGCTTCCTAAGGGTTTGGGACTGGTTCTAAAGGTTAGACTAAGTTCTAAGGGTTTGGGAGGTGCTTTCGGAAGCTCGAGAGTGCGTCATTCTCGAAGTATGGGTTGATCGGGTCTTGGGCCAAATTTGGGTGTCTACAGATGCTCCTCATTGGTATCCGATTAGTAACTATCGTATGCCAAAGAAAGAGACATCCGAAAAGGCCCAAGGTATGCTAATAGGTCTGTCATATTCAAAATGAACCTCAAATATTTAAAAAAAAAAAAGCAGAAAGAGTGACGTAAGCCCAACACTTGGGATAACGTGTGTCACTCGAGAAGGAAAGTAGCGGAAGCCCCAACACTTGGGAAAACTTCGGCTCCTCAAGATCATCGGTCTCCAAGCGCTTAGCGACAATACTGGGCATAACTGAGGTGATGTGATCATGTTCGATGTTTGAGTTTTATTCTGAATAAAAGGCCCCGCGAGCGAGAGGGTACTGATCGATTCATAGTTAAAGATTGACATAAAGCAAAGACGCGAAGATCCACTATTTGTGTCCAATCTCATGAGACATTGATTGCCCCACTTGATTAGCCACGAGTGCCCCTACGTGAGGTAGGGTTCGAGATCTTTGAGCGAACCCATTGGTGTCGAAGTTAATATAGCACAACTACCGGAACGGAGTGAATATTGATGTGGTAACGCTTTTTGGGAGAATGTACCACCATAACAAGCCACATATTTTTTCTTTTCATGTATTTTTTGTTCGAGGTTTTTTTGAGCAAGCTCATCGACCCGAATTTTATTTTATTATAACTGCCCGAGCGGGTCGAATATTGATGTCAAATCGCTTTTTGGGAGTGTGTGCCACTTACCTTTTGCTTTTCTTTTCCTCTCTTCTTCTTCTCTTTTTTTGTTGTTTTTTACTTTTAGCATGAGCAGGAGCGCTTTGAGCAAGTACAAGCTACAACTTTGGAATGCGATAAACCTTGTCGGAGCGCTTCTTGAGAGGGTCATGAGGGCCTTCTTGATTGAAGTGGCTGTAATGCTCATGAAAAACATGCTCCTCTGTCAGATGCGTGTCTTATGGACTTGACATGCACATACTTTACAAACAGATCAAATATAAAGGAAAAAGAATATCGAAAACACCCTAACAGATTTTTTTTTAATTTTGAATGCATTTTCTTTTATCTCTTTCTTAGTTTTCAAGTGTCATAGCTGAGAGTATTTACAAGGTTTCTACAATGCACAAAATCGAAATTTTTTGTGTTTTTCTTTTTCTCTTTTTTACTTTTTGTGATTTTTTCAAGTGCAAAGGTTTATACAAAACAAGATTTTTTGTTGTTATTTTTTTTTTTTTCTATTTTTTGATTGATGCCTTAATCGCGAGAGGAGGCAACAGGGTCCCATTTTGAGACTAGTCGAATCTGGCTCGTGCAATTGGGCCTGGAGAGGATCCGAATTTTACTAAGGCCGGAACGTCCATCCCTTCGGATTGAGTTAACCTTTTATCCTTGTCTAGGGTCATATGTTTGATGATGCAGCCTGAAACTCTATCTGATCAGGACTCGACTTGAGCTAACACAAGCGGCAGGACTCAAAGACCAGATAGCGAAAACATAACCAAAGGAGTAACCGATTTTTCTTTTCTTTTTCTTTCTCTCTTTATTTTTCTTTTCTTTTTTTCTTTAAGCATTTTTACTCACAACGCCTAATATGAGTTTTCGCTATACCCGCTATCACCCTCTTTTTTATCCGTAGCACCCTTTCGGGTTTTCACTACGTCTATAGGTTTTACATTTTTACCCCAGGCGCCTTTTCAGGTTTTCACCTGGTCCACAAGGCTAGCTCTTTTTACCCCTGGTGCCCTTGTGGGTTTTCACCACGTCCTCTTTGCTTTGAGCTCGTATATTTTTCTTTTTCTTTTCTCTAAAGGCCACAACATGGACGTTGATTCCATCATAGCCGGCTAGATAAAATTCTTTTGTTGTCTCTCAGCTTAGCTCGTACTGACTCAAAAGATATTATGACTGCTCGTAGACCTTAAAGAGGGCTTTCTTCAGGGTTGTATCGTGGCCATGGGCTAAAAAGGGATAAGTTAGAAATTTTGAAGGTATTTTTGGGTTTAAAGGTTTTCCTTGATTGAGTTTCAGATTCCTTATAATACACTTCTTCCTTGGGAGATTTTTTTACTGTACATGCCCCATAATTTTTCTATCTCTTTTTCCTTTTGCTTTCTTTTCAGACCTCTATATTTTGGAGTTTTGTTTTTCTGATTTTTTATTATTTTTATTTTTTTTTATGATAACTCTTTTCTGATTTTTTTATTTGGTATATATACTTTCACTATCTTTTCTCTCTTTTTGGGAGGGGTTGCGAAAGAAAGGCTATTGGCAGCAAAGGGTATGAATACTTAGGGACGCTTTTTGGCTACTTAGCTTTGAAATGATGACCTCTTTTAAGGAGCCCCTAAGCAATCACGTATCCATTTTTATCAGTACTTACCTTGTCCTGGAGGACTAGGAGTAGAATCGTCACACGTATCCAGTGTTGATAAGCTCGGGAAAGTGATTTCCGTCCATTATGGCGAGACGAAGCACGTACCTAAGAGAGTACTTCACTAATGACATAGGGTCCTTCCCAGTTGGGTTTGCATTTCCCTCTTGGATCAGCGTGGAGAGAGGGAAATATCTTCTTGAGTATCGTGTCACCCACCTTTAAATCTCGAATGAGAACGCGTTTGTTGTAAGCGCGTGCAATCCTTCCTTGGTAGACCTGAGTGTGGCACAAAGCAAAGAGCCTTTTCTCATCAAGTTCAACTGCTCGAAACGGAATCTCTCTTTCGGCTTCCGATAAATTGGACTCAATGAGGATATGAAGTGAAGGTACTTCAACCTCAACTAATAGCACGACTTCAGTTTCATACACAAGGGAAAACGGTGTTACCCCTGTAGCGGTACGGAACAACGTTCAGTAGGCCCATAGTGCAAATGGTAACATTTCACTCCAGTCTCAGTATGTGACAACTATCTTCTCAAGGATGCGGGCAAGTGTCTTATTAGCTGGTTCAACGGCTCCGTTAGTTTGCGACCTATATGGTGACGAACGATGATGTTTGATTTTATACTGCTCGTATGAGGCTCTGATGCGCTTGTTCGCGAAGTTGGTATTGTTGTTCGTGATAATGTCCTTAGGCATGCCGAATACACATATGATATTGTTTTTGATAAAAAGTTTAACATGACTGGTCGTGATGTTTGTGTAGGATGCTGCTTCTACCTATTTTGTGAAGTACTCGATAGCGAGGAGGATGAACTAATATCCGTTGGAAGCTTTCAGATTAACCTTTCCGACTATGTCGAGGCCCCACGTGGAAAATGGCCATGGAGTGGTCATGCTGTATAGATTTATGGCTGGAGCATGTATCAGACTGGACTGTTCTTGACATTTGTAGCACCTCTGAACGTATTTGCAACAATCAGATTCTATGGTGATCCAAAAGTACCCTTGTTGTAGAATCTTTTTAGCGAGCATGTGGCCGTTGACGTGGGCACCGCATGCTCCTTCATAGATTTTTTTTATGACGTTGGCTACCTCGCTTTCAGTTAAGCATCTGAGCATGATGTTGTTATATGATCCATAGTAGAGGCACTCGCCGCAGATGAAATAATTTGATGCTTGACGTTAGACGGTCTAGTTATTTGCCTTGGTTGTGCCCTCAGGGAAAGCACGTGTTTCGAGGAAGTTCTTAATGTCTGAGAATTACAAACTCATTATCTAACTTTGTGGGTTCCTCGATCTGGAGGTAGAAGGTCGACTCATTTCTCTGCCCGATCATGATAGGCTTAATCTCGACTCTATAAGGAATTTCGACCATTGATGCTAATGTCGCAAGCGCGTCGGTAAAACAGTTCCTTGCTCACAGGACATAGGAGAAGGTAACCTCTTCGAAGCATGCTATCAAATCTTCGAGGTGTTCATGGTACGGGATTAACTTTTCATCCTTTGTCTTCCAATCTCCGTTGGTCTGGCATATTATCAGTTGTGAATCCCCAAACACCCTGAGATGAGTTACGTTCAGTTCAAGGGCTGCTTATAATCCAGCTACGCAGGAGATGAATTACGTTCAGATCAAGAGTTGATTATAATCCAGCTACACAGGCTTCATATTTGGCCTTATTATTGGTGCAGGGGAAATTGAGTTTGATGGAGACTGGTACGTGAGACCCTTTCGGCGAAATTAGAATAGCGCTGACTCCTTGACCTTCTACCTTTGATGCCCCATCAAAGAGCATTACTCATGACTCTTCTGCCTCTTCTGTGTCATCTTCTGTCATGAAAAAGATGTCTTTATCAGGGAATTCGGTTCTCAAAGGCTCGTAATTAGGTATAGGATTCTCGACAAGATGATCAGTGAGTGCTTGCCCCTTGATTGACTTCTGAGTGACATAGGTGGTGTCAAATTCTGATAAGAGAAGCTGTCAGTGTGCGGTCCACCCAATAAGGCTAGCTTTTCAAATAGGTATTTCAGAGGATCCATTCACGCCAGGAGTACTGCCTGAGAGAGCAAGTAGTGGTGAAGCCTCTGTGTGGCCCACACGAGAGCTAGACATGCTTTCTCCAGATGAGAATAACGCGTCTCATAATCAGTGAACTTCTTGCTCAGGTAGTAGATTGTCTTTTCTTTTCTACCGATTTTATTGTGCTACCCGAGGACACACCCCATCGAAAATTTCGTCGTTGAGAGGTACATTAGGAGGGGTCTCCCTGGTACAGGCGGTACTAACACTAGAGGGTTGAGGAGATAACTTTTGATTTTATCGAATGCTGCTTGACAATCATCATTCCATTCAACGGGTGAATCCTTCCTTAGTAGCTTGAAAATTGGTGTGCAGATAGGAGTTAACTGTGTAATAAATCGACTAATGTATTGTATTCTACCCAAGAATCCTCTTACTTCTTTCTCGATAGATGGCAGTGGCATTTCGATGATGGCTTTTACTTTGACTAGGTCGACTTCAATGCCTCTTCTGTTGACGATGAATCCTGGCAACTTTTCTGACATAACGCTAAACGCGTATTTTTGAGGGTTTAGACGCAGCTTGTACTTACTTAGTCTTTCAAACAACTTTTGGAGGTTTACCAGATGATCACCTCTTTCCTGAGACTTGGCTATCATATCGTCAACGTACACCTTGATTTCTCGGTGCATCATATCGTGGAATAGTGCAGTCATCACTCTCTGATATGTCGCCCTGATATTTTTTAATCCAAATGCACTCTGTAGCAGCAAGTGCCCCATGGAGTGATGAACATTCTCTTTTGTCGGTCTGCCTCTGCCATCTTGATCTGATTGTACCCAGAAAATTCATCCATGAACGAGAGCATCCCGTGGCTGGCAGTGTTGTCGAGCAAGATGTCGATATGTGACAAAGGGAAGTTATCTTTTGGGCTTGCGTTATTGAGGTTTATGAAGTCAATGCACATGCGAACCTTTCCATCTTTCTTTGGTACCGGCATAATGTTGGCTAGCCACTGTAGGTATTTTGAGACCATGAGGAAGCCGACATTATATTGCTTAAT
The DNA here is from genome assembly GCA_021018995.1 of Chloranthus sessilifolius. Lineage (NCBI taxonomy): Eukaryota > Viridiplantae > Streptophyta > Magnoliopsida > Chloranthales > Chloranthaceae > Chloranthus > Chloranthus sessilifolius. Next base: position 106,899,013 of record CM037594.1, on the reverse strand, counting down.
GACTTCGTCTTTCACTTTTAGCATCCGCTCTGTCCTGAGGCGCCTCAACTTCTGCTTGACTGGCTTGACATCTGGATACAACGATAACTCATGCTCGACCAAATCGGTGTTAGAACCAGGCATATCTTTGTATGACCATGCGAAGACATCTCGGTATGACCGAAGGAATTTAATCATGCTTTGTATTTCCTCAGGAGACAGCGATGTTCCGATCTTTGTGATTTTAGGATCCTCCTCAGTGCCCAAATTGACCTCTTCGGTCTGTTCAATTATTGGGGTAGGACCATTATCAAAATCGACATATTGGTCGAGGAGTTCATTGGGAAGCTCCTCACTTTGGACCTCCTTGTCTAGACTCGTGACTCCTACCTCTTCTTGTATTTTTACGGGAAAATGATCGATTTCATGTGGGACGAGTTTTTCAATTAAGGCATCATTTTTTCTTTTATCGAAAATTTTGAAAGACAATATTTTTAGATTATTTTGTGCTTTTTCCATATTTTTAACTTTTTCTTTTTCTATTTTTTTGATTTTTTCTTTTTCTTTGGGGATCGGCCCTTGGCAAAGCGGGTCTCTATATACACAGGGAATTGCTTGTCAGGGGCTAACCCCACTTTTTACAGGTTATTTTTTTTCTTGGGAAGCTAGTGTCGTATTTACGGTCATTTGATGCTTCCAAGGTTAGGGCATTGAAGCCCAATTCCTCACCTGAGGTGTCGCACCTTTGCTTGGTTTAGTGGAGGAGGCCGATTGAGATGACTTTTGAGGGTCAACCTCCAACATGTTAACCATAGGTTCATCTTAAACCTGGTCATCAAATATCAGTACAGGCTTGGGATGGGCATGTGGCTATACAGGCAGGGGTACCTCCTCTTTGAAAAGGGACAGGGAGGCCACGTCGATTTCGTTGAAAAGGGTGGTCATCACCTCTTTGAAAAGGGCAGAGGTGATGGGGCTTGCTGTACTGCCCCGTATTAAAATGGTGTCATGTTGGTGTTGGGTTATGAAGTCATTATTGCTTGAACCTCAGCCCCTGTTCTTATTTCATTCCTCTGTTCATTAAATTTTCGGACCCTGCTGGCCCCACTGGTTGCATTTTTGTTCAACTATCCCTCTCTCAATGCGTCTTCACAATGGTTAGCGTTTCTTACCAGGTCAGTGAAACTAAATTGATGTTGGTATACTAGGAAATTAAAGGTAACAGGTAGGACAGTTTTCAAGATCATCTCGATTTGCTCCTCATCGGGTATGTGGTTCCTCACCTGGGCTGCTAGGGCCCTCCACCTTCCAAGATATTCACTAAACGTTTCATCAGACTTCTGTTTCAATCGAGTCAAATCAGATTTGCGTGGCTCAATGTCAATATTATAGAGTATTGCTCTTGGAATAGGTGGGTTAAGTCTTTCCACGGTTTTATCATGGATGGCTCAAGAGAAGTGAACCATTTTAGTGCAAGGCCCTGTGAGACTCTTTTGGAATATGTTGATGAGGAGTTGTTCATCTCCACCATATTGACACATATCCCCACAGTAGGATTTTAGATGGGCGATCAGGTTACCTATGCCATTGTATTTTTCGAAGGTAGGCACTTTAAATTTATAGGGTAATGTCACCTCGGCAAACAAACATAAATCTGAGAAATTGGTAGCGTGAATTTCGGCTCCCCCTAATTTCATCAACTGCTTTTAGATTTTATCCATTTGCTCTTTCAGTAGTTCTAATTCCCTAGACTGTAGAATTGAGGTTGCTCCCCTAGTTGACTGCCCCCATTCATTCTCGGGTGCCTGTTGGTTAGTGAAGATGGGAGGTGGGGGGTTGAAATTGACAAATGCCCCTGCATAGGCCTCACTGTTTTTAATCTCATCATCTTCATACTGTTGATCAACATATGGTGGTGGAAAGGTGAGATTAGCATGTGAGCTTTGGATGGGTTGGGTAGGTTCCTGATGAGGCCACTGTGTTTGAGAATTTGGAGGACTGGTTTGTGGGGTGAGAGGATGTGGGAGCAATGGGTTTTGAGTGGGTTGATTGGGTGCTTGGTGAGGCCATTGTAGGTGGGGGAAACTTTTATGAGTGGCTCGTGGGGTGAATTATGGATTTTGAACGGGTGCCTGATGAGGCCCTTGTATATTTTGGGAATTTTGAGGAATTGATTGGGGGGGGTGAGTGAATGGGTAAATTGGTGATGGTTGATGGTGTGGGACGGATTCCCATATGGGGTTGGTAATGATGGGTGCGGATGGGCATGACTTATGTTGGATTGGGGAATTGGATGAGAGGGGTTTGCCATTTGAGGGGGAATGGGGGTTTGTTGGGTGTGGGTTTATATAGGAAATTGGGGGAAGGATGGAGGGTTAGAAAATGTAACCCTTGGGTTTGGGCCTAAATAGGCTTGGGATTGGGTATTAGGCCTTTAAAGCCCACTGGGATAGCTCCATGGTTGATAATAGACATCTTGGGTGGTGTGAATTATTGGTGGTTGATTTGGATTTTGGGGGAATGGGGTGTAGAGATTTTGGAGGTTTGGCTGTGAATTCGATGGTGCTTGGGAGGAATTAGGAAGGCTTTGGGAAGCCTTCCATATTGTATATGCTCTCACCATTTCTTCCATCATAACCATGGGATTGGTCATAAGAGGGGATGCGAAATGTTTCCTAGATGGGTGAAATGTATGGGGTGGTGGCGGTGCTTGGTTTGAAATGGATGGAAAATTGGGTACGACTTAGGTTGATGTGGGTGTATTTTGGACAGATGAAAAAATTGATGTACTCTAAGTGGACGGAAAAGAGGGTGTATTTTAGGTGAATGTGGAGGGGGAAGTGGTATATTTTGGGTGGATGTGGAGGGAAAATCGGGTGAAAAATTGGTTGTATGTTGGGTGGATGTAAGGGGAAAATTGGGTGTACGTTGGGTGGAGGGAAAAGAGGGTGTATTTTGGGTGATTGTGGAGGGGAAAGTGGATGCATTTTGGTTTGATGTGGAGGAAAAAATGGGTGCACCAAATGGTCCGGTAACGTTGAATGGGGATTGGATGGAGGGATTGGAGATGAGAATCTCCTTTATGTGGGAATGTGATGGGGATGAGTTTGGATCGGCAAAGGTCGGATTGAGCGCCCAATACATGGTTTGATAGCAAGTGGCGTATGGGTTTTTAGGTGAGGCCCAAAGACCTTCTTTTTCCTTCCTCTTCTCCCACGAGATGGTGGCGGGTTTGGCGATGCCGTATTTATGGCACCACAAGCTTTCTTTTTGGATCTTTTTGGCTTTTTGACTTTTTATTTTTTATTTTTTTATTGGTGATTTTTGAGTGATAATGATGCGAACTCCCTTTTCGGATGATTTTTAGCACTTCCAAAATTTCCTACGGCGAGACCCGGATGCCCTTTTCAAGAATCAAAGGGAAATTCTCTTTATCTTTAAAGTCACGAATTCTCACGCGGTAACCCGATCTCTCGAAAGAGCCAATAAGAGGGTGACTTCTCTTGATCGGCGAAAGCATTTGGGCACTTAGAATGTAGGAAATATTGGGAATCTTAAATCCAACGTACGGGGGGTCGGGGCAATGCCCCTTGGGACTTTTTTTTTCACTTTTCGGGTCTCTCCTTTCCGTGCCTAAAGGATACAAGGCTTTTTCAGAGTATTCTAACGCGCTCCCTAAGGGTTTTAAGGCATTTGAAAGTTCGGTCACCCACCCGATATACCTTCGACACGTATGCCTTCTCAGATATTGGATGGGGTGATTCTTTTCGGGATCATCACTACTAGGGCTGCCGCCCTACTTGGAACTGGGACGATTGTATCTCTGCTTAATTTTTCAACCCTTTTGTAAAATCTACCTGCACAAAAATGAATTAATTAAGTCCTTTTGTTCAATTTTGAAGTTCAATTTTAAGGGAGTTTTTCTTAGTTCAAAAATGGGTGGTGACAATCCCGTGCCGCCTAAACGGGTTGGCGTCCACTGTTGGAATATGATTCTAAGTTAGCAAGTAATCCTTCAATCGGCTAAGGTGTGTAAAATGATCAAAAAAGAAAAAAAAATACTCAAGTAAGCCTGTCGATCGGCTAAGGCGCGTAAATGATAAAAAAACATAAATGCTCAAGTAAACTCGTCAAACGGTTAAAGCGTGTAAATGACGGAAATGTAGGGGTAAGTATAAAAAATGTCGAATCGTAGGGATAAGTATAAAAAAGTACAAAATCGTAGGGGTAAGTATGCAAAAATGAAAAGTTAGTAAAAAAGAAAGGAAAACAAAAAACACATGCAAAACAAGGGCTAACGCTTCAAGGAGAAGCTCTACATGCTATCCCCAGTCGAGTCGTCATTTATGCAACTATGGATTTCATCAATCCGTCGCGACAATGCGCTCAAAAAAAAAAAAAGAGTTGCCACCCCGAGCTTTTAGTGTCCCGGGATACCTAAAATCAAGATCGTGTACACAGAAGTGCTCGATTTGACTCCTAATCGGTCTACGCCAAAGACTCTTGGATAGGAGCTTCGGTTATCATTCGGAAAGGTGTTAGGCATCCGATTGACCCGCTTGTAAGCAGTCTCTACTATGGCTAAATATAAAAAAAGTATAAAATCGAGCGACACTTCGTCTTGCCCGAAGGCACTTTGATCATATTTGAGCCCCCCGCAATCACCGAAGTTTCAACAGCGTAACGGCTTAAATTCTAGAATAGAGGAAAAATAAATAAATAAGGTAGAGGAATAGAGGGGAGAGTCGGAGCTCTCAGGCCTTTTTTGCACCATCATGGATCTTCGCATGGGTGTCAATTCTGATGAGGTTTCGGTAGCACAATGGTTAGAGCAAGGTTCTAACTTCTAAGGCTTGAAGGTTTGAAAGGCTATGTATGAGGGTATGATAATGATCTAGGCTAAACCTTTAAAGCTTTAGGAAGGATGGATTACTGGTGGAGGATGTGATGGTATGAGGGAGAGGATGAGTTTCAAAGCTTAGAAAGATTAGGGTTTTAAAATGGGGAGGAAATTCTCTAGAGTTTTCTCTCTCCTTTGGAAAATTTTCAAGTGGTCTAACAAGAGGGTGGGGGCCTCTATTTATAGATGGAGAGGTGATTGGGAGGTGCTTAAGGTTCTAATTGGTTTAGAAATTAGGTAATGGTGAATTGAAGGCTTTAGGGTTTTTAAGGGCTTACAGAAGAGGGAGTTACGCTTTAATGGTGGATGATGGGGTGATGACTTAAGTGGAAAAATGATAGTTTTCAAAGCTAATTGGAGGCATAAGAGTCTTAAGGAAACAAACCCTAAGCCTTGGGAGGTCCACAAGTCAAACCCCCAATTCAAAAATCAACCATTTTTAAGAAAAATGGTTTTTTCTCAATTTTGAGAAGTTAAGGCCCTATTTTGCAATTTTTTGCACAAATTCGTATTTTCAAATTGTCATAACTTTTGATGTACAACTCCAAATTAAGCGATTCTTAGCTCGTTGGAAAGTTGGGAACTTCTACTTTCTAATGGGATAGGCCTTAGATTGGGAAACTATCTATGTAAACCTTGACACTCCTCATTTCATCAGCTATTTTGATTGATTTGAAACGGATTCTATGGGTCCATTTTAGGCTTTCTAAGGGTTTGGGAAGGTTAGGGTTGCTTCCCAAGGGTTTGGGAATGATTTTAAAGGTTAGATTAAGTTCTAAGGGTTTGGGAGGTACTTTCGGAAGCTTGGGAGTGCGCCGTTCTCAAAGTATGGGTCGATCGGGCCTTGGGCCAAATGTGGGTGTCTACAGTAGTATTGTTGGAGCCTTTCAATACCTCACACTAACATGACCAGATATTGCTTTTGCGGGGAACCAAGTATGACAATTTATGCACACACCAATAACTTCTCATTGGGCTGCAGTTAAGAGAGTTCTTTGTTACATCAAGGGCATGATTGATCATGGCCTACTATTTCAAGCAGGTTCTATTGCTCTTCATGGTTATTCAGATGCGGACTATGTTAGATGTTCGTACGATCGGCGAACTACTGGCGGTTATTGTGTTTATCTGGGCTTCAATCCTATCTCTTGGATTGCGAAGAAACAACCAACGGTATCTCGATCTACTACCGAGTTTGAATAGTGACAATTAGCCCAAACAACTGTTGAACTCTCTTGGCTTCGCTCTCTATTTCGGGATTTGCGGATTTGACTCTCTGACACACCCATTATTTGGTGGACAACATCAGCTTGATTGCTCTCGCATCAAACCCTATTTTTCATGCACGTACTAAACATTTAAAAGTTGATTATCATTATGTCCGTGAAATGGTAGTCAACAAGGAGTTAGACGCACGATATATTCACACCCTTGATAAAATAGCCGATATTTTCCCTAAGGGATTTCATCTGCACGCTTCAAATTACTACGAGACAAGCTCATGGTTCGGCTCCGACCCATTCGCTTGTAGGAGTGTATTAGGTGACACATAGTGACATGTGACAAGTACAATATAGGATGCACACGGGATCATAACTCTCTTTCAAATTTAAATCACTATTTGAATAGTGCGTGAGGTCTTGAGGTGTTAGCATTGGGAGCGCAATCTATTTTATTAGTGTTGTAAACTCTTTAAACTAAATCCCCAAGAATCAAGTGATTATCTTATCTTTGTATTGCTATTTATACTCACACTTGGATACATGGAAAATAAGGAAAATATTCTCAAAAATATTATTTTGGGAGGGGGTTGGGGGGTCCGGGGTATGTGTTTGGCGTTGTATGCTGTAGGAGACTTAGACTCTAATTCTTTCTGGCACATTTTGTCGAAAAGCTAAAAGTATCCCAAACTCGAAAAGACTTCGATTTAGCGTGTAGCCCACACCAATTCTCAAATGCGAGAAACACTCACAAGCGGATTCTGAGTTTTTCCTGTTTATCGAACAAGCGCTATAGGTTTTATCGTGTGTTGGTAATCAAATTGATCACCTAATACCAACTCATAACAATTATTCAATGGGTAGTGTTTGTTTGCACCTATTGTTGCCAAAACCATTGACTACTTTAAATTAGATGACAAAGATCATTTATCATCATAATCTTTCACATAATAGATTTTGATACCATAGGTGTACCAAGAGACGGTCAAATTTTGGTTCCATATGACATGCATACCGAAAAGTGATCCTAGAATCATATCTCATCAGATGGTCATCCTCAAATCATTTTTTGAGATGCGTTTCATATGGAATCAAAATCTTCCTGTCATAGTACACTCATGGTCTCAAGATTCATTGTATGGAAGATTATGATGAAGAACGATCTCTATCGTTTGATTCAAAGCAGTTAATGATTTTCAGCATTGGTGCCCTTAGAGATTCGGTAAGTGCAAATAGAGCTACCATTAATCAATTAACTTGTATAAAAGTTCAATTATTAGTTTATTACCATCATAAATAATTAGTCATGGATACGTTAATCAGACATACAAGAAGAAATTCATCATTGTTATCACAATTTTTATTCTATCTATTTAGGGCCTGCTATGCATGAATAAATTTCATGATGCATATTATTTGTGAATGGTGTACTAATAGGACAAACAAGGGACCAAATTAATGAAAACAGAAATGATAGAGAATTACCTTAGAATCGAGAGGTTTACAGATTAGCATAACAAAGAAGGAATGTATGAGTGTAAATTTAGTGAATGATATAACTTGGAGGGTGATTTAATCAAAACAGAAAATCATCTAGCATCCAAATTGACCTAGTTTAGGCTCTAATTTACACTTAAATGGTAGATTTGAAAATGATATCTCAAATAAAATTAATGCCGGATGGACGAAATGGAGAGGAGCCACTATAAAAATAAGGGTGTTTTAGCGGCACTTGCTGTTAAGGCAATTTTTTTTAGTGGCAGGACTAATAGCGACAGTTTTCGGTAGCGACAAGACTAATAGTAGCAGTTTTTTGTTAAAAAAATTGCCGCTAGTAGTCTAATTTTTTGTAGTGAGCAAGTGGAATATAATGCATTCATAGAATTTCACTTCGATTGAAGGGGTGTTTTTGTAAGACAATGGTAAGACTTATCATAATATATGATGTGGACTATTGGGCTACAAGGATATGACAAGAAGATTTGAGTATATGAGGCCGAGATAAGTATATTAAGATGGATGCATGGAGTAACAAGAAGGGATAAAATTAGGAATGAATATATAAGATAAAATTTGAGAGTAACACTTGCATAGGAAAAAAATTAATAGTGTAACTTGAGGTGATTTAGACGTTTCTATCAGAAGCTAAAAGCAAACCTTTAGTGAAGCTTGAGATGTCGCAAGCAGAATGAAGTGGGAGAAGAGGAAGTCCAATGAAGACCTAGAGGAAGACAATGAGAAGGGACATAAAAAATTGCGATGTTATAGAAAGCTCAATGCTGATTAAAAATTATTGGAGAAATTGAAATCACAAAGTCGGATAATCCATGGTTTATATATTAGTGTTCCCTGCGTAATGTTAATGTCAGGTTGCACAAAAAGTTGTTTATGAGACAGAGTCAGATTTCCTCAGCAGCCCCAGTAAAATGATTTCCTCAATGGAGTTCTAACTTTCTTTGTCCCTCAGCAGCCCCAGTAAAATGATTTCCTCAGCAGCCCCAGTAAAATTCTAAAATGGAGTTCTAACTTTCTTTGTCATGTGATTTTTATGGTTATTTTAAAAAAACTAAAAAAATTCTTAACGAGTCTAAAAAATGAAAAGCATCTCTATTTAATCTTTAAAATATTTAGAAGTTAAAATATTAAGGTAAGACCTAGAGGTAATATTAAGTATCCACTCATGTACCAAGGGGGGTACATGGGTGATGGGTCAATCTCCCTCCCAGTAAAACCAGTCGGAGGAAGGGACAATTATTTATTACTGCCAAATTAGTGAAAAGTTTAAAACATACTTTCACTAATTTGGCACTTATAAATATATCTATGCTTTTCTTTGATTTTTGACTAGTTTGGTAGAGGAGGATTTACCACAAGTTATAATGGCTCTCCTTGTAACATATTGTCATGAGATTAATGTAACCAAGTTTATATATAGGGATAATTAGAGAAACATGCCTCAAAAATAAACTTTTTAGCAAAAAAAGACTGACTTCAAATGTTTTAGAAAAATCGTGCTTTCATGGATTTTGGAACTTCATAAAACCGATGAGAGAGGTTGCACAATTATGTGCGATGAATGGACAGGTCCCACAAAGAAGAGTTTGATCAACTTTTTGGTCTACAGCGATGTCGGGACAATATTTCTAAAATCAGTTGATGCTTCAAAACACGCGAAGACAGCTGATTATCTCTTCCAACTAATGGATAAAGTAGTTGAAGATGTTAGAGAGTACCGAGTTGTACAGGTGGTAACAGACAATGCCGCCAATTATAAAGCTACAGATCGTCAGTTAATGTTGAAGAAACGTCACTTGTATTGGACTCTGTGTGCCGCTCATTGCGTGAACCTCATTCTTGAGGATTTGGGAAAGAGAAGCAAAGCACAAGCAACTATTCAGAAGGGAAGAACAATTACTTCCTACCTATACAACAGTGAAAAGTTGGTAAATTTGATGAGAGATTTCACCAAGAACGAGCTGCTTCGACCTGCGATTACACGATTTGCCACACAATTTTTAGCCCTACAGAGCTTGGCTAGATATAGGCGTGAGCTGAAAATCATGGTCTCTTCTAAAGAATAGAGAAAACATGAGTTAGAACTCCCACGAGCAAAGAGACTTGCTTGTAATGAAGTTGCCGACCTGATCTACAGTCCCCAGTTTTGAGCAGATGTTGACCACCAGATCGCCGTCACTACCCCGTTGGTACAAGTGTTGAGGTTGGTAGATGGTGATGAGAAACTAATGATGGGGTACGTTTATGAGTCGATGGCTAAAGCCAAATTGACTATTAAAACTAAATGCCCGATAAAATATAAACGATATTGGACAATAATCGACAAGAGGTGGGATGCACAATTCTACCAGCACTTGCATGTCGCAGGTATAACATGCTTAACTACTTATGTAGTGATTTTTATTTATTTATTACTTTTTATATTATTCATTGTTTCTATATATTGATGAGATTGTTTATATTTGATGTATAGCACACTACTTAAATCTGGTCTTCCAATATACGCGACGCTTTGAGTTGATCGAGGCCGATAACGTGTACAGCGGTTTACTCAATGTGATCCAGCGAATGCTCCCTGAGTTAGCAGAGCAAGGTCAAACCATAAGAGATGTGAGTAATAATATCTTATAAGTAATAATGGATGTGTCATATAATATGTTTATTGATATATAGAATGATATATTCCGCAAGAGACATGGGTCATTTGGGACCCAATTGGCGCAATCCCAAATCAAGTATGATAAACTCACTGATTGGTGGATGCATTATGAAAGTGATGGCCCGATATTAAGGCGGGTTGCCATGAAGGTTTTATCGCAAACTTGTTCCTACAACTGTGAGCGAAATTGGAGCACCTTCTCTCTCATTCACACGAAGATAAGGAATAGGCTAACTATGAAACGATTGAAAAAGTTAGTCTATTGCCACTACAACATGAGATTAAGGGTCAGAAATAAGTAGAGGGCCGCTCGCGGTAAGATATTATATGAAGTCTTAGTTCATACAATTTTTATTTGATCTAATTGATGAGGCATCAAACATGTACTAATTCATCTATCATATTTTACCTTACAAATAGTGAATATGTTGATCACATCCAGTTGGATTATATATTCATGGAGGATGACCCTTTAAATCAGTGGATCGAAGAGAGAGAAGAGCCAGTGTTGGATACTGAGGACACCGCATGGCTGGATAATGCTGAAAGAGTAACAGATGAGCAGGCTTCCCAACCATCGAGACGAAAACGAAGATTGAATCGTCATTCATTAGTTGGATGATGAAACACAGCCCGATAGTGATAATGATGATGGTGGGGGTGATGATGGAGGCGATGAAACCCATGCTGACACCAGTGGTGGAGGGGATGATGTTGATCCTTATTCTTATGGAGGTATTGCCACATGAGATGATAAGCCAGTAACAGTGTATGACACTCTTACATTTAGAGGTGGAGGGATTGAAAGAAGAGGAGCGTCAGAATCTTACCAAACACCACCTCCACCACCACCACAAGGTCCACAAGATGATGTGGGTTATATGACTTCTAGCTTCGGAGGATTTAGTTTGTAAAATACCGAAGATTCAACAACAAGTAACCCATACTATCAGCCTCAACCAACCTATCCCGGGCCATATGACTTTGTTGGTCAAAATTTTGAAGGACCAACCTTCACCTATTGCACTAAGCCATATTCGTCGCTAATGCCTCAGTTTTAAGGAGACACATGATCATGGGTATCAATATGGCCAACATTATAGGAAAAGCTCGCGCATCGATGATGATGATAACGAGGGCCAAGAATCACCACGAAATTCAATGTGGCTCTAAAGTAATTAATTTTTTTATTTATAATATACCTTTTAATTTTGATAATTAGTCATGTATAATAAAAATTTGATCATTAGTCATGTACAATGAATCAATTATGTTAAGAGTGATCTGTCCTTTATTTTGAACTTATATCCTAATATATTTTTGTTGTCTGTTAATAAAATTTTCATTTATTAAACAATAAAAAAGAAAAAAAATAATTGAAAGCTGTTAGTCGTAATTATGCAATACTTTAATTAGGGATCCGTCCTATTATGAAATATGCATCAAATAAGCTTTAAATAAATTTTAAAAAAAGTAAAAAAAGTAGAAAATCATTAAATTTATTTTTCTTAATTTTTTAGAATTTTTTGAAAATAAAAATAAAAATTTCACTGTGTCAAACCGATACATTCAATGTATCGGCCACTACCCGATATGTATCGTCCTGACCTATACGTATCGTCCTGGAGGTCAGGACGATACGTATCGGTTTTCCGATATTTTGACCCTTGGCCATAGTAATACCTTTGCGTTTGACAAAGGTAAGGAATATACAAATTTCTTCATTTCAGATCTGATGGGATCATAGAAAGCTTCGAGAACCGAATTTATGGGAGGGGCTTTAACGTTATTTATGATATTTTGGGCATCTCCATCAAAGCATACTCTACAGTAGTCATGATCTCTTGCTACTAGAACAACATCTTTGAAAGTAGCGGCCTCAGTGCCTCACAGTGATCAACCCCGTTGACGTTGTGAATGATCTTGGCCGATGCCGTTAACACTTCCACCTTGCAATTTTTAGCGTTAATACCAATCCCACCTTTTCTATGGTACTTATCCAAAGAGCCATCAAAGATAATTTTGTTTGTATTGGTGTCGGGTGGTTTCCATTTATCATCCATAATTGCTTCAACCCTTAGTGCATATCTTAAATTGGTCGTTGAGAATTTCGTCGCTAGATTGTAAGCTTCAGTGACCACCTCCATCGGTTCTCACGGTTTTTCGCCATTGATGATTCTGTTACACTCTCTCCATATGGTCCAAGCTAAAATAGCGAAAGATTCCAAATGTTCACCATCGTGAGAAGATATGAATTCCCTCACCCATTCGAAGCAAGTTAGATTATGTTGGAGATAGGCCCGACCACCGAGAGGAGAAACGAACCAACACCTCGAAACTTGATCACAATCCCAAATTACATGCTCCACAATCTCTGCCTCCTTTCCGCATATTCCACAACAAGGATCTGCATTCTTTAACTTGTGATTAAGTCTGACGTTCACGGGCAAAATATTTGAACACAACCTCTACATATACACCTTAACTTTGTTTGAAATATTAACCGCCCAAATGGTTTTCCACATTTGCGCATTCTCATTAACACTTGATGTAGTGCCAGTACTCCCCCTGTTCTAGTTCTTCCTGGGCCTTGTAATAACTAGACTTCACATAAATATTCAGTTTTTATCTACGGCCCATACTAGTTTATCATCCCCTGGCTGAGAATGGAGGGGGATGCTCTCTATCACCTCAGTTTTCTGGTAAAAAACACTGCTGAAGGAGATTATGATTCCACTGTAATGGATGTTGGTGAAGTAATTCATGTACCCGAGTTGGACTGGAAGATCCCCTGACAGAAATAGGTTTAAAAGTATTGTCCAGCCCAATTTGTATCGATCGACCGTCCCCCACCCTCTGGCTAGAATCCTTCTAGCCGAACTGATACTCTGTCATGTGTAGGATTCATTTTTGCCTCTTTTAGCTTCCAAAAAATTTGAATGAGGGTAGTATTTTGCCTTTAACACCCTAGCTACCAAATAATTTGGCTTTGAAATTAAGCGCCAACCTTGCTTTACAAGTAGAGCCGAATTAAAAGAAGATAGATCTCGAAATCCCATACCTCCCCGTGATTTTGAGCTACACACTTTCTTCCATGATGTTCAATGGATCCCCTTGTTCTTTCCAAAATGACCCCACCAAAAGTTAGAGATTAAAGACGAAATCTCTCTAATTAGCCTCGTCGGGATTTTGAAACAACCCATGAGATAGGTTGGAATGGCTTGTGCTACCGCTTTAATGAGGATTTCCTTGCCTGCCTTAGGCAACAATATTTCCTTCCACCCTTGGAGTTTCTTTCAAATACGGCTCTTGATACTTTCAAATGCCGCTTTCTTTGATCTCCCAATAACTATTGGGAGACCCAAGTACTTCTCGTGGATCACAGAATCTTTGATGCCTAGTAAATTCTAGATTTTGTCTCTATCATTCGATTTTACATTCTTACTAAACGACAATGTTGACTTGTCAAAATTGATTTTTTGACCCGAGGCATTTTCATATAGTAGAAGAATACATTTAACTTCCCCACACTCGGTCTCATTTGCCCGATGATAAGCTAAACTATCATCGACAAAGATAAGGTGGGATATACAAGAGTCCCCTGACAAATTGCAAGACCCAAGAGAGCTTTACGCTGAATAGAAAGGTCAATGAGATTAGTAAACAACTCGACGCAAATGATAAATAAATAAGGCGAAAGAGGCACCCTTGTCTAATGCCACGGGTGGGGCGAACATTTACTATATAACATATTTTCACTAGAAAAGAAAAGGACATGGAATTTACACAACCCATGATAATATTGATCCACTTTTCGGAAAAACCCATTTTGCGAAAAGTACATTCAAGGAAAGACCATTCGACTCCATCGTACGCCTTGCTCATGTCAAGCTTTAGCGCACACCATCCCTTCTTCCCATACCTCTTGTTTTTCTATTTCAAAAGCTACAATGGAATTGTCATTTATCAATCTACCCGACATGGAAGCACTTTGTTTTGGAGAAATGATGAGAGGAAAAATATTTTTTAGTCTATCGGCTAAAACTTTTGCGATGAGTTTGTACACCACATTGCAAAGGCTTATCAGCCTAAAATCAGTGAGTTTTTTGGGATTTTTTTGGGGGGATTAGCACCACATACGTATGGTTGACATCCTCAAGGGTAGAAGAACCGTTGAGGTAGGCTAACACGAATTTGGTCATGGGTTCTATAACAATGTCCCAGTATTTATGGTAGAATAGAGGAAACATACCGTCAAGTCTGGGAGCCTTCAAAGGATGCATTTGGTGGAGAGCTTTATGAATTTCTCTGGGGGAGAAATCACAGGTAAGGGTCATTTTGCTCAACCGTCACCTTCTGTTGGATGCCTTCTATCGCTTCATGAATACTCTGTGGATTTGTGGGTCCATTAAGTGAAGCTAGCTGGTTTATAATGATATTTTCAACATCATACTTACTAGTTCTCCAAATACCGTTCTCATAAAAAAGCCCATCAATGTGATTTGTCTTTCACCTCGCCGATGCTCTCACATGGACGAATGATGTGTTCTTACCCCCCTCCTTGAGCCAGAGTGCCTTAGATCGTTGTTGCCACATGATCTCCTCTTTTTGTAAAGCCTCACTAAGTTCTCTCTTGATTTGGTCCTCTCTTGCTTTATCATGAGGTCCCAAGATGCATGCATCTAAGTATTTCTGTAACCTATTGATGTTGGTTCTTACATTTCTGAACTCGGTTTTGTTCCAGGCAGACAATTTTATAGAAGTATTGCCAATCTTTTCATGGAATTCCCTGATTTGGCATTCCGAAGGAATTACTCTATCCATCTTTTATCAGATCTTCACATCTTTTATCAGATCTTCACATCTTTTCATTGAATTCCCTGAAAGGCATGGTTCCATTCTACCATACATAGTCAACTCTTTGTTTGGATAGAAGGATTAATAGGGGAAGGTGATCTGAACTGGGTGAGGATAGATGAAGCACCCTTGCCATAGAGAAAATACTATTCCAGTGTCTTTCTTCTATGAAGTCGTCATCCTCTCTTCGGTTATTCCAAGTGAACGCGGATCGGAAAATCCCAATTCAATGAGCTCACAATCATCAATGGTTGCTTGGAATTCATTAGAATATGTTTGGGATGATTTTATACCTCCATTCTTTTCCGAAGGGAAGATAATGTAGTTGAAATCTCTTGCACACACCCACGGTAAAGGGGATCTATCTTTTAGGCTTCGGAGTAGGTTCCAAGGTGAATCTCCATTTGATGTTTTCGTCCTAGTCCGAGACATCTGCGTCAAATTATGCGTAGAATATGAAAGGAGAATAACAATCAGGTCTTCTATCCAAAGAAGGGCCAAACCCCCTGATCTTCCGATGGCATCCACAAATATACCTCTTGAGAATCTTAATTTCACATTCTGAACATTCATAAATGATTCCATTTTTTTTTTGCCTTTGAAAGAAAGACATATTTGGGGAGATGTTTCTGAATCAGGAAACCCAAAGAGTGAATTGTTCGGGGATTCCCTAATCCTCGACAGTTCCACCATAAGGTAATCATAATGCCTAGGCTGATGCTCACCCGTTGCCAATTTCTGGGAGCGAATTTTCTTAGACAGAGGACAGGTGGAGGTGTCCTCATTCGTAGAATTTTATTCGGAGAAGGGTTGTTTATTTAATTAGATTTCCTCTTAGCTTTTGGGTTGGACTTTGACGAATTTTGATCAGCATAATTATCCAATTGGGAATTGAGAATTTCAATCAAGGCTAGGGAAGGTTGGAAGGGACGAACATTGAGGGGGTTCAATTGGGATTTAGGTTTGGAGTACTCCTCTGTTTGGATTTGGATGAGTTACATCGGATTGGATGGATGGGTTGGCTGAGTCGGATCGACCAAGATTTGGATGGGTATTTGGATCGGATTAGTTGAAATAGGTATTTGGGATGAATTTGGTGAGTTGGGTTAGTAGGGGAGGGATTTGGAGGGAACGTTGGGTGTTCGGTTTAGATGGGGTCCTCCACGGGTAATGAGGCATAAAAAATGGGAGGTGGGTTAATGATGGGAACATGGCGGTTATCTAGGATTGATGAAGGTGAAACGTCCACGACTCTTAGGCCGAGCCTTTCAAGATTATCTTCCTTCTCCCTAGACGGTTTGATCTTGTTGATAATTTGAGACTTTCTTGCCCTTGAGTGAAATTCCATCGATCTACAGAATAGGAATGGCTATTCAATTAATTCTTATTTAATTTACAGATTACAATAACGCCAACAAACACATACAACACGAGATATATGTGGAAACCCAATCACTCGAAAAAACCATGGGACAAATGTCCACACACCAAATCCATTATGAAATAAATGAGTACAAGGAGTTCCAAATGATATACCGACAAGTGCACATGCCCTATCAAACCCCCAAGCACTCCAACTTCCCGTCGCAGGTAGCCTCCACAACTTTTTGATTTTGATGTACACCTTTACTGTTGATGGCCTCACAATGATCCACCTTGATCTCCACAAGGCTCCAATCACACACCCTAATCACTAGGGATAATCACACTCAACTCACTTAAGCTAAATAAGATTTTAGAAGATGAAGAAGATAAGAAACCTTTGAGTTGAAAAACTTTTAGTAAAACCAACAATAGTTTCAAAGGTTGAAGAAGATGAAGTTCTAGGGTTTTGCCTTGAGGAGGAAGAAGCTATATTGCTTACGTAATCTTCCGACTGATTTAAAAAACCTTTTATCAAAAACCCTAAAACCTTTAAAATAGGAAAAGTCTAAAAAATCCTTCATCACAAAAGAAACAGAGTTGTTGTCGAGTGGTCCAACGACGCGTTGTTATAATGTTGACAACGCGCTGTTACAACATTCAGTTATATTAAACATACTTTTAAGGGTACGTGTTAACGACAACAAAAGGATGTGACTGATAACCTTATTCATCAAGGTGAACCTCATCCATCTTGACATACACACATATCCTAAGAGAGATCTACACGATTTTCGAAGTAGATCGTGACAAACAAGATCTAACATTGAGATCCGTGCCCGATCGTCATCCAAATCAGCAGCCGGGATTTCATCATCTTCTAATGAAATTGTCAGTGTCGGCGAGGAACTCCCCAAAGCCTTTCTATACCTTCCAGACAGAACTTCTGTGCTGCTAGATACGAGGGGAGTTGGGATGAACCTCTAACTCCTAGGAGTGACTCTTAACCATGGTCCACATTAAGGATGCTGAGTTCCCTTTTCATTTGATGTGTGAGGGTTGGTGCATTCTCTCTTGCTATGCCCAAGAATCCCACAAAAGTAACAAACAGTAGGAAGTCTCTCATACGAAAATGAAATCCACTTCTTGTCATTTTCCAATCGTAGAAAAATTCCTCTACAAAGAGAGATAGTGATGTTGATAACAATCTGAGCGCGAAGGAAACGGCCCCAGGCTCAACCTCCTTCATCTGTATCCACATTAATTGTCCTTACCGCCCGATTCCCAAGTTTAAAGCCCATCTTCCTCGTCATAGCTCCTAGAGGAAGACCTTCCTTTCTTATCCAAAAACATGAAGTAGAGAAACTCCTCTCCAATGGAGATAGTGGATTGAATGGTTACAATACTAAGAGGTTGTTGTCAAAATTCCATGGTCCTAGGCACATCACACGATCCAAGTGGCCAGATGAAGGGAAATGGAAAATGAATGTGTTTTCCTCCACCACCTCGATTTTTACCTCCATCCTAACTCCCCACATTTTCCCTATGGCTCCTCTCAACGCCTCAAGATTTATTCTTTGGTCGGCCAAAGTTTTTCCAAATGAGACAATGGACAACATCACCTTCAAAATCGTCTTCCTCCGGGTTAACTTCTAAGCATTCAACTTCGGTTAGCATCAATTTATCACTCATCTCTTCCATACGTCTCCAGAGGGTATCTTCCATGACAGGCTCACACCTTTTCAGAGACACCTTGAAATCTCACACCGTTCTCACCTCGAGCACAAGGAGAAAATCAAATGTGAGATTTACTCACAAGATACTCTCACGTCACCGGAGAGAAAAAAAAAACTCATGTAATGCAACCAAGTTTGCAGTACATGAGTCACTGCTCTCAAATGAACCTGATCCGTTAAGGGTAGAATGAGTTTTAAAATAAAAATATAGTATTATTTATTTATTTCTATTACAGCATGCTAGCTGATTACACTATAACTCGAACCGCGAATTAGCATTTTGATGGGGTCCCTAACAAATTGAACAAACCAGAATGATATTCAAATATCCATTTAGCCACCAAATCTTTTCTGACTTGTAGCTCTGTAATATTTTTTTCACTGTTAAGTTATTTTGTTGGTTAATCATAGTAAGTGTTAATTTTTAATTTTAAAATGGATTAACGAGAGCTCACCTTAGGTTTAAGATCAAACTATCACCCTCACATTTTCTGGGCTACTGGCAAACTTATTTACCAACCCGAATTGTTCTTTGGATAAAATGTGCTTCTCACTTAACATTTTCTCCTGTAAAAAGTACTTTTTGAAAAAAGCAAACCAAACATGGTATAAGGTTCTCAAATCTGCTCTAGCTCGGCTCGAAAGTCCACTAGCAACTTAAGTTCAACACCTTATTAATACCTAAGCCTAGAAAGCCACACCTTATTATTACCACGTCGCTGAAGCATGGAGAATTGGGCTTGGGTACTTAGAAGTTTGATTTTGTATTTTGGATGGATGAATTATTTATACATTGATCTAAGTTTAGCTTATTTGGTCAAAAGTGTACCAACGCAGATTTTATGGAGTCTACAAATCTGTGCATCGTATATAACCATATAAGTTCATTCGTAAATATAGACGAACCTTGGCAGGCTTATTATCCCTTGCACATGCCTAGCCCACAACGAACTGTCACAGCCCAAGCCCAGCCTGATTTGGCCTGTTTATTCATAAATTAGCTATAGAGTTATAAATAATACCTCCATATTTAGGAAAATAGAAAAATTGATACAGATTCAAATAATTAATAAAAAAAAAATATAATTTAAAAAAATTCTAAAATTAAAAAATTACAAAATATATACTCCTTTAAAGTCTTTTAAAAGAGTTAGTTGCCAATGAGGTCCACTCATCATGAGTGGATACGGCAATTCACACGTGTGCATGCATGAGTTTCTAATATATGAAACTCTCTGCACACCATAGAGTCACACAACCGTATCTTATTTTACTGCCCAGGGTGAAATCTTTTTAAAAATATTACAAGTGAAACCTAAGATACCTACAAATATTAGTCTCTATCTTATATTACGGTGGGCCTAAAGGGTTAAACCTGAGCCCGACTAATTTTATTTTTGGGCTTATAGTGCTACCCAAAGCCCAACTAGCGGACTTGATGACCAAACCGGAAAACCCCCCCTTAAACCGGTTTAGGCCTGTTAACAAGCTCGGCGGGCAATCTAGCCCAATAGCTGACTGGGTCTACGATACAAACAGTAGCAAGTCAATGCCACCATACTTTCACTGATTTTATTTCCCTAAATATCTGCGCATCTCTCAAGCTTGACTAGCATAGCATTACAAAACTTGACACGTGCACTAACCAAGGCGATAGACGCGTGTCCGTGGCAGAAGCTCAATAAATGCTCGCGCCACGAGGTCATCTCGAAACCAGTAGTGAAGAAGATGACTCCACTAAAAGAGCCTTTTAGCTGAATAGAAAGGTCCCTCTTTTCATCTTCTTCTTTCGGAAAGAACCTTCTCCACTCTCTCTCTCTGCCTTTCTCTCTCTCTCTCTCTCTGAGATTCTTTCTCATTTCGTTAATGGATTCTCTGCTTTATTCTACAAAAGGAATAAAGATGTTGCACTCGCACTCGTTCGATTCAAATAAAATTATTGTTCCCAAGTTCTTTGGATCTTCTTTTTCTACAGCTAATCCTAACTCTTGTTCTTCGATCGGTAGATGTTGCTTCTTCAACATGGGGTAATCTGATCCGATTTTGACATTTCCGTGCTTCATTTTGTAGAATTCGATAGCTCAGTTGTGTTTTGTGCCCCATTTTCTTTTTGTCATTGGATAGTTTTAATTGAATGTTGATGATCGAACAGTGCGATTAATTTATTTTTTAATGGATCCGTTATTGTGTTTGAGTTATATAGGTGCAGAGTATTTCCCTTTTTTCTGTGATTAGTTGTAGATTTGTAGAGAGGTTCTAGTTTGCTATTGGATTTGGAAGATAGAATGCAAGTATGATCGAGTTATGTATGAAAGTGTTTTTATTTGTTAGTTTGATTTGATTATTAATTTAGGTAGTAATTTGGAGTTCTAGTTTGCCATTGGATTTGGAAGATATGGTGCAAATATGATGGAGTAAATTATGAAAGTTTCTTTATTTATTCGTAAATCTATTGATTCACAATATAGTTTGATTTCATTAAAATAATATAGGAAGTACATTTGAGGTTCTAGTTTTCTGTTGGATTTGAACGATATGATGCAAGCATGATCGAGTGATGTATGGAAGTTTCTTTTTCTTTTTGATAGTAAATTAATTGATTCACAATTAGTTTGATTCAATTAATGATTAATGATGTACAAAGTAATGTTAATGCCTCAAATATGTATTTAAGAGATTGGCAATAGATTTTATTATTTATTTTATCGGCACAAGTGAAATATATTAAAGAAAAGGAAAGGGATACATACCTGAGCGTTAGTGAGACACTAAACATAAACACCCAGACCTACAAATGGAGTCCAGACACTATCGTAAAAGACCAAAACACAGGCCTAACCAGCTCCGGGAACCCAACAGCGGCCTGCCAAAAAAAGCTTACTGGAAATCACTAATCCTCAGCCGTCTCATCCCAAAGCTCCCTGATCATCCTGATCCGGACCTGGCCCCTGCAAAATGCCATCCACAACCTAGTTGATAATACTCTCCTTAAAAACCTCATCACCATCAGACCTTCTCCACCTCTAAAAATATGGTCATTTTTCTCGAACCACATAATTGCCATATGAGCAACCTCCCAGCAGGATCTCGTGATTCCTTAAAACAGGGGCATAGCCAGGATTTTCTTCTAGTGGGGGATAGCGATAGTTGACATACATTAATAGTTGTTTTGCCGCACTTCTTTTTATTAAAAACAATAATAGAATTGAAGAAATAACAAAAAATAGAAGAAATTTTACAATAGGTTGCTAAGGCTGGGTGCTAATACACTGTAGATTCGGGGGCTTGCAAATAGAAGAAGACTCTATAAGAAGCCTACCATATAAATTTTCCAAAGTTATATACTAGCTACAACCTCCATACTTCTCTACCTGGCTACGACCATGTCTGAAATCCCCGATCCATCCCAAGCAGCAAGCACACATCCCACCAACTTTGGGAAATAAAAAATCATTTGGAACTACCCCAACACCATATCCCAAATCTGGGATGTAAACCCACAATGAATCATCATGTGGTTCACGCCCTCTTGGTATTTGCCGCACATAATACAATGCTCTAAATTCCATGTCTCCTTTCAGAAACTGGTCCACTGTTGAGATTTTCTCCCAGGTCACTGTGCTTTCCAGAACTTAACCCAAACCTAAGAGGCGTTCTTACCTAGCAACCATATTCTCCTATCTGGTCCTTCTCTGTTAGGCTTTCTTTTATGCAGCTCAGCCAGAAGCCTAGAGAGGCTTTCAATTTCTTTCTCTTTCAGATTTAGGCTTTCTTCTATGCAGTTCCGCTAGAAGCCTAGAGAGGCTTTCAATTTCACCCTCTTTCAAATTTCTTTGCAGCTTAATCTCCTACAATCTAGCACTGCCAACTCCCCTTGCTATCTCGAAAAGCAGGATATCACAGTCCAATGTAAGCTTTGTACGATACAATTAAAGGCGGAAACGATTAACCAAAATCATACCTCTGCCCATGATGCGTTAATTTATAATACCAAGATTCGAGGGTCTTCAAGTCTATGCAAACCTTTCCGAGATGTAGAGATGGATACTATAGGCTTCTTTCTCTCGTATGTTTTTGCTAGACCTAGGATCTCAAAGATAAAACGGCTTTATAATCTCTCTACCGTTATTGAGAGATTGTGGGCTAAAATTTAGCTACATGATTCCACTTTCCAAATAATCACTTAACCGTATGGGCATGATCTCATTTTCCAAAACCCCCTTAACTATATGGGGCTAATGGGCCAAATCATAGTGGGTCTTAATGTGACAACTGGACCACACCGGATCTTAACTGAGATCCGGCTAACATTCTCCACTTGGCCCATGTTGACATGAAAAATAATTTAGAAAAGAAAGTTAACGTATGACCATACTCATTTTGAAAACAAAATAAATAAATAAATAAATAAATAAAAGTGACATCTTTCCCCCTTTTGGTTTTGGATAATCTTATACTCTATTGAATGTTTTTCAAACATATGAATCATCGCGGTTAACACCTAGATTAATCAGACATTACCTTCAATGTATTACAATGCTTTTAGTCCCATCCAACGAGTGTTATATGTTGTATAGTGCTTTATGAATAAACTTCCAGTGCCTATTCTAGGTCCTACTTTATTTGTCAATATGGAAAATCTGTCATCATTTACCTTATATATACAAGCTTAAGTTAGACAGATAAACTAAGAATCATCAATAATTAATTGCAAATTAAACTTGATGGTGTCATGATGTACATCAAATTCATTAAAAATCAATTAGGCCCATATGATTCACATGTTCTTTATACAATTTGGGCGGTAACCCTTTTGTCATGGGATCCGCAATCATTGACGCGGTTCTAATTTCCTCAATTGACACCTGACGATTCTGAACACGCTCTCTAACGACAAGATACTTTATGTCAATGAACTTGTTGGTATTGATACTTGAATTGTTGTTAGAGTAAGTCACTGCTGCAGAATTATCACAATAGATTCTTAATGGCTTAGACATAGAGTCAACAATCTTAAGTCCTGTGATAAAATTTCTCAGTCAGAGAGCCTGTGCTGTAGCTTCATAGCAACCCACATACGCTGCTTCCATGGTGGAAGATGTGGTCAACATTTGCTTCTTGCTTCTCCACGAGATAGCGCCTCCAGCAAGAAGGAAAATGTATCCTGAGGTTGACCTTCTAGTGTCAAGGCAGCCACCAAAATCAGAGTCTGAATATCCTATCACTTCCAGATGATTTGATCGTCTATATGTAATCATGTAGTTCTTTGTTCCTTGCAGATATCGCATTACTTTCTTTGCAATTCGCCAGTGATCAATTCCTGGATTGTTTTAATATCTGCCTAACATTCCTATTACAAATGCAATGTCTGGTCTCGTAGAGACTTGAGTATACATCAGACTACCTACTACAGATGCATAAGGAATATTTTTCATTTCCTCCCTTTCTAAGTTATTTTTCGGACACTGGTGTAGACTGAATTTGTCACCCTTGACAATGGATGCTTCCCCAGGTGAGCAGTTTCCCATTCGAAATCTTTCTAACACTTTGTTGATGTAGGCCTTTTGAGATAGTCTTAATGTCTTTTGAGACCTATCTCTGTGAATCTCTATGCCAAGGACATAGGATGCCTCACCCATATCCTTCATCTCAAAGTTTCGAAAGAGAAATTGCTTTACTTCATGTAACAATCCCAAGTCATTGCTTGCAAGCAAAATATCATCTACATATAGGATTAAGAAAATGAATTTGCTCCCACTAACCTTAGTATATACACAATTATCTACAACATTTTCTTTAAAACCAAATGGGGTTATAACGTTGTGAAATTTATGATACCATTGCCGGGAGGCCTGTTTTAGCCTATATATGGATTTCCTAAGTTTGCATACCAACTGATTTCTTTCACATGAAGAGAGTCCTTCGGGTTGACGCATATAAACCACTTCCTCTAAGTCTCCATTTAGAAATGCTGTCTTCACATCCATTTGATGTAGCTCTAGGTCATAATGAGCTACCAATGCTATGACCACTCGCAGTGAATCTTTCTGAGAAACTAGAGAGAAAGTCTCATGGTAATCTATGCTCTCCTTTTGAGTAAATCCTTTAGCTGCAAGTCTGGCCTTATATCGTTCTATATTGCTATTTGAGTCTTTTTTAGTCTTGTAGATCCATATACAACCAATGGCCTTGACTCCCTTAGGCAATGGAACGATATCCCAAACATGATTCTTAGTCATAGAATCCATCTCATCCTTCATGACATTCAACCAATACGAGGAGTTTTCTTCATTCATGGCTTGTGAAAATGAAAATGGTTCATCTCCTATTCCATGGTTAGTCTCTTGAAGGTACACTATATAGTCAGACGAAATTGCTGATTTCCCTACTCTTGAGGATCTCCTTAAACCTGTTTCTTCATCTTCACCTTGCGGTGATTGGATAATAGGTTCAGGGATAACTTGATCTTCATGTTGTAAGTCATTATGTGTCAACTGCTCTTCCATTGTGACATCCGAAGGATTGTCTTGAATCACAGTTGGCCACTCTTTAATTACAGGTAATATATATGAATCTTGCATTTCCTCAAAGTCTAAACTTCAAAGTTGGAGACTCCCACTGAAGTTATGTTCAGGGATAACTTGATCTTCATGTTGTAAGTCATTATGTGTCAACTGCTCTTCCATAGTCACATCCAAAGGATTGTCTTGAATCACAATTGGCCACTCTTTAATTGCAGGTAATATATATAAATCCTGCATTTCCTCAAAGTCTAAACTTCAAGGTTGGAGACTCTCACTGAAGTTATGTTCCTCAAGAAATTTAGCATTTCTCGCTTCAACAATTTTAAGCGCTTGATTAGGACAATAGAACCTTAATCCCTTGGACTTTTCTGCATAGCCAATGAAGAATCCACTAACTGTTTTTGAATCCAATTTTTTCTCATATGGATTGTACACCCTGACCTCAACCGGATAACCCCATATGTGTACATGTCCCAAACTAGGTTTCCATTCATTCCATAATTCAAAGGGTGTTTTAGGAATTGATTTAGTAGGAACCCTGTTTAGGATATACACAGCGGATTTTAAGGACTCACTCCACAGAGATAAGGGAAGATAGGAGTTACTTATCATGCTCCTCACCATATCCATTAGCGTTTGATTCCATCTTTCGGCTACTCCGTTTTATTGTGGAGAACCTGACATTGTGTATTGTGCAATAATGCCTTCACGTTCAAGGAATTTTACAAATGGACATGAATTTTGTCCTTTGCTCGTGTACTTGCCATAGTATTCCCCTCCCCTATCTGATCTCACGATTTTGATATTTTTGCCTCTTTGTTTCTCTACCTCTACTTTATAAATTTCAAAAACATTTAATGCTTCACTTTTATCATAAAGCAGATAGAGATACATAAATCGTGTATGATCATATATAAAAGAGATGAGATATTTCTGACCATTTAAACATTGAGTTGGAAATGGTCCACATATATGGGTGTGTATGATTCTAACATATCAGAACTCCTCATTGCACCCTTTTTGGCATTGTTGGTCTGCTTACCCTTTATGCAGTCCACACAAGTCCCAAAATCAGAAAAATTAAGAGTTGTAAAGACTCCGTCAGTTATTAATCTTCTAATTCTATCTACGGAGATGCACCCTAATCTCTGATGCCATAACCATGAAGACTTCTCATTCACGACATGTCCTTTAATACCAATATTGTTATGCAAGGTTAAAAGATTTTGATCATAACTGAGTTTCATGTGAAGTTTATATAAAGCATTAACTAGATTTTCAGTACTAAACAAAGAGGAATCTTTAAACAGACTAAAGTTGGGTCCAACGAAATTAAAACCATAACCACAAGTAGCCAAGCGAGAAACAGAAATAAGGTTTCTAGAAAATGAAGGAATATAAAAAGTTCTTTCTAGATCTAAAACAAAGCCAGATTTAAGGATGAGTTTAAACGTCCCAATAACTTTCACATGTGAACTAATCCGATTTCCCGAATAGATGCATCGTTCACTTTCCGTTGGTTTCCTTTGGTTGATGAAACCCTGCATGGTATTGGCAATATAGATTGATGAACCTGAGTCAATCCACCAAGTGTCATGAATAATATCAATAGTATTTGATTCATAACACACCAAAGACAAAAGATTACCTTTCTTTATGAGCCAAGACTTATATTTTGGGCACTCCTTTATGTGTCCTGACCTCTTACAGAAGAAGCATTTTATTTGCTCCCTATTGCCACCTGGTGCAGATGACTGTTTCATTTTCTTCTTCTTGCTAGGATGGACATCATTTCCTTTCTTAACTTGTCCCTTTCTATGAGAAACTAGATGAGTACTTTCTAGTTTTTCCTGCTTCAACCTCCCTTCCTCTTGAACACACATGACCAACAATTGATTTGTTGACCATTTGTCCTTATGTGTGTTATAGGAGATTTTAAATAACCCATATTCTATTGGAAGGGAGTCGACTATGAATTGGACAAGAAAGGCCTCAAAAAAGGTAATCTCAAGGGAGTGTAGCTGGGCAGCTATATCCCTCATTTCCATAATGTATTCGCGAATTCCTTTGTTACCATTGTGCTTTATGGAGGAGAGCTTATTCATTAGGGTACTGACAAGAGCTTTATCGAAACTTGTGAATTGTTCCTCAACGGCATCGAGAAAATCTTTAACTTTAGTTTTGTTTGGGATAGATCCTCTCTAATGCTCTTCCCAATGTGGGACTTAATTAGCATTAGACTCAACCGATTGGATTGCTCCCATTGCTCATACAAGTTCTTTTCAGTTGGCATGCTAGATTCCGAAGGGATGACGGGTTCATCCATTTGTAGTGTCAAATCTAAATTCATACACCCTAATGTAAGGAGAATCCCCTCCTTCCAGTCCGAAAAATTATCACCAATTAGAATAGGAATGTGAGTTGGTCCTTTTGAAATAATGGCAGATGACAAAATTGCAATAATTAAAGGAAAAAAGTGTTTACAATGGTGCTATGAAGAACATAAAAATCCTTACTTTATTTATAATGTTAACCAATGTAAACATTCTAGATAATAAATCGATGAGATATTTTAACCCTCCTGTGGGTAGGGGTTGAAACACACTAATGATTTATTTAAATTGCCTTACAATGAGACTAAGTGACGAATGACATCAAAATAGAAAACTTTCCCTACCTGTGGGCATTAGGAAAAACTCTATCTTAATGTCATGCTCAACATCTCATTCCAAAAAATAATTTAAAATGCATACTTTATTCTAAATGCATCATTGTAATTCAAGATGCTGTGGCTACTCTTTAATCTATGATGTATTTAATCCTAATGGTGACCTCAAGAGAAACACTGGTAAGTTCTGCTTAATAAAGAGCTCTGATGCAGAAACAGACTCCATATAAGTGTCTGAAAGGTCCGAGATACTAAAAAAACATATATAATATGTGAAAATTTGATATCGATAGCCCCCATAAATAAATAAATAAAATTGGGCCCTTATCGGGTTAGGTCTCGGATCTGGTCAAACTTTGACCCGGCCCAGGTTGGGTCTTGGATCTGGACAAATTTTGATTGGGCCTAAGCCAGGTCTTGGTTATGCGGGTCAATAGGTTAATGGGCCTAGAGCCCATAAAATTATAAGTTAAAATTTTAAAAATGTGTGAAGCACCTTTATGGTGCTCCACCCACATACCCAATCAACTCCAAATAGCCCATCTTCCTTAACCAAACGTCCTTACCAGAACTCCCAACAGTACACGTCTCTGCATTTTGCAGAGACGTGCTCATGCATGGGAATGGCCGATCTGGACCAGCGACCATCTGGCGATTGGCGAACGATGACTGGCGACTCTCCGGTGACTGGCCGATGGCTATCGGCGACTGTCCGGTGGCTGATGACCATTTGATAATGCCTGCGGCGGATGCTCAGGTGGTCAAAAAATTTCTCAAAAATTATCAAAAAATCACAATTAATTCGAATTAATCCATAGAAATAATATCATTAAAGCAAAAAAAAACTTCTCCATCAAACATGATTTGTAAAATTTGGAGAGAGAGGAGCCAAACTCAAAAAACTTTAAGGTCAAAATTGGCCATGAAAGAGTTAAACTTCTTCTCTTAAAATCATAAGGCATCAAATAAAATTAAGCAGACACCATGATCAGAGATACCTGCTATGATACCACAATGTAAGCTCTGTACGATAAAATTAAAGGTGGAAACGATTAACCAAAATCGTACCTCTGTCCATGATGCACTGATTTATGATGCCGAGATTCGAGGATCTTTAAGTCTATGCAAACCTTTCCGAGATGCAGAGATGGATTCTACAGGCTTCTTTCTCTCGTATGTTTTTGTTAGACTTGGGACCTCAAAGACAAAATGGCTTTATAATCTTTCTACCATCATTGAGAGATTATGGGCTAAAATTTAGCTACATGATTCCACTTTCCAAATAATTACTTAACCGTATGGGCATGATCCCATTTTCCAAAACCTCTTAACTATATGGGGCTAATGGGCCAAACCATAGTGGGTCTTAACGTGACAACTGGGCCACACCAGATTTTAACTGAGATCCGGCTAACATCCAACACCAGATTAGAGCCTCAGGATATTGAGAATTTAGCGCATTGTTTCCACGATATTCCTTGTTTAGAAGGAGATTCTATCTCCTTTCCCACATCGAACCTATGCATCTATAAACCGTCACCTTGATGGAGAAAATGCCTTCCACCAGGCCGAGCACCTCCAAACTCTTCCTAGAAGCACAGTCCACTACAATCCATTAGGCTTGTACTTGGCCAGCAACAACTGGACCCAGAAAGCCTCTCTCTTAATGGCTATTCTCTATAACCATTTTCTAAGGAGAGCAATGTTCATTTCACACAACCTTCGTATACCACTACATCTCTCCTAGTTTCTAAAATGACAAGTTTCCCAGTTCACGAGATGGAACTTCTACAGTGACTCTACCCTTTCTGAAGGAAATTTCTCTCAATCTTCTCTAGCTGATGAATCACTCCCATATGACATCTGAACATGGACATGTACTACATCAGGAGGTTCAACATCGTCGCCTTAATGAGCATGAGCCTTCCAAGTCGCTCGTTTCTTCTCAAACCTTGTGACCATCACCAAGCTCAGCTGAAAACCCCAGGGTATGGTCAAAGCACCTCCCAATACCGCTTGTTAAAGATGAACTAACCATTCTTTAAGTCAATGACTTGTTGCTTAGTTAAATACATCTGACCTAAACCATTAGGAAACCCCACTTGTTCCCTGTTTCTTTTAATGATTGTCCCATCTTTGCGCATTGCTGAGCAGCCATGCCAATGACAGACAACTCGCTTGCCAAAATTAACATTTCCGCACTGATTACACGTTCAGTCCCCCACTCTAATCGTCGCCGGACGCTGGGGGATGTGCCTAGAAGAAGCACAAGTCATCCTCTGGTCTAGATTGGCAATGGATGGAGGGGTTGTTTGGATATAGAGAGTTGGTCTTGTTAAAAAATCCATTGTGAATTTCTCATTTTCCATCCGATACTTGATGTAGAGGTTTCGGGGTATGTTACCTACTTACTACTACAACTGTCTATTATGAGACCAATATTGATACTTGGAACTGCCTGTCTCCAATAGTTTAAAATTATTCCTCTTGACTATCCTAGGGTCTGCTATCATAGTAACAAAATTCTTTGATTTTTTAAATAAGTCATAATTTAAATCACAACTTTTTCATTAGTCACGGTTTAATAGTGACTTATTGAAAAATTCACTTTTTTTTCTTCTGAATTTTGCAATTAAATTGCTAATTTTATGTTTTTATCACCATGTTCATGAAGTGTAATCTTCATTATTTAGAAGATTTAGCAAAATAATATTTATAAATCTCTAGTTTAAAGTTTTATTTTAGTTTTTATTTTTAAAATCCAACTAGATATAAGTGAATCATGGTTTCTATTTATTTATTATTATTATTATTATTTTTTATGTTTCAAAATTTTCTAATATCTCTTCGGGAGCCATTACTTGCACACAAGAAGATTGCCGTTACACAGTTTAAAATAAAGACTTGGGATTTTGGGGACCCGTTCCATGTGAAAAGACCATCTGAGCCATCTAATTTGAAGGCATGATCTAAAGATCATGAGTGCGAAAGACTGTCACGAAACACGATCCTTGTCATCTGATTCAGTGCAGTCATAGGTCATTATCTGATTCACCAATTCACTGATGTTGAATAAGATGATAGAGTTCAGTTTTTGTGCCAATCTTTTACACTAAATTTTTTTATATCATGGTCTTCAAATCAGACGGCTTAGATGATGTTTCATGGCACAGGTCCCCAAAATACCAAGTCTTTCTTTTAAACTATATCTACTAGTTAGACCCTAAGACTGGTGTGGGCATCTAGAGTTCCTAATTCATATGGAGCCATCTAAACATCAGTCTTAAGTAGCCTTCATCTCCCGATTCCACAGGCAGCATCTCTCATGCTCTCCTTAAAAAACAGAGTTGCATCTTCTTCATAGAGGAAAATATATGCAACATCCATCTTTTTCCTACAACCATATGCCCAATTCTTTTTGTTGCTTTTTTTAGTAGAATCATTTATCATCAATGCTTTAATGGAATGTATTTGTTGGTTTCATTAACTGTTGTGAAATGACTGCAGATTGAGATCAAGCAAAACTGTAATTACTAGTCAGAACGGAGGATGCATCTCTAAGGCATGACTAATCTTCTGCTGATAGTGTTGCATATAACTTATTATTAAGCTACTTTTCTTTCACAATACATGATATGATTTTATTTTGGCGTAGGTTAGACAAAGTGATGCAATGAAATGGAAGACTACAGTTGTTTATGGTAACCGTGCCCAAGAAAGTGTGCTTGAGGTATTTCTCTTACTTGCTAATATGGACAGTCTTTTATCTTAGTTATACCCCTATAGTTGCATTTTTGGGTTGGAGTGAGCTAAAGAAAACATCATGTTTTACAGCGACACTACTTTTAACTGGAAAATTTAATTATTCCTCATTATTTCGGGAATAGTGATAACATATACAGGGTTGTGTCTTTAGGATCAATACATAAACCATATAACCCTGTGACATTACTATTAAAAAGTTCTTCCTAACTTTCATCTTATCCTATTTGTTTAAGCACTTCTGAGCATGCAAAGTTTCTCTTGATCAAAGAATGCGTATTTGTTAGGTGTAGATTGTTCATTAATGCCATGTAGCTTATCATATCAGTTATGTTAGGCAAGACCGCAAATGATATCCATCCTTGTCGATTTTGAAATTCCTTGGTGCATCAGGTTATTATTTGTCAGCTTCTACCGACTTTTTGTGTGTCTGTCTGTGTGTGGGTGGGAGGGACTTTAAGGTTTACATTTTAAGTAGGATGATATAATCCTAGTCACAAAGTCGGGGTTCGGGAATAATTCGGCAAGGTTAAAATTCGGCAAGTTCGGGGAAATATTCGGAAGAAAAATCAGAGAGAAAAAATAATAAAAAAGATTTAAATGTATAAATTTTTTAAAAAAAATATTAAAAATAATGATTTATTGAAAAATTTGGGAATTATTTGCAAATTTTTAAAAACATCAGAATTTTGAAAAATTCGCGATATTCGAAGATAATTGAAGGACGCTGTGCATATAGAGGGATTAACAAGGAATTTTCCTATCAGTTGACGTTGTTCCAGTTGTTCAATGAGATGCTTGATACATTAGAAGGTTCCAATATTAGATTGCTATCTGATAACTGGAGAGTGGCAGAAAGCTTGCACACAGATCTTGTACTTTTGTGGTCTGAACTAAAATCTTTATTAGCATATATCAACTTTATAATTTTAGATACTTTTGAGAGCTTTCAAATTAATTATTTCTCTTACAGTTTCTCCAATATTTTTCAATCATTAACCTATTCAAAAGAAAAGTCTTGTCGTTTCGAAAGACATGAGTTCGTTTCTCTAGTAAAGTTTTTTTTCACCATCACTGTCCTTTCTAGTTTGTCTTTGTGCACTACTTGATCATGCTGATCTTCAAAGAATTAATTACTGAATTATTTGTATTGACGAATGCACATTTCTCATAAATGTTAATAATTGTTATCATGAAAATTCTAATTTTTACCACTGCATCTTGTTGGCAATTTGTTCAGCCTGTCCAAGAAGTTTCATGCCCTCCAAGTTGTTTGTGGTGCCACAGTGATGATTGTATTTATGTTTTAAGCAAATTTTTATTTTCATAATACATTAATATGTCCTTGAGTCTTGTTTCTATTATTTTCTATATAATAAAATCCAAAAATAGGATGTGTGACTTAACTTTTGATGAATAACGTTTGTTTAAACATGTTGATCACTAACTCATGCTAAGAGTCAACAACGCTCATTGTGGAACATTAGGAAGAAACTTCCCAGATACCTGAGAGCAGCCAAGTAATGAAAGTGTCGCCAGGCCAGGCTTTTCCCCTTGGAGCATCAGAAGTGGAGACTGGGATCAACTTTGCTATTTTTTCACAACATGCATCCTCTGTCACACTTTGCTTGTCAATTCCCCATAGGTGAATATTTTTTCTCCTCTATTTTCTGTAGACGTTCCAATTCTTGAGTGAATCATTAGCAAAAACTTGTGCATATTCTTGCATTTATGCGTCCCTTTTCTTTATATTCTTTCTGGCATTAGAATGTTACTAGTTTTTTATTACTTTTGTGAGATTGCTTGGTATATTTGCTACTGTAGCTTATCGACTTTTAATTTAAGATTTGCCGATGCTCATGTTTTTTTTACTTTTACAAATTGTTGAAGTAGTTGAATTTGTGGTTCACTTAGAGTTAGGGTTTGAAAAAGAAGAAGAGGGGAAGTAAATCAGGGTTATGAGTTGGATTCACTCATATCCATTTATCATTCATATTTATATCATGTACAAAGTATTATGACAGCCTTACTAATACTAACACACCCACACATACATAAATGAACTAACACATTAACACACATACACACCAACTTAATGATGAAACCTATTGACACACCAACACTCCCCCTCAAGTTAGTGCATAGATATCTATCATGCCCAACTTGGTGGTGATGTCACACAATCTTTTTTATGACATCGATTACCCCCAACAGCCTTTATCAATATGTCTGCTAGCTGATCTTCTGACCTCACTTGAGGAGTAGAAAACTCTTGTGCTTCAACTTTCTCATGGATGAAGTAGCAGTCAACTTCGATGTGCTTCGTCCTTTCATGATAAACTGGATTTTCCACTATGCGAAGTGCTGCTTCATTTTCCCATAAAAGGGCATAGGTAATTTGACATCCATTGCAAGATCCGTCAAGATAAACCTAAGCCACGACTTTGGGACACAACTCTAAATTTTCCTTTTGTGCTTGAGTTGGAGATAACATGCTGTTTTTTATTTTTTATGTCACTAACTTTCCACCTAGGAATGTCCAATAGCCAGTAGTGAGTCTCCTATCACTCAAGAAACTGACCCAGTCCGCATCAGTAAACACCTCGATGTCGAGATGCCCATGATTACTATAGAGGAGGCCCCTACCTGGACGAGTCACAGACAAGTAGATAAGTCTTCTCACGAGTCGTTGATACATAAGCATATTCTTGAGGAATGCTCCTTTCCATTAGGCCTGTGATTTTGTTCAATAGGTATAACTGCTGGCCTACGTCCCAACATACCAATTTCCTTTAACACATCGAGTGTGTACTTTATCCTAGATATCGCAATCCCATTTTTAGATCTGGCCACTTTAATTCTCAATAAATATTTAAGAGGACCAGAGTCTTTCGTATCAAAGACTTTACTCAAGTAGCATTTCTGACGCAGTACAAAACCCTAAACTAAGTGAATGCGATGATTAATTGCTTGCCGAAATTAAATTAAATTAAATTAAACAGTAACTCCGAAAATATAACGAATACCTTAGGCGTTCGTAGTCCTCCATGCGAAAGATCATGTTTGGTTAAGTAGGGTTCAGCCTTTACACTAAATCCGTTAGAATAGCGATGCGGATCGGTCCTAGACATAGAACTCTAGGTTTTTCCAGATTAGGGCACAATGCAATGATGGAATCTCTGGTTCTTCTATGGTTTACGGGATCGGTCGAATCAATGGTTAGATAAAAGCTAGGGTTTATGAAAATATTTAGAAGCAAAGAAAGAAAATAAAATAAAGAGATAGGTAGAGGATAGATGTTGTGGGCTTCACACCCTTGGCTTTACACCAAACCCTTCTCGGGAAGAAGATTCACTCTTCGTAGAGGCTCATTTCAAGCACACAAGCAAAAGCTATTTTCATTCATAATCAATAACTAATTACAATGTTTTTCTTAAGGACTTTATATATGAGGTCTTACAATAAAAGAAAACCCTAAAACAAATACTAAATAAAAGAGACAAGTATGCCCCTAAAAGTCAATTTCGAAATTTGAAAAGAAAGAAAAATTATAACCTGCGCGACTTCGATCGATCGATCGAATTTGAAACTCGATCAATCGAATTTCAAATTCGATCGATTGATTTATATATATACCTATATATCGCCGTTGGAATTCGATCGATCAAACTGAGGTTGATCAATCGAAATGGACATTCGATCGATCGAGTTTCAAATTCGATCGATCGAATTATATATATGTCACTCCAGAACAAGTGTTTTCTGTCGACATAGTTCGATCGATCGAAATAGGCCTTCATTCAATCGAGGATTTCGATCGGTCGAATATGTAATTTGATCGATCGAATTTGTAGTGTTCCTCTAATTCTTCAAAATTTCATCTTTCGCCTAGTTCTGACTTCCATTCCACTTCTTCCGACATCGGTACACGCGAAAAGGTCCATATCTGATGTCTACGATGTCGGCGTCCCCGTCAATTCTCCCGGGCCGAAAAGGCTTCATCACCGATGAAGCGGCGTCGTGATAGCGATCGAGCATGTCGGGGTTCAGGAGTTGCACCTCGTCTTCAACTAACCATGAGTTCTCGGAGTCCGACTTTCCCAACCACTTGACCAAGTACTTTTGAAATCCGCCCCCATGGGTGGATATTTCCAAATCATCTAATATTCCTTTGATCTCATATCTGCGCTACTTGCGTGGGGAAGGGAATGGTAGGGGTTGCAGGGTGGGGTTGGCATTTGAGCTCGGGGCTGCTTGGAAGGGGTTGTGAGGGGTGGGGCTGTGGCCAAAGAAGGAACTAGGTCCTCCACATTGAACGTAGAGCTGACCCCTATATTCGGTGGAAGCTCCTTGCCACAATTCTAAAAGGTTCAACGCCGTGGGCTTGAAGTTTCTTTGCGGCTCCTAATGGGAACCGCTCAGGTCTATCCCGAACCATTACGTAATCTCCTACCTGAAATTCCTTGAAGCGCCTATGCAAATTCGCAGATATTTTGTATTGTTCATTGCTTGCATTAATTCTTTTTCTAATTTCGGCATGCAATTCATGTATATGCTGTGCAAATGAATCGGCTGACTCGGAAACTCGATGGGATGCAGACATGGGGATTAGATCGATGGGTGTTCTAGGCCTATGACCAAGGACGACCTCAAAATGACTCATACCTAGGGACCTATTGACTGAATTGTTGTATGCAAACTCGGCTAAAGGCAAAGTAGAATCCCAAGTCCTAGGGTGATCACCAACAAGATAACAAAGAAGATTACCTAAGCTCCTATTGGTGGACTCCGTTTGGCCATCTGTTTGAGGATGATAGGCCGAAGAAAATTGGAGCATGGTACCCATCATGTGTCATAAAGTTTTTCAAAAATAACTGGTAAACTTCACATCCTGATCCGACACAATCATCTTGGGTAACCCATGTAGACACACAACCTCCCCGAAAAATAATTTGGCTATCTGAGCCGCATCGGAAGTTTTAGAGCAAGGTAGGAAGTGGGCTATCTTTGAAAAGCGGTTCACTACGACAAAAATGGAATCGTGCTTCCGTTGAGTCTTTGGAAGTCCGAGCACGAAATCCATGGAGATGTCTTGCCACGGGGTGTGGGGCACAGGTAAAGGGGTGTACAAGCTGGTGTTCTGCTTAATATGCTTCGCAACTTGGCATGTTTGACATTGTTTTATGACCCTAGAGACATCTCTCACAAGGCTAGGCCAATAAAACCTATCCTCAACGAGATTATCGCGCCCAAAATGTCCGGCAATCCCTTCGGCATGTAACTCCTAGATGAGGAAGTCACGCAATGAAGTACGAGGGATACACAAACGATTTCCTTTGAACAAATACCCATCCAGCAGGGTATACTCGGGGTTGATGGTTTTCGGATTTTCAAGGAAAGCAGTGTATTTTGCCTCGAAATCTGGGCAATTAGGATAATCTTGTTTCAACTGCTTAAATCCGATGACCTCGATGCTTATAGACTGCAAAGTTGCCACTCGACGACTAAGCGCATCAGCTGCCTTGTTCTTGGCACCGACCTTATGTTTCAATATGAATGTGAACCCTTGAAGGTACTCGACCTACTTCGCGTGCCTCGGGTTCAACTTTTTTTGGGAGGCAAGGAAACGTAGGCTTCGTGGTCAGAAAACAATACAAATTCCTGGGGTCTCAGGTAATCTTTCCAATACCACAGAGATCAGACGACCGCATAAAACTCCTTGTCATAGGTGGAGTATTTCTGCTTTGCCTCATTGAGCTTCTCACTAAAATAGGCCACATGGTGGCCTTCTTGGCTCATCACTCCGCCTATGCCGACACCCGATGCGTCATATGCTACTTTAAAGACTTTAGAAAAGTTTGGTAGGCGTTTGACGGGTGCGGTAACTATTTTTTCTTTTATCTTGGCAAAGGCCCTCGTCGCTGATTTGCTCCACAGGAACTCCCCTTTTCTCATGCAATCTGTAATGAGAGCCATGATGATGCTAAAGTTACGGATGAAACGACGATAAAACGTGGCCAAACCATGGAAGCTACGGACTTTATGAATATTTCAAGGTTTGGGCCACTCCACAATGGCCTTAACCTTTGCAGGGTCCGCAACCATCCCGTCTACCGAGACAATGAATCTCAATAATATAACAGATTGCTGCAGGAATGTGCACTTCTTGAGATTCACATATAACCTTTCTCCCCTCAAGGTTTCGCAAACCAGCCGTAGGTGGATAATGTGTTGTTCCTTGTCTAGGCTGTAAATCAAGATGTCATCAAAGTATACGACAAGGAATTTGCCAAGGAATGACCTCAACACTTGGGTCATGAGCCTCATAAATGTGCTCGGAGCATTGGATAGCCCAAAAGGCCTGACCATCCACTCATAAAGACCGTCTTTGGTCTTGAATGCAGTTTTCCATTCATCACCAGGGTGAATACGAACTTGATGGTAGCCACTTTTAAGGTCTATCTTGGAGAAGATAGTGGCGCCAACCATTATGTCGAGCATGCCATCAAGTCTCGGTATAGGAAACCGATATTTAACCGTGATCTTATTATTTGCACAACTATCCACACACATGCGCCGTGTACCATCTTTCTTAGGAGTGAGTAATGCGAGTACTGCACACTGGCTCAGACTCTCTTGAATGAACCCCGTCTGAAGGAGCTTACTGACTTGTCGAGTCAACTCAGCATGCTCAACCGGATTCAACCTGTAGTGGGGCAGGTTCGGTAATGTAGATCCGGGAGCCAAGTTGATTGTGTGTTGAATGTCACGCATGGGAGGGAGCTCATTAGGTAAGACATCCGCAAATTGATTCAGGATTAGCTCGTCCTCCTTGGGGTACTCACGTGCTGACTCAGGAGTACTTTCAACGGTGACAACGACATACACTACGCTCTCATCTTTTGTTGCCCTCTCGAACTCTGAAGGGGTCACAATGTTGATGGCCTTGGATTGACCTCCCTTCTTTTCAACTCTGTTGACCGATGGTGCTTTGGGAACCAAAGGGTTAAAAATGATTTTCTTACCCTTATAATTGAACGCGCAAATATTAGATCGGCCAAAAATGGTCATGTTCATGTCATAAAGCCATGGCCTTCCTAAGATGATGTGGCCCACATCCATCGGCACCATATCGCACCACAGGGTGTCCGAGTATGAACCCAATTGTATAGGTACGCGACACATCTGTGACACGGGAATGGATGAGGAGTCAACCCATGCGACTTTGTAAGGTCTTGGGTGGGCTTCGGGGGTAAGCCCTAAGCGGGTGACGGTTTGTTCTGACACCACATTGGTGCAGCTTCTGCTATCCACGATTACCCTACAACTCTTTGTCCCACATGTGGCAAAGGTGTGGAAGATGTTCTCCCTTCGCCAATCCTCCTTTTCATCCCGTTGAGGTTGTGAAAAGGCACACCTCACAACGAGAGCACGACCCATGTCATCACCTTCCTCATCACTAGGTGTGGCACTCGGCTTAAAGATCTCATCCTCATAAACTCATTCACTTTCTTTTTCTTCTTCATCGATGAAGAGATTCCTTTGTGGGTTTCTCGTGGGGCATTGGGTGGCAAAGTGCCCCAATCCTTGACATTTATAACACTTGACATGAGACCCACTCTTCGAGGATTCTCCGGCTACACCCTTTCCTTTGTTAAACCGTACATTGACAGATGTGGATTGTGTGGGTTTGGGAGGCGGGTTTCCAGCACTAAATCTCACTTCGCCGGTACGAGGTTGACCGGTGTGAAAATCAGTTCGCCTAATCATTGTCATTTTCAAATATCATTCAAGGTCTTGAACGACGGTGTAACATTTGGCGAGGGTTTCAACAGGGTGGGAGACTAACTCTTTTTGCAGGTCAAGTCTCAATCCGGTGCGAAATCTG
Source organism: Chloranthus sessilifolius (assembly GCA_021018995.1). Lineage (NCBI taxonomy): Eukaryota > Viridiplantae > Streptophyta > Magnoliopsida > Chloranthales > Chloranthaceae > Chloranthus > Chloranthus sessilifolius. The sequence continues at coordinate 106,859,943 of CM037594.1, read as the reverse complement.
GATAGAGTGACTTGAGGGTCCTCAGACACTTTGGCTCTCATAATGAATTCTTCAAATTTGCCAATGTAGTCTGATATGAGCATACTACCTTGGCATAGATTTTGCCATTGATCGAGGAGACGATGGTAGTATGAGGAAGGAACGTACTTCTCTGTAGGTCGTTCCTTCATGTCCTTCCAACGGGTAATGGGAGTACAACCGTATTCGTTCTGATGCGCTCAACGTTGACCCAAAAGAGTCGGACTTGGCCTATGAGATTCATTTTAGCAAGTCTAATACACCTCTCATCGCTCATGCCAAACCACTCAAAGTGCTGGTCCATATCAGATAACCAATCGGGGAAGAGTTGAGGGTCCAATCTTCCATCGAAAGTTGGGAACTCAACTTGGACATTTTAAAGGAGTTTCCCTTCCGGGTCGTAGTCATTTCCATGATGATCCATCTTATGATTCTGGTTCCGATTATGTTGGTAGCCATTTCGTTCGAAACGTGGATCATTACGCTCACGGGGTGGTTCGAGGTACTCATCACCCTCGTCTAACCGATTGACTCGGTCTAACAACCTCTCATTGGACGTTTCAAAGTTCCTTTGGGCTGTCTCCATGGCAGCCATTCGATCATTAATCGATTTTAGATTAGCCCTCATGCAGTGACGAGCCTCGACAATCTCATTCATGTCCATGGTGATACGGTTCACTAATGACGGGTTCTAGAATGACATGCAAAATGAACTGACAATGAAGGGGGACTTTTGACAAACACGTGATGTGCACACTTTGGCCAAAACAGAAATAATATGCGATTAAAATTAAAGTGCAATGAATTCAATGTCACACAGTATGCCCTAACCTAGAACTGAGGCTCTGATACCAACACTGACGCAGCGCAAAACCCTAAACTACGTGAATGCGATGATTAATTGCTTGCCGAAATTAAATTGAATTAAATTAAACAATAACTCCGAAAATATAACGAATACCTTAGGCGTTCGTAGTCCTCTATGCCAAAGATCATGTTTGGTTCGAGTAGGGTTCAGCCTTTGCGCATAATTCGTTAGAATATCGATGCGAATCGGTCCTAGAGATAGAACTCTAGGTCTTTCTAGATTAGGGCGCTCACAATGCAATGATGGAATCTCTGGTTCTTCTATGGTTTACTGGATCAGGTCGAATCAATGGTTAGATAAAAGCTAGGGTTTATGATTTTGGGTTTATGAAAATATTTAGAAGCAAAGAAAGAAAATAAAATAAAGAGATAGGTAGAGGATAGATGTTGTGGGCTTCACACCCTTGGCTTCACGCCAAACCCTTCTCGAGAAGAAGATTCACTCTTCGTAGAGGCTCATCTCAAGCACACAAGAAAAAACTCTTTTCATTCATAATCAATAACTAATTACAATGTTTTTCTTAAGGACCTTATATAGGTCTACAATAAAAGGAAACCCTAAAACAAATACTAAATAAAAGAGACAAGTATGCCCGTTAAAGTCAATTTCAAAATCTGAAAAGAAAGAAAAATTATTACCTGCGTGACTTCGATCGATCAATCGAATTTGAAACTCGATCGATCGAATTTCAAATTCGATCGATCGATTTATATATATACCTATATATCGCCGCTAGAACTCGATCGATCGAACTGAGGTTATATATATATATATATATATATATATATATATATATATATATATATATATATATATGTCACTCCAGAACAATTGTTTTCTGTCGACATAGTTCGATCGATTGAAATAGGTCTTCGATCGATCGAGGATTTCGATTGATCGAATATGCAATTCGATCGATCGAATTTGTAGTGTTCCTCTAATTCTCCAAAATTTCATCTTTCGCCTAGTTCTGAGTTCCATTCCGCTACTTTCGACGTCGGTACACGCGAAAAGGTCCATATCCGATGTCTATGATGTCGGCGTCCCCGTCAATTTCAGCCGTAGTATTTCCTCACTGTCATCCCCAGTGACAATGATATCATCGACGTAAACAACCAGATATGTGTATCGTTCGTCACGAATAGAGTGTCGCCATAGTGGCTTCTTCTGAACCCGAAATCCATAACTGCTTTACTAAACTTTTGGAACCATGCTCTAGGAGATTACTTTAACCCATAGATGGATTTATTCAACCTACGAACTTTCCCTTGCCCCCCCTGACGGGAGAGGCCCGGAGGAAAGGACATAAATACCTCTTCCTTTAGATCTCCATGGAGGAAGATATTCTTCACATCGACCTGATATAGGGGCCAATCTTTGTATGCAGCAAGAGATGAGAACTCAAATAGTATTCGACTTGGCAATTGGAGCGAAGGTATCTTGATAGTCAATTCCCTGTGTTTGTGTAAATCCTCTTGAACTAATATTGCCTTATATATCTACAGAGTGATATAGGACGGACACTAAAACCCTAAAGTAGTGTTTCAATCCGGCATGCGATATTTTTTGGGTTTCGATTCCACAATTGATGCATGATAATGATGGAATAAATTAATGTAAAACAAGAATAAAGAAGAAGTGGGAAGAAAAACAAATAAAAATTATGGGCCTAATACCCTTGGATTCACTCCAAACCCCACTGGGAATAAGAAGAATCACTCTTCCTTAAAACAATTCTCACAAGTTCTTAATATTCATTCATAATAACTATTCGTTAATTAAATAAATTCTCATTGCAACTATTTATAACAAGTAAAGAAACACTAAGAAGACTGCTAATATTAAAACTCCACAACTAACCATGAAAAGCTTCTAATCTAATGGTCACATAATTCAACCGTCAATCCGGCGTTTTCATATGCACCTTTAAGGCATCGATGCCTGCTTGCGAAATTGGTTTTATTTGCAAGCTTATCGAAGTAGCTTTCTAACAAGCCAAGAATCGCGCAATTCCGACGACTATTGAAAATGATATGATCACTTTTTCGGAGGCTGCGCTGAAAGTGACGAATTTGATGGTCATGTGCCACATGTATATGCTTTACTCCTAAATAGCTTAAATAAAGAAACTAAAACAAAACTCCAAAAAAGAAACTTTATGCGAATTAAAACTTCAATCGACGACGCAACCTTCGGTCGACCCGGGGTTGACTCATGGTCGATCTTGAATCCGAAACTCTATTTTTTGACGGAGCCCCATCACGGCTTCTAACCAATCTCTTAGTAGGGCTTTAAAGGTCCATTTGTGAGTCCGCTTCTTCGTCAGTTTTCTTCTCTTGATCGGCCCATGATTCAAATGCATAGGCTTCAATTCCGCGTCACAAAGCCAACAGGTCTATGTTTGAATATATGTTAGGAACTGTGGTGTGTACATATTGGGTGTGTGTTGTTGTTTAGTCACTTAAGTTGTTTTGCTTATTTCGGTTATCTTTTTTTTTTGTAAGTGAAAGCTAAAGAAATTCATTAGGAACGAAAACATTACAAAAACAAGGTAGTGAGTCACTACCTAACCAAAAAAAACAAAGAAACCTACAAAACTCTACTCTGCCTTGAAAGGACAGGGAGGGGGCTAAAGGGTTCAGGGAGAGTCCCAAGCTTTGAAGAGCTCAAAAAAATCGGGCTGAAAAAAGTTAGGGGCCATCACTTCCCAGTTCAGTAAGAAGCCTTTAATTGAATCCACTACCAAAGTTGTAGGTCTTGCTATACGGTTGGACACTCTATTATTCCTTTCTAGCCAAAGAGCCCATCCGGCTGCGAAAGGTGTGAGATCCCACAAAGGTGCAAACTTGCTACTTTTATCGAGTCCCCTTTCCCATTGATGAAGGTCAAAAGACACCCGAGAACACCCATTGTATCATAAGCTTTTCAAGAACCGCTCCCCAAACTTTAAATGCGAAAGTGCAATGAATGAGGACGTGAGAAGTTGACTCTTCCGTCATTCAGATGAGGCAAATATTTCTGGCTGCTATCCCTCTCTTTCAAAGCTGATTAATGCGGGACGAGGACTCTAAAATGCGGAATATGATTTTTATGCAGATTTTACCGAAATTAATGAAATTAAATCAAGTTTAATCGCAAAGTTATCTTTGATACCTTTAGGGTTTTGCAGAAATTATGATGGGTAGATCACACGCGATCCAGGTAGGGTTTAGTCCGATGTGCAAGTACTTTTCGAGTCGAGGCGAGATGGGCCTAGAGATAAAACTCTAGCTTTTTCTAGGCTTAGGCGCTCGTCTTCGGTCCGATATAGATTCACGGATTCCAAGTTGGGTTGTGAAAGGGATTTGCGGTTTGCAATAGGCTTATGGTTTTCGGATCGGTTTATGGTTTGGAACGAGTGTTGGCTATGTTTGAATTAGGCTAAGGTTTTAGAAAGCAATCACAGATCGAGAAATAGTAAATAGAATAGAGAAGATAACAATGGCTTTGGGAATCACTCCCTTGGCCTCACACCAAACCCATCTCAGGCACAGATTACTCAAGCATAAAAGCATTCAAATAATCAATCAGCTAACTAAAAGGTGTTTACAAGCCTCTATATATAGGCTACCAATAATTAAGTTCGAAATAGAAGAGTGACGGGGACGCCGACATTGTAGACATCGGATATGGACCTTTTCGCGTGTACCGATGTCGGAAGAAGCGGAATGAAAATTAAAAGTAGGCGAGAGAGGACATTCTGGAAACCGCAAGGAGAAGTGCCGCAGCAAGCCCTCGCTCGAGTGGTTATAATCCTCGCTCGAGCGGCCACTTAAGCTCGCTCGAGCGGGCCCAGTGACGAAAATTTTATGTTATTTATTTTTTTTAGTCTTTTATTATTGTAGAACTCTTTTAGTGCGAGTTTTATTTCGTTTAGGGTTTTCTTAGCCTATATAAAGGCCTTGTAAACACTCTATTAAGTAGTATTGATTATGAATGAAAAGAGCTTTTGTTTATATGTGCTTGAGATGAGCCTCTATGAAGAGTGAATCTTCTTCCCGAGAAGGGTTTGGTGCGAAGCCAAGGGTGTGAAGCCTACAATTCTATCTACCTCTTTTATCTTTGTTTGGGTGATTCTACAACCCTAAATCGATCATCTTCTTGTGAAATCCTAAACCCTAAATTTCTCTAAATCCTTGAATCAATCCGATTCAACAACCGTAGAGCCCAACAGAGTTATTAAACCTTCCGCACCCGATATTTAGAGAAAATCACTGATCCCATCATTGAATCGTGAGCGCCCTAATCTGGAAAAACCTAGAGTTCTATCTCTAGGATCGATCTGCGCTGCAACCTAACGGATCTAGCGCCTGGACTGAACCTTGCCTGAATTATACGTGATTCTCCCAAGGAATACTACGAAACCCTGAGGTATTCGTTACATTTTGCAAGTTTCATTGTTTAATTTAATTCCAATTTAATTTCGGCAAAATCAATCATATCATTCATGTAGTTTAGGGTATTGTGTTGCGTCAGTTTTGGTATCAAAGCCCTAGGTTCTAGGTTAGGGCATATTGTGTGACATTGCATTCATTGCACTTTATTTTCATCACATATTATTTCTGTTTTGGCCAAAGTATTCATCTTGCATTCCATTCTAGAACTCGTCAGTAGTGACCCGTATCACCATGGACATGAGTGGGATTACCGAAGCTCTTAACGGCATGAGGGCTGACCTAAAATCGATCAATGATCGAATGACTGTCTTAGAGGCAGCCCAAAGGACTCTCGAAACATCCAATGAGAGGTTGTTAGACGAGGGTGATGAGTACTTTGAACCACACCGTGAGCGAAATGGTCCTCGATTTGAACGAAACGGCTACCAACATAATTGGAACCGGAATCATAGGTTTGATCATCATGGAGATGACTACGACCCGGAAGGGAGACTCCTAAAAAATGTCCGAGTTGAGTTCCCGACTTTCGATGGAAGACTAGGCCCTCAGGTCTTCCTCGATTGGTTATCCGATATGAACCAGCACTTCGAGTGGTTTGGCATGAGCGATGAAAGATGTGTTAGACTTGCTAAAATGAAGCTCATAGGCCAAGCCCGACTCTTTTGGGTCAACGTTGAACGCATCAGAACGAATGCGGGTTGTACTCCCATTACCCGTTGGAGGACATGAAGGAACGACTTACAGAGAAGTACGTCCCTTCATACTACCATCGTCTCCTTGACCAATGGCAAAATCTGCGCCAAGGTAGTATGCCCGTATCGGATTACATTGGCAAATTTGAAGAGTTCATGATGAGAGCCAAGGTATCCGAAGACCCTCAAGTCACTCTATCCAAATTTCGTACCGGATTGAAACTTGACTTGCAAAAAGAGTTAGTCTCCCACCCTGTTGAAACTCTCGCCGAGTGTTACACTGTCGTTCAAGATCTTGAACGATATTTAAAAATGACGGTGACCAGGCGATCAGATTTCCACCCCGGTCAATTTCGAACCGGTGAAGTGAAATCTAGTGCTGTAAACCCACCTGCCAAACCCACGCAACCCATATCTACCAATGTGAGGTTTGACAAAAGTAAGGGTGTAATTGGAGAATCCTCGAAGAGTGGGTCTCATGTCAAATGCTATAAATGTCAAGGATTGGGCCACTTTGCCACTCAATGCCCAACGAGAGACCCACAAAGGAATCTCTTCATTGACGGAGAAGGAGAAGAAAGTGAAGGAGCTTATGAGGAAGAGGTCTTTGAGCCGAATGCCACACCTAGTGACGAGGAAGGTGATGACATGGGTCGCGCTGTAGTTGTGAGGTGTGCCTTTGCACAGCCTCAACGGGATGAAAAGGAGGATTGGCGAAGGGAGAACATCTTCCACACCTTTGCCACATGTGGGACAAAGAGTTGTAGGGTTATTGTAGATAGCGGAAGCTGCACCAATGTGGTGTCAGAACATACCGTCACCTGCTTAGGGCTTACACCTGAAGCCCACCCAAGGCCTTACAAAGTCGCATGGGTTGACTCCTCATCCATTCCCGTATCTCAGAGGTGTTGTGTACCCATACAATTGGGTTCATATTCTGACACCTTATGGTGCGATGTGGTGCCGATGGATGTGGGCCACATTATCTTAGGGAGGCCATGGCTCTATGTTTTGAACGTGACCATTTTTGGGCGATCTAACATTTGTACGTTCAATTACAAGGGCAAGAAAATCACTCTTAACCCTTTGGCTCCCAAAGCACCATCAGTCAACAGAGTTGAGAAGAAGGGAGGTCAATCCAAGACCATCAATATTGTGACCCCTTCAGAGTTTGAGAGAGCGTCAAAAGATGAGAGTGTCGTGTATGTCGTTGTTACTATTAAGAGTACTTCTGAGTCAGTCTGTGAGTATCCTAAAGAGGTAGAGCCCATCCTGAGCGAATTTACGAATGTCTTCCCCGAAGACTTACCTAGTGAGCTCCCTCCCATGCGTGACATTCAACACACAATTGACTTAGTTCCTGGATCGACATTTCCGAACCTGCCCCACTACAGGTTGAATCCGGTTGAGCATGCCGAGTTGACTCAAAAGTCGATGAGCTCCTACAAAGGGGTTCATAAAGAGAGTCTGAGCAGTATCTGCATCAAAGATTACTCACGCCTAAAAAAGATGGTACATGGTGCATGTGTGTGGATAGCTGAACAATTAATAAGATCACTGTTAAATATCGGTTTCCCATACCGTGACTTGATGACATGCTTGACATGATGGTTGGAGCCACTATCTTTTCCAAGATAGACCTTAAAAGTGGCTACCATTAGGTGCGTATTCGCCCTGGCGATGAATGGAAAACCGCCTTCAAGAGCAAAGACGGTCTTTATGAGTGGATGGTCATGCCTTTTGGGCTTTCCAATGCCCCGAGCACATTTATGAGGCTCATGACCCAAGTGTTGAGGCCATTCCTTGGCAAATTCCTTGTCGTATACTTTGATGACATCCTGATTTACAGCCCAGACAAAGAACAACACATCATCCACCTAAGGTTGGTTTGCGAAACCTTGAGGGGAGAGAAGTTATACGCGAATCTCAAGAAGTGCACCTTCATGCAGCATTCTATTGTATTCTTGGGATTCATTGTCTCGGTAGACGGGATGGTTGCGGACCCTACGAAGGTTAAGGCCATTGTGGAGTGGCCCGAACCTCGAAATATTCATGAAGTCCGTAACTTCCACGGTTTGGCCACGTTTTACCGTCGCTTCATCCGGAATTTTAGCACCATCATGGCTCCCATTACCGATTGCATGAGAAAAGGGGAGTTCTTGTGGAGCAAAGCCGCGACGAGAGCCTTTGCCGAGATAAAAGAGAAAATGGTTACTGCACCCGTCATGCGCCTACCAGACTTTTCCAAAGTCTTCGAAGTAGCATGTGACGCATCAGGTGTAGGCATAGGCGGAGTGCTGAGCCAAGAAGGCCACCCTGTGGCCTATTTTAGTGAGAAACTCAATGAGGCAAAGCAGAAATACTCCACCTATGACAAGGAGTTTTATGCGGCCGTCCGATCTCTGTGGTATTGAAAACATTACCTGAGACCGCAAGAATTTGTGTTGTTTTCGACCACGTTTTACGCTTGCTTCGGGAAAAGTTGAACCCGAGGCACGCCAAGTAGGTCGAGTACCTTCAAGGTTCATATTTGTTTTAAAGCATAAGGTGGTGCCGAGAACAAGGTCATTGATGCGCTTAGTCGTCAGTCATGACTTTGCGTCTATGAGTACCGAGGTCATCTGATTTGATTGAAGCAAGATTATCCCGATTGCCTGATTTCGAGATATTACGCTTTCTTTGAAAATCCGAACAACAATAACTCCGAATATACCATGTTGGATGGGTATTTGTTCAAAGGGAATCGTTTGTGCATCCCTCGCACTTCATTGCGTGACTTCCTCATTTGGGAGTTACATGCCGGAGGGATTGCCGGACATTTTGGGCGCGATAAAACTAGTGCGCTTGTTGAGGATAGGTTCTATTGGCCTAGCCTTGTGAGAGATGTCTCTAGGGTCGTAAAACAATGTCGTACCTGCCAAGTTGTAAAGTATATAAAACAAAATACGGGCTTGTATACCCCTTTACCTGTGCCACACACCCCGTGGCAAGACGTCTCTATGGATTTCGTGCTTGGGCTTCCAAAGACTCAACGGAAGCACGATTCCATTTTTGTGGTAGTGGACCGCTTTTCCAAGATGGCCCACTTCATACCCTGTTTTAAAACCTCCGATGCAGCTCACATAGACAAATTATTTTTCGGGGAGGTTGTGCGTCTACATGGTTTACCCCAGACGATTTTGTCGGATCGAGATGTGAGATTTACTAGTTACTTCTGGAAAACTTTATGGCACATGATGGGTACCATGCTCCAATTTTCGTCGGCCTATCATCCTCAAACAGATGGCCAAACGGAGTCCACCAATAGGAGTTTAGGTAATCTTCTCCGTTGTCTTGTTGGTGATCACCCTAGGACTTGGGATTCTATTTTGCCTTTGGCCGAGTTTGCATATAACAATTCAGTCAATAGGTCTCTAGGTATGAGTCCTTTTGAGGTCGTCCTTGGTCATAGGCCTAGAACACCAATTGATCTAATTCCCATCTCTGCATCTCATCGAGTTTCCGAGTCAGCCGATTCATTTGCACAACATATACATGAATTGCATGCCGAAATTAGAAAAAGAATTAATGCTAGCAATGAACAATACAAAATATCTGCGGATGCGCATAGGCGCTTCAAGGAATTCCAGGTTGGAGATTACGTCATGGTTCGGGTTAGGCCTAAGCGGTTCCCATTGGGAGCCGCAAAGAAACTTCAAGCCCGTGGCGTTGGGCCTTTTAGAATTGTGGTAAGGAGCGGCCCTAATGCATATGTTCTCGAGCTTCCACCTGATATAGGGGTCAGCTCTACATTCAATGTGGAGGACCTGGTTCCCTCTGTAGCCCCAGCCCCACCCCCTCACAACCCCTTCCACGCAGCCCCGAGCCCAAATTCCAGCCCCACCCTAAAACCCCTCCCCTTCCCTTCCCCACACAAGCAATGCAGTGATGAGATCGAAGGGATACTAGATGGTGGAATTCAAAAGTACTTGGTCAAGTTGTTGGGAAGGCCGAACTCCGAGAACTCATGGGTAGCTGAAGATGAAGTTCGACGTTTGAACCTCGACATACTCGAGCGCTATCACGACGCCGCTTCATCGGTGATGAAGCCTTTTCGGCCCGGGAGAATTGACGGGGACGCCGACATCGGATATGGACCTTTTCGCGTGTACCGACGTCGGAAGAAGCGGAATGGAAATTAAAAGTAGGCGAGAGAGGACATTCTTGAAACCGCAAGGAGAAGTGCCGCAGCAAGCCCTCGCTCGAGCGGTTATAATCCTCGCTCGAGCGAGCCCTCGCTCGAGCGGCCACTTAAGCTTGCTCGAGCGGTTAAAATCCTCGCTCGAGCGGGCCTAGTGACGAAAATTTTCTATTATTATTTTTTTTTTTAGTCTTTTATTATTTTAGAACTCTTTTAGTGCGAGTTTTATTTCGTTTAGGGTTTTCTTAGCCTATTTAAAGGCCTTGTAAACACTTTATTAAGTAGTATTGATTATGAATGAAAAGAGCTTTTGTTTATGTGTGCTTGAGATGAGCCTCTACGAAGAGTGAATCTTCTTCCCGGGAAGGGTTTGGTGCGAAGCCAAGGGTGTGAAGCCTACAATTCTATCTACCTCTTTTATCTTTGTTTGCGTGATTCTACAATCCTAAATCGATCATCTTCTTGTGAAATCCTAAACCCTAAATTTCTCCAAATCCTTGAATCGATCCGATTCAACAACCGTAGAGCCCAGCAGAGTTATTAAACCTTCCGCACTTGATATTCAGAGAAAATCAGTGATCCCATCATTGAATCTTGAGCGCCCTAATATGGAAAAACGTAGAGTTCTATCTCTAGGATCGATCTGCGCTGCAACCTAACGGATCTAGCGCCTGGACTGAACCCTGCCTGAATTATACGTGATTCTTCCAAGGAATACTACGAAACCCTGAGGTATTCGTTATATTTTGCAAGTTTCATTGTTTAATTTAATTCCAATTTAATTTCGGCAAAATCAATCATATCATTCACGTAGTTTAGGGTATTGTCCTGCGTCAAAGAGTTCTAATACTAATAAAACACAAAAAAGGAGGTTTCGCATAAAATCCCGTCTGAAGTCGTGCCGTAGCTCGCTCAAGCGCGGATTATCATCGCTTGCGCAACCTTAACTGATCGCTCTCGTGACTTTAAGGGCTCTCTGCGGGGTTGTTCTCCTGGCTGCTTGTGTCCATTTCTCCTCTGAGACTACGGTACTCGGGCTTCCTTTACGCTTCTTTCGACGCCGATAAAACGATGTGGTCCAAATCCGATGTCCATGTATGTGGCGTCCCCGTCAATTCCCCAGGACCAAATAGGTTTCATCACCGATGAAACGCACTCATGGTAGATGTCAATCAGATTGGGGCTCAATCGGCGGACCTCATTCTCGTGGATCCAAGTGTTTTCAGACTCCGGTTTGCCGACCCATTTAACCAAGTACTTCTGGAATCCCCCGTCATGTGTAGAGACGGTATGATCATTTGATTATATCCTTTATTTCATCTGTTCTATGTCTGCTTGGGGAAGGAAGTGGTAGAGGTTGGAAGGTTGGGTTGGGACTGGGACTAGAAGGTGGCTGGAGTGGATTTTCAGGAGGTGGGGTGAAACCCAAATAAGGAACTAAGTCCTCCACGTTGAACGTTGAACTAACCCCCGTACCTAGAGGAAGCTCGAGCATGTATGTATTAAGATCACTCTTAGCCAAAATTCTAAAAGGACCAGCGCCTTGAGATTGGAGCTTCTTTGCGGATTCCGATGGGAACCGCTCAGGCCTAACTCGGGCCATCACATAATCACCCATGTGAAATTCTTTAGAATGCCTGTGAGCATCTGCAGATAATTTATATTGACTGTTGCTTGAATTAATTTTCTGTTTAATTTCGGCATACAAGCTATGAATATGTTGTGCAAATGCATTAGCAGACTTTGACACTCTATGGGATGTAGACATGGGGATCAAATCTAATGGGGTCCTAGGCCTATGACCATGCACTACCTCAAAAGGACTCATGCCTATGGACCTATCGACAGATATATTATATGCAAACTCAGCTGTGGGTAAGATGGTATCTCAGGTCCTAACATGATCACCGACAAGACTACGAAGGAGATTCCCAAGGCTCCTATTGGTGCTTTTTGTTTGGCCATCCGTTTTGTGGGTGGTAAGCTTTAGAGAATTGGAGCAATGTGCCCATCATGTGCCAAAGGATCTTCCAAAAATAACTAGTGAATTTAACATCCCTATCAGACACAATGGTTTTGGGCAACCCATGAAGACGCACTATCTCCGCAAAAAATAGTTTAGCAATATGAGATGCATCGGAGGTTTTGGAACAAGGAATGAAATGGGCAATTTTGGAAAATCGGTCCACTACGACATAGATGGAGTTGTGCTTCCTAGGGGTCTTAGGAAGTCCAAGCACGAAATCCATAGAGAGGTCTTGCCACAGTGTGTGTGGCACGGGTAACGGGGTGTACAAGCCGGTATTTTGTTTGGTCTATTTTGACACTTGGCAAGTACGACAATGCTTAACGACCCGAGCGACATCTCTCATTAGGCTAGGCCAAAAGAACCTATCCTCTATGAGCGCAACAGTTTTATTATGCCCGAAATGTCCGGCCATCCCCAGCATGTAACGTCCAAGTGAGAAAGTCACGCAATAAAGTGCGAGGGATGCAAAGGCGATTGCCTTTAAACAAGTACTCATCGTGGATGGTGTACATGGGTGTGTGCTGGTTGGGTCACTAAGGAGAGCAGTGTACTCAACCCCAAAATCTAGGCACACGGGGTACTCATCCTTTAACTTTTCGAACCCGACGACCTCGGTGCTCATTGTGTGCAAAGTCACCACTCGCCGACTAAGTGCATCAGCGGCCCTATTTTCAGCACCGACCTTATGCTTTAATACAAATGTGAATCCTTGAAGGTACTCGACCCACTTCGCATGCCTTGGGTTCAACTTCTTCTGTGAAGCATGAAAGCGTAAGGCTTCATGGTCAAAGAACAACACAAATTCCTGCGATCTAAGGTAATGTTTTCAATACCAAAGAGATCAAACGACCGCATAGAACTCCTTGTCATAGGTGGAGTATTTTTGCTTCGCCTCGTTAAGTTTTTCACTAAAATAGGCCACGGGGTGACCCTCTTGGCTAAGCACTCCTCCTATGCCTATACCCGATGCATCGCATGCGACTTCAAAGACTTTGGAAAAGTCCGGCAATTGCATGACGGGTGCACTACTTATTCGTTGTTTGATCTCAGCAAAGGCTTTTGTCGCAGCTTTGCCCCCATTTAAAGTCCCTTTTTTTCATGCAATATGTAATTGGGGCCCTAATGGTGCTAAAGCTTCTGATGAAGCGATGATAGAAAATAGCCAAGTCATGGAAGCTGCGGACATCGTGTATGTTCTTAGGTTCGGGCCACTCTACAATGGCTTTAACCTTTTCGGGGTCCGCGGCCATTCCATTAGCCGAGATAATAAATCCCAAGAAAACAACAGATCGTTGCATGAAGGTGCATTTCTTGAGATTTGCAAACAACCTCTCGCCCTTGAGGGTTTCACAAACCAGCCTAAGGTGGGTCAAGTGTTGTTCCTTGTCATGACTGCATATCAGGATGCCATTGAAATAAACAAGGAATTTGCCTAGAAATGGCCTCAACACTTGGGTCATGAGTCTCATGAAAGTACTCGGGGTGTTTGAAAGCCCAAATGGCATGACCATCCACTCATAAAGACCATCCTTAGTCTTAAAGGCGGTTTTCCACTCATCACCGGGGTGGATGCGGACTTGATGGTAGCCACTCTTAAGGTCTATCTTTGAAAAGATAGTGGCACCAACCATCATATCGAGCATATCATCGAGCCTTGGTATGGGAAACCGATACTTAACTGTAATCTTATTGATCGCACGACTATCCACAAACATGCGCCACGTACCATCTTTCTTAGGAGTGAGTAGGACAGGTACGGCACACGGGCTCATGCTCTCTTGGATGAACCCCTTCTGTAGGAGCTCATTGACTTGCCGAGTTAACTTGGTGTGCTCAACCGAATTCAACCTATAGTGGGGCAGGTTCTGTAAGGTAGATCCGGGAACCAAGTCTATGGCGTGTTGGATATCACGCAGGGGAGGGAGTTCGTTTGGTAAATCTTCAGGGAAGACATCCGTAAACTCTTAAAATCGGCTCAACCTCCTTGGGACACACACTCTCTGATTCGGGTGCACTCTCAACAGTGACAACTACGTACACCACACTCTCATCTAACGATGCTTTCTTGAACTCAGAAGGATTCACAATATTAACGGCTTTAGAAGATTCGCCCTTCTTTTCGACGAGGTTGGTCGATGGTGTTTTGGGAGGCAAAGGGTGTAAAGTAATCTTTTTGCCCTTATGCATGAACGTGCATATGTTTGATCGACCAGAAAGAATCACGCCCATGTCGTAGAGCCACGGCCTTTCCAAAATGATATGGCTCACATCTATCGGCACCACATCGCATCATAAGGTGTTCGAATAAGAACCTAACTGAATCGGTACACGACACCTTTTTGACATGGGAATGGATGAAGAATTAACCCATGCGACTTTATAAGGTGTCGGGTGGGCTTCGGGTGTAAACCCTAAGCGGCATACGGCATGAGTTGATATAACATTAGTGCAACTACCGCTATCCATGATTACCCTACAATTCTTTTCACCAAATCTGACATAGGTGTGGAAGATGTTCTCCCTTCGCCAGTCATCCTTTTCATCTCGTTGAGGCTGTGCAAGGGCACACCTCACAACTAAAGCATGACCAATAGCATCACCCTCTTCATCACTGGGTGTACTAACCGGTTCAAACACTTCTTCAACCACTACCTTATCGTCATCCTCCTCTCCCTCAATGAAGAGTCCTTTGAGGTTCTTTCGTAGGGCATTGGGCGGCAAAGTGTCCAATCTCATGACATTTATAACACTTGAGAATTAACCCTTAAGGATTCTCCAGCTACACCTTTTCCCTTTTCGAACCTAGAATTGGTAGGGGCGGGTTATGTAGGTTTGGGAGGAGGATTAAATCATCCCTCACCGGATCGTTGACCGCTATATTGGGACTCGGTCCTCTTCACCACCGTAGTTTTTAAGTACCGGTTAAGATCTCGCACAAGGGCATATCATCTTTCAAGAGTTTCTACGGGGTGAGAAATCAACTCTTTTTGCAAATCAAGTCACAATCGGATGCGGAATCTAGAGAGAGTGATTTCAGGGTCTTCCGATATTTTTACCTTCATCATGAACTCTTCGAATTTGGCATGTAATCGGTTACGGGCATACCACCTTGGCGTAAATTTTGCCACTGGTTGAGGAGGCGTTGATGGTATGATAAAGGAACATACTTCTCAGTAAGTCGTTCCTTCATGTCGTCCCAACGGGTAATGGGAGGACAACCCGTATTTACCCTAATGCGCTCGACATTGAGCCAGAAAAGTCGAGCTTGACCAACCAATTTCATCTTAGTGAGTCTAACGCAACGGTCGTCATTCATGACATACTAATCAAAGTGTTGGTCCATGTTGGAAAGCCAATCGAGGAAGTCAGTAGGGTCCATTCTTCCATTGAAAGTCGGAATCTCAACTCGGACATTCTTGAGGAGTTGAACTTCGGGGTCATAGTCATCTCTACGATGATCCCTACGGTTCCGGTTGTCTTGGCGATCATTACGTTCAAAGTGAGGACACTCACGCTCTTGGTGTTAATTTTTCAGCCCACCCATCGCTTCCAGTTGGTTGATTCGATCACGTAATCTATCATTACCAACTCCTAGGGATGTTTGGGCGTGCTCAATGGTATTCAGACGTGCATTAATCGCACCCAATTCTTCTCGCATAGCTCTAAGAGTATTAAGAACCTCATCCGAAGCCATGGTGATCACAAAGTCTAATAGGGTTCTAATATGGAATACAATATGGACTCACAAAAAGGAAACAATGCAATAAAATAAATATGACAAGCAAAGATGCCCTAACCTAAAAGACCTAGGGCTCTGATACCAAAACTGACGCGCGACAACGACCCAAAAATGCGGAATATGATTTTTATGCAGATTTTGCTGAAATTAATGAAATTAAATCAAGTTTAATCGCAAAATTATCTTTGATACCTTTAGGGTTAGCGGAATTCAGATGGGCAGATCACACAAGATCCAGGTCCGGTTCAGTCAGATGCGCAAGTACTTTTCAAGTCGAGGTGAGATCGGCCTAGAGATAGAACTCTAGCTTTTTTCAGGTTTAGGCGCTCGTCTTCGGTCCGATGTAGATTCACGGATTCCAAGTTGGGTTGTGAAAGGGATTTGCGGTTTGCAATAGGCTTATGGTTTTCGGATCGGTTTATGGTTTGGAATGGGTGTTGGCTATGTTTGAATTAGGGTCTCGAAAGGGTTTAGGGTTTTTGGGAAAGCAAGGAAACAATTAGGCTAAGGTTTTAGAAAGCAATCGCAGATCGAGAAATAGCAAATAGAATAGAGAAGATAACAATGGCTTTGGGAATCACTCCCTTGGTCTCACACCAAACCCATCTAAGGCACAGATTACTCAAGCATAAAAGCATTCAAATAATCAATCAACTAACTAAAAGGTGTTTACAAGCCTCTATATATAGGGTACCAATAATTAAGTTCGAAATAGAAGAGTTCTAATACTAATAAAAAAAAAAAAAGGAAGTTTCTCATAAAATCCCGTCTGAAGTCGTGCCGTAGCTCGCTTGAGGGAGGATTATCATCGCTTGCGCGATACTCGCTCGTGCGACCTTAAGTGATCGCTTGCGCGACTTTAAGGGCTCTTTGTGGCGTTGTTTTCCTGGCTGTTTGTGTCCTTTTCTCCTCTGCGGCTACGGTACTCGGGCTTCCTCTGCGCTTCTTTTGACGTTGATAAAACGATGTGGTCCAAATCTGATGTCCATATATGTGGCGTCCCCGTCACTGATCCTTGGTGAGAATAGAACCCCAAGCTACCGACCAAGTGAAGAACCGAATTTTTGGAGAAATCTTAGCTTTCCAGAAGCGCAAATGGGTGGGCTTATCCTGGTGTATAATCTTGTAGTTGTTAATGTCCAGAAGATTAGGAGCGATAAGCGTATTCAGAAGTTGTCTTCCCGGAATGAAAGCTCCTTGATTAGGAGCGATAAGCGTATTCAGAACACTTTTGAGACGATTTGCTAGAACTTTGGCAAGAATCTTGTAGATGCAGTTTAGGAGGCTGATTGGTTTGAAGCCTTTGACGTCCACCGCGTCCTCAATCTTTGGAATTAAGGCAATGAAAGTGGAGTTGAACCCTACAGGGAGCTTAGCGTCGAGGAAAAATTCATTGAAGAAGCGAAGGATCTCAGGTTTGACCGTGTCCCAATAGGCTTGGTAAAATTCAATCGTGTAACCGTCTGGCCCTGGCGCTTTATTTCTGGCGCTTTGAAAGACTGCTTTCTTGATTTGTTCTTCGTCGACGACTCTGATCAGGTGAGTGTGCGTAGCTGTCTCAAGGGACCCAAAGTGCAAGCCTTGAAGTGTGGGAGTGTAAGACTCAGGTTCAAAGTAGAGCTGCTGATAGAAACTCAAGATCCGATCTTGAACTTCTTTCGGACAATCGAAGACCGTGTTGTCAACCTCTATCCTCCGAATGGAATTTCTGTTTCTCCTACCATTTGCGTATGAGTGAAAAAACTTGGTATTATTGTGCCCATTTTTAAGCCAATGATCTTTCGATTTTTGTCTCCATATCTCCTCTTCCTGAACGCATTTATGATTATTATTGATTTTGAGAGCAAGTCGGGGCATCCTTTTCTTCATCCATTAATCTTCTTGATTCCTCAACTCCGTCAGAGGTTTTTATAGACGTTCCTTAGCATGATGAACATTACCAAAGACATCACTGTTCCTGATTTTAATTTTCCTTTTTAGGCCCTTGAGCTTGGCAACCAGAACGCTAGAAGCACTTATGGTGGTAGTGTCGAAATTTCGCTCATTCCACCAAACAACCATCCTATCATGGAAGTCCTTCTCAACCAAAAGTTTTCGAAACGAAACAGACAGGGCCCAGAGTCGTAGGTAAAGGAAGTGTGGAGGATAATGGGTTTGTGGTCGGAAACAGTAGTTGGCCAGACATCCACCACCATGTTCGGGTAATCTTCGATCCAAGAGGGGGAGCAGAGAAACTGATCGAGTCTGCAGAGCTTCGGAAATTCCTGTTCATTTGTCCAAATGAATCGACCGCCTCGCATACCCGTGTCGTGAAGAGAGCATTGAGAAATGAAATCATTGAAAGTAGAGGCCGCCATTCTATCAAGATTACCCCTGTTCTTTTCTGACAAATCCCTAATTACATTGAAATTGCCGCCTACACACCAACTATGGCCCCATCAAGCGGAACTAGCACTGAGCTCCATGATCATTTCTTCGCGAAAAGCAGCGACGTTAGGCCCGTACACTCCCGAATAAACAGCCACATACTCATTAGATTTCCTTTTGAGGACAACGGAGACCGAGAAATTAGCAACTTCTCCATCAATCTTGAGCATTTCAGAAGTTAAGGTAGCAGAAGCGGTGGGAGAAATGGCTCGGTTAACAGAAGGTGGGGGAGAAGTCCTGAAAGCCATGCCACTCGAGTGGGGAGCAGGGTCATCCAACATTTCCTACTGACACTTCCACTCCCTGATGCGATTGAGAAGAAGCTGAAACAGTTGTGGGAGCAAAGAAGGGTAAAATAAGGGTTTGATGGGCCCGGTATGTAGTTGAGGGCAAGGCCCATAGGCCCGATGTTGCTGCCCCGTGTCGGGAGGACATGTCATCCGGAGGACTAAAAGCCTGACATGTGTTATCCCGCATAGAACCCTTGCCAACAGCTATAACGTTCCACTGTGTGGGTACTTTGACATTTGTGTAGCGGGTGCTGTACGTGTTTCTGCCCTGATCCGTCGCTTCAAGCAAAGGTGATGCCACGTTGATTGTCCTGTAGTTCCTTAAGAGATGGTCCGACATGGCAGCACACATGGCCAGGCCCGGAGGGGTCACCTGGTTGGAAACGATCATGCAACACATTGCGTAGGCCTCCACTGGACTGAAGTTCGTAAGGGAAGATCTGTGCCGAACTTCGGGATTTGTAGGTACTGCATGCGCACGTGTCTCAATGGCTCTCCCAGGATCTGAAAAGGTTTTTCTTAGCGGAAGGGGAAAAGATAGAGGGCTGAGCGACGACTTAGATCCACGTAGCGAAACCCAGAGGGAAGTAGGTGTAAGGTCACCTCCGAAGTCATCATTAACAGGAGTTGCTGTCACGTGCGACAGAGACGTTTCCCCTTCTATTCGAGAATTGATGCGTACCGCCTCATCTCCTCCACACATCTCCGCATGCAGCATCTCAGCCGTCTGTTGAGAAGAGATCCCTATATAAGTACCATCGCCCTCCTTGATTTGAAATTCAAAAAACTTACCGTTGTTTCCCACTAGCTGCTAGTCCCCAGTCACCTCAGTCGTTCCCACCAAAATTCCCTGAGAATGAACCCCCACCTGCGCCCCTACTGTCAGCATGCTATTCGGGAGCCCTGATGGCGGCTTTATGCGAACGAAGTCATGGCTCCTTTGTTGAGTATTGGGAGCTTCGCCTTATTCCCCGGCCATGGTATCCAATCAATGTTCCCCTCGTCGCTGAGCAGTACTTCCCCACTCAACGCCACATTCTGTACATGGCTGGGCCTGACTACATCGGATTGTACTTCGCCATTATTTCTTCCGATTATCCTTTCCGTCCGATCCTCTTCCATGCTGCACCTGTACCGACTCCGGCCAACCGAGATATCTCCCCACCTTGGTATACCCTCCTCGCATCTCCCTTTACTCTGATACAGGCACATCGAGCGTCTGAGAGATCAGCAGTCCTTCAACCTCCAGCAGCCCCCGCAGGTGATGCCGATGCTCCGGAGGATCAATGAGGACCACAGGTGAGGGGGGAATTCATAGACATTGATCCACACACCGTTGTTGTGGTGGCGAAGGTTCATATTGGCGTCGACAGTCTCCCATTTGACGAAATGAAGAGCGTAACTTGCCCAGCTGAAGAGGCCCACTGCTACTATCTCCTCCATTCTTGTTTCGTCACCCTCTCCAAAACGTACAAGGAGGTGGTTTTTGTTCCACTTGGAGATTCAGGGAAGATCCAGAAGTTTTTGCTTGCTCTTGTTTTCCATGTTTTTTTTGTTTAAAAGATGTGAGCATGGGTTGAGTTCCCGGGGAGAAGTTTGTCCTCCCTGCTCTTGTAAAAATTCTAGTAAATCTCAATGGGAGGGTTTACCTTTTAAAATTTCTGCAACTACCCATCTGCTAGTAGGTAAAAATAGAGACTCGTCTTGCATAAACTCAATGGAAAAAGGTTGAGTGAAGTCTGGGACAGGCTTCACACCCACCGGACCATTGTTAACTGCCTCTATAAAAGTTCCACGATGGTGGTGGCTATCATCGGGTATCTTGATATACATGAGATTGTATAGTGTGGTATATATATACTATAATAGAAGGGTTTGAAAAGATACAACTCAATTTGATATTTTATTTTGAAGGTCGTTGATGTTCGCAATAATCTTTTGGTGAACAAGATTCCGATGAAGAATGTGTTGTTGTAGTTTTAATCTCACTTGCATCCTGATGATAGGTGATGTATAGGTAGTCGATAGTGAATTGCATGACTTGCTTAGTTGCAGTTTTTCGGGAGTTCTATATTTTAACTTCAGATGAAAGTTGAAACAACGTATCTTATTTTATCTTGCTGAAATATTGTGTTTACCTTACTACTCTTAGGAGCGAGAATCAGGGACTAGATACTGCTATGGTGGAGATCAAGCTGGATCCACGAAAAAACAAGACAGGAGACATATGGCACATTTGTGTAGAGGTAGGGGTCTGTATGTTTTTCAAGAATCATTAATTTGTTTTGTGAAGTGTTTGTTCACCTGCATGGATAATTTACACTACTTGAACTATGTAAGTCAATATTTGGAATTATCACTGGGCAATACTCGCTGACTAAATGGATCATGTTATTAGTCTTTTTTAGTAGTTTTCTTCCATATGCAAATTGTGATCTGAATTATATTGTGAAACATTTCATGTTGACTTTCAGGAATTTAATAGTGTTTTTGTAGAAATTATTAACTACAGTATAAAAATTTGTGTTTTATGAAATTATTTCTTCTAGGGTAAAAAGGTACTTATTTTCTAGATTTAACGGCAAATATAATTTTAGGTATTCTACATGCCCAAATCGTTATTGGTTCTGTAAATTCGCAAGGTTATTGAAAGGTGATCATCTTGCCTAATAATTCTGGGGTACCATGCATAGCTCTCAATGATTGTCCAGAAGATATATGTGGATTGTTTCAGTGAGGTTGAGATGAACTTTTAGTAATTTTTTGCTTTTATTGATGAGTTCTACAGATAATCATATATTTATCTCATTTGAAAGAAATTAGAGACATTTGATGTATTTAATGAAAGTTTCAAAACAGAAGTTAAAATCAGCTTAGACTCCCAATAAAGGTTTAATGGACTGATTGAGGTGGAATATATATCATTGTTACTAGGAGGATTGACGCAGGACAAAACCCTAGACTACGTGAATGATGATGAAATGATTATTTTGCCGAAATTAAACTAAATTGATTAAGCAAAACCAATACGAGTAAACGCGAATACCTTAAGGTTCGTAGTTTTCCATTCGAATGATCACATTCGATTCGGGTAGTGACGGGGACGCCGACATCGTAGACATTGGATACGGACCGTTTCATGTGTATCGACGTCGGAAGAAGCGGAATGGAGCGTAAAGAAGAAGAAAAGAAGAATCTGCGCATCTTGATCGAGCGAACCAGGATTCGATCGATCAAATCCCTGCTTCGATCGATTGAAACCCTATTTCGATTGATCGACGGCGGCGAGAAAATGATTCAACTCTGGCCTATAAATATATATAATTCGATCGATTGAGTACACATTTCGATCGCACGATTTAATTTCGATCGATCGATCGAGTACCATCGTCGATAGATATATAAGTCGATCGATCAAAATAAGACTAAGATCAATCGATTGAATTTTGATCGAGTGTCGCTTTCGATCGATCGAAATCGCGCGAGAATGAATTTTTTTTTAGAATCCGAACTTAAGTTTTAGGGGCAAATTTGTCTTTCTATTATGTTTATTTTTGTTTTAGGGTTTTATTTTAAGACCTCCTATATAAGGTCTCTCCATAAACAATGTAATTAGTTTTTGATTAATGAAAAAAGAGCTTTTGCTTCCTTGCTTGAGATGAGCAGTTTTGGAGAGTGAATCTTCGTGTCCCGAGAAGGGTTTGGTGTGAAGCCAAGGCTGTGAAGCCCAAATTCTATCTTCTTTCTATCCCTTTCTTTGATTTTATCTTTTGCTTGCGTATCAATCATCAACTACCTAGATTCTGCAAGAAACCAATAAAACCTAGTTTCCATCAGAGCCATCGATTCAAACCCATCTCACAAATCCTAAATCCAGCCATCCGACCAAAAACGCCTCGATATTCAAAACCCCGGAGAAAACCAGTGATCCCATTATTGAACTACGAGCTCCCTAATCTGGAAAACCAAGAGTTCTACCTCTAGGACCAATGTGCACCGCAACTCTAACGGATCTAGTGCAAAGACTGGACCCTTTCCTGAACCCGGACGTGATCTTTCGTATGGAAAACGATGAAGCCCTAAGGTAACCGCATTATTTTCAAGTTTATTGTTCAAGTTAATTTAAATTAATTTCGGCAAGTAATTAATTCATCGCATTCACGTAGTTTAGAGTTTGTCCTGCGTTAGTTTTGGTATCAGAGCCTAAGTTCTAGGTTAGGGCATATTTGTGTGACGTTTAATTCGTTGCATTTTAATTTCCATTGCATCTTATTTCTGTTTTGGCAAAAGTGTGCACATCCCGTGTTTGTCAAAAGTCTCAGTTATTGTCAGTTCATATTTGCATGCCATTCTAGAACCCGTCATTAGTGAACCGTATCACCATGGACATGAGCGAGATTGCCGAGACTCTTAAAGGCATGAGGGCTGATCTAAAATCGATCAATGATCGAATGGCTGCCATGGAAACAACCCAAAGGAACCTTGAAATGTCCAATGAGAGGTTGTTAGACAGAGTCAATCGGTTAGACGAGGGTGATGAGTACCTCGAACCACACTGTGATCGTAATGGTCCATGTTTCGAACGAAATGGCTACCAACATAATCGGAACCAAAATCATAGGATGGATCATCATGGAGATGACTACGACTCGGAAGAGAAACTCCTCAAAAATGTCCGAGGTGAGTTCCCAACTTTCGATGGAAGATTGGACCCTCAAGTCTTCTTCGATTGGTCATCCGATATGGACCAGCACTTTGAGTGGTTTGGCATGAGCGATGAAAGATGTTTTAGACTTGTCAAAATGAAGCTCATTGGCCAAGCCCGACTCTCTTGGGTCAACGTTGAACGCATCAGAACGAATGCGGGTTGTACTCCCATTACCCGTTGGGAGGACATAAAGGAGCGACTTATAGAGAAGTACGTTCCTTCCTCATACTACCATCGTCTCCTCGATCAATAGCAAAATCTACGCCAAGGTAGTATACCCGTTGCGGATTACATTGGCAAATTTGAAGAATTTATGATGAGAGCCAAAGTGTCCGAAGATCCTCAAGTCACTTTACCCAGATTTCGCACCGGATTGAGGCTGGACTTACAAAAAGAGTTAGTCTCTCACCCTGTTGAGACTCTCACCGAATGCTACACCGTCGTTCAAGACCTCAAACGATATTTGAAAATGATGGCAGTTAGGCGATCTGATTTTCACACTGGTCAACCCCGTACCGGCGACGTGAGACTTAGTGCTGGAAACCTGCCTCCTAAACCCACACAATCCACATTTGCCAATGTGTGGTTTGACAAAGGCAAGGGTGTAGTAGGAGAGTCCTCGAAGAGTGGGTCTCATGTTAAGTGTTATAAATGTCAAGGTTTTGGACACTTTCCCGCCCAATGCCCCACGATAGACCCATAAAGGATTCTCTTCATCGAAGGAGGAGAAGAGAGAGGGAGTTTATGAAGAAGAGGTCTTTGAGCTGAATGCCACATCTAGTGATGAGGAAGGTGGTGACATGGGTCGTGCTCTAGTTGTGAGGTGTGCCTTTGCACAACTTCAACGGAATGAGAAGGAGGATTGGCGGAGGGAGAGCATCTTCCACAGCTTTGTCACATGTGGGACAAAGAGTTTTAGGGTTGTCGTGGATAGTGGAAGCTGCACCAATGTAGTGTCAGAACATACCTTCACTCGCTTAGGGCTTACACCCGAAGCCCACCCAAGACGTTACAAAGTCGCATGGGTTGTGACGGGGAACGCCAAGTTTAGGAGCCTTGGATTTGGGGTAACAACAGATTTTCGGCGTCAGAAGAAGCGTAGAGGAAGCTCGAGCACCGTAGCCTCAGAGGAGAAACGTATAGGAAGCGTAGAGGAAGCTCGACCAACTTCAAAGATTCAAGTGCACTCGACTCTACCACCAATAAGGACTCGTGCACAACTGGCTCTACGGGCACTAACAATTCGTGCATAGGTGACTTGGTCGAATCGTGCGTGGGTGACTCAATTGACTTATGTGTGGGCGACTCAACATCACTACTCACACGGGAAATAGAAGCCTCTTTAACACAAACTAGGCTTTCTTCAGCTTCTTTTTCCTCTTCTACTGTCAAATTTTCCTGCTATTTAGAACTCTCCCTTTTAATCAGTAAATTCAGAGTAGAAAATTCTGTAGTGCATTGATAAACAAAGTGTCCAAATCCGTGACACTTGGAACAATCAGGACATTTGTCCGTCTTGGTTTTCAAAAATTGTAGAAGGTGACGGTGTGTTACAAGAGCATACTTTTTTATAAGTTTCACCTTCTTGTACTTCGAAGAGATTCGGTACGGTGCTCTATGAGAGTCCAAGAAGTTTTGGCATTACCTTCCAACTTGGTTTTTACTAGCTTAATTTTATACTCATTCGGTACGCCATACCAATCAAAATACTCCTCTACACTAGACAACGACTCTACGAAGGTTTTAGGGCTCCTCCATCCCTCAAAGTTTGGAACCTCATTCCGAATAGATTTTAGAAACCTATCGGCAGGGTTGTACTCGGGTTCACGATGATGAGGGTATCCCCTAACTCTAGTCTCATCACGACTTTTGGGACTTGCTCATAATTTGGTGTGTAGTGGCTCCTATTATTAATCGCACACATTTGAGCTTTAATGTCCTTAAGGGCATCAACACGTTCGCTCATGTCTATGGTGATCTATACAGGTTCTAAATGACTTGCAAATATGAACCAATAATGGATGAGGAATTTTGTCAAATAGTAGACGTGCTTACTGATGACTACAAATGAAAGAAAATTCAATGAAATGAAATAGCATGTAAAAGATGCCCTAACCTGCAACCTGGCTCTGATACCAAAACTGACGTAGGACAAAACCCTAGACTACGTGAATGATGATGAAATTATTATTTTGCCGAAATTAAACTAAATTAATTAAGCAAAACCAATACGAATTAACACGAATACCTTAAGGATCGTAGTTTTCCATTCGGAAGATCACTTTCGATTCGGGTAGGGTCCGATCCGTTGCGCTAGATCTGTTAGCCTCGTGGAAGAAAGATTCTGGAGGTAGAACTCTAGCCGCTTCCAGATTAGGGTGCTCGCTCATGGTTCAATGATGGAATCTCAGGTTCCTCAAGGGTTTAGAGATCGGGTCGATTTAAGGGTTTAGATTGGTTAGGTAGCTGAGATGAGATCTAGGGTTATTTGAATCGGGCCGATTCAATGGTTTATATGAAAACTAGAGTTATGGTTTGAGAAATTTTGACAGGATAACAACTGGATTTAGGGCTTATGGGAATAAAATGAGAGCAGAAAATAGAGAAGCAAAGAGATTTTAAAATGAATAAAACTAGAAAATAATGGGCATCACACCCTTGGCCTCACACCAAACCCATCTAGGGGAAGAAGAATCACTCTCCGGCATTGCTCATCTCAAGCACAAAGCAAAGCTTTTCATTAATCAATAATCAACCCCTTACATTGTTTATTAAGAGACCTTATGTAGGAGGTCTACAAAAGAAAACCCTAAACAAGTAAAGCACTAAAAAGACAAGTTTGCCCCTAAAAACCTAAATTTCGTCCAAATTCGCACTGTAGCTCGATCAATCGAGTTATTGTAGCACTGTAGCCCGATCAATCGAGTTACTGTAGCAACCTTCAGTTTTCTCTGATTTTGAATTGCTCCCACTGGTCACAATTGATCGATCGATTGAATAGTCGATCAATCGATTGGGTATTGCTCCAGCACACTAATTCTGCTCCTTTAAGTCTTTCTGAAGCTGAGAAATCTGTTGCGGCCCAATTCCAATGCTCTCGATCTTAACGTCCCCCGTCAAGGATTTTCTTTGACACGAAGAGATTAATTTGCAGATACTCATAGTGTGTACTCTCTTCAACAATATGGGATGGCTGAGCAGTGGAATCAGATTGCACTAAATATGGTGAAGTCAATGATGAACAACCATACTCCCCACCAATTTTTTTTGGGTTGAGACACGTGCTTACTGGTGTATATGTTCTCAATCCATGACTCTACTAGATATTGCGTACACCGTTAATGTTATGAGGTAGCAATAACATATGCACTCCCCACAGACTCCACATTAAAATGCTATTTACAGGATTTTGAGATACCTGAAGTCTAGCCTTGGAAGGGCTCTTTTGTATGAAGATCATGGCCATCTTGATGTTGAGCACTCTACTATAGGTTTGTTAGTGACGAAGACTATATTGGGTTTGTTAGTGACGAAGACTCTACTATTGGTTATGTCTCATTCCTAGGTGGAAATCTAGTTACATGGGAAAGTAAGAAACAAAACATAGTCTTAAACTCTAGTATTGAGACTGAATATATGGAGTGTCACAAGGATCCCGAGAAAGAATGTGGTTGTGATATATGCTTTCAGATCTCGGGGTTCAAGTTCACCTTCCTATGACCATGTAGGGAAACAATGAGTGAGCCATTCACATCGTTCATGAAAGTTAAATCTTCCTATGACCTTGTAGGGAAACAATGAGTGAGCCAATCACTTTCCTATGGCCTTGCAGGGATTGCCACTTCATAAGGAGAAAGTTAAATCTAAAGAGTTCTGCACTCCCCATGTCGCCTCTGAAGATCAACTTGCCGATATGCTAACAAAGGCGGTTGGAAGAATTAGATTGAAAGATATCACTTCCAAGTTGTGCATGAGTGACACCTATGCACCAACTTGAGGGGGTGTTAAAATATAATTCAATAGAGGGTGTGTTGTAACTAACATTGGGTGTGTCTTAGGTAACTAGGCTACTTATTGCTCGTTCCTCTTTTTCATTGTCTGGTAGACGTGGGACATAGTAATTGGTATATAAACTAATAATATTGTGGTGTGGATTATTGTTCCACAACCCTAATTTTCGCTCTCTTTTTTTCTATTCTTCTTCTTCCTTTAACCAAACGCTTCCCTATTCTTAATTCCCTCTTTAGTGGGTCTTAAGTGGGTTATTTTTTTGAACTTGGTCTCAGAGTTGGTAGATCACGCACACCATTAGTGTGATCATGAGTCGGTTTCGTCTGACATATGCTCTGCGCATCACAACATAAACGGATCTTTGTGCATTAAAAATCAGAAAACAATTTTTGCTCCACAATTTTTGTTCCTCCAACACTTCTTCCTCTTTTCACCTTCATCTATGGTTCAGTTATAGTGTCATTGCAGCTATGTTATTCTTGAGAAGCAGCCACATCCAACCTTTATTTGGTATGTATTTTCTTCTCAGTTCATTGATGTAGCCTTAACCTTTTTTTAGGGGAGAATAGGTGTGAAGATGAAAAGGAAAAAGGTGATGAAAGTGTGTGGAGTGGTGTTTGTTCGAGTCATGAAGAAAAAAGTAAAAGAAGAACAAAAGAGAAAAACAAGAAAAAAAGGAAAAATATTTCAGATTTCTGACATCAGCCCTTAGGTTGCTAATGTCAACCCTAGTCAAAAGTTGATCTCAAATGGTGACAAAAGGGGTAAGTTTGAATCGAAATTTACTACTGAATTTTTTTAATTCGTGACGTTCATGAATGGGGAGGAATTACGGTTAGGGTTAGGAAGGAGGAGTCCAAGAGAGGAAAATTAGGGTTAGGCTATTGACCTCGAACCCTTCTATTATTGGTAATTATAACATGACTAGTATATTTCACGTACGAGACCCTCGAAATAAGTAAATCATGAGAAACTTAAGTGAACTACCTCACTCACACCCAATATCTCTAAATACACACTAAATTAATACATGTTCTACAATAAAAAGGGGCTACAAGACATTTTCTTTGTTTTCAGTATTTGATTGAACAATTTAGTCAATCAATTCTATTCACAATCCAAACTTTTCTAGTTATTCAATCTGTTGCTAGTGCTTTTCTTTTTTTATCTTCACTATGACTATTTTTTACTTTAACTTCCACTATTTCGTTTATCATCCATTGATAGATTCTTCTTCTTCTTCATCCCTCACATATTCTGTGTCCAATAGATCTTTAAAGTGTCTGTCATCTACAATCTTGTCAAGACTTGATCTTTGTTTCTAATGCAGCTTACCTAGTCGAGATCTCTAGTTTTTCTTTTCTCTAGCCTTGGCAAGTTTGTAGATTTTTCCTCTCCTTCGTTGGCATACATTTGATACTGAGCCTTACGAATTTCTTAGCTTCTCTTTTGGTGTATCTTTCAAGATCTTATAGTTCTTGTTTTTGCCACCAGTAAAGCACTTCTTCATGGTAATTGAATATTGAATATTTGCATTCCACATTTTATGTTTGTTTTTCTATATGTTTTCTTCTTTTAGATTCTCCCATCACCTTCTTGGCAACTCGTTAAAGACATTGCACTATTTGCTTCCATATCTCATTGGATCCACTTCACACCTCCACATTTTTCTGCCATTCATTTTGCCTTTAAAGGCTATTATATTTCTCATATTAAGTCACTCTATTATACCTTTGGATGATTCTTTGTCATGTTTTTAGTCATCTAGCTCTTGATAAGAACATCCAAAACTACTGATCTATGTTGCATTGTAAGGCTCCCTCCTGGGATAATCTTGCAATGCTTGCAGTTTTCCCACTCTCTTTGCCTTAAATCTATTTGAGTTCTATTTGCTCTACTCTTCAACATTATAAGATATTGTTCTCTCTTCTTAAAAAAGATATTTGGAATTGCCATATCAACAACCACTGCAAAATCAAGGATAGCTTCCTCCATCCCATTCCTTTCACCAAAACCATATCCTCCATATATCCTTACATACCCGTTTCCTATCATCCCTACGTGTCTATTGAAATCATGCCCAATCACCATGCTTCCACTATTGAGTATGCCTTGTACTAGTTCATCTCTCGATTTCCCAAATTTCCTTTTCAAGCTTTCACATAGTCAAATTGGGGTGCATAGGCACTAATGACATTTAATATTTATTTACTAAAACAATTTTAACCATCAAAATCTGATCATTCTTTCTCTTAACCTGACAACCTTATCTTTCAAATCTTTATCAACGACAATGCGTACCCCATTATGAGAGGTAATTTTCCTTGAGTAGTAAAGCTTGAACCCATCTCCCAGGTCCTTAGCAGTCACTCCTTTCCATTTTGTTTTGTGCAAGCACATATATTGATCTTCTTTCTGCTCATAGCATCAATTAACTAAACGATCTTCCCAGTTAATGTACCTATATTCCAGGAAGCCATACGCAGTTTCTGTGCTTTCTTTGCTCGCACACATCTATTTTGGTGTGGGAGCCCTAGCTTGCTATTCACATCAATTTGACATTGCTGCTACTCGACACTTACAGGGAACGCCCTAGCTAGCACTTTCCTACTTCTCATTACAATTGGGTTTTGTTGTAGCGTGTCGCTTACAGGGAACGCACTAGTCAGCCTTTCTCAAAAGCTCTATTAATATGGCTTAAAAATGAAAATAAATAAATAAATCACAATAAATCTCAGGACAATGAGAGGCTATCAGTCCCTATTCCCTTCTTGATCGTGGCTTCAGATATATGTCATACTACTGTTGAACTCAGTATTTCTGGAGCCTATACAAAAAGTATTAAAAAATGAGAAGAAAGTGATTTAACTGAGATTCTTCTAATAAGTGGATCTAACCTGATTCCTAAATTTATGATTCTCTTTTTTTTTGAAGATTATCCCTATTCCTTGATCTCTCTATCAATATGGATTATATTAAATACAAAATTAACAATAAATTTCAAGAAAATGAGTCTATCCGATTCCTATTCCCTACTTAATCTTGGCCCTACAAATCAATGATTCTGGAGCCTTGACAGAAAGTATTAAAAAAGAGAAGAAGGTGTTTTAATTGAGATTCTTCTAATGAGGCACTAACCTGATTCGGATGGCGGATGCTCAAAAACTCTTTATGTCAGATACCTTAATTGTTGAGCTTTTACCTCATTACTGAGTATCTAGTTTCTAATTTTCTTTGTAGCTTTGTATATGGTTCCTGGCTGACACTAATTGTAATGGATTCTTCTTACTTCCATTACTATGGTTGCATTTGTTTATTTTATTTGCTGGAGTTTTATATATGCATTCCCAAAGCATAATGTGGTGTTCCTATTACATCCTTTTCTTGTTCCTCAAATTTGCTCCATCATTTTCTTATTTTTATTGCTTTTATCAATCTTTGTAAATGCCAGGATTTGCCTCGATCTGGTTGCCTCTATGGTTATCGTATTGATGGTCCCCAAGGATGGCAGGAAGGGCATCGGTTTGATGATAGTGTTGTCCTTCTAGATCCTTATGCAAAATTAGTTGTGGGGCGTAAAATTTTCGGAGACGTTAGCAATAAGATGTCTAAATTTCTTGGATCTTATGATTTTACTACCTTGCCTTTTGATTGGGGAGCGAATTACAAGAGTCCAAATATTCCTGAGGTAAACCCAATAACATGCTTCAATTGTTCTAATTTTAGTTCTGACATGTATAATTTTTATTACATTCTGAGATGACATTTTATTTTTCTTGCTGTTCGTGCAGAAAGATCTTGTCATATATGAAATGAATGTTCGTGCATTTACTGCTGATGAATCAAGTGGACTGGATCCAAGCATGCGTGGCAGCTATGTTGGCGTCATTGAAAAGGTGAGTGACTTTTGTTGGATTAAACCGAATGTTCCTGTAAATTAAAGCATGTTTCTTTATCCTCTCTCTATGGATTGTTGGCTTCCTTCATGGTCTTCATTTTAGACCAAATATGTTGTTGTGTTTTTATCTTGTAAACTGAAAAGCCAAGTTAGTTCCATTAGTTAGTTAGATATGAAAGAGTGCTCCCTTGATTTTTGGTTCTTGATATATTCTTCGGCTTCCTCAACTGAATGTAAAATATAATTTGTAGTGACTTCATCTCTTTACAATTTGACATCATTTCTTTGGCTAAAGCTTGTTGAAGGGAGCGCACAAGAGTATATAGTATAAGTTCTAGAGCCATTCTTCTTGGATCATAATTAGAATGTCGAAAGGCCGGGTCAGGCCATGAACCGGCCAGGTTTCTAAACTGGGTCGGGCATATAAGTTTGACCTTTTGGGTCAGGTCCGGTTGGTTCGACATGGATCTTTGTCCTATTCGGCTCCCCCCACCCCGCCTTGTCAGGTCAAGAGCTGGTCGGATCGGATCAATTTCGATTTTGGTCAAACCTTGCCAGACTTGAACCTTTTTTTTTTTTTTTTTTGATAAGCCAGACCTGAACCCATTGATAGCCCTAATCACAATTA
Source organism: Chloranthus sessilifolius (assembly GCA_021018995.1). Taxonomy (NCBI): domain Eukaryota; kingdom Viridiplantae; phylum Streptophyta; class Magnoliopsida; order Chloranthales; family Chloranthaceae; genus Chloranthus; species Chloranthus sessilifolius. The sequence continues at coordinate 106,828,019 of CM037594.1, read as the reverse complement.
ATTGTAAGCAATTTCATTGATGAGCGGGTTTGGGTGGAAATGTTTTTTCTAAGGGTGTTTTCTAAATTTGTTGTATGGGGAAACATGGCTGACACCTTTTTCTGTATAAGATTCCACATCTGTTGGAGCTTGGTATCAATGCAGTGGAACTGTTGCCGGTTTTTGAGTTCGACGAACTTGAATTTCAAAGGCGTCGAAATCCTAGAGATCATATGGTAAACTTTACCCCTTTCCTTCCATTGAGATATACTTTTTTTCTTTATATCTTTGATTGGTTGATTGCTCTATGAAATTGTAATAAGTTGGTGATAAAGTGATGCTATTGATCGGCTTGCAATGTTTTCTTGACAATGCTTTGTTCGTCACTTAAATTTTCACTAGAGGATAATCTCATTTGGTGTCTAAAAGGTGTTGAGAAAATTTTCCTATATTTAGATTGCTCTTGGCTTCTACTAGTTCTCCAACATTTTAATAGTTGTGTCTAGACGTTCCTTAATTGCTATTTATTTTCTTAAATGGTACACATTTCCTTTTTTTGGAGTTGTTTCTGATGCTTTGGAATTATTTAATCTCCAAGATCAATACATGGGGCTATTCTACGATAAACTTTTTTGCTCCCATGAGTCGCTATGCTAGTGCTGGAGGAGGACCTGTGGCTGCTTCTGAAGAATTTAAACAAATGGTGAAAGCCTTGCATAATGCTGGAATTGAAGTAAGTCAGATATCCCATTTGATTGGAGTTCATTAAATTGACGTCCAATGCATTTGTTTGTTTAATTTACTATTTTTCATGCTTCTGTCCAGAGAATTATAATTCATAAGGTAGTAATGCTATTTTTACAGGTCATTTTGGATGTGGTGTACAACCATACAAATGAAGCTGACGATGATAACCCTTATATGACTTCTTTCCGTGGCATAGATAATAAGGTAATCACTACACAATCTTCTTTACAATGTTTTTCATGCATTGTTGAACAATTTACTTTGGAACATTTATGGATGCTTTAAATGCCCGAATTTTTCATCTCAGTTTTCTCCATTTTATTTCATTCTGCCCAGTTCAGGACTCTTTTAAAAGTGTCAACATTTGCAACCTTTAAATCCTTCAAGAATGGTCTAATGGAATATAGTTTTTCTGCGTTCATTTTTTTGTCTTTTGGAGAGCAATATTGTTTTTGTTTTTTCTATGCTTCATGTAACTAAGTTAAAGACCGGGGATGTTATGTGTAACGATTCCCAGATTTAGCACTGTAGTAATAAGGGTCCGGTCAGGCACATAATTATCATAAGACATAACTGATATAGGTAGTTCCGTCATTTATAGCACTTTGCGAATTAAATAAAAAACACACACTTACCTTTAAGATGCGATGCTGGTAGAACTGAAAAGAAGAAAATTAGCAGAGCAAGTAGGTATGCTTCACACGTGAAACTAGACCTAGCCAATTCGTTGGTCTACAGGTGCCACACATAAACAAAGCAAGCTAGTAACGGTGAATGGCTTTATATACTATTCAAGCCAGGCTTTTGTTTTTGTCTAGGCTTTTGTTTTTTTTGTCAAAGTATAAAGCAAAAGCAAAACAAAAATATTCTTGTATGTCTTATTATACAGTACACTACAAATGTAGTGTTGGCTTATAGGAAACTATAACTCAGAGTAGCTTATAAGCTACTTGCATGGCGGATTTAGAACACGACTCCAATGAGTCATTAGGCAGCTCCATGCATGCAAGGTCACTATCACCAATTATAAAGCAAAGTTTCCATTCGTTTTATGGGTCTGTTGTTAACGAACCAGAGCAAATTCTATGAAGATCAACAAACAAATAGTGATTCATTTTCGATAAACTTCTCTCAGTTCTGCTCCGGCTTTGAAATCAGCAAGCACAACATTGTTATTCTTCCACGTAATCATACACTACTCACCAAAAAGGTTAGTTAATTGTTTGTTAGATGTAGCGCAAAATTAGCCTCAGCATGAACTAGAGTGCAGATTTCTGCACTCCGGATCTGCGTAGAAGATCTGTGGAATTTATAGAAATATAGATTGATAAATACTATAACTACAGATTTAAAATCTATAAAAGATCTATTGAATTTTTATACATGTACACATATTTATATATATACATATATCTATATCTATATATATATATATATATACATGCTAGGGGGGCACTACAAGTCACAGACCACCATAGAAAGGCCAAGAAGAAACTCACCTGAAGCCCGGCAAGCCAAGCTTGCCGCGGCAACCTCAAGGGGTTGCCACGACAAGACATCATGCTGAGTGGCTTGCTGCGGCAACCTCATAGGGTTGCCGTGGCAAGGTGCTTGCCGCGGCAAGCCTTGAGTGTTGCCACGGCAACCTCCACCAGCACAGGTTTTGGGCAGTACCTCTTGCATTTCGAACCTTGGGTCCATGAGGGGTACAGGTGTTTGCCTATTTGGGTCTTGGTGCACTGTGAGCCATCTATAAACCACTAGCTCAACTATTAAATACTAGTTTTGTTAAAATAAATTTACTTTTCCTAGATTGGTGCCACATGGAGAACTTAAACAATTTAGAAGAAATGAGACTGCATGATGTTCTCGGATGCTTGAATGCGCATCGACGACAATACTTGTAAGACTTGACGCACACTGGTAGGGAAATTTATTTTGTTTACCTATCATTGGTTTACATTCATCTTACATGACCTATTTTGATCATATCTAGATAGAACAAGATAAATATATATCTAGATAATTAAAAGACCTGCTAATTATAAACTGTATCAATTCATGTGAATGCATGCCAATGATACCTACATGTCAAATGAAACTAAAGCATGTTTATATTTATGGCATTTGATTAATATAGAGGTAAAATCTCATGCTAAGTAAGTTTAGTTTACCTTATGTTATTGCATTTCAGTTTAAACATGCACGTTCTTGAATATTTATGCATAGTTCATATAACATTTGACATTATTCAGATCTGCTATCTTTTATACGTCTTTGCTTGCCACGCTATTGCTTCGTTTAAATGAAGTGATCCCGCCTTCTCGGGAGCTTGAAAGTGTAGTGTAACAAGTGATCCCGCTAACTCGGGAGCTTGATTTTCTTGGTCCAAGTGATCCCGGTAACTTGGGAGCTTGACAAGTGATCCCGCTATCTCGGGAGCTTGAATTATTCTGGTCCAAGTGATCTCGCTAACTCGGGAGCTTGACAAGTGATCCCGCTAACTCGGGAGCTTGACCTTGTTGATTTCTTGTTTCCGCCTGCACGTATATCTTGTTTCAGCTTGATTTCTCATACCTGTCGCATCGTGCATAAATTCAGTACATCAGCATGTTATATTAATCATATGCTTTAATTCAGTTATGCTTCTACATGTGAATGTGATAAAATATCAATGTATGTGAACAATATGTTATTCTCTACTGAGCTTTGATGATAGCTCATTCCACGACTTAAATGTCTTAGCTGCAGAGCTTGACCCAGAGCACGTTGCAGATCCCACCTACGTGCCTGACGAGGAAGAAGGGGAAGACGACGATGAGGAAGAAGAGGAAGACGATTTGCCAGAAGAGTTCTTCCCAAAATAGGTTTGTAGCTTGGGGAATGTGAGAAAAAGGGTAGGGAGAGGAAAGAGAGAGATAAATTTTAAACATGTATAAATGATATGGTAGTTTCAGATATGTTTGGATGTATAGGTTTTCTTTCCACTGTTTAGATGACGGGTGGCCGACATCGGTGGAAAGCTATACATCAGGTTACTCTTTTGTTTATATTGTTGGTAGTTTTCTATCTATCTGTTATTCGCCATATTACCTATTGTTAGAGCTAACACATTGCTTCCGCAATTACGTCACTTTTAAATAATGAAATAACCCCTTGATGAAAGGATCATGTCAGGTGATCTGATGGAGCGACCTTTCCCAGTTTAGAGACGGGGAAACGTCGAGCTGTCACATTATGGGTGTATTGACAACTGCATTCTGTTTTGATAGACAGAAAGTGAATGGTGCTGTTGTAGATATACTGGTTGAAACTAGGGTCCTAATTCTGTGACCGGCGTACGGTTGAGATTTCGTATAGAGTGGTTTTATTGATGACCTCGAAACCAGTTGAGTTGTGCCTGGTTCTCCAGGTGGGGGATTGGATTTGTAGTCGATGCCGCAATGTCAATTTCCGTCGATGTGCGGTTTGACACCACTACGGATGCGATTCCCCGAGATCTCAAGGCACGGTAGTTAAGACGGATGCCGTTAGGAGGCCCAAGCCAAGATGTTTGCAGCTACCATCCCTCTCCGTGGCGCAGCTTAGGGATGTGCAGAGGGGATGGTCGATTGCCGGAAAGGCATACAGGAGGGTGGCTCCGATCCTAGATCAAGATGAGCACTGTCCTGCGGCGCTTCGCGATGGTATTGCGGGCATTGGAACGAGGGTAGAGGCCGATGTGAGTGGTTAGTCAATGCCGGGCTTCGGGACGCTGACTTTTGACTCACAGCAGCTACGTTCTCTTGCTAATAATCTTCGCCACTTCTGAGTGGTGCTCTATGTTGCTAGAGATTTGTTATCTCTATTTCTGTTACATCAATGGGTTAATTACAAATGGGATGTTTCAGAATGACTTGCAGTGTCTACCATTTCAACCACTAAATTCTTATTGAGGTTTGGGACTGAGAAGGGGGCTACAGAGCTTTGTATTCACAAAAATTTCTACCTGGTGGTTTGCCGGCACTGGGAGTCTATGCTCGGAGATATTCAGATACATCAGGAGAGAGAAGGGATATGGATCTGAATTTTGGTCTACCGATACACGCATGGTCCCTGGAGGTGTTGAAAGGGATCGGGGATTGGTGTGGCCATTTCATTCTTGTTGACAGACGTACTGCCGAGCTCTGGGACACGGACCATGCCCGGATCCTCGTCGAAGTCGCTTCTTGGACTGCATCCCTAGGAGTTGCGAAATTCTGATCGGTGACCAGGTTGCTCAGCTCCTCATAGAGGTGGCGTGGTGAGAGCGGCTGGTCCTCTCGCATCAGGCGGAGGAAGGATCCAACGGGCCCTGGGGCAGTGGTGTCGACTTGCTTGGTAGTTCTATAGATGTAGTTCAATCGACTCTCAACCCAGTCCTTGGAGCGGTGGGTGGTTCCGGCCGGATGATGGCGAGAAACTCGGAGAGGAGTGCAGCCACGAACTCGACGCTCCGTCTGGGGCCATTATGGGGACCGACCGCGCCAGTGGGGGGCTGTGTTTCCTCTGGGACGCAGGGGAGGGCTCATGTTCCGGTATCAGGGTGTACCGCGGTTTCTTCTGGAGATGGGAGATCTAATGGTGGTGTACCGATGGTTGCTTCGCCGCTTTCGAAGATTTCGCCGCCTAGGTGTTCTACGGCTGAGATCTTATCGTACGCCGTAGTTGAATCCATACATTTGCACAGTCAGGCAAATACTTCGCCGCTGGATGTTGCAGCGATGGTGAACAAGGACAAATCTCCGGCGTTGGATCCTACGGCTGAGAGTCGACCGTACGACACTCTTCTAGATGCTGGCCTACAAAAGTGGGAGGTAAGTGAGATGTTGGGGATGCTGGCGGGAAGGGAGATTGTCAGTGTATGTACCTGGGATCCGATGGCAACCGAAACAGACGTCGGGATCCTTTTAAGGAAGCCAAGTGCAGGGGGTAAAGAGGGAGGTAGGGTTTATATCCGAAAGAGAAGGAGCTGGAGGGGATCTCGAGGCTTGAGGGGTTATGGGGTTTTGACAAATTGCAAGTGGGTAGAGGGGTTCTGGAAGGAGGGATGGTCTTTTAGCAGGGTTTGACTTTGGACACCTCAATTGGGGGGACGTGGGGGGCCTTTTATCTGTCGACACATGTGCTGAAACCTACACGTGGAAGGCCCATGATAAACATTGGAACTGGCATATTTTCGACCCGTGGGGCATTTTGTTAAAAAAGATGGATGGTTATATAGGACCATGGATCTCTATGTCGTCAGGTCCAGACATTTGGGGATTGCGGCCCATGTCTTATACAAGGATGGGGTTTTTGAATGAAAATGGGCCTGGGGATGGGTTGGCGCAAAGCTGTTGGGATATGGTACCCACTGGGTCATTTAATACCAGGATTATGTCTCTACATAGGGAGTCGGCTGCTCTGGCTTCGTATGATGATATATCGGTGAGCAACAACAGGGAGGGAATCGAGGAGGAAGAAGCTATGGTGTCCGATATTGATCGCCTTATTCAAGTCAGGCATGATCTCGGGATGTCTTTCAGGGGGGCTGAAGAGGAGCCTCGAAGGGTATTACGATCGGTTCTGGTCAGCAGAAATGGCTCAAAGTCGAGGCGTAGGGGAGGTGCCCGGGAATTAGCGAGGCTGCAGTGGGGTATGTCGGATGGGAGGGTGCGAAGGGGGGGTTTAATCCCTCATGGTGCTGGTCCGGGTGAGGGTCTATTGGTTGATTATGAAGATGCTATCATGGAATGTGCGGGGGATATGTGATGGGAGAAAACGTATCGGGGTTAAACGAATCATCGCATCCATAAAACCTGCCGTCGTTACCCTTTAGGAAACGAAGTGGGGAATTTGTGACGACAGAAAAGTTGCGTCGGTGCTTGGGGGCAAGAAGTGGGAATGGTTGGGGGTGGACTCTGAGGGTGCCTCAGGTGGTATTTTGCTGGCTTGGAACTGTTGGTTATTCGATAGAGTGGATGAGGAAATCGGTGTCTACTCGGCTGCTGTTCTTCTCCGGAGTAAAGAATCGGGAAAGGCATGGATGTTCTCAGGCATTTACGGACCCACTGTTGATAGGGAACGGGAGGATTTCTGGTGGGAGTTAGTGGCAATCGCTGCCAGATGGTACAGTCCGTTCTGCCTTGGAGGCAATTTCAATGCTATAAGATGGGGGGACGAGAAGAAAGGGGGGCCGCCGGATACGACTGTTATGTGGGACTTCAATACATTCATTGACGAATGGGAATTGATGAACGTGCCATTAACCGGGGTGCTATATATGTGGTTGAATCTCCAAACCAATCCCTCAATGAGCAAGCTTGATCGTTTTTTATGTTCTACTGAATGGATGGATATGTTCCCGGGAGCTAAGCTGGAATGCTTGGTTCGTGCGGTGTCAGATCATCGTCCTCTCATTCTTAGTTGTGAAGCACGCGGGGGCCGATTTCGTTTCGTTTCGAGAATATGTGGCTGTTGGCTAAGGACTTTCAGAAATTAGGCCGGCTTGGTGGATGCAACCGATATCTCAGGGGACGGCTGAAAGCAGATTTATAGCTAAGTTAAGATGGGTTAAACAGAACTGTAAAATGTGGAACATGGAGGTTTTCAGGAGGGTTTAGGAAAATCAGGAAGCCTTATTGCTGTGACTCAAATAGTTGGACGAGATAGAAGAATCGTGGAACTTGACGGAGGACGAAAGAGAGGAAAGATATAGGAGGAAAATGGAGTTTAATTCTGCGTCTCTAGTGGAGGAGATTAAATGGCGGCGGAAGGCTAAGGTTCGATGGCTTAAGGAGGGTGATGTGAATACCAAGTATTTCCATGCGGTTGCTAACGCGGGGAATAAAAATAATTACATGGGCAAGGTCATGGTTCAAGGGGTGACTTACTCGGAGAGGGATCACATCCGGCGGCATGTTGTGGAGTTCTACAGGGATATGTATAAGGATGAGGGGTGGCCATGACCGCAACTGGATGGGATCCAGTTTCAACAGATTGGGGAAGAGGAGAGGATGCCCATTGAAAATCAGTTTTGTGAAGAAGAGGTATGGAGGGTTATTCGAGGCCGGGCAAAAAATAAAGCTCTCGGACCTGATGGATTTACATTGGAATTCTTTAGTTACTTTTGGAACACAATCAAGGCGGACCTGTTAGATGTCATGCACGAGTTTCACGCAACCGGTAGCATTGGGAGGAGCTTAAATTCTACCTTCATCACTCTTATTCCTAAGAGGGAGGGGGCGGTGGATATAGCGGACTTCCGGCCTATTTCTCTTATGAACTGTTTATATAAGATAATAGTTAAGGTCCTTGCCAATAGACTCAAACCGGTAATGAGCCAAGTTATTTTGGAAAATCAGGGGGCGTTCGTCATTGGTAGACAACTTGTAGACCTGGTTACGGTGGCACAGGAAACCATCCATTTGGTGCATCATGACCGAAGGCCGGCTGTCGTGTGAAAAGTCGATATGGAGAAAGCGTATGACCGGATCAGTTGGGAGCATCTTGACTATATGCTTGAAAGGTTGGGGTTTGGAACAAGATGGAGGAGATGGATGAGGGGTTGTTTTTCTTCGGCCTGGTTTTCGGTTTTGATCAATGGCACTCCGGAAGGGTAATTTAAAAGCTCGAGAGGTATCCATCAAGGGGATCCGCTCTCACCCTTCTTGTTTAACATGGTGGGCGAAGCTTTATTCGGGCTGTTAGTGCAAGCTCGACATCTTAATTTGATTTCAGGTATTAAGGTGGGAGCGTATGGCAGGTCTATCTCGCATCTACAATTTGCGGATGATATAATTATTTTCGGAAAGGCTAAGATTTCGGAATTCGCGGCATTGGTAGATGTTCTATCTATTTATGAGGCGGTATCGGGACAGCACATTAACCTCTCCAAGTCGACGATAACTGGTATTGGTACGGAGGATAGGCTGATGGTCGAGTTGGTAGAGACGGTAGATTGTGAGATTGCAAAGTTCCCTATCAAATATCTGGGGCTGACCCTTTGGCTCAGGAAACCTGTTGCTAGAGAATGGGAACCAGTTATCCAACGGGTCCAACAATGTCTGTTTGCTTGGAAAGGAAAAATGTTGAGCAGTGGAGGAAGGCTTGTGTTGGTTAAATCATCCTATCATCGATGCCCATTTTTTACATGTCTATGTTTCAGTGTCCGATAGGGGTCATTAATCGCCTGAAACAAATTCAGAGGAACTTCTTGCGGGAAGGGTCGGGCACCGACAAGCGGTATCACTTGGTGAATTGGGAGACTTGTCAATTGCCAATCCGCAATGGGGGTCTTGGTATTCGCAGCCTTTATCGGACTAATAGTGCTTTGCTCGGGAAGTGGTTTTGGCGGGCAGGAAGGGAGGAGGAGGTAGATAGTCTTTGGCGCCAAGTTTTGGTGGAGAAATACGGGCAGTCACTTGGGGGCTGGGGTATCAGTATTAGAGTCAACAGAGGTATTTATCCCTTGTGGAAGGGCATATGCAAAACGTGGAAGGCCTACGTTAGAGGGGTTCGCTTTAGGTGGGGGTGTGGTACTCGCATTCGCTTCTGGGAGGATGTGTGGCTGGAGAGCGGGCCTCTCACTACGTCTTTTCCGGACATTCATGCCATCGCCATCAATCAGAATGGCAGGATCGGTGAGTTCATCTCAATTCAGAGGGGGGGTCTGTGTGGGAGGTGCCTACAAGAAGGCTTCTACGCGAGGAGGAAGTGGTCTCTTACTCTAATCTTTTGAGTAATCTTTATGAGCCTAGGAGGCATCATAGCGGGCAAGATCAGAGGATTTGGGGGCAGAATAAAGATGGAAAGTTTCAGGTTAAATCCTTTTACAGGTTGCTCACGAGGGGGCCGTTGATCACTTTTCAAGGGGCTAGTTTGTGGAGGAAGGCCGTTCCTCTTAAAGTAAGGATCTTTGTGTGGACATTATTTAAAGAAAAAATTCTTACGCTGGACTAGTTGATTTGGAGGGGGAAGGAGATTCAAAACTGTTGTGTCATGTGTAACAAGGGGGAGGAGACTGCTCCTCATCTGATGATTCATTGTGACGTGGCGTAGAAAATCTAGAGCATTATCCTTAAGTCCTTCGGTATGAGTTGGGTGATGTCGGAGAAGTCGTATTCTCTATACTTGAGCTGAAAGATCAATGATTTGGAGGGTCCTCTTAGGGAGTATTGGGATGCGGCCACTTTCGCGGTCTTTTGGGGTCTATGGAGAGAGGAATTTACGCAGTTTTGAGCACAAATACCAGCCGGTGGGGATGATCATGAAATCCATAACGGAGCTGATGTGGAACTGGGTATCGGGGGCAGGCCTGATATCCATGAGGGGTCCTTCCTTTGGGACCCGAGCTAAGTTTTGTTTTGCTATTTTTGTTCTGTGGGATGCTTCTGTCTTTTGCATGCCCATTTTGTATTTTTTCTATTCTTTTTGGTTGTTTGCATGTATTGGTTTCTCAGCGTCTTGCTGCTCATCAATATATTTCTTTTATTGATTAAAAAAAAAAGGTTGCCTAATTCTCCGAACACCTACCGAAGTATGAGCTGGTTCCCAGTTAAGTCTGGATCGGGTTCATTCGGTTCGAATTGGCTGGTTCATCTGTTTTTGTTGGTAGAGACCTATTGACGGGGAACGCCAAGTTTAGGAGCCTTAGATTTGGGGCAACAACAGATTTTCGGTGTCAGAAGAAGCGTAGAGGAAGCTCGAGCACCGTAGCCTCAGAGGAGAAACGAATACAAACCCCGAGGAGAACAGTGCCACAGCGAGCCCTCGCTCGAGCGATCACTTAAACTCGCTCGAGTGGTTATAATCCTTGCTCAAGCGAGCTTCAGCGACGGGATTTTATTAAAACTTTCTTTTTTGTGTTTTATTAGTATTAGAACTCTTTTATTGCGAATTTTATTTTTGGTGGCCTATATATAGAGGCTTGTAAAGACTTTTTAGTTAGTTTTTGATTATTGAATGAAAGAGAGTTGCTTTTGTGCAAACCCTAGAGAGCTTGTGAAGAATTTTCAATCGAGGGAGTGCATCCTTCAAAACCTTGAGGAGTGAGCAATCGTTTCTCGTGCGACTTGGTGCGAAGCCGGCATACAGCCGTGGTGTGAAGCTTCAGAAAATCCTTCGTGTGAAGCCTTGGAATCTATCCTTTTATTGTCTTTTCTTTAGTTATTGTCAGGTATTATCCTTCTTTAATTCCGTTGATAAAATCAAAATCCCCAAAATTGTTTTCCTTTGTTAAAATATTCTAAGCTTTATTTCGATTAAAATCTCCGAGGAGTCAAGAGACGATATTGCGATTATCGATTGATGCGCTAAACTATAACGAATCTTGAGTTCCCTCATCGGAGCCGTTTTTGTAGATTGGGAAAATTTTCACGCATTCAGACGCTAAAACAGATTAATCTAATTGTTTTATTAATTTCATTAAATTACTTTTAATGTGTTTGCATGATTTTGAATATTTCCGCTATTCAAATCTTTCTAAAAGTTAATCCAAAATTCGCATATTAGGGTTTTAGCGTTTGTCCCGCGTCACCTATCCAACGCATCGTTAAGCACTTGATTATATGTAAAGTTATTATATATATATATATATATATATATATATATATATATATATATATATATATATATATATATATATATATAGTACTCATTTAAAGCGCATTCTACCCTATTGAAGACTCGGACCCGTCAAGTCGATTTCCACATACATTTTAGACTAGCTCTTGCTCCATCTTCTTCTCTCACACTAGCTTTCAGCTCTTTGGTACTCGGTGCTTTGTCATCGGATTCCTGTTGATGTAAGTTAAGGTCTTTACTCTCCCCTTTATTAGGCTTGAGTTGCGAATGCTCCACTCACTTCCAACACCAACACTCACATCCTCCTCCTTTTCTCATCCTCTTCCCCAACCTCATCTCCCAGCTCTTCCGGCCACCGTGGGCAATTGGCCAAGGTAGTGTGACAGAGATTCAAGATCTCAAAGTGTACTATTTCTTTATCATTGCTATAATGTACTTGTTGGGTTGTAGATGTGACGGGGACGCCGACATCGTGGACATTGGATATGGACCGTTTGGTGTATACGGTCGTCGGAAGAAGCGGAATGGAAATCAAAACTAGGCGAAAGAGGCAAAAGATGAAATTATGGAAATTGAAGGAGCACAGAAAAATCGATTGATCGAAATTAAAATTCGATCGATCGAAATGACAATGACGATATTTCGATATTTTATGTGTTTGAGAATTTCGATTGAACGAATTTTAATTTCGATCGAACGAAATTGTGATCGAAATTGCAATCGAAAATTTCGATCGAACGAAAATCAATTTTGATCGAACAATTTTCAATTTCGTTCGATCGAAATCGAGCCGAGTAGTCTTAATCGTTTTAGAAGTCTAATTTCGAACTTTTGTGTTAAGGGTTTATTTGTCTTTTAATTAATATTCGTTTTAGGGTTTTCTTTTATTGTAAGACCTCCTATGTAAGGTCCTTAAACAATGTAATTAGGATTGATTATTGATTATGAATGAAAAGAGCTTTTGCTTATGTGTGCTTGAGATGAGCCTCTACGAAGAGTGAATCTTCTTCCCGAGAAGGGTTTGGTGCGAAGCCAAGGGTGTGAAGGCTACAATTCTATCTACCGATCTATCTCTTATTATCTTTGCTTGCGTGATCCCACAACCTTAATTCAACCGCCATCTTTGCGAAATTCTAAACCCTAATTGCCCCTGAATCCTTGAATCGATCCGATTCAACAACTGTAGATCCCAACTGAGCTATTAAACCTTCTGCATCAAATAATCAGAAGAAATCAGTGATCCCATCATTGAATTGTGAGTGCCCTAATCTGGAAAAACCTAGAGTCCTATCTCTAGGATCGATCTACGCTACAACCTAACGGATCTAGCGCCTGGACTGAACCCTACCTGAAGCATACGCCATTCTCCCAAGGAATACTACTAAAACTTGAGGTATTCGTTATATTTTACAAGTTTTATTGTTTATTTAATTCCACTTTAATTTCGGCAAAATTAATCATTGCATTCACGTAGTTTAGGGTACCGTCCTGCATCAAGATGCCACTATGTCCTGATATCGGGATGGGCCGGATTTCGGGGCATGACATGAAACAATAATAATTAAATAGGGAAAAGAGTTTGGCTTTTATTTTTTTGTCAATAAAAAATTAAAAGCGGCAAAACCTGCTATATGCTTGACTAGGACATTCACAATTGATGTGGTTGATTTTTCATTGGCAAAATATTTATGATACATAGAACGAGTAGGCAAGCTAATTTTTTTATTTCCTACTTTAATCCATTTGGAGATCATCAATCAAATGGTTGTGGAGCATTTTGTTGAGTCAGTCCTTGATTTCAGATACTATTATATAAGATTTTTACTTTTTTTTCTAACCATAAAAACACAAGCTGTTTGATTTTTATTTTTATTTATTTATTTATTTTTTTTACATTATTAAAAAACTGAATTAATTTATAATTTTATATTAAAGCTTGTATTAAAATTTTGGAGTTATTTTTATAACTTACATTTTGAACATAAAGATAATGCTTCTAGGTCCTAGGATGCTTGGAAAATTTATTTTATTTTGATTTTACTTAAAATAAAGATATTCAAAATCGTAGGCCCTTAGACAAAATTTTCACTATTTTTCACAGAGCAGGCATATATTGATTATATGTTTACCCTTATTTTGTTTTCATAAATTTAGTAATTTTCAGGTTGATATCGAATTGTTGACCAAAACACAAGTTGGAATGGAAATGTTGCTGTGGTTATAGAGTTGTGGATAGATACTATTGAATGTTGTATACTTTTAAGTGTAATATATCATTCATGAATAACTATTTAATCATGCTCAATTGCTCATAGGTCATAGCTTATTTACATTATAAAAAAAATGTATGCAATATTTTAAAAAGATTCAATATTGTAAATTTTTCTCTTATTTACGAATGAATTATTGATTAAACTTCTTTGGATTGAATATATATATATATATATAAACACATACATATATGTAGGAATATTTTTCTATTTTTAAAAATCTTAAAATTTTCAACTTTTCACGAATATGTATCACGATACTGATACGTGTCTGTCCGGGAGGTGCCAATATGTCCGCTTTTTAGACTTTGCTCAAGTGCAAGGAAAGAAGAAAATGATGGAGGAAATCCAACGGGTTTGAATTAAATAAATGTCTTGTTTATGTGACAGGTAGGAACAATTTCATCCTACCTGTCTGTGCATTTTCCAAAGAGAAAACAGGATAAGATTAAATATATAACATGCTAATCTCCTATTGTTGTTTCTTCTAAGCTTCATGAAAATTGTCTTGAGCATATATATATATATATATATATATATATATATATATATATATATATGTATATATATATATATATATACATTGATATTTACACATGCATGCATAAGATAGTGACGAGCTTTTAGGCATCCCTTGGTGGTGCATGTCGGGACACTTGTAAGAGTTCCTTAAACCACTCATGTCACACTGCAGGAACAAGAATGAGTATACATCTTCAAAGCACTCATGTTGCATAACTCCTGAACTGATGGATGAAAAATAGGAGGCATGATTGATCACAGCTTGAAAACACTGATTATGTAACTTTGTTTTGTACCACCTGTGTCAGTTGACTTAATGTGAGCTAGGACTGTTAATCGACACCCGGAAGTGTTGTTCTTGTATTTCTAATCTGTAGTCCTTAATTTACAAGTGATGGCTTTTTTGAGTATTGCTATAAACATCCATAGTTTTGCATCAAGTTACGCTTTTCTCCCTTTCTTGTTTGAAGTCCTTTCAGTTTATTTTTGTGTGTATTCATTTGTTAGAGGTTTTTGCATATGCACCTAGTGTTACTTCAAGTATCTTTCTGCAACATATTTATTTGTTGTGTTACTTTATTTTTCTACAATATTTTACAGATATTTTTTGCTTAACATGCTTACCTTACCTTTCATGATTCCTTCTGTTCTAATCTATTTGTAGGTCTATTACATGGTGGACATCAATAACAATGCTCAATTGCTGAATTTCACTGGCTGTGGTAATCCTAACTTATCTTCCTCATTTTGTTCTTAATTTTTTCCAATGAAAAGTTGCTCTATAGGATTGTAAGACATTCCATCATACAATTCTTAGAAAATATGATTCCATATATTTATATTCATACTTTTATACACATCAATTGTGATAAATTGGATGATGTGACAAAAACATATATTCAAATTAACATTTTTGGTAAATATTTAAACTAAATGCTTGTTACCTGATCCTTGTTAATCCAACTGCCTAAGAATTTGAGGTTTAGAAGATCTCTGAACTTGATCCTTGTGTACTCCCCCCCCTCTCTCAAGATGGCAGTTATTAAGCTTATATTTGTTTTATAAATTTATTATTTTGGTTTTTTAAATTTTCGTTTGCAAACAGCCTAAGAATTTGAGGTCTTTTATTCTACTTTTTTTTCTGTTTACCGTAATCCCGGAGGTTTTCTTGTCACAGCCAATTGCACAGCAGCATATTTCTTTTCTGTTTCTGTCTTCGTCCAATCACAAAATAGGATATTTAAGTAGTTTCACATGACCTGATTAACGGATCACAAGAGGCGCAATTCATTGAAGTCAAACGTGGCACTTCAATGTTCATGTGGTGCTTTTACATTTTGATCCTTCAAACCAATAAACTTTTTAACCCTATTAATAGGCCCATTATTTTTACTGATTCCTAGCACCATAAAAAACTACAGCAGCATTGTTGCTGTCCCTACATTGTGGTTGCTGGCACTAACGGCTTCATCACTGCCTCATCATGGGATCAAAATGATGTGGTTGTGTTAGATAAGAAGTTTACTAGTTGCATGCATCTTAGCATGTGTATTGATGTTTTTGTTGTTATATTTATTGTCTTATGGTTTATAGATGGCATATTTTGTATCTTAGTTGCACACTTCTTTTCATGTATATTTTTTTTCAGAAATTCCATTTATTTTTGTTTTGGTTTGTTGATACTGTTTTTTATATCTGCTTTAATTTATTGTCATCTTATTTGTTTGAAAACTACTACAATGATTTCGTTTTTCATTCATTTTTTATGACTCTACTCATACTTTTAGAGCTCTCTTCGAAAATAAATCTAGAAAAGATTGATTGTACAGAGCATGTCTTATGCTAGTACAATAATCATGTGTTGTATTTTTTATTTGTTTTCATTCATCCTCTATTTTAATTTTTTGACAAATAATTATTTATGTAGTTCTTTGTCACTAATGATTGATGACATAGGTTCATTCTAATGAAGAATAGACAATATTTTAAATCTTTGAGGAGTTCTTGATTGCATGTTTCCTAATATCCAGGAAACACATTTAACTGCAACCATCCTGTGGTCATGGAACATATACTTGATAGTTTGAGGCATTGGTAAGAACCCACTACCACAATTTGAAGTCTTATAGCATCTGTTAATGTAGTTTTACTTATTATGATTTATTGGATATGAACATTTAATATCATTTTTTTAATAAGTAAGGTTGAAGTCCTTGTTTAGTTAATGAAATACAAATCATCAATTTTTTAGAATCTCATCCTCAGCATCCTGTAATTTATTTTTTCATTAACATAAAGGGTAAATAATTATGTTGTCAAACTTCATCTATGCTACTATCTAGAATGAAAAATTAAATTCTTAGAAAAGATTTACTTTGAATTAATTTGTACTAGGCTTTATTTCCTTTTTTGTGTTGTGGATGATATTATTTTTACATCCATTGTTTTGGATGATGATGATTATGATATTTATTGGGTGCTTTACGTTTATACTCTCTTTGTGAAGTGAGCGGGCAAATTTTGTAATTCAGACATGACATAGTGATATGCATGGGCGAACAGCGACTGATGGCATACATTTTCTTGGGGATGCAAAGAACTAACTTTTGAAAAAGGTTAAAATTGATTTGGGATGGCATATCGCGGTCAAATTTAGACAAATGAAGTTGACAATTCATGTGAGGTGTAATTGTCCGACTCAACGATGATTGGGAAGAAGGAATATTTCTACAATGACATTGGGGTTGTAGATGATTTTGTCACCACTTGAAAAGTGTGCATGTGAAATTTGATATTTTTTGGGTTTTGTTTATTGTTAAGTTTAGGATTATTGTTTTTAGAATTATAGACTTTTTACCTAAGAAATCTTCATATCTGTGGATAATATAAATTCCGATAAAAGAACTTTATTTACAATAGAAGTGTTCTACAACAAATCATACCAAGTGTGCAGTCCAAAAGAGATAAATATAGGAGGCAGAAAGGTTTTCTTTATCCCCTACCCATCTTGTTGATGTTAGAAAGTAAAAGGTTATTTGATTAGTAATTGTTTGCTTTCCTACTTCTCATTCTTCATTTAGTACTCCTTAGTTGAAACACTTACACTGACTCCATTGTTAACTCCCTCAAATGCATTAATTATTTTGTTAGCTTCTTTGTTAATAGAATGCTTTGGTTTCCATTTTCTTCCGATTTGTACGTTCTTTTCCGTTACTCCTAGTTTAATGCCCTTGTATTTATGATGCATGCATGCCATTTTAGAAGACAACACCTCCTTAGATGATTTTCTAGAGCTCTTGTTATTTCAGAGTGATGAACTTTTTAACTTCATTTATCTTTATTAGTATTTTTGGAAGGCAACACCTCATTTGAAATTTGGGTACATTTTATGTTATATATTTTTCTCTTATGCCTTTGACAAGAACCTTTTGTTGATCGAAACATACACCATTAACAAATGGTCTTCTTCATAAAAGAAAGTTAAAATATGGGGAGTGTAACACCTTCTGTTCATGAGCTTATCTTTCAGATGTATCCCGCTACCATAGAGGAGCTCGTATGAGATGAAAAAATGGAGGGATTTGGGGTACATACCCCTTGCAACCTAGGCGAAGGATGACCTGCCATCAAAATTTGTTCAATACGCACTTAGGGCGGAGCCAATATTTTCTTCCTATGGGGGGGCAACCGATGGTCTATCGATGTTGTTAATAGTTGTTTCACCAACTATTATCAATAACAATGACAACATTGAAAGCTATCATGTAATCCAACATATCATAAAGTTTAGATAGCTTTTGACTCTGTTGAATTAGACAATTGATGTAATAACCGAAAACTTTAAGAGCCTAATTAATTAAATTTCCTTCCTAAATAGGAGCTAAAAGTAGTTTAGTGACTTTTCTCATAATTTTTGAGCATTTTGATATATAGTTTTTCCTGTGGGCAGTTTCAGAAATTTGATAATTAGTGGAGGGTAAAATGATAATTTTACCCCAAGGGACAGTTTGGTATTTCAAAAAATAGTAAGGGCATAATTGACTTTTCACAACTAAGAGCAGAAAAGTAAAAGGGCGTGTCTGTGTACAACTAGAAAAATATGTGTTTAACCACTAATAAAATGTTGCATCTAGTATGTGGTGTGCTTGAGAAAAGTGGTGTATAGTATGTGCAACTAGTCAAATGTGTTTGCAATCGTTAATAAGATGGGGTGTATCTAGTATGAGGTGTGCATGAGAAGAGTGGTCTATGAAAAGTATTGTGGTACATGTTGGCCATGTGTAAGTGAAAGAGGTAATGTCAACGAGTGACATGTGTAACATGCATGTAATGTATGTGTGTCATGTGTAAGTGAACAAGCATATAGAAATGAGTGACATGTGTAGCATGCATGTAAGGCATGTGTGATATATGTAAGAGGAGGGGGATGGCTATAAATAGGAGAGGAGAGAGAGAGAGAAGAAAAAGAGAAAGCTAGTGAGAAAATACGAGAGAGTGCCTGAAAAAAGAGACTTGGAAGACAGTGTACCTGCTCCCTCTGCTCCAAAGCTACCTCGGTTTTTGATCCCATATGGGAAGTCCTTCCTTCCCTATTAGTGTTATTTGCATAATGATGCTTTCTATCTCATTTACTTTCTTTTTTTGCCACCCAAAATTTGTGTCTTTTACTCTTTAAAATAGTTCAATTTTAACATGATACTGCTGTTGTAAGTATTTCCTTAAAAATAATGATAAAAATTAGTTTTGATAATTGTTTTTCATTCAGGGCCGTACTGTCCTAATTTCTGTTGATTGGGTCACTAGTTCAACCCATAAAAATGACATCCTTAATAAGTTTAAGGGCTGCCCAGCCAACTAAGGATTGCACTCTTGGGCAATCCTAAATTCCAGCCCTTAATGGGGTATGTTTGAAAGATGTAAGTGACTTCCCTAAATGCAGCACAACTATGATCAGCCCTATCAGGGTCTTAAAATTAAAGTATAGCTGACGGGGAATGCCAAATTTAGGAGTTGGATTTGGGGCAATAACAGATTTTCGGCGTCAGAAGAAGTGTAGAGGAAGCTCGAGCATCGTAGCCTCAGAGGAGAAACGGATACAAATCGCGAGGAGAACAGTGTCGCAGCGAGCCCTCGCTCGAGCGATCACTTAAACTCGCTCGAGCGATCACTTAAACTCACTCGAGCGGTTATAATCCTCGCTTGAGTGAGCTTCAGTGATGGGATTTTATGGAAACTTTTTTTTTTTTTTTTTTTTTCTAATTATTAGTATTAGATCTCTTTTATTGCGAATTTTATTTTTGGTGGCCTATATATAGAGGCTTGTAAAGACTTTTTAGTTAGTTTTTGATTATTGAATGAAAGGGAGTTGCTTTTGTGCAAACTTTAGAGAGCTTGTGAAGAGTTTTCAACCGAGGGAGTGAATCCTTCAAAACCTTAAGAAGTGAGCAATCGTTTCTCGTGCGACTTGGTGCGAAGCCGCCGTACAGCCGTAGTGTGAAACTTCAGAAAACCGTTGGTGTGGGGCCCTTGAATCTATCCTTTTATTTTGTCTTTTCTTTAGTTATTGTCAAGTATTATCCTTCTTTAATTCCGTTGATAAAATCAAAATCCCCAAAATTGTTTTCCTTTGCTAAATTATTCTAAGCTTTATGTCGATTAAAATCTCTGAGGAGTCAAGAGACGATATTGTGATTGTCGATTGATGCCCTAAACTAGAACGAATCTTGAGTTCCCTCATCGGAGCCGTTTTTCTACATCGGAGCCGCTTTTCTTGATCGGAAAAATTTTCACGCATTTAGACGCTAAAACGGATTAATCTAATTGTTTTATTAATTTCATTGAATTACTTTTAATATGTTGCATGATTTTGAATATTTCCACTATTCAATTCTTTCTAAAAGTTAATCCAAAATTCGCATATTAGGGTTTTAGCATTTGTCCCATGTCAGTTTTGGTATCAGAGCATAGTTTTAGTTTAGGGTTCATGTCATATAGATTTTAGGGTTCACTTGAATTTAGTATTTTGTCTTGCATAATTCCGTCATGGATACCAGTACATTAGAGGCCCCTAATAGAGATCTTGCATTTAAGGTGACCGCTAGTCAAACCCGGATGGATGAGCACATTGCTGATCAACAAGCCCGACATGAGGCTTTAGAGACTCATTTTGAAGAGATCAATGAGCTCATCGTTGAGAATCCCATTAGAGTCAACAACCGTGACAGTAGGAGAGATATTCCTCCTCGACGTGAGGTCCAAACCAATTTAGACGATAAGGTCATGAAATCTGTGAAAATGGACGTCTCTACTTTTGACGGGAAAAGACAACCTAAGGTCTTTCTCGAATGGGTCGCCAGCAAGAAAAACTACTTTGAGTGGTATGTCATGTCCGAAGACCGCAAGGTCAGATTTGCCAAAGTCAAGCTTATGGGTCAAACTAGACTTTATTGGTTGGGAGTGGAGCGTCATAGGCAAATCCATGGTCTTCGTGCTATTTTCACGTGGGCTGAAATGAAAGTCCAACTGCACGAAAAATACATTCCCGTATCATATGACAAACGTGTTCTTGATCAGTGGCAGTCTTGCATCAAGGAGACTCCTCAATCATAGAGTACATCAATCGGTTTGAAGACCTGATGACCCAGGCCGATGTCGATGAACCAGCAAAAGTTACTCTCTCCCGATTCCGAATGGGTCTTCGCCCAGAGTTACAAAGGGAACTCATTCCTTATCCTGTTACGGATCTCGAGGAATGCTTTGCTAGGGTTGAAGAATTAGAACGGTATCTCGACACCCCCAGTCATGGCCGATCTAAGTCTTCCAAACTTGAGCATCAATCTAACCCTATCGAAAAGGGAAATAATGCCTCTAGTCAACCTTCAAAATTCATAATTCCTCAAGTTGACAAAGGAAAGGGACCAATGGTTGAGAGTTCTAGACGTGCTCCGCAACAATGTTATAAGTGTCAAGGTTTTGGTCACTTTGCATCCCAATGTCCTTGTAAGGGTCAAACCTTGTTCATTCAGGAGCATACTGAGAAAGAGAGCAATGAGATATCCGAAGAAGTGTACCAACCATGTAGCACTCCAAGTGATGAGGAAGGTGAGGTTCCGGTCATTGCCGAGGACGATATTGATACTGTGTCCATCTCAAGTGAGTCATTAGAGTTGGTAGGATCGCATCATCGTTTTGATTTGCATGGGATTAATAATCTGCATTTATTGGACATTGGAAATACGCATGATCATACTAACACATTGAATATATTTGATGTCCTTGATACTAACAGTTTTGTGTTAATTCCTGATGGTTCTGAGCATGTGGAATCTTTTCCAATTTTAAAAAGGGGTAATGATGGAGATCTCGATCTTCCTTTAGGCAAGGGTAACCATCTGATAGTTGCCATAACGGATCTTACGCCTCTTCTTGATCCCACTACCCTGCCCATTGATCCATTCCTTCTTGAGCGTCGAATCGAACCACCCGCATTGTCCCATTTTCTATCCCGTACCTTACCTGTGCAACATGAGAAAAGGTCGAATGAGGAGGTTATAGAATTTCCAAGCTTCCATGTCAATGAAGGTAAGAATCATAAGTATCTCACAGCGTAGAAAGGTAAGCCAAGAATTGAGCTCCCGAAGTGTGGCGTGCGTGTTTCATCGGTGATGAAACATTTTGAGTGGAGGAGAATGACGGGGAGCGTCAAGTTTAGGAGCCTTGGATTTGGGGCAACAACAGATTTTCGACGTCAGAAGAAGCGTAGAGGAAGCTCGAGCACCATAGTCTCAGAGGAGAAACGGATATAAAGCGCGAGGAGAACAGTGCCGTAGCGAGCCCTCGCTCGAGCGGTTATAATCCTCGCTTGAGCGAGCTTCAGCGACGGGATTTTATGGAAACTTTTTTTTTTTTTTTTGTGTTTTATTAGTATTAGAACTCTTTTATTGCGAATTTTATTTTTGGTGGCCTATATATAGAGGCTTGTAAAGACTTTTGGTTAGTTTTTGATTATTGAATGAAAGAGAGTTGCTTTTGTGCAAACCCTAGAGAGCTTGTGAAGTGTTTTCAACCGAGGGAGTGAATCCTTCAAAACCTTGAGGAGTGAGCAATCATTTCTCGTGCGACTTGGTGCGAAGCCGACGTACAGCTGTGGTGTGATGCTTTGGAAAACCCTTGGTGTGAAGCCTTGGAATCTATCCTTTTATTTTGTCTTTTCTTTAGTTATTGTCAGGTATTATCCTTCTTTAATTCCGTTGATAAAATCAAAATCCCCAAAATTGTTTTCCTTTGCTAAATTATTCTAAGCTTTATTTCGATTAAAATCTCTGAGGAGTCAAGAGACGATATTGCGATTGTCGATTAATGCCCTAAACTAGAACGAATCTCGAGTTCCCTCATCGGAGCCATTTTTCTAGATCGGGAAAATTTTCACGCATTCAGACGCTAAAATGGATTAATTTAATTGTTTTATTAATTTCATTGAATTACTTTTAATGTGTTGCATGATTTTGAATATTTCCGCTATTCAATTCTTTCTAAAAGTTAATCCCAAATTTGCATATTAGGGTTTTAGCGTTTGCCTCGCGTCAATAGCTGCCAAGTGTAGGACTTGGGAGTTGTACCAGCCCTTGATACCTGGGGTTAGGACTGTGTTAGGGCCGCACATGGACTGTCTTTGTGCCCCTTTTATGATAAGTTGTCATCCAAGAAATTATCTAAGATAGTGGTCAAGAAAATTATCTTAAATAGGGTATTTTGGTATCTTGCTGCACTGCATACATTCACGTCGGGTATTAATAAAAAAATATTGCATGAAAATAGTAATCATGTCTATATTATTTTTATGAAAAAATAAAATTCTAAAAAAGAAAATGGTGACCCAATATGGGGTAATTCTGAATCTAAGTTTTTAAAGTATTTGATAAACCCTAAAATGATGAAAAAGAAGAAATATGATAAGTGAAAGACAAGATAGAGAGGATAGGGGACCAATTTATCCTATATCCTAAAATCCCAATGATGAAGTGTCAATTAGGCAACCTAAGTTAAGAAAAGACTAAAAAACACTATATTATGTGGTATGATATTTTACTATTTCGATGGAATACCTATAAACAGTGAAGTCTGATGTGCCAGTAAAAGCTGGGTATGATATGTTGACATGGATATCACCACGTTATGGAATGGCCAGTCAACCAAATGAACCAAAAGAACCAGAGAGCCAGTCCATACCTAGAAGTACATCAAAGCCAATCATGTCTAAGGCAATGAAGCCAACTACTAATTCATGTTCACCAATCACAATAGTGCAGGATTTAAATAATGTATTGGTGGTTAGTATGTCTCATAATGGTGTGGTAACATGTAATGCAGATGGTAAGGTACATGGATGCAAACTATATTGATGTAAATGAATGGGTGTCACCAGGATCAAAGAGAACTTTGGCTAGATGAGAGTTCACTAAAAGAGGTACCTTCAATTACGACATTGGAGGCTGCCGCGTCCTGTTTTGTGATGGCAAACACTTGGCCCTGGGTGTTGGACCGCTGGTTCGCTTCCTTGATGGATTTGGGTGGAGGCGACAAGGGATCGATTGGCATTTCCTTACGGGGCAATCCTTGATCATGTGGCCTGCTTGGCCACGCTTGAAACAAACACCTGTCAGCTTCCTACATGGCTGCTGGCCATGCATCTTCCCGCAACAGTGACATACTGCTGTAGTCGGCTGTGGTTGCGGGGCGTTCTTTGGATTTTTCTTCCGGCACTTGTTTCCACTTCTTATTTGAAAATGAGCCATACATAGGCGATCACGATCTCCAATGTTGCTCCTTCCTCCTCTGCTAGTCTTCATCATCCTCTTTGATTAGACATACTTTTTCCATTGCCCTGAAGAATGTCTCAAGGTCCCAGGCTATCAGTTTTCCTCTGATCGAAGGCTTCAGTCCTTGAATAAACTTCTTGGCGTGTGCACAGTCGTTCTGGGGCTGGTCCATAAACCTCTCCAATTTCACGTAGTTAGCCTGATATTGGGCCACTATCCGACTTCCTTGGACAAGATTTATGAATTCAACCTTCTTCGAGTCTTCCACATGGCTGGGAAAGTAGAGTTTAGTGAACTTTTCCACATGAAGCTGTCATTTGGCCGTCTATGGTTTCTCTTCCCCATTTTCCTCTTCACCAGTGAGAGGAACGTAGCCAAGCCAAGCCAAGCCATCCTTCTGGTTTTCTAAGCATTTCATCATTTCTAACATTTTCTCTACTGAGCAAACCACGGCTTTGGAACAATAGGGTCGAGTGCACCCTCAAACATCGGCAAGTGGAGTTGCTTGAACCTTTCTACTGCAGAATGTTCTTCCTAGTCCTTCTTTCCTCACTGGAGTGGCCATCACCAGTGGTACGACCCTAGGAGTCCAGACAGGCTTCAATTTGTTGTTTCATGGTCTTAAAGAATCCTGCTGCAATTCATTTCATGAATTCCCCGTTTCCTGACATATCGATGGCCTGAATAATCAATGGATTACAATCAGTTGGATATATCATACCTCGGGTCCTATCCTAGTTGGAAACCCTAAAGACTCCAGTTGCGAACTTACTAATCCCTTGTCGCGCCTTCTCATAACGGTTGTCAAATCTAGGGCTCTGATACCACTAGAGTAATGCCCATAAAATTCATACACGAATTTTATAGTGCACCAACATATGAACTTGGCAACAAAGTGCTAGTGAACATAACATAGCGGAATATAATAGAAAATGTAGTAATTTTTTTTTTCTTTTAATTGAACAAAATCAAAACAAACTGATTCTTTCGTTATTTAACTTCTTTCGATACATCGTATATCGGACAAAACAATTGATAGTAACAACTATCACAAACCTCTGAGACGAACTTCATACACAACTGGAGTCTACTACAGACTAACAAAATGCCAACTACTGCCAATAACAAACAAAAGTAAAACCTAACCAGATACCTCCAATGACAGCTCGCACAATCTGAATGATCTCTACTCCGCCTCGCGCCCTTTGTAGATCAAAGGCCTCTCTGTGAAAGAATAAAGGGATGAGTGACGTAAATCAACCCAACATATCCAACCTTCCCCAAAGGTCTATGTCTACATGAGGTGGGGGAAAGCGAGATCAGCTGAAGGTGTGAGATAACATAACTGATGAATAACATGCAATATAACAGAATACTACTGCTATGAGATGTATGGTGGGTCATGATCATATCATTTGGTGGCATTTAATTTCTTTTGGTGCGTGGATATCATCTGATGTTATCTTAATGATGCAGAACAAAAGCAAAAACCCTAATTATGCAATTTTGAAATCAATTTGAGATTTAATTGAACAGCGGAGATATAGAAATTAATCCCAAAACACATAAAAGATTTAGTAATTTTACTACGGCGATTAATTGATCTGATTTAGCGCCTGTTTAACATATGATTTTCCCGATCTAGAAAATAAAGTCCTATGAATAAAATTCAGATTTTCATGTAGTCTAGGGTACCAACCAATTATCAAGATGATGTCTCTTGACTCCTTGCTCGGGTTTGACTAATTTAAGGCCCGAAGGGTTTAAATCGTTCAAAGAAAAAACAACAGATTGGGGTATAAAATTAGAGATCAAATACCAACAACAATGGCTAGGAGAAAAGGATATTTAGGCTTGATTTTCAATAAAAAAAATAACTAAATAAATTACCTGACAATAATCTAAAAAGATAAATAGAAAAGGGATAGAAGGTCCAAGGCTTCACACCAAACTGCACGCGGAATTGAAATTTCTTTCTTTGAGTTTGAAAGATTCTCTTTCGGGTGAAATCTTTACAAGTTCTCTAAGGTTTTTCACAAAGCAAAGCTCTCAATTCTATTATCAATCAACTATCAAATAAAGTCTTTACATGTCATTATATAGGCTAAGAAACCCTTAAGACAAAAATAGAAAGTTTTAACCAACTAAAACTCTAAAACCAAAAATAAATAAATCTTGTGACACCCAGAATTCCGTGTCCGCTTCTTCGTGGACTTCGTGGTGACACGCGGATGTCTGTCCTTCCACGAAGCAAAAGCGACCCGGGAGGTCTAAACGTACGGATGTTTGTGCTGGTGTTGTTGTTTTCGCGAACGTCTGTGCTGACAATCGCGGACGTCCATGACACCCGATGTCGCTTGTCTTCAATTCCCGATCCAGAGGCTTCGGGACGTCTTTGCACGTTTCTTCCGCCTTCGATATACCATGAGGGGGGGGGGGTGCGATTTGGATGCCCCATCGATTCTCCCCGGGTGGGACAAACTCATTTCCGATGAGTTGTAGAACCTACCCTTCGCAAACACCTGTTTCTGAATTTTCGGCTTTCCTTTATACTCTATGAGGTACTCTTGGTGCCTTTGTTTACCTTAACCTTGGTAACAAAATCCGGATCTTGAATGGATTCTGCTCTAGTGCTTAGGGCAGGTGACAGGGTATGCTCGACTTGTCGGAATGGTAACTTTCGACGTAGGTCGATTTGCCATCAACATGGATGTCTCCACCAAAACAATGGGTATGCCGGTCAAATCCGTTGATGACCACATTCCCTGGATGGGCTCAAAACATCAGGTGGTAATGAACGATGGTCAATTGAGGGACCTTCGCCAGGGGTGGTCCATTGCTGGCAGATGGTTCCACCGGATGTCGGGATTAAGTTCAAAGGCTGTGGCTGGTTTACTTGTGGATCCTGCTCGACAATGCCAAGGGCTTTCCTTTACTGACGCCGTGGGGAAGGAAGGGAGAAGTATTGGGGCGACTGGGGGTTTGCCCACTTTTGTGGCACCTGTTCTGGATCCTATTCAAGACAGACATGCAACGTCTTCTTCCTTGGAGCCAAAGGCTATGGAAGAGCAGTTAGATTTGTGCTCCCCCCAGTTTTCCTCTCGCCAGAAATTTGCATGACTACTTGGTGGTTATCTATACAATTAAAGATACACTATCACTATTACAGTTTGCTAAAATGGATACAACGATCTTGGACATTTACAGACATACCTAAGCTTTCGGTCATCACTAATACAAAATATCTACTACGATGTCCATCGGAGGCGTCGGCCATGGCGCTTCGAAGCAAAAAAAGCTTTCACATTGACGATGTTCCGGTGATGTGCGGTGTTTGGGTCCCGTCAGTTGGGAACCTTCATTTACATTGGTGGGATGGAGGATTGTGGATTCGACTGTTTGGCCTCCCTCTCCATGCATGGACTCCAGAAGTCCTCAAGGAGATTGGGGATCGATGTTGTCGGTTCATCATTGTCGACCGAAGTTTTGATGATCTCTGGGAGACGGGTTTTGCCCGGATCCTCGTCGTGGTCGACAGTTGGGAATGTATTCTTAGAAGCTGCGAGGTTCACGTTGGCGACCAAAAACTTTGGGTCTTCATAGAAACGGAGCTGTTGGAGAATGTGCTCGTCCCTTATTAGGCGAGTGACGTACCCGAGTGGCCCCGGAACCCCGACGTAAACATATTCGGTTGTGCCATAGAAAAACTCTCCTCAGAGATTGAACCAATCTGTGACGGGATAGAAGGACCGGTCGGCCATCGTAGCGAAGCTCGAAGGGGCGCTCGCTCGCGAATTCACCTCTCCATCGGGGGTCGTCCGCGCCATGGTGCCTTGGCTGCCCATTGGATTACTCATCCCTCGGATGGTGATTGGGAGGAAGGAGAAATTGTGGAATGTTCAGATGACCAGATCTGCGATGCTCGTGGATTGATGGTTGAGGATGACAGTTTCGTTGATCGGCGGCAGTCCGCAGTGCTAGTGACTCAAGAACCTTTGATCTCAGTGGGGGATCTCACACCATCGAGGTATCTAACGAACGAGGGCTCGTTGCACACTAGAGACTGGAACTGTGGGCTGCAAAATGTCGTTGTTGGTGGGTCGACATGGTTGCCAGGCGAAAAGGACGAGGATGAAGGTTTTACCTGTGATCCGATGTCTATGAGGCGTCGGTGTACCCCTTGAAGAAGATGAGAGAAAGTACACGAAAAAGTTTAAGGTATTCAGAAGCCAGAAACCCAAATATAGACGACCTCGATTGTCATTCTTTGTTGGGGATTCGACACGTGTCCTAAACGTCAATGGAGACAACACACGATGTGGTTTATGGAAACCAGAGAGAGCCAGAATGGGAATGGGACACGTGGCGGCAAAACCACTGTGGGCAAGGCTGCATGTGTTTTGAATTTCAGGCCCGTCGTGTCCTTCAACAGGCACGCGCTTCGGAGAGGACGACATGTCGACCTTCAAACAATAAATGTAGATGGAATTTCTGAGAAGGGCCATGTGTCTGCTGCTTTTCTAATCAGACATAGCTGGCCTTGCAACTGAGATGGGCTCAAAACGGGTCGGTGTATCTGACTAACTACATACGGGTATGGGATCCGTCACAACGTATGTTCAGCTGCAGATGGGCCCTCCGCTGACGACCTATAGTCTCTGGGTCTACAACCTGATGGATAAGGAGCAGTGGGCCAAGATGGTCGGCGTTGGGGCTCGGAGGTCTCTCACTCGAACCTGACCCAGGCAGAGATGATTAGGGATCGATTGCTACTTCCTCCTGCCACCTCTGATCCTCACCTCCCAATTGAGATTCTAACTCATCCCCTCCCGACTTCGGCACCCCAGACCCAGACTTCAGCTACTTCGTCTGTCTCAGATTCTCTAGACTACTCATCAACCTCCTCTTCGGCGGACATACTCCCGTTGAGATCGCTGTGTTAAGATGATACCGGAAATTGGGTCCAATGGTCATTTAGACCTTCTCGAGGAACTACTTCGGATAGCTGCTCTGCCGTTAAGTGCCACGAAGGCCGAGACACTCCCGAAAGTGTGGATGATATTGACGATTAATTCATGTCGGTCGCGACCTCGGAATGACATTCAAGGGGGACGATAACCTCAGGGAAGTTTTCTTCTTCATTATTGATAGTCAGTCTAGAAACACCAAGATGAAGCGGGGTGCCAAATCTCGGGAGCTCGCTCAATTATAGTGGGGGATGTCTGATGGGAAGGGAGCGGGTGGTGCCTAAATCCCGGTTCCTATTTCGGGCGGGCTTCTGTTAGTCTACTTATAAAGATGTTCTCATGGAACGTAAGGGGGATTTGTAATGGGTTGAAGCGTGCTGGTGTGAAGCGAGTACTTGCAATGATCAAGCCGGCTGTTATTTCACTCCAAGAAACCAAATGGGGCAGCTGCGATAGGGCCAAGGTTGTGTTAGTGCTAGGAGGTAGCCTTTGGGGTTGGATGGGAGTTGATTCAGTGGGAGCATCGGGAGGTATTCTTGTTGCCTGGAATTCATTGTTGTTCGACAAAGTGGATGAGGAGGTGGGGCTGTACTCAGTGTTAGTTGTTCTTCGGAATAGAGACACTGGGAAAATTTGGATGTTTTTCGGGCATTTACGGAGCGTCAGACGACAGACACAAAGGTGACTTCTGGTTCGAACTTGCTGTAGTGGCAGCCAGATAGGAGCACCCTCTTTGCTTGGAGGGGGGGGGGATTTCAATGCCATAAGATGGGCTAATGAAAATTGGGTGGCCAGCCGGATTTTGCTGTGATGCGAGAATTCAACTCATTTATAGCAGATTGGGAGTTGATTGACGTCCCTCTCTCGGGATCTCGATTTACTTGGTCTAATCTTCAGGAGACTCCTTCGTTTAGTCAGCTTGATAGGTTTCTATGCTCATTCGAGTGGATGGACATCTTTTCGGATGCTAGATTAGAGGGGTTAGCCAGGGCGGTCTCGGATCACCGGCCGTTATCGGATGCCAGATTAGAGGGGTTAACCAGGGCGGTCTCGGATCACCGACCTTTACTGTTGATATGTGAAGCTCGAGGGAGGGGGTCGTCCCCTTTTCGCTTTGGAAACATGTGGCTGCTTGACCACAATTTTAAAGAAGAGGTGCCTTCTTGGTGGAGTAAACCTGCCCCTTCAAGAACGACAACTTTTCGTTTCATTTCCAAGCTTCAGTGGCTCAAGAAGCGTATTAAGACTTGGAACAAAGAAGTGTATGGGTTGGATCACATTGCGAAAGAGGGTTTGCTAATTCGGCGGAAAGAGATTGACAATCTTGAAGAGCACAGAGACCTCACGGCTGCGGAAAAAGAGGAGAGAATGCTAAAGAAATTGTAATTCACTGATAAGTGTATGGCTGAAGAAGTATGTTGGGGGCAAAAAGCTAAGGTGCAGTGACTTAAAGTGGGAAGTCGCAACCCCAAATTCTTCCACGTGGTATCCAATGCTCGCAACAAAATCAACTTCCTGGGTAGAATTGTCGTTGACAGAGTCACTTATTCGGATTATGAGCAGATCCGGTCCCATGTTGTCAACTTATATTCCAATTTGTATACCGATGAGGGTCTAGCTAGGCCGGAGCTGGATGGTCTTCTGTTTCAATCCATCTCGGAGGAGTGTGCGTCTATCGAGCAGCCTTTCAGGGAAGACGAGGTGTGGCGTGCCATCAAGTTCGGCTGCAAAAATAAGTCGTCGGGTCTCGATGGCTTCACATTAGAATTTTACCGTTCCTTTTCGCCGATCCTTAAAGTAGACCTGATGGAGGTGCTTCATGAGCTCCACTCCACCGGTTTCATTGGCCGAAGCCTCAACTCCACCTTTATCATGCTCATTCCAAAAAGAAGGGGCAGAGGACCTATCGGATTTCCGCCCAATATGTCTCATGAACTGCTTGTATAAGATCATTTCGAAGGTTCTAGCCAACAGACTCAAACCGCTAATGGGCAAGATTATTTCGGTCAACCAGGGAGCTTATGTTCATGGGAGGCAATTGGTCGACTTGGTGGCGGTGGCCCAAGAGGTGATCCACTCCGCCCACCATGCGCATCAACCCGTCGCCCTTTGGAAGGTGGATATGGAGAAGGCGTACAATTGTGTAAGTTGGGACTGCTTAGATTACATGCTCGGTAGGCTTGGATTCGGCTCCACATGGAAGAGGTGGATGCAAGCATGTTACTCTTCATCTTGGTTTTCTGTTTTGATTAATGGGACACCGGCGGAGTACTTCAAAAGCTCCAGAGGGATCTACCAGGGTGACCCGCTGACCCCCTTCCTATTCATCATGGTGGGTGAAGCACTATCTGGTCTCATGGCATGAGCGAGAATGCTGCAATTCATATCGGGAATTCAGGTGGGATCTCAAGGCCGTTTCATCTCGCACCTTCAGTATGCCGATGACACCGTTCTATTTGGGAAAGCTGATGTAGAGGAATTCAGGTCTTTCACTGGGGTCCTTGTTGTATACGAGGCTGTTTCGAGCTAACACATCAATTTGCTCAAATCCTCGATTACGGGTATTGGGATCAACAAAACTTTGTTGGCTGAATTAGCTTCCAATGTGAATTGCGAGGTAGGGAAGTTCCCTATCAAATATTTGGGCCTGCCACTTGGGATCAGACATCCATCAGCTCAAGCATGGGATCCAGTTATTCAGAGATTTGAACAATGGCTATCTTCGTGGAAAGGAAAGCTTCTTAGCAGTGGGGGCCATCTCCTTCTGGTTAAGTCGGTTCTATCCGGTCTGCCCATTTTCTAGCTGTCGATGTTCAAATGTTCGATTGGGGTGATCAATCTGCTTGAGCAAATCCAAAGGAACTTCCTTTGGGAAGGTTCAGGTCTAGATAAACGTTATCATCTTGTCAACTAAGACACCTGCCAGCTTCCTGCAAGTTGTGGCGGTCTTGGCATTCGGTGTTTGAGGTGGACTAATATCGCGCTCTTGGTGAAATGGCTTTGGTGAGCAGTCTTGGATGGTGAAAGAGACAGTCTGTGGCGTAGAGTACCAGCTGATAAGTATGGGCAATCTAACAGTAATTGGGGCATCAATATTCTGGTTCACAAAGGTATGTCGGCGTGGTGGAAAGGCATTTGTGGAACATGGGCTTTGTACGCTAGGGGGGATCCGATATAGTTGGGGCAATTTGACCTGGATTCGATTCCGGGAGGACGCTTGGGTGGAGTGTGGGCCTCTCAAATTGTCTTTCTCAGACATTTTCACCATCTCCAGAAAGTCTTTGGGGCTGATTATTGAATTTGCCATGGATACGCATGGGGGAAGGATGCGGGGTGTCACCACGCGCAGGCTTCTTGGAGGTGACGAGGTGCATTCGTTCTCGCGACTGCTATCCTTTCTCTACAAATTACGTAGGAATCTGCACCGGCAGGATAAGCGGATATGGACTCCTAGCAGAGATGACAACATCAGCGTCAAATCCTATTATTGGACGCTCTCTAGTCGGCCGTTGATCATATTTCAAGGGGCGAGTTTGTGGAAGGCGGCCATCCCCCCCCAAAGTAAAAGTCTTTGCGTGGACTTTGTTCAAAGAAAGAATCCTAACGATTGATCAGCTCATTTGACGGGAGAAGGACCTGCCCAATCGCTGTGTGATGTGTCTCTGTGGGGTAGAGTCCGCTGCTCACCTATTCCTTCACTGTGGGGTGGCCCACAAGATCTGGAGTGTCATTTTAAAATCATTTAATATGGATTGGGTCACTCCCTCATCGACATACCAACAGTATCTGACATGGTCTTCGATTAGGGCCAACTGGCCGACTACTGGAAGGCTGAGTTCTTTGCGGTTACTTGGGGCATTTGGCTTGAAAGAAATGCCCGGATTTTCTAGCGTAAACGTCGACCTATGGGTATGATTATGAAGTCGGTTAGAGATTTAATGTGTCTATGGGTCGCTAAGGGCTGTGCTGGAGTGTGGGATGATAACCGCCCCTGGGATCCAGGTTAGCCTCCTCCTTGGATTGTGTTGGGGCTTCTGTATTTCTTCTTTTATCTTGTTTGCTGTTTTCGCTTTTGGTCGTGCTGTCCTTGTATTGGTGGCTTTCAATATAATTTTCATTACTGATGAAAAAAATCAAAATCCGAACCATCCAACACTTTTCCATCTAATCCTTTTTTATATTGTTCAAGAATTATTTAGGGAATAAACTAGTAGATAGGATTGCACTTAGCTGAATCAATGAGGCATGGGTCTCGGGAGGTTGGCGTTGGACCTAGAAAAGGCGTGAGATCCTCCAACTTAATAATTGCATTAGTACCCATGCTTAGAGGAAAATCTTGACTATTATAATGATCCATTTTAAAGAGCGAAAGAAATTCAACATTGCAAGTTTGCAAACCATTCGCAATTTCTTACGGGGTTTGCTCAGATCTAAATCAAACCGTCAAGTTCACCTGTTGCAAAATCATTAGATAAATTATGTGCATTAGAAGAATTTTCCATGCTTCCGTTGCTCAGTATCAGCCTTCCATTTATTTCATGCAACC
Organism: Chloranthus sessilifolius; assembly: GCA_021018995.1. NCBI lineage: Eukaryota > Viridiplantae > Streptophyta > Magnoliopsida > Chloranthales > Chloranthaceae > Chloranthus > Chloranthus sessilifolius. The sequence continues at coordinate 106,794,586 of CM037594.1, read as the reverse complement.
ATGATGATGATATGATCCTACCGACTCTAACAACTCTTGCATTTTGGACACAATACCATCGTCTACATTGGAACTACAAACTTTTCTAATACAACCTACTCTATGTCCGACCACCTCATCTTCTTCATCACTCGAAATTTCAGGCTCATAAACTTCTTCAATTTCCCCTTGTTCTTCTTTAATAACTATAACGTCTGTTGGAAATTTAGTGGCAAAATGTCCGAACCCTTGACACTTATAACACTGTGTTTGACTACTCTTAGGACCCTCAATTAATTTTCCCTTTCCCATGTCAACCTGGAAAGTCACGGGTTTCGAAGGTTGACCATAGGAATTGTTCACCTTCCCATTGGGGATATTCTGATGTTCCAGATTGGAGGAACTAGAGTGCCCCTTGGTTGAGCTGTCTATATACCTCTCTAACTCTTGAACCCTATAGTAACAATCCTCTAAGTGGCTCGCCGTATGTAAAAACTCTGCAATTCAGGGCGGAGACCTCCTAATTCTAGACAAGGTGACTCTCTCCTGTTTGACCACTCCGACGCGCATTGTATGGTCCTCAAATTTGTTAATGTATTTGCAACCAGGATACTTCCTTGCCACAGTGTGTCATTGGTCAAGGAGTTGTTGGCCATAAGAAAGTGAACACATTTCTCCTTCAATTTTTCTTTCATGGCGGCCCATGTGGAGATGGGGTCATGACGATTGTTTTGTCGATAAAATTCCACATTAGTGCAATAAAGCCAAGCTTCACCCGTGAGCTTCATCTTGGCAAATAGGACTTTGCGCTCGTCTGTCATGTGGTATAAAACAAAATAGGCGTCTAGGGCAGTCGCCCAGCCATAGAAGACTTTTGGTTCCCTAGTACCATCAAAGGAAGGAGCTTCGTCTTTCACGGATTTCAAGATTTGATCATCCGGGTCATTTGGGGCATCGCGTCAAGGGTTGTCCCTCCTACGGTCATTAACTTGTAGCCTAAAATGCTCACCGGTAATAATCTTATTGACATCGTCTAGGCGGGGTCCTAGGGGACGGCGGTGACCTGTGTATCGAGGTTCTTGAACTTCTCAAGAAGCAAATCCAATTGTCCAGGATTCATGGTGATCATGACACAAAAAATACAAAAGGAAATTATATGCGATGAAAGAAATGGAACCTAATACCGAGAATGAACATGAACCCTAAACTAGACCGTTGTTTGATACCAAGTTGATGCAGGACAAACGGAAAAATCCAGCTATGCAATTTTGAAATCAATTTGAGATTTAGTTGGGCAACGGAGGTATAAAAATTAATCCCAAAACACTTAAAAGATTTAATAATTTTATTACGACGTTTAATTGATCCATTTAGCGTCTGTTAGCATACAATTTTCCCGATCTAGAAAATAAGGTCCTATGAATAAAACTCATATTTTCACCAAGTGTAGGGCACCAAGCGACTATCAAGATGATGTCTACTGACTCCTTGCTAGGGTCTGAATAATATACGGCCCAAATGGTTTAAATCATTCAAAGGAAAAACAACAGATTAGGGTATAAAACTAGTGATCAAATACCAGCAACAATAACTAGGAGAAAAAGGATATTTAGGCTTGATTTTCGATAAAAAAAACTAAATAAATTACCTAACAATAATCCAAAAAGATAAATAGAAAAGGGATAGAAGGTCCAAGGCTTCGCACCAAGGAGATAATTTACTTTACACCAAACCGCATGCGGAACCAGAGATTCTCTCTTTGAGTTTGAAAGATTCGCTCTTTCAGGTGAAAACTCTTCACAAGTTCTCTAGGGTTTTTGCACAAAGCAAAGCTCTCAATTTTATTATCAATCAGTAATCAAATAAGTTTTTACATGCCATTATATAGGCTAAGAAACCCTAAAGACAAAAATAGAAAGTTTTAAACAACTAAAACTCTAAAACCTAAAAAAAATAAAATCCCACGGCACCCAAAATTCTGTGTCCGCTTCTTCACGGACGTCCGTGATGACACTCGGACGTCTGCCCTTCTACGGAGCAAAAGAGATCTGAGAGGTCTAAAAGTACCGACGTCCATGCTGAAGATCGCGGACGTCTGTGAGGGATGACGTCGCTTGTCTTCAAATCCCGATCCAACGGCTTTAGGATGTCTTTGCACGCTTCTTCCACCTTCGATACACCATGGGCAGAGCTTTGATTCAGATGTTCCCATCACTTAATATTTGTCATAGGGTGATCATATTCAGTTTACTTGTTGGTACCTTGTGCCATTCTTCAACCTTCTTTTCCTCATTCCTTGATTAATCGACAAACTAGACACTTAAATCTTTAACTTAAATCATATATCATGACTGTTGAACACCAATACCCGATACCCTACATGAATTACAGATAATTACATTTCATTATTCATCATTTGGTCCTTTTGGTTCATTTGATTGACTGACCAGTCCATAACGTGGTCATCTCCAAGTCAACATATCATAACATAGCATACCCAGCTTTTGCTGGCTCATCATGCAACTTATGCCGTTCATAGGTATTCTATCGAAATCGTGATATATTGTACCACATAATATATTGTTTTAGTCTTTTCTTAACGTAGATTGCATAATTGGCAGCTCATCAGTGGGATTTAGGGATCGATCCCCTATCCCCTTTATTTCCTCTCTTCTCATATTCTTCTTCTTCATCATTTTAGGGTTTACCAAGTCCTTTAGAAACTTAGATTCAGAATTACCCTATATTGGGTCACCATTTTCTTCTTAAAATTTCATTTTGTCATAAAAAATTATATAAACTTAATTACTATTTTCATGCAATAGTTTGTTTTTATCAATATCTATGTGAATGCATGCAGTGCGGTATGAAACCAAACACCCTTTTAAACTTAATTTTCTTTGTCACTATCTTACATAGTTTTTTTATGGCAACTTTTCATAAATTTGGTTTAAAAACAGTTCATGCGCAGCCCTAACACAGCCCCAATCCTAGTTATCAAGGGCTAGTACAGCTGCCCAACTCCTAGAGTTGGCAGCTATACTTTAATTCCAAGCCCCGAACGTAGTTTTGTTGCCTTTAGGGCAGCCAGTTATACATTTAAAACATACCTCATTCATGGCTGAAATTTTGGATTGCCCAAGGTGGTAATCCGTGGTTGACCCGACAACCCTTAAACTTTTCCATGATCTTATTTTTATGGGCTGAACTAGTGTCTCAAATCAACAAAAATTAGGGTAGTGGATTCAAAATAATATCTTCTGATTTTTATCATTATTTTTGAGGAAATACTTAGGGCAGTAGTATGATATTGAGTTGTTTTTTTGTAAAGTGAAGGGGCTCAAATTTTGAGTGGAAAAAATAGAAAGTAAATGGAGCATGAAACATCATATACAATTAATACTGATGGGAAGGAAGGACTTCCCTTCTGGGAGCCGAAACTGAAGCCGATTTGGAGCAGAGGGAGTAGATACACCTTCCTTCAAGTTTTTTATTTTTTCCCTCATAAGCATTCTCTCTCTCTAGCTTTCTTTTTCTCGCTGTAGTTCTCTCTCTCCTATTTTCTCCTTTTTCTCGAGCTTTCTCTTTCTCTCACTAGTTTTTTCTCTCTCCTCTCCTATTTATTGCCACCCCCATCATTCTCCCACTTACATATGCCACACATGCCTTACATGCATGCTACACATGCACTCACTCATTTTTCATATCCTTGTTTACTTACACATGCCATGCATGTGTTACATGCATGCTACACATGTCACTCACTCATTTCCATCTCCTCTTTCACTTCCATATAACACACAATACTACAATACTTTTTATATGCCACTCTCATGCACATGACACACCCAATACTATATGCACCTCATCTTATTAATCATTGCACACATATATTTGACTAGTTGCACATACTATACACCACTTTTGTCAAGCACACCACATACTAGATGCACACTATTTTAGTGATGGTTGAACATACATATTTTACTAGTTGTACACACTCTTTTATTTTATTTTGAAATTTCAAATCTGCCCATATTTGTGGAAAGATCATTATGCCCTTAGTATTTTTGGAAATACCAAACTACCCCTCGGGGTAGAATTATTTTACCGCCCACTAATTATCAAATTTCTCAAACTGTCCCTAGGAAAAATTATATATAAAAATACTCAAAAAATTATGAGAAAAGTCACTAATCTACTTTTAGCTCCTAATTAAGAAGAAAATTTAATTAATTAGGCTCTTAAAATTTTCAATTATTACATCAATCGTCTAATTCACCAAGGTCAAAGGCCATCTAAATTTTATGGTATGTTGGATTTACATGGTAGCCTTCAATGATGTCATTGTTACTGATAAAAGAAGTGTGGTGAAACAACTATTAACAACATCTGTCGACTATCGCTTGCCCCCACAATAATAAAATTTTGTCTCCGCTCTAGGTGCTTTGAGTAAATTTTTATGTCTGGTCATTCTCCTCCTAGGTTGCAAGGGGTAAGTACCCCAAATCCCTCCATTGCTCCATGCTCATACGCGATCTTCTATGGTTATGAGATCCATCTGAAAGATAAGCTCTTGAATGGAAGGTTTTTTTTTAGCGTCTTGAGAACAATGGTGTATGTTTCGATCAAAATGTAGTCAAATTTCAAAGGAGGTGTTGCCTTCCAAAAAGACTAATAAAGAGAAATAAAGTTAAAAGAGCTCATCTCTCTGAAGTAACAAGAGCTCTTGAAAATCATCTAAGGAGGTATTGTCTTCTAAAATGACTTTAATGCGTCATAAATAAAAGGACATTGAACTAAGAGTAACAGAAAAAAATGTACAAGTCAGGCAAGAAAGAGGAAACCAAAACGTTCTATTAACAAATAAGCTAACAGAATAGTTAATGCCTTTAAGGAGTTAATAATGGAGTAGTGAGAAGCAATATAGGTGTTTCAATTAAGGACTTAAATGGAGAATGAGAAGCACGAAAACAAACAATTACCAATCAACTAACTTCTTACTTTCCTGCATTGACAAGTTCGGGTTGGAATAAAAAAACCTTTCCACCTATATTTATGTCTTTTGGACGTCACACGTGGTATGATTTACTGGGCTGCACACGTGGTATGATTTGCTGTAGAACACTTATGTTTGTAAATAAAGTTATTTTTTTTGCTATTTATATTATCCACATATTTGTGAATTTCTTAGGTAAAAAGTCCACAAGTCTAAAAATAATAATCCTCAAACTTCACGTGAAACAAAACCCCAAAATATCAAACTTCACATGGTCCTCTCAGAGTTCTGATTTCATGGCAAATTGTTTTTCTCTTTCTTCGTTGCTTACACCATGATATACTAGTTGTTTATGGAACCCCAAAAAGGTCGTAAAAATCTCCTATTATTAGCTAGTAAGTAATGAGCATATTATGATGTTAGGCTATCCTCCTCGGTTGTGGGACTCATTACCTCAAATCCCTACATTTTTCCATGCTCATCACATGCTTTTCAATGGTGGGAGATTCCATCTTAAGAGATGTAGGTTCTGAACAGAAGGTGTTGCGCTCCCATGATTTTTTCTTTAACATTTAGAGAAGAAGAAGATTGCTCGAGTCAAGATTGGATTCTGTGAATTGCTTATATACAATTTAATTCTTTGATGATTTGGCAACATACTTGTCAACTCTGGCATCGTGGTGTCTTTCATTGCAAACATTTCCATTGCGTTAACGAATAATTTTTTAGGTGTGGAGAATGAAGCTACAACTTTGACTCAATGATTTTTGAAACGTGCTAATAACAAGGTTTCACAATGATGGGATGCAGTTGAAGCAACAGAGTCGTGGTGCAATTAGTCAAAAATTAATGATGGGATGCAGTTGAAGCAACAGAGTCATGGTGCAATTAGTCAAAAATTAATAATGATCAAGCACAGAAAGCAGCATGGAATTGATTATTCGGTGAAAATAGCAGAGTGCATAATCTCAGTAGTGATGATTAAGTAGCTGAAGCATCCGAAAAAATGATAACCCCTGACGCACGCGATGTATAACACTCTTAGCGGTTTCGAGGTGACGTTGCCTAATCGCAGCGGTTTTGAGCTATTTGCATTGCCATGTTGTCTCATGCGCAGGATTTGTTTTCGTGGTTCTCATGAGACCCTTTGTCTCATTCTCTAATGATAATTGTAACCCTCCCGTTAGGAGACAAAAGTTTCACCTGTTTTCTTTTTTTCTTTTCTTTTTGTACCCTTCACCGCAGTAGGGTTCTTGCTACCTTTTTTTGTGGGACCCCCCCACAGTGTGGGGGGAGGGGGGACAGATTTTCCCCTGCGGTATGGGGTTCTCATACAACGCGGGGAGACGTCCCCACAGTTTGGGATTTTTTAGGGTTCTTTGACGCAGGACAATACCCTAAACTACGTGAATGCGATGATTTAATTACTTGTCGAAATTAAACTAAATTAATTTTAGACAATGAACTTAAAAGTAACGCGAATACCTTAGAATTTCGTAATTTCCATGTGAAAGCTCGCATTGGAGTTTGAATCGGGTTCAGTCCGGGCGCTAGATCCGTTAGCCTGGCAGTGTAGATCGGTCCTAAAGGTAGAACTCTAGGTTTTCCAGATTAGGGCGCCGCTCGTGATTCAATGACGGAATCGCAAGTGTTCTCAAGATTCTGATTCATGTGGGCTTATTGGTGTGATGGGATTTAGGGTTCGAATTTCGGGGTATTGTAGGTTGAAGGTTGGAATTAGAGTTTGTGAGATCACACGAGGTAGAAACGAAAATAGGGTAAAAGAGATAGATAGAGGATAGATTTTGGGCTTTGCACCCTTGGCTTTACACCAAACCGTTCTCGGGAAGAAGAATCACTCTTCGGAGAAACTCATCTCAAGTTCCAAAAGCAAAAGCTCATTCATTCAATAATCAATTATCAATTACATTGTTTATGAAGAGACCTTATATAGGAGGTCTTAAAATAAAACCCTAAAGCGTAAATAAACATAATTGAAAGACAAATTTGCCCCTAAAACGTAAGTTCAGATTCTAAAAAAAATCATTCTCACGACGGTTAGATGAGTGATAGAAGGGCCATCCCAGGTGACTCTTGTCTGGTGCTCCGGGTGGGTGACTGGATTTGTGGCTGGTGCCGCAACGTCAATTCCTAGCGTCGCGTTGTATGCCATCGTTATGGGTGCGATGCCTCTAGATTGCAAGGAATGACGGTTAAATCGGCCGACTACTGGATTCCTAAGAGCAGGAACATACATCAAGTCATCTTTAATGAGTCCTAGTTGCGTGATGTTCAACAAGGGTGGTCGATTGCCGGGAAGAACAACAGCCAGGTGATTGCTCCTACGAAGGAGGTGATAGACTACAGACACGATCGGTCCTTTGCTGAGGTTGTGAGGCATTTTGTGAACGATGCTGACGATAAGCGCGACATCCCGTCCACGAGTGGCCACTCATTTCCGAGCGGTCACTCGTCCCCGAGTTTTGGGACTCTTAGTTTTGAACTCGCTCAGTTTGATTCGCTCGCCATTAATCTATGCCATTATTGGATGATCATTCACACTAATAAAGAAACATTGTCATTATTGAATTTACACAAATGGGTCATTGACAAATGGAATGTTACAGAGAGACCTACCGTATCCTCTATTTCCCCTACTAAGTTCCTACTCGGATTCAAGTATGAGAAGGGGGTTAAGGATATGTGCCATAAAAAACACCTTTACATTCACAACTGTCCGGTGGAATGGCGGCCTTGGGAACCTACGGTGGGAGATCTACAAGTCCACAGGGAGGAAGAAGGGGTTTGGCTCTGCATTTTCGGTCTACCGGTACATGCATGGTTCCCGGAGGTGTTTAAAGGGATCGACGACCGGTGTGGACGTTTCATTCGGGTCGATAGACGCATTGCTGATCTCTGGGACACGCTCCATGCCAGAATCCTCGTCGACGTCGATTTGTTGGACAACATCCCCAGAAGCTGTGAAGTTTTAGTCGGCGGCCAGAGTTGTCAAATCTTCATAGAAGTCGCGAGGTTGGAGCGGGTGATCATCCCGCATCCGTCGGGTGAAGAGGCTCAGGGGTCCCGGGTCACCAACATCATTAATGTCGGCGCTCAAGCTGTAGTAGTTCAGCCGCTCTCCGATCCCATCGGAAGGGGAGTGGTTTGGACCGGCAGGATGCCGACGAGAGGCGCTCGCCTGTGAACCTGCCGTTCCGGCTGGGACCACATAGCCGGACGACCACGCCGGTTTGGGATTGTGCCTCCGCTCGGACGCACCGGTTGGCTCATGTGATGTTGTCGGGAGCTTCTGAGGGGTCAACTGAGATTGGGAATCCTATCAGCACTGCTATTGAGGAGGGAGAGGTTGTGGAGATGGCCTCTGTTGACGGTCGGAACGCGGCCGGAGAAGAGAGAAGAAGTGTTTTTCTTCCGGCCCTTGCGGATCTTTTACTACCAGGGGATTCAACGGTTGAGATCCATCCGTACCTTCTCATCGACAACTACCGACAGCTACCTCTGCCGCTGGTACAGCTATTGTCCATGTAGACAACGGAATACCCCGACATCAGCGACGGCTGGGATCCCATGGATATGGAGGCTAAGATTTTGCCTTATATGGAAATGTCAAGAGGAAGAGTTTATACCCTACCTTTAATCCGTCGTCTAGTGGATGGGCGACACATGTTTTCTCTCGTGGGTTGAGCGCTGCTAGGATGGCGACAGATCATCACCTAGAACCTTTTCGAGTACTGATGCCGTCCAAAAGTCTTCTAAAAACCAGATGCAGGGCGGATACTGAGTTTCTTCTTGGGACGGGATCTGAGCATAACACTAGCTTGACAGGCGGAGGAGCTACGGTCATCGGGTGCCATGTGACAGCTGTCGATCCTTTGAGCCTAGGCTTCTGTGGAACCTTAAGTGTCGGTTATTCGGGCCTGGAGGATGGACCCACTTTGTTCCGGTTGCGGGTTGGACCGACTTTAGCGGGCAAGAGTAAATGGGGCGTGGGGAACCGGGACAATGACCTTTGGGCCTTATAGGATATGAATAAGAGGAGTGGGGCAATTTCCTCCACTACTGAGGCCCCATTGACGACATCGCCTGAAATCATCTCCAACCCTTCTTTGTAGGAGAAGCTTATCCAGTCGGAATACTGTGGCTGTCTCGAATCTTCGGCGCTGGAACTTGAAGTTTCCCAGGGAGTGCCTCCCTGGTTAGACGACACGAACAACTCCACAGATATTGAGAACCTTATCTGGGGGGACGCCAACTCGGTATGACTTTCAAAGGCTTGGAGGAAGCATTGCGTGAGGTTTTCCGATCTATTGTGGTGGCTCGTAGTGACTATAGGAAAAAAAGGTGGACTGGTGCGCGAGAACTCGCGTGATTGCAATGGGGGATGACAGACGGGAGAGGGATGGGGGTGTCTGAACCCCATCATGGTTCTAGGGTGGGTGTTCAGTTGTTTCTCCCATGAAAATGCTATCTTGGAATGTAAGGGGTATTTGCGACGGATCGAAGCATGCCGGAGTCAAGAGTCTTATCGATTCCATCCGGCCGGCTGTTATTATGCTACAAGAAATGAAATGGGGCGCTTGTGATGGACGTAAAGTCGCCTCGGTATTATCTGGAAAGAACTGGGAATGGGTTGGAGTTGATTCAGTGGGAGCTTCGAGAGGTATCCTAGTGGCGTGGAGGGCGTCCATGTTCGACAAGATTGATGAAGAGGTGGAAATTTTCTCCGCTTTGGTGGTTCTTAAGAATAAAGATAACTGGAAACGGTGGACATTCTCTGGCATTTATGGGCCGATGGATGCGGTGCTTCGGGGGGATTTTTGGGAGGAACTGGATGGGGTCACGACCAGGTGGGATTACCCGATTTTCTTGGGAGGTGGTTTCAATGCGATTAGATGGGGACAAGAAAAAAAGGGACTCCCCTGATATGGCGGTGATAACGAAGTTCAACTCGTGGATTTCTGACTAGGCTTTGGACGATGTCCCATTAACCGGATCTCGATTCACCTGGTCGAATCTTCAAATTCAGCCTTCTCTCAGCAGATTAGATCGATTTTTATGCGATGTTGACTGGATGGCGATGTTCCCGGCTGCCAGGCTAGAATGTCTACCCAGGGCGGCCTCCGACCATCGTCCCTTGTTGCTGACGTGTGATGCAAGGGGGAAAGGACCGATTCCATTCAAATTAAAAAATATGTGGCTGTTGGATGACCGTTTCCGTACCGCTGTACCGGAGTGGTGGAGAGAGCCTAAACCTATTGGAACGGCCGCCTATAGGTTCATATCGAAATTAAACTGGATCAAGAAAAGAGCCATTGAATGGAATAGAGAGGTGTTCGGAAACCTGAATACTAATAAAGATGCAATTCTTTCTTGGTTGAAGGATCTCGACGATATGGAAGAAAGCAGGGTTCTTACTTCCAGTGAGCGTGAAGAACGGACACAGAAGAAACTAACTTTCAACTCGATCGCTAGAGCGGAAGAGGTGGCTTGGAAGTAGAAGGCGAAGGTCTGGTGGCTGGATGACGGCAACCAAAATACCAAATTCTTCCATGCCGTGGCCAACGCCAGGAATTAAAATAACTACTTGGGGTCTGTGACTGTTGAGGGGGTGGTTGACTACGACCAGATTCGTGATCACGTTGTTCGTTTTTATTCAAAGCTTTATGAGGATGAAGGCTTGATACGGCCCGAACTAGATGGTGTTCCGTTTAATTCCATCGGGGATGAAGAAAGTGCTGAGATCGAAATCTCGTTCCAGGTAGAGGAGGTATGGAATGCTATAAAGAAAGGGGGGAAGAACAAGTTGCCGGGTCCCAATGGTTTCACCTTGGAGTTCTTGCGGGTCTTCTGGCCGGTACTCAAAGAGGAGCTGATGGAAGTGTTCCATGAATTCCACAATAACGCCTTTATAGGGCATAGTCTCAATTCCACGTTCATCACACTCATTTCAAAAAAGAATGGGGCCCAGGATCTCATTGATTTCCGCCCGATTTGCCTCATCAATTGCCTATATAAGATCATCGCTAAGGTACTTGCTAACAAATTAAGGCCCTTTTTAGGGAAACTGATCTCTAATTGCCTTTGTGAAAGGGAGACAACTGGTGGATCAGGTGGCCGTGGCTCATGAGATCATCCATTCTGTTCATTTCAGCCGGATTTCGGCTGCTCTCTGGAAGGTCGATATGGAGATGGCGTATGACCGTATCAGCTGGTCCGGCCTGGATTACATGCTATGGAGGTTTGGGTTTGGAGTTAAGTGTAGGACTTTGATGCGGGGTTGCTACTCAAGTCCATGGTTCTCAGTGCTGATCAACGGAACTCCGGCGGGCTATTTCAAAAGCTCACGTGGCATCTGTCAGGGTGATCCCCTCTCCCCCTTTCTCTACAATCTGGTGGGAGAAGCTCTTGCGGGTCTCATTTCTCGTGCGAGATATCTAAACCTTATTTTCAGAATCAGAATTGGAGCTCATGATCGATCTATCGTGATTCTTCAATACGCTGATGACACCTTACTCTTCGGTAAGGCTGAAATCGAAGAGTTAAAGAACATGGCGGAGGTGTTGGCCGTATATGAGGTGGTCTCGGGGCAGCGCATTAACTTCAACAAATCCAAGATTACGGGCATTCGGATAGATAATATAATCTTGTAGGAATTGGCGTCCACGGTCAACTGCGGCAGTTAAGAGCTGCCAATCAAGTATTTAGGATTGCCCTTAGGACTGCGGAAACCGAAAGCCAGCTCTTGGGAGCCGGTGTTTCAGGGCTTTCAGCAGCGGTTATCTACCTGGAAAGGCAAATTTCTCAGTAGTGGTGGCCGGCTGATCCTGCTCAAGGCTGTTCTTTCAAGCCTCCCGATATTCTATATGTCGATGTACAAGTGCCCGACTGGTGTCCTTCGGATTGAACAAATTCAACGTAACTTCCTATGGGAAGGGTCGGGTTTGGGGAAAAAATACCATCTCGTTAATTGGGATACTTGTTTTCTACCGCTGAGCTGTGGAGGATTGGGGATCCGCAATGTCAAATGGACCAATATAGCCATGCTGGGCAAGTGGTTCTGGCGTGCCGGAAATGCGGATGAAGCAGATAGTTTATGGAGAAAGGTGCTGGTTGAGAAATATGAGTCAGATGATTACAACTGGGGTGTCAATGTCTCTCACTCGCGGTACTTCTTCCTGGTGGAAAGAAATCTGTGAAACTTGGAAGTACTTCTCTAAAAGGCTTCGTTTCAGCTGGGGTTGTGGAACTCAGATACAGTTTTGGGAGGACAGCTGGATAGAGGAAGGGAAACTTAGATTTTCCAGCGGGTTTACTCCATATCTCGGAATCCAATCGGTCGAATTATTGATTTTGTTACGGAGACCAACGATCCAGAGTGTGGGAAGTGGTCACCCGCTGGAACTTGCGTACTGACGAAGAAGACGACTTTGCAAGACTATTGCTAAAATTATATGAGATGAACCCGAATTCTCACATGCAGGATCGTCGGATATGGCCCCGAATAAAAATGGTATGTTCAGTGTCAAATCGTATTATCGGATGTTGACGCGTCGACCGCTTATCAAGTTCCAAGGTGCTAGGCTGTGGAAGACTAATATCCCGCTAAAGATCAAATTGTTCACCTGTTCCTTCTTCAAAGAGAGATTGCTTACGATGGATGTTCTCATTCGCAAGGGGAAGAATATGTCGAATTGTTGTGTCATGTGTACTAGGGAGGAGGAATTGGCTGCGCATTTATTCATTCATTGCGATGTGGCCTTCGAGATTTAGGGTATTGTCTTAAATTTATTCGGTATGAAGTGGGTCATGGCTGCTACGCCATACGATTTTTATCTCTCTTGGAGCGCAGTGGATATGGAGAGTTAGCTAACAAATACTTGGAAAGTGTCCTTTGTCGTAATTTGGAGCATTTGGAGGGAGAGGAACTTAAGGATTTTTGAACAAAGGAAGAAACCTGTGGGGTTTATCATCAAGGCTGCCAAGGACCTAACTACTCTATGGCTATCTGCTGGCGCAGACTTGTGGTTTGAACCTTGGGATCCGGGGTAATGACAAGGTTAAGCTGAGGCTGTGGAGTGATGAGGGGTGTTTGTTGTTTTTACCTTTTCTGTTTTGTTGCTTCCTTTGGTTGGTAGTTTGTGGCTCCCGTTTGACGGGCCTTGCGTTGTATTGTTTCTTCCAGCACCTTGCTAGCTTTTCAATACTCTTTTTACCGATCAAAAAAAAAAAATCATTCTCGCGCGACTTCGATCGATCGAAAGTGACACTCGATCGATCGATCGAAGCCTTATTTCGATCGCTCGACTTATATATCTATCGACGGTGGCACTCGATTGATGGAAATTAAATCGTTCGATCGAATTTAAATCGATCGATCAAATTATATATATATATATATATATATATATATATATATATATATATATATATATATATATATATATATATATATATATATGCTAAAGTTGAATCCTTTTCTCGCCGCCGTAGATCGATCAAAATAGGGCTTCGATCGATCGAATCCTGGTTTGATCGATCGGGATGCGCAAATTCTTCTTTTCTTCTCCTTTACGCCCCATTCCGCTTCTTCCGACTTTGGTACACGCGAAACGGTCTGTATCCAATGTCTACAACGCCGGCGTCCCCTTCAATTCTCTTGGGCCAAAAAGGCTTCATCACCGATGAAGCGGCATCGTGATAGCGATCGAGCACGTCGGGGTCTAGGCCTCACACCTCATCTTCAGTTAACCATGTGTTCTCGGAGTCCGACTTCCCCAACCACTTAATCAAGTATTTCTGAAATCCTCCACCATAGGTGGATACCGCAAAATCATCAAGTATCCCTTCGATGTCAACTCCTCTGCTTCCTTGGGGAAGGGAAGGGTAGGGGCTGCAGGGTGGGGTTGGAATGTGGGCTCGGGTCTGCTTGGAAGGGGTTGGTGGGGGGTGGGGCTGAGGCCGAAGAAGGAACTAGGTCCTCCACATTGAACGTAGAGCTGACCTCTATATCCGGTGGAAGTTCGAGAACATACGCATTAGACCCGCTCCTTGCCACAATTCTAAAAGGCCCAACGCCGCGGGCTTGGAGTTTCTTTGCGACTCTAGATGGGAATCGTTCAGGCCTAACCCGAACCATCACATAATCCTCCACGTGGAATTATTTGAAGCCCCTATGCGCATCCGCAGTTATCTTGTAATGTTCATTGCTCACATTAATTTTTTTTCTAATTTCGGCATGCAATTCATGGATGTGTCGTGCGAATGTATCGGCTGACTCAAAAACTCGATGGGATGGAGACATGGGGATTAAATCAATGGGTGTCCTAGGCCTATGACCAAGTACAACCTCAAGAGAACTCATGCCTAGGGACCTATTGACTGAATTATTGTATGCAAACTCGACTATAGGCAATGTAGAATCCCAAGTCCTAGGATGATCACCGACTAAACAATGAAGGAGATTACCTAAGCTCCTATTGGTGACTTCCGTTTGGTTATCGGTTTGAGGTGATAGGCCGACGAAAATTGGAGCATGGTACCAATTGAAGAAGGTATGAAGTGGGCCATTTTGGAAAAGCGGTTCACTACCACAAAAATGGAATCGTGCTTCCGTTGAGTCTTGGGAAGTCCGAGCACGAAATCCATAGAGATGTCTTGCCACGGGGTGTGTGGCACGGGTAACGGGGTGTACAAGCCGGTATTCTGCTTAATCTGCTTCGCCACTTGGACATCTCTCATAAGGCTTGGCCAATAAAACCTATCCTCAACGAGCGTACTGGTCTTATTGAGCCCGAAATGTCTGGCAATCCCTCCCGCTTGTAACTCCCAAATGAGGAAGTCACGCAATGAAGTACGAGGGATACACAAACGATTTCCTTTAAACAGATACCCATCCAGCATGGTATTCTCGGAGTTAATGTTGTTCGGATTCTCAAGGATAACAGTATATTCCGCCTCGAAATCTGGGCATTCAGGGTAGTATTGTTTTAACTACTCAAATCCGATGACCTCGGTGCCCATAGACTGCAAAGTCGCCACTTGATGATTGGGCGCATCAACTTCCTTGTTCTCAGCACCGGCCTTATGCTTCAATACAAATGTGAACCCTTGAAGGTACTCGACCCACTTCGCGTGCCTCGGGTTCAACTTTTTTTGGGAAGCAAGGAAGCATAAGGCTTCGTGGTCAGAAAACAACACAAATTCCTGCGGTCTCAGGTAATGCTTCCAATACCAAAGAGATCGGATGACCGCATAAAACTCCTTGTCATAGGTGGAGTATTTATGCTTTGCCTCATTAAGTTTCTCACTAAAATAGGCCACAGGGTGGCCCTCTTGGCTCAGCACTTCGCCTATGCTTACACTCGACGCGTTACATGCTACTTCAAAGACTTTAGAAAAGTCTGGTAGGCGCATGACGGGTGTAGTAACCATTTTCTCTTTTATCTTAACAAAGGCCCTCGTCGCGGCTTTGCCTCACAGGAACTCCCCTTTTCTCATGCAATCGGTAATGGGAGCCATGATGGTGTTAAAGTTTAGGATGAAACGACGATAAAATGTGGCCAAGCCATGGAAGCTACGGACTTCATGAATATTCTTAGGTTCGGGCCACTCCACAATGGCCTTAACCTTTGCAGGGTCTGCAACCATCCCGTCTACCGAGACAATGAATCCCAAGAATACAACGGATTGCTGCATGAAGGTGCACTTCTTGAGATTCGCGTATAACCTTTCTCTCTTTAAGGTTTCGCAAACCAACCTTCGGTGGATAATGTGTTGTTCCTTGTTCGGGCTGTAAATTAAGATGTCATCGAAATATACGACAAGGAATTTGCCAAGAAATGGCCTCAACACTTGGGTTAGGAGCCTCATGAATGTGCTCGAGGCATTGAATAGCCCAAAAGGCATGATCATCCACTCATAAAGACCGCCTTTGGTCTTGAAGGCGGTTTTCCATTCATCGTCAGGGCGAATACGAACCTGATGGTAGCCACTTTTAAGGTCTATCTTGGAAAAGATCGTGACGCCAACCATCATATCAAGCATGTCATTGAGCCTCGGTATGGGAAATCGATATTTAATCGTAATCTTGTTTATTGCACGTCTATCCACACACATACGCCATGTACCATCTTTCTTAGGAGTGAGTAATGCTGGTACAACACACGGGCTCAGACTCTCTTGGATGAACCCCTTCTGAAGGATCTCATTGACTTGCTGAGTTAACTCGGCGTGCTCAACCGGACTTAACCTGTAGTGGGGCAGGTTCGGTAATGCAGATTCGGGAACCAAGTCGATTGCGTGTTGAATGTCACGCATGGGAGGGAGCTCATTAGGTAAGTCTTCAGGGAAGACATCCACAAATTCATTCATGATTGGCTCGTACTCGCTTGCTGACTCAGGAGTACTTTCAATGGTGACGACGACATATACTACGCTCTCATTTAACGATGCCCTCTCGAACTCTGAAGGGCTCACGATGTTGATGGCCTTGGATTAGCCTCCCTTTTCAACTCTGTTGACTGATGGTGCTTTGGGAGCCAAAGGGTTAAGAGTGATTTTCTTGCCCTTATAATTGAACGTGCAAATATTAGATCGACCAAAAATGGTCACGTTCAAATCATAAAGCCATGGCCTCCTTAAGAAGATGTGGTCCACATCCATCGGCACCACATCGCACCATAAGGTGTTCGAGTATGAACCCAATTGTATGGGAACACGACACCTCTGTGACACGGGAATGGATGAGGAGTCGACCCATGCGACTTTGAAAGGTCTCGGGTGGGCTTTAGGTGTAAGCCCTAAGCGGGTGACGGTATGTTCTGACACCACATTGGTGCAACTCCCGCTATCCACAATAACCCTACAACTCTTTGTCCCACATGTGGTAAAAGTGTGGAAGATGTTCTCCCTCAGCCAATCTTACTTTTCATCCTATTGAGGTTGTGCAAAGGCACACCTCACAACTAGAGCACGACCCATGTCATCACCTTCCTCGTCGCTAGGTGTGGCATTTGGCTCAAGGACCTCTTCTTCATAAAGTCCCTCACTCTCTTCTCCTTCTCCTTCAATGAAGAGATTCCTTTGTGGGTCTCTCATGGGGAATTGGGTGGCAAACTGTCTCGAACCTTGACATTTATAAAACTTGGCGTGAGAACCATTCTTCGAGGACTCTCCGACTACACTCTTTCCTTTGTCAAACCGCACATTGGCAGATGTGGATTGTGTGGGTTTGAGAGGCGGGTTTCCAGCACTAAGTCTCACTTCGCCCGTACGGGATTGACCGGTGTGAAAATCAGATTGCCTAACCACCGTTATTTTCAAATATCGTTCAAGGTCCTGAACGATGGTGTAACATTCAGTGAGAGTCTCAACAGGGCGAGAGACTAACTCTTTTTGTAAGTCAAGCCTCAATCCGGTGCGAAATCTGGATAGAGTGACTTGAGGGTCTTCGGACACTTTGGCTCTCATCATGAATTCTTCAAATTTGCCAATGTAATCCGCTACGGGCATACTACCTTGGTGTAGATTTTGCCATTGATCGAGGAGGCAATGGTGGTATGTGGAAGGAAAGTACTTCTCTGTAAGTCGCTCTTTCATATCCTCCCAACGGGTAATGGGAGTACAACCCGCATTCGTTTTGATGCGCTCAACGTTGACCCAAAAGAGTCGGGCGTGGTCTATGAACTTCATTTTGGCAAGTCTGACACCTCTCTCATCGCTCATGCCAAACCACTCAAAGTGCTGGTCCATATCGGATAACCAATCGAGGAAGACTTGAGGGTCCAATCTTCCATCGAAAGTTTGGAACTCAACTCGGACATTCTTAAGGAGTTTCCCTTCCGGGTCGTAGTAGTCATCTCCATGATGATCCATCCTATGATTCCGGTTCCGATTATGTTGGTAGTCATTTTGTTCGAAACGTGAACCATTACGCTCACGGTATGGTTCGAGGTACTCATCACCCTCGTCTAACCGATTGACTCGGTCTAACAACCTCTCATTGGACGTTTCAAGGTTCCTTTGGGTTGTCTCCATGGCAGCCATTCAATCATTGATCGATTTTAATTCAGCCCTCATGTCGTTAAGAGCCTCGGCAATCTCATTCATGTCCATGGTGATATGGTTCACTAATGACGGGTTCTAGAATGACATGCAAATATGAACTGACAATGAATGAGACTTTTGACAAACACGGGATGTGCACACGTTGACCAAAACAGAATTAAGATGCAATGAAAATTAAAATGCAATGGAATTAAAGGTCACACAAATATACCCTAACCTAGAACTTAGGCTTTGATACCAAAACTGACGCAGGACAAAACCCTAAACTACGTGAATGCGATGATACTCACCGAAATTAAACCAAATTAATTTTAGGCAATGAACCTAAAAGTAACGCGAATACCTTAAAATTTCGTAGTTTTCCATGTGAAAGATCGCATTGGAGTTCGAATCGGGTCTAGCTCAGGCGCTAGATCCGTTAGCCTGGCAGTGCAGATCGGTCCTAGAGGTAGAGCTCTAGGTTTTCCAGATTAGGGCGCCGCTCGTGATTCAATGGAGGAGTCGTAAGTGTTCTCAAGATTCTGATTCGTGTGGGCTTATTGGTGGGATGGGATTTAAGGTTCGAACTTCGGGGTATTGTAGGTTGAAGGCTGGAATTAGAGTTTGTGAGATCACACGAGGTAGAAAAGAAAATAAGATAAAAGAGATAGATAGAGGATAGATTTTGTGCTTCGCACCCTTCGCTTCACACTAAACCGTTCTCGGGAAGAAGAATCGCTCTTTGGAGAAACTCATCTCAAGTTCCAGAAGCAAAGCTTATTCATTCAATAATCAATTATCAATTACATTATTTATGAAGAGACCTTATATAGGAGGTCTTACAATAAAACCCTAAAGTGAAAATAAATATCGTAGAAAGACAAATTTGCCCCCAAAACTTAAGTTCGAATTCTAAAAAAAAGCATTCTCACGCGATTTCGATCGATCGAAAGTGACACTTGATCGATCGAAGCCTTATTTTGATCGATCGACTTATATGTCTATCGACGGTGGTACTCGATCGATCGATCGAAATGTGTACTCGATTGATCGAATTATATATATATATATATATATATATATATAAAATTCTTTTCTCGCCGTCATCTATCGATCGAAATAGGGCTTCGATCGATCGAAGTAGGGATTCGATCAATCGAATCTTGGTTCGATCGATCGAGATGCACAGATTCTTATTTTCTTCTCCTTTACGCTCTATTCCGCTTCTTCCGACATCGGTACATACTGGGGAATCATGTAAAGATTAGTTCTTTATGAAGCAAGGGGCACTCGATGGAAAAACTCAAATCCATAAAACTAATCTTTACATGATTCCAGTGCAGAAAACTAATCTGCAAGGGGCACTGGATATATGATTGGTCTCAATGGATCCGATGCATAAAATTGAAGCAAGGGGCACTCGATGGAAAAACTCAAATCCATAAAAAGGATTATCACACATTTGGAGGCCATAAAAGTGAGTTTTCCTGAGTTCACCTTCACCGGCCTTAGTTTACAAGGATCCGATGCATTCATGTTTCCTCTATAGACCTACCAGCGCCTAAGTTCATCTACAACGTTGCCTCAGGATGAAAATACTCATCGCGTGAATGTCAATGACCAATTAACCATATTATAAATGATAATATATATATATATATATCATAATATTTTAGTATTATATATTTTTGGCTGCACCTTGAAAGGGCTGCCTATGTACCGAAATAAGGATCAAGCTTCATGTAGTTCAGGCAAGGATCAAAATTCTGGATTTCGTTTCGGTTTCGGTCCCATTTTGGACTGAAATCTTCATACAGTGCCGAAACTATCCGAAAACTTCAGTTATCGTTTCGGTTTCGGTGGGGACCGAAACCAAAATTTTGGACAGAAATTTTGATTTTTGAGTTCAGGTATTTACTTTCTCAGGAGAGTAATTGACTTGCACTAGGAAAATAATATTAAGAGTATCTGCAACTCTAGTATTAGCTGGGTTGTAGAGACACCAAATTTCAAAAGATGTTCCATATTCATATTTAAAAATTTCTATTTTTCTGAGCTGGATTCAACTTCATAAACACAATATAAGTGCTTCAATTTTTTTGTCCAAGTATCCTTGTACAAATATCTTAAATTTAATAAAATACTTCAATAACTAAAAATAAATGTTTCACTTTTATTGTTTTGAGAAATTTTTCACAAATCAAGCATAATATTTTGAACCATAGTGAGATTAGATGAGAGGTATGTCGGCTCAGAGATTGGAAATTAATATTTCTATGAAATTTGGTACATATTGATTGTTTCAAACAGAAATTTATGCTGGTATCACAGGTAGTGCCCAAGATGTAATATCTTCATCATGAGATCATTAAAATGAGAATATCTATTTCTTTTGGATTAGCAATTTTGCATATGAAAATGCTCGAATGGACATATCCTATCCTTTAGATGCCAAATAACATTACTACCTTTGTGCACTCTCAAACAAATTCATTGCTTTTGGGATGTTCAGATCCTCTAAATCACAGTGAATTTTCTTTTTTTGATAAATTTTTTTTGTCCATATTTGAAAGGGTTGTGGAGTACCATGTGGATGGATTCCGCTTTGACCTTGCAAGTGTCCTTTGTCGTGGAACCAATGGTGCTCCACTTCGTTCACCTCCAATTGTTAAGGTAAATTACATCTATTTTCAGTTCTCAAGTAAATGAGTAGGGACTATGAAAGTAACTTCCATAATATAACCACTAAAAGTAGCTTACCTGTTGTACCTCATTCTTTTTATCATATATTTCTTTATATTAATAAAATCTTTGGTATATGTTTAATTATCCATCCGTTTATGTCTAATCTGTTTCAATTTTTGAATTTCAAAATTATGTATGCTGTCTTTACAAATTATAGCATCCCAAAGTTCCAACTTCAAACCATTACCTTGGATTGTGCCTTTCCATGTTTAAAAATGTTAAAAGAGTTTGAGAACTTTATTAGTCTTTCTGTTATAAAGTGATACACACATCCTTCTTCTATTTAGAGTTGTTGATTGAAGTAGTGCCTTTCCATTGGATTTCTGTTATAAAGTGATACCTTGGATTGTGCCTTTCCATTTTTGAAATATGCATCCGTCTTCTATTTGGAGTTGTTGATTGAAGTAGTTGGGTCACTAAGCAATGTGTGTTTTCAAAATGATCTCACATCTATTTTACTGTAATTTGACAAACAGGCGATTGCCAAGGATTCTGTTCTATCAAGGTGCAAAATAATTGCAGAACCTTGGGATTGTGGAGGGCTTTATCTAGTGGGAAAATTCCCAAATTGGGATAGGTACATTTTATTTTACTCATTTAATTTTTTACCATCTCCTTTCAATTGGAGAGTTTGTTTTATGTATATTTAGTGTATATGTTTTCTTTATGTCGTCCTCTTCAAGTTTAGTTGATGGTTTGATATTTCCTCTTCGTTTTCCTTCTGTTGGATTCTCATCTTTCTGTTTCTCTATCTTCTCATCTTCTTCTCTTAATATTAGAATAGTTAAGGGTTTTTAGGTCTACAGTTTGATTTTGGTTTTTAGGGTTGGAGGGTTTGATTAAGGATTTTACGATTTCTAGGGTTTACAGTGATTTCAAAAATTGAAAGAGAGACAAAGAAGCTCATACAAGTGTTTTTAGTTTTAAGTCTAAATTCGAAAACAGCAGCACACACATAAAATTGTTGTTTAGTCGCACTGTGATATGACTCTTTACATGAGCTATGTAGTGGTCCATACGCACTTGGGCTCATGCTAGGGTCAAGTGAGATATTTCTCTGTTGGTTCAAATAAAGCAATTTAAAGCTCCTTAGAAGGCAATGAGGTTTGCATAGAGTAATTGGCTAGTATTTGAATTTGAATAAAGACAAGGCAGTCTTCCTTTGTTAGTTGATTGAGATTTGATGAGGATTGATTGAAGGGAATGTTTTGGCATTGGTAACTTATTTAAGGGTGAGTATAGTGTATGGGAGGAATTTTAATATTTTCTAATTCCATTTCGAATAGGAGGCTTTCCATTTGGACCAAACCTATATTTTGCTATGAACAATGATACATAACTTTTTTCAGATAATGGCTCTTGACTGACATTTAAACACCAAAATGCTGTTTAAATGATTTTACAAGTTACACTATTAAGTTAAATTTTTTATCGTTCACCATTGAAGTGTGGTTTATTATTATGCCATCTTGCACACATTGTGATCAATCTAAATTGTTGAAGTGGCAATCCATCATTGGAACATGTTTTAGCCAAAGAATCATGTCCATAAGTGGATTTGAACCATTCGATTGGTGAACTTTAATATCACATTAAAACTAAGAACAATGGTTGGTGTCAGAGTGTACAGATCGGATTGTTCAAATATTCCGAAAAGTTTGATTTTTGGGTCCGTTGCCCTTCAATTTATGATCTATCACTTTGACGATGTGGATTACTCACATCTTAAACCATTGATAGTGTAAGATCATTTAAACACTATTTTAGTGTTTAATGATGATCAGGAGAATCTGTTGAAGTTTAGTCCCATATAGGGTATTCATAGCCTTGTCTCTCCTCTTATAAGATTCTAGGCCCCTCCACTCATAACCAATTGGTTTTGAGATGGATACCCAAAATTATCATGGTATCAGAGCAGGCCTTTCTCCATTGCATGCCACCCAATTCAATTCTCTACATGATTTGGCTCAATCTGGCCAACAAGTGTGGGGGGCGTGTTGAAGTTTAGTTGCACATCGGGTGTTCATAGCCTTGCCTCTCCTCTTATAAGATCCTGGGCCCCTCCACTTATAACCAATTGGTTTTGAGATGGATGCCCAAATTTATCTTGGTATCAGAGCAGGCCTTTCTCCACTCTATGTCATCCTGTTCAATTCTCACGTGATTTCGCTCAGTCCTGCGAACACGTGCAGGGGTAGGTTGAAGTTTAGTTCCACATCGGGTATACATAGTCTTGTCTCTTCTTATAAGATCCTGGGCCCCTCCACTCATATAGTCCAACTCTTTATTAGCAGCTGTTACTTGCTGTTTTGAAAACAGTCTTATAGTTGATTGACACCTTCATATGACACAAATTATCCTTTTGGACACATGCTTATAATTAAATCGTTTTTATTTCCTGCCTATTTAATCCCATATAAGTAGAATTTATTTGCT
The DNA here is from genome assembly GCA_021018995.1 of Chloranthus sessilifolius. Taxonomy (NCBI): domain Eukaryota; kingdom Viridiplantae; phylum Streptophyta; class Magnoliopsida; order Chloranthales; family Chloranthaceae; genus Chloranthus; species Chloranthus sessilifolius. The sequence goes on along the minus strand of CM037594.1, from coordinate 106,771,362 downwards.
AACACCCTTCGGAATGTTCTTTGTATATGATCCTCTTGATATATATTATCACGTGTTCATTAAATTTTACTTAGAACTTGTATCAATCAATATAGACTTGACAAAGTTGGTCATAGGTTCTTCTAATGCTTCCGCATCCTTAGGATCTATCCGAAACATTCATATCAGAGACCTGAAACAACCCATGTCTCCTCCGTTTTTCTACTTTCCACTCCTTTTATTGACCAGTCCCTTTAACAATACTATTGGTATACTTTCGGAGGGGAAGCAAATCAGATCAGTTTCATTTGTCCAAGATTCACCGAGATTGCATCCAAACCTTTATCAACTGCTGCTACAATTTTTAATTCATGTCTATTTGGTCTGAAAGCTCCTATGACACATTTCTGAAACCTAGAAATGAAGCCTGCATGGGTATTTTTTGGAATTCACAGTTCTGTGCCATCAACTTGTTTGAAAAAAGAATAACTAGTTAAAACCAGTCATGATGAGGGAGTTCCCTTTACAGCTTTAACAAAAGATCTTGACTGAGATACGAGATTCTCTGAGCTTGCAATATCGCATTACTTCTTTCTGATTCTTTAGAAGTATAATTATTGACTTGGAAATTTAAAATTATGGAAGCCGGGAAGTTCTTCTAAATTTCAATGCTCGGATAGGATAAATTACTGAAAGAGATTTAAGAGAGGAAGCTCTATTTATAGGTTTCCTACTTAAAATCTACTCTAATTAGGACTTAAAGTCCAATTAAGTCAATGAGAAGTGAGACCCACGCATGGACCTGCTTGCATGGGCCCTCTTCCCACTCTCTCCAACTCTCATACCCCTCTCATTGATGGCCCATGCAGGCCATCCCATCTCAAGGACCACCCACGCAGGGGATCCCACCTGCATGGGCCATCTTTCTATGGCCCACGTAGGACCCACTTGCGTGGGCCACTGTCTTCCTTCCTTTTTTTTTTTCTCTTCTTTTCTTTTTTCTTTCTCTTCTCTCTAAATATGACCCCCACAGGGCTCCCTGCATGGTCATCCCACCTTTTTTTTTTTTTCTTCCGTCTTTTTCTCCTTCGTTTTCTTCCTCATTTTCCTCTTCTTTTTCCTTCTTCATTTTCTCTCTCCAATGGCGCACGCAGGGCTCCCTGTGTGGGCAATCACACTTCTCTCTTTCTTTCATTTCCCTGCATGGACAATCACACTTTTCTTTCTTTCTTTTCTCCTTCATTTTCTCTCTTTCTTTCTCTTTCTCTCTCCAAATATGGCCTACGCAGGGTTCCCTGTGTGGGCCATCCCATCTCTCTCTCTCTCTCTCCATCTTTTTCTCATTTTCTATGCAAACTTCTTGTATAGGTCATTTCTTTCCTCATAACTACCTACTCGGGTTCTCTCCGCTTAAGCAAGAAAACTGCCCCGTAAGCCATTTATCTCTCGATCCGCGTGAAAGTAGAAGCCTACACAACCCTTACAGCCTTTGGTTTTATGAGAACCTTGCGAAAACCGTAGGATGATAGCTTATATAACCGTTGTCTTAAACGTATAAATAGGCAACCCTTTCCCAGATTCAAGGACAAATTTTTTGGTACGCGAGAGCCCTGCTGAAGATTTCTTTGACTCTCTCTGCCAAGATACCTTTGAGGTATCTCCAATCATTTCTCTCCTCCTCTCCTTTGACTTTCTTTGACGTAGAGTTTACGGGGAAATAAATCCAGATTTAATTTTAGAATTCGGGTGGTCTCTGATACGGGCGCACATAGGATAAGAGTGATCAACCTTCAAAATTGTATGTAAATACCCCGCATCTTAATGTACTAAGCCTTGAAGTATGTTTTAATGTTTGGTTTTAGTTTATATTTAGTTTAGAGGAAGTTTTGAAGGAAACGAAAACGAATGTGCTAAAGAGGAAGAGAAAGAACAAAAGAAACAAAGAAAACAGCAATCTAGACCTGTCCAGATGTCAAGTCGACAAGTCCATATAATCCCCCGTAGAACAGAAAAGAAAACCTGAAGATTTAAGGAATTTATAATCTCGACCAGTCGAGATTGTAAAAACAACAGCAATTCACGGGGAAAAGCTTGGATTTGTACTGAAAATAGAAAGCCTTTTTTTCTTCTTTGAAGCTTGCTTGATTTAGGAGTTTCCTTCTTACTTTGCTTCCTAACTTGTATTGTAATAAGACCTTATGATTCTATAAATAAGGATCCTAATTAGGTTTTAAAAGGAGAGCATAATTTAGAGATAGCTTACGGCATAGTTTCCTAGGTTTCTATTCTTTTAGATTTTTGAGAGTTTTAGAGATTCGAGAGTTTGTAAACCATCTTTCTATGATCAAATCAGAGAGTTGTACTTTGACGATGAAGATCCTAGCTACGATGTGTGGTTAGTTTCCAAAGTTTGAGACCTCTTGTAAATCAAAAATAAGTTTTAATTCAAAATGCTATTTTCTTTTCTAATTTAAATTCATTTATGGTAATGGTTGCATGATTGGGATTCACTCTTGTTCGTGACTTGTGGATTATTATAAATCGTTTTATTTCTATTTATGATATCATAATCGCCTTGTAGGGATTAGGATTAAAATTGATAGGATATTGACTGTCGAATTAGTATTTGTAGTCTAGTTTGATAGGTTTCATGCACTGGTGCTTACGGATTATATCGCTAGAGATTAGATGGATTATATCGTCCCAACTAGTCCATGCATATGAATAGGATTTGATTATTTTTCCTAGCTTTAGCTTGTAGCGAAGAGAAGGTTATTACCCGAAATTCAAATTAGATTAGGAATAAGATTGCGAATTATTACGAATCGGCGATCAAGAGGGGTCTTAGACTGTTTTCTCCTTTGCTTTCAAACTCTATTTCTATTGCAATTTCATAGTTTCCTTTCAGTTATAAAGACCAAATTTTCTAACCGAGACTTTAGATTAGATACAAGTAGAAGTTGTCCCTGAGGTTCGACACAGTGAGTTGTACTTTGACGATGAAGAGAGGGAGCCTTGGATTTGGGGCCACAATAGATTATCGGCGTTGAAAGAAGAGAGGGAGCCCGAGTCCGAGTACAACATGCGTGTTTCATCGGTGATGAAACATTTTGAGTGGAGGAGAATGACGGGGAACGTCAAGATCGAAAGTATTGAAGTTGAACCGCAATAGAATTTCAACTTCAGAAAAAAAAAAAAAAAAAAGTTACTGTTCACATGAACAATGATGGGCGTCCGTGATGAACAGTGACGGACGTCCGTGAAACATTGACGGATGTCCGTGATTTTGCCCCTTCATTGTCTGTAGGTCACGGACGTCCGTGGGGCATTATGGACGTCCGTGGACGTCGTGACGGGCTTCCGAATTGAGTTTTTTGGCGAAAACTTACCTTTTTAGTGTTTTATTTCTATTAGAACTCTTCATTTCGAATTTTAATTATTGGTGGCCTATATATAGAGGCTTGTAAAGACTTTTATTTAGTTATTGAATATTTTGAATGCTTTTATGCTTGAATATTCTTTGCCTGAGATGGGTTTGGTGTGAGGCCAAGGGAGTGATTCCCAAAAGCCATTGTTATTTTCTCTATTATCTATCACTGTCTTCTTTGGATTTTTGCCTTATTGATCCCTGCTTGTTTCTCCTACATTTTAACCTATTGATTTCTTGATCCCTAAAATCATAAATCCCTTTCAGAATCCCAAATCAAACAGAGCCCAAAACCCTTTTCTAAGCCATAAATCAAACCATAAGCCCATTACAAAATCATACACCTATTTCCAAAGCCCTAGTTAGAGCCTGCGAATCTACATCGGATCGAAGACGAACACCCAAGCCTGGAAAAAGCTAGAGTTCTATCTCTAGGCCGATCTCGCCTCAAATCTAAAAGTACTTGCGCATCGGACTGGACCCTACCTGGATCTCGTGTGATCTACTCATCAAAATTCTCCAACCCTAAGGTATCTTAAGATAGTTTTGTGATTAAACTTGAATTACTTTATTTAATCTCGGCCAAATTGCATAAAAAAATCATATTCCGCATTTTAGGGTTATCGTCCCGCGCCAGATTCACTCTTGTTTGTGAGTTGTGGATTATTATAAATCGTTTTATTTCTGTTTATGATAATCATAATCGCCTTATAGGGATTAGGATTAAAATTGATAGGATATTGATTGTCGAATTAGTACTTGTAGTCCAGTTTGATAGGTTTCATGCACTGGTGCTTACGAATTAGATCGTTACAAATTAAATGGATTATATCGTCCCAACTAGTCTATGCATATGAATAGGATTTGATTATTTTACCTAGCTTTAGCTTGTAGCGAAGAGAAGGTTATTACCCAGAATTCAAATTTGATTAGGAATAAGATTGCGTATTATTACGATTCGGCGATCAAGATGGGTCATAGACTGTTTTCTCCTTTGCTTTCAAACTCTATTTCTATTGCAATTTCATAGTTTCCTTTTAGTTATAAAAACCAAAATTTCTAACCGAGACTTTAGATTAGATACAAGCAGAAGTAGTCCCTGAGGTTCGACACAGAGAGTTGTACTTTGACGATGAAGATCCTAGCTACGATGTGTGGCTAGTTTCCAAAGTTTGAGACCTCTTGTAAATCAAAGATAAATTTTAATTCAAAATTTTATTTTATTTTCTAATTTAAATTCATTTATGGTAATGGTTGCATGATTGGGATTCACTCTTGTTTGTGACTTGTGGATTATTATAAATCGTTTTATTTTTGTTTATGATAATCATAATCGCCTTGTAGGGATTAGGATTAAAATTGATAGGATATTGATTGTCAAATTAGTACTTGTAGTCTTGTTTGATAGGTTTCATACACTGGTGCTTACAGATTAGATCGCTAGAGATTAGATGGATTATATTGCCCCGACTAGTCCATGCATATGGATAGGATATGATTCTCTTACCTAGCTTTAGCTTGTAGCGAAGAGAAGGTTATTACCCGGAATTGAAATTAGATTAAGAATAAGATTGCGAATTATTACGAATCGGCGATCAAGAGGGGTCCTAGACTGTTTTCTCCTTTGCTTTCAAACTCTATTTCTATTGCAATTTCATAGTTTCCTTTTAGTTATAAAAACCAAAATTTCTAACCGAGACTTTAAATTAGATAAAAGTAGCAGTCCCTGAGGTTCGACACCCTTAGTACTTGCCCTAGTTCCACGAACTGGTCCACTTGCAAGGTTATAAGATTTTAATGACCAAAAAGCTACGTCCCTTACCTAAATATGTCGTGCTTAGGATAAGAGCTACGATCCTTATCTAAATATGATTTACGGATGCAATTTGGGATTACATGTTATGACACGTACCTAAATTCCTTATGTATTTGAAAACGATTAAGCTATGTGGGTTACGACCCCTTGTTTAATTCTTAATACGTTTGGGTTGCAATCACTAATCTGATATCTTGTACGAGTTTTCATCGTGAATGTAAAGAATGATTCCGGATTTTTGACACCTGAAACATTCATTTACAACCACATTTTCTTATTTACTTACTCGTAACCATCAGATTACCAGACTTAGATCATACCCGAAATTGGAGTTTCTCTTGCGGTTCAGATCATCATTCCCTTAAATTTAGGGTTTGGATCTTAACCTCTAGATTAGAAATTGGAGTTTCTCTTGCGATTCAGATCATCCTTCAAGGTTTTGATCAAATCCATTGGTGGATCCATTGACTTTTAGTCAAACGATCGTAATATGAGACCATAATAAGATCCACTGTAGATTTGCTACTTATTGACCAAATCTCATAGTTTTGGTCAAATCCAACAGTGGATTCGTTTTTTTGTCAAACGATTGCCACATTAGACTATGGTGAGATCTAATAGTGGATCTGTTACTCATTGACGAAATCTCATGGTTTTTGTCAAATCCAACAGTGGACTCGTTGACCTTTAGTCAAACGATCGCCACATGAGACAGTGATGAGATCTAACGTTGGATTTGTTACTCATTGACCAAATCTCATGGTTTTGGTCAAATCCAATGATGGAGATGTTGAGTTTTAGTCAAACGATTGCAATATGAGACCATGATGAAATCCAATGCTGGATTTGTTACTCATTGACCAAATCTCATGGTTTTGGTCAAATGCAATGGATTTGTTACTCATTGACTAAATCTCATGGTGTTGGTCAAATCCAATGGTGAATCCATTGAATTTTAGTCAAACGATTGTAATACGAGACCGTAATGAGATCCAACAGTAGAGTTGTTAAGTGTTGACCAAATCTCATGGTTTCAGTCAAATTCAAGGGTCAAACTTCATGGATTGATTAAAACACCAATTCAATGCAATGGTCTAAAACCAATCATCACCAAATTCTATGAACTCGACGATGATCAATCAATGATCATGTAATCCGACAAGCAAGATACTAATTATTCTGATGGTCAACCATCAAGAGAATGGATCCGGTATTCAATTTGTCTTTGAGACAAGAGAACAAGAATTTTTTCTAAAGTTCGTCAACGCGGTTCTTGCTCTAGTAATGACTTGTGCTTGTCGATTAGATGGATCCGGCTTTCGGAGGAGGGATTCTCCATCCATCGTCCTCTATTTAATGTTTCTCGAATCTCCAATGAAGACAACATGCCATGTATCTATCTTATGGCGGATTGAAGGTGCCGATGAAGACCTAGACTTAAGATTTATTTCGTTTATTTCAAAGATGTAATTATTGTTCTTTATTTAGTAGCTTTTAATCAGAGACATTAATTTGGATGTAAATAATGGGTAATCGACTGCGATACCCGGAAGTGTAAAGTCCGCCATTCCAATAAAACCCTCTCCTAGCGAGGGTAAATTTGTTTTAGTTGATTTGTGTATATTTATATTCTATGCAAATTTGTTGTTTACAATAAATAACACCGAATCCTTTAACCATAAATTCCCAATTCCAGCATTGTGGAAAAACTAACCCACAAAACCGAGAAACAGCCTAAGAAAGAATCCAGGAGAGGACCAGTTAGAGAAGATTTCAGGAGAGCAGGTAATCTCATATATCTCATACTCACTAAACCAGATCTGCATTACCAGTAAGGATAAATATACTTCTAGTTCTAATCTAACAAGGATAATAAACTAAAGAGAAAGATGAGAAATATCCATGAAGGGTTTATTAGAGAAAAAGGAAGGAGAGAGAACAATAGACACAAAAGAACTACATCTTTAGTGATACAATGTACATGAATTACACGAGATGGTCTCCTTATATAGAAGAGCTACTTGCAATCACTAAGGACACTCCGTACATAACTAATGACACCACTTACTTCTATGTGGACATTCCACTCTATACTGAACACTATTGCTTCCTACACACCATACATATATTACTATCTCAAACAGTTGAGATTCCAACAAGTCATTATTACTCGGCAAAGTAAGAGGCTTGGTAACAAAAATATCCGTTAGCCTGCAGAACTCCATTGAGTTCCATTACATATTGGTTGATACCATTATGTATTGAAGGCCAATAAGTAATGTCATTGATCGTATGTGTAATGGATGTACCTGACACCAAGTTGACTTGATCGGTATGCACATTATCTGCTGAGTTTAATGAGAGTGAAGAATTTTGTGACTTCTGTTTTTTGTCTTTTTATTTTTTCTATTTGGTTCACTACGAAAACCTAACATATAATGGCTCCCTCTTGACTGATTTCTGTGAATGGTCTTCTGTTTTTCCTATTTCAGTGCTTTATCAGTTCCATAGGTTTACGTTTTTAATAGAGAAATACTTACGTTGCAATGATTAACTAGATTTTCTTAATGCTCCAGGTGGGCTGAGTGGAATGGAAAGTACCGTGACGATATTAGAAGATTCATAAAGGTGGACGTTACTGAAAGCATTTGTTTTAGTTATTATTGAATTGTTCATAGATTGCCTGGTACTATAATAATAATAATAATAATAATAACTATAATGATAATTACTTATTTTTTTAGTGATGAGCAACTATTAGGATGCTATATGAGCCAAGATGGAAGAGATGCGATAATATGGGATGCAGTGTGGTTTGGTCGTGTTGTCCAAGCCTTGGCCTGTATAGTGATCAGGTTTGGATTTTAGACAAGGACAACCTATAGATAATCAGGCTGAGTCTGAGTTCGGTAGTGGTTTAAGTAATTGGACCCATTTCACGTCCTGCTCAGGCAGGATCCGGACCTACCCCATTAATAATCAGGTCAGATCCAGATCATCTTCACTCTCCAGATCAGGTTGCTTAAACAGCATCCCGAAATAGAATTGATTGGACCATAGCCCAAAATTGTGGACCATTAGGACCAAAGATATTTATGGATGGATCACTTCTACACTTGGGATTTGAGCTCCTAACAAATCAATCCCAAAAATAAATGGGTGTGGACTTGTTCGATTAAAGAATATTTTAAACATTTAGTTATATTTGAAGAAATAATTTAAAGAAATGGATTAGTTATTTCTGCTCCAAAAATTAATTTATTTCAAACCAATGTCAGATTTCTTAGTCATAACATTTACCATGGCCAAATTATTCCCATTGATAGAAGCATTGAATTTGCCTCTAAATTTTCAGATGAAATCATAGATAAAACCCAATTACAAAAGTTTTTTGGTAGTCTTAATTATATTTACAGATTATTCATGGAATCTAATAGTTTGTTTAGTCATGCAAGTAATACGAGGCTAACTAACTTTAACATATTTAATTCATTCCTATGAATGGAAGAAACATAATGTTTATTTATTTCTGCAGGGTTCATGGAGAGTAAGCGGAATCCCACTTTTCCTCCTCTGAAGATAAACAGAATTGAGAAATTCTCAAAAGGCAAACAACCAATTGAGAATAATTCTCTAATTAACAAAACTATCATTCCAATTCTCCCATATTCTAATGTAGATTTCAGAACTTACAAAAAACTCAATACTTGGCAAAAATCATACAAGAATTATTTGTATGAAACTATTATAAAAAACCCGAAGAAAATCCATGGTTCTTTTTATCTGCTATGTAGATATTTTGATTCCATCAATCGAGAAAAGATTACATTCACTTGAGAACAAAAATGATTCAGAATTGAACAAGACCCCTCTTCTTGGTCTTGCTTCTTGAAATACTCAAGAGACTATATTACCCAAAAAATAACAATTTTTGTCCTGATATTATTGCTAAAATTAAAGCCTGCACTCCGCGTGGAGAATTACTAATTTACCAGTTTCACTAATCTATCACTAGAAATTACTGTCATTCTCAATTTCCCCTCCATTCTGGTCGCTTCTGCAGAAAAATCAAGTGGGAAACCATTTGGGCATTTTGGAAATGGATTTCTTTCCCATCTTAGAATCAGTAGAAATACTGATTTGTTCGGATTTTCTTTTATCCTTCATAATTTTGTTAGATCATTATTCAATATTCTTCCTTTTGATTCATACTCATTTAAATATAAAATTCACCTTTGCTATGCCAGAATGAAATGAAAAAGAAACTGATTTCCCTAGCATCCATCTAATCCAAATTTTCCCTGTTCCAATCCTTGCACTCAACATATCCATCTTGGATATGACAAAATCTAGCAAATCATTTTTGAAAATCCTTCTGCCTGCAAAATGGATAGTCATGATCTCCATTTATTAATAGCTTTAGGTCTTTCAGAAATTAAGCATCTGCTTAACAATCGTGATGAATGAAATTCGTCAATTCCACTACAAGAGTTATCATATAGATTCTCAATGGAATGGATCTCAACATTCAATGTCCACTGGCTCGGGACAACCTATCCAATAACATCCCTATGACAGAAAATACTGAAATGCAGTTGGAGTTTCTGAATTGCATCCTCATTGCTGACCCCTATGAAGAAGTCCTTAATGACATTGATGAAGACCTAGCAAATGAATTTGCTCATCAATGGAAAAATCAATAATAATTTCCAAGCCATGTGATCAACAAGACATCATAATCGTCAAACCCGCCAATATTCCAGCTATTTATTTGCCAACAAACGAATCTGCACATGAGACAGTACGCCATTAACAATTATCATAAGACTCAACTGTGTTAAAAAATTATTACAAGACCTAGCTGTCTTCATGCATTCTGTTAGTGACGCAAGCCATGACGTCACAACTCAATTATTAAGAGATGAAGCAACTGCAGCCTCTCTACACAGCACATGTGTCCATCTCTTTTGCGGACTTCAAATGTTTTCAAGTTCCAACCATGCTATAGATACTGGTAGCTTGGGGATTGTCCAGGCATCGAAAAATTTCTTAATTTTCTTTTCTTTTCTTATTTGCAAGTGTGCATCGGAAAGAGTTGCCATATCAGTAAGCTTCCTTTCTATTGTAATTATTATATGTATTAACTATATGTTTTGAATAGTTGTTGAATAGTTTCTTTACATACTGTAGAATAGTGTAAATTGTCTCCTTTCTTTTTCAACACATTATATGAGATAAGTTAGGGTGTAGATAGTTTCATTTTCTTTTCCATGCTACCCTCAAAGTTGGGGGAAGCGTGGAGAAGAAAACGGAACTATATACACTATATAAAATTCACTTATATTATATCAATGGAAAGCATGAAGACAACATACACTATTTTACACTATTTCCTATTCTTTTTTCTATCACTATACAACAATATTTCAACACATATAATAATTGCAAAGGAAAAACAAAGGAAATGAATCTTACCGATATGGCAACTCTTTCCGATACACACTTGCTATTAGTAAGAAAAGAAAAGAAAACTAAGAAAATTTTCGGTGCTTGGACAAACCCCAAGCTACCAGTATTTATAGCATGGTTTGGATTTAAAAATATTTGAAGTCCGTAAAAGAGAGGGACATGTGCTATGTGTAGAGGGCCTACAGTTGCTTCGTCCCTTAATAATTGAGTTGTGACGTCATGTCTTGCGTCACTGGCTGAATAATTGAAGACAACTGGGTCTTGTAATAATTGTTGAAGACAGCTGGGTCTTGTGATAATTGTTGATGATGTAATAACTGTCTCCTGTGGAGATTTATTTGCTGACAAATAACTAGCTGGATTATTGACGGGTTCAATGATTATGATGTCTTCTTGATCACATGGCTTGGAAAATATTATTGATTTTTTCATCAATGAGTAAATTCATTTGCTAGGCCTCCATCAATGTCATTAAGGACGTCGTCATAGGGGTCAACAATGAGGATGCTATCCAGATACTCCAACTGCATTTCAGTATTGGATAGGATGCCCCGAGTCAGTGGACATGGATTGCTGAGATTCATTCCATTGAGAATCTGTATGATAACTCTTGTAGTAGAATTGAGGAATTTCCATTCATCATAATTGTTAAGCATATGCTTAATTTCTGAAAGACCCATAGTTTTTAATAAATGGAGATCATGACTATCCATTTTACAGGCTGAGGAATTTTTAAAAATGATTTGCTTGATTCTGTCATATCCAAGATGGATATGTTGAGTGTAGGGAATGAGACCAACGAAAATTCGGATCAGATGGATGCTGGGGAAAAGAGTTTCCTTTTCATTCCATTCCAACATCGCAAAGGTGAATTTTAGATTTAGATGAGTATGACTCAAAAGAAGAATATTGAATAAATGATCTAATAGAATTATAAAGGATAGAAAGAAATCCAGACAAATTAGTATTTCTATTGATTCTAAGATGAGAAGGAAATCCATTTTCAAATGCCCAAATGGTTTCCCACTTGGTTGTTTCTACAGAAGAGTGACTTAATTCAACACAAAGGGTAAAATAATGGTTATAGTGACCAGATTGGATGAGAAACTGAGAATGACAGTAATTTCTAGTGATGGATTGGTGGAACTGGTAAATCAGTCTTTCTCCACACGGACTGCAGACTTTGATTTTAGCAATAATATCTAGGGGGGAAATTGCTCATTTTTTGAGTAATATAGTCTCTTGAGTATTCAAGAAGCAAGACCAAGAAGGGGGCCTTGTTCAGGTCTGAGCCATTTTTTTTCTCGAGAGAAGGTAGTCTTTTCTCGACTGATGAAATCAAAATATCTGTATAGCAGATGAAGAGAATCATGAATTTTCTCCGGGTTTTTTATAATAGTTCCATACAAATAATTCATGTATGATTGTTACCAAGTATTCAGCTTTTTGTAGGTTTTGAAATCTACATTGGGATATGGGAGAATTGGAAGGCTAGATTTATTGATTAGAGAATTCTGCTCAATTGGTTGTTTGCCTTTTGAGAATTTCTCAATTCTTTGTTTGTCTTCGGAGGAGAAAAAAGTGGGATTCCGCTTATTCTCCATGAACCCTGCAGAAATAAGTAGACATTATGTTTCTTCCATTCATAGGAATGGATTAAAGATGCTAAAGTTAATTAGCCTCGTATTACCTTTCTGACTAAGCAAATTGTAAGATTTCATGAATAATCTGTAAACATAATTAAGATTTTCCAAAAATATTTTTAATTGAGTTTTATCTATGATTTCATATAAAAATTTAAAGGCAAATTCAATGCTTCTATTCATGGGAATAATTTGGCCTTGATGAATGTTATGACCATGAAATCTGATACTGGTTTGAAATAATTTAATTTTTGGAGCAGAAATAACTAATCCATTTCTTTGAATTATTTCTTTAAAATTTTTTAAATGTTTGAAATGCTGTTGAATGGAATTTGGAAAGATGAGTATGTCATCAATATACACAATTGAGAATTCTGTGTATGGAGTGAATATTTCATTCATGATATTTTGAAATTCAGATGGTGCATTTTTAAGTCCAAAGGGTATAACATTCCATTCGAAGTGCCCAAAGGGAACAGTGAAAGCCGTCTTGTAAGAGTCATTCTCCACCACCTGAATTTGCCATTACATTTGAAGAAATGGGAGCTGAATGTAATCAATCCTTTTTATTAGGAATAGGATATCGAATCCATTGCAAACAATCATTCAATGGTTTATGATTAATAAAAAGACGAGGGGTTCCTCGTTCCCGTTCATCTAAATCAATCCCAAAAATAGACGAGGGGTTCTTCTTTAGGGTTAATCATTAGTTGATCCTTTTTCTCCTTCACCTATCCTAAAGGAAATATCTACCAGTGTCGCAAACACCCTATTACAAATTTATTCTTGAAAAAGAAAAAGATTAGAGTCAGACGCATCTCTGCATAACCCATCGCTGTCTTCCTTGTCGTCAAGGTATAATATCGGTATTGGGTATCGGGTGTGTGTCCATCTTGGTACGGTATCGGCGATACATAAATTCAGTTTTTTTTTGTGGAAAAAAGGTAAATAAAATACGATCAGTAGTGGCTGATACTGACCCGTATCGGCCCAATGCCGATATTGATACCGATACCACCGTGATAGCTGTATCGGGGTTGTATCGTATCGGTTCTCAATGAAACCGATATGTATCAATATCGGTCGAGTTTTATTACCATACTTGCTGTAGATACACTTGAGTCTACTCACATAGACATTTCGTGCCCTTCCTCTCCATTGATAATAAACGAAAAAATTAAAGAAAAATACTCTAATTAGGGTTTATGAGAGAGAGGGATGAAGGAGGAGAGAGTATGGACACTAAATGAACTATGTTGTTAATATCAAGATACTGAGTTACTTGAGATAGCCTCTATATATAGGGTAGCCTTAATACAATAGTCATTGTTGGTTTGAAGATGTGGTTTTTGGCTTTGATGTCATGGGTTCAAAAGATTGGTGTGAGTGAGAAAAAACAAAGTGATTAAAAAGAGGTATTCTAAAATACCTCGATGTTCATTTAGTGTTCGTGTTCTCTCCTTTCTCTCTCTCTCTCTCTCTCTCTCTCTCTCTCTTCTCCAGCCCTGTTTCTCTCTCATAGACCTTTATTAGGGTCAGTATTGTCTTAAGTGTTAGGCGCACCCGAGGGGAAAAGGGTCCCTAGGGCCTAGGCGAGGCGAAGGTGCAAAGGCGCGAAGCTTTTCTTTTTGAGGTGCATTTTAATTCTAATATTTCAGATACTTTTTTAGTACATATTTATATATTTAAATATTTATAAACAATATATTTTTATTAAGAAATTATATTTTACATTTCCATTAATAATTTGTGAAATTGAAATTTTCAATTATGTTTATAAATCAAATTTTTTTAATTTGTCTAAATCATATCCATAAATATGTATAAAATTTAAAAATAAAACTATAAATCTGTAATAGCGATCAACTAATCAACTAAAATGAATATATAAACAATAATTTGTAATAGTAATCAACTAATCAACAAATATGAGATAAGTAACAAATAAATATATAAACAAATGAACATTACGGATTTATCTGCACTAAAAAAAATTACAAGTTCTAAGTTATATAAGATTAATTAATCTTTCTTTTATTAAAGTAACTAGAGATGCGCCTAGGCACACTTTTGCGCTTAGGTGTAAAAGGCGCACTCCTAGGTGCGCCTCACTATACCTGTGCCTAAATTGCAAGGTGCAGGCTGTGACGTCCCCAAATTCACACACCGGATCAATGCGCTCACTTGGAGACATCACACTACGTCATATATCCATGATTTTAAATAAATCAATTATTTCATAAAGATCCACATATAAACGCAACGAAAAAAAAAACAACTATTAAAAGTGCACGCAAAATTATTATTTTTTCATCATGAGAACAATACTAAATTATGAGATAACAACCTATTATACGAAATTGTATGGTTACTCCTTAAATTAAATAAAACTGAAATCAAACATAATCCATCATTAGCCTGAACTTGTTCATAAAACAATCTGAATTAAACTTCTAAAAATCCTTTCTAATGCATAAAGAAAATCCTATAAACTAAACTTCAAATCCATCTTCGCTCAGATCTGAATTTCCGTCAATCATTGAAGCGTCTACTTCATCCACTCCATGCATAGCTGTATTCTCCGGAATCCCAAACAATAGGTCAGTTTACCAAGTAAACTGGTATGGACCAGACATGATGAGGCTAATAGAAAAGGTCCATCACTCAAATCATCTCATAAAAATCAAACAATAACAGAATTATAGCATGTGACATAAAGAATAAGTAAAGCAATAGAATGCAACTGAAACATAGCATTAAATCTAAATAAACATTATGACTTGGGTCTCTACCCTAATTTCATGTGTGGTTATTTTTAATTGTGCATTTAATGCTCATGAATCGGCATACATAATGGACATGGTTATCTCTTTCTTAATCATTATCCTAATCTTCTCTGATCTATCGATTAGTATCTACGCTAACCTTCACATAACTTCTCTTCAGTTAAGTAGAAAGCTTAAAATTAAAGACCTTCTCCATCCCTTCAATCTTATTATTAATGCATGGATGCATAACTTTTATTACTTGTCATTCTTATTCATGTTAATTCCTCTAGCATAAGCCCATAGGAATTCTATCATAATCATAGAAATATTTTATTTTCATGTGTCATGTCGTAAACGTATCTTTTCACTTTTATGAATGCCTTGAATGTACATACATAGAAAAACTTGAAATCAACCGATCATGCAATAGCTCTTTCATTTGTTTAGGCTTAACACATCATAAATATGTAATCTCTATCGATTCCTACTTGTTTCATGTTGTGTAAACCAAACATCCTAGCTTGCATGGATTCTAAGCAATAAAACAATGATGAACATAAATAAATATTTAAGCATGATGATTAAATATAGACAATATTTGAATAAAAATTCATTGCTTGCATCCTAGACAAATTCTGAAATTCCTAACAAATTCTGGATTCTGGATAGATTCTGGATTCTGGACAGATTCTGGTTTCTGAACAGATTCTGGATTCTGGACAGATTCTGGATTCTGGATTCCAAACAGATTCTGGTTTCCAAACAGATTCTGGATTCTGAATAGATTCTGGATTCGACATGATTCGTTCCAAATGATTCGATTCGCACGGATTCGATTCCAAATGATTTTGGATTTCGATAGATTCTGATTCCAAACAGATTCTCGATTCTCGATGATTTTGGATTCTCGCATTGATTCTCGATTCCAAATGATTCTGATTCTAATGATTCGTTTCCAAACAGATTTTGGATTCTGAACAGATTCTGAATTCTGGATTCTGCACGGATTTTGGATTCTGCACCGAATTTCGTGATCAATCACAAAACCCCGTGTACCACCGAAAACCCGTGATTAAGCATAAAAATTTATCAATCTAATATGAAGGATATTCATTAAATGAAATAAACTCTAATTTCTATTTTATTGTGTTATCTACATTTCCGATTAATCTCAACATGATTTTTCCATACCTCTAGTCTTCGCGTAAAATATTTATGTAACTTCTCTCCCTTGATCCATTCCGAAGCACTAATCTGAAAACCGGTCGCATCGTAAGCTCCTCTTGCGTTCTTCTAAGCCTTCAAACCAAAAACTCTAGGGTTCTTCTAATTTTCCTCCATCTTCTCTAGAATTTTCTGTCTTTCTCTATGAGGTTATTAAGTTAGAAGAGTTTTGTAAAAATTCTGTAAATTAATCTCTATATTTATAATACTTTATGGTTTCTTATTTAAGATCTAATTCTATGTAGAATGCTTTAAGGTTTCCTATTTAAGATCTAACTCTATTTAGAATTTCCTACATGAGTCTTAAGTGATTCTATGGGCCTTTAATTACTTAATGGGTCTTTAATTAGTTATTGGGTCTTTAATTACTTAATGGGTCTTTAATTACTTAATGGGTCTTTAATTAATTATTGGGTCTTTAATTACTTAATGGGTCTTTAGTTAATTTACTAACATATTTTAAAAGTCCATTAAACATTGCTAAACGCACCCCAATTATTACTAACACATATTTAAGGGCTTTTAGGGTATAATTAGATTAATTAATTATCATGAGTCATCATAAAATAAAGTACGCATTGCATTCATGCGTAAAATTAATCACATCCATCAAATCAATTAAACTAATCATAATTACAAATCTAGCAAATAATTAAGGACTAAATAACGAAAAATCTCGGTCGTTACATCGCAGAGGGTGGTAATAAGGGCGCCTCACTATACCTGCGCCTAAATTGCAAGGCACCGGCGCAAATGGTGTGCCTAGGCACGCCTTTAACAACAGTAATTAGGGTATTCTTCTCTTAGTTATTTCCTTTATTATATTAGTAGATTATTACTCAACATCATATCAGAGTGGATTGGTCCCATAAATCTCTGCTATTATCCGAGTCGGTTTTGTCTCACGTATGCTCTGCAGATCCCCGCATAGATGAATATTTGTGCCTCAGAAATTGGAAACCATTTTTGCTCCATAGTCTCTGTTTCTCTAACATATGTTCCTCCTTTCACCTCCATCTAGAGTTCCGTTATAGTATCATTGCAGCCATGTTATTCTTGAGTAGCCACAACCTTGTTTTTAGCATTTATTGTCTTCCCTCTAACCATTCCGGTTGTAACCTCAACTTTTTTTTTAAGGGGAGAATAGGAGGAAATGTGAAGAAGTGAAGATGAAATGAAAAAAATGTGGTGGTTGTTGCAACCAATGAAGAAGGAAAAATAAAGAAGTACATGTTACACGTTGCAGTTGACAAAAACATTTTCAACTTGGGTCAAACTTTGACCTTAGATGCTCAATTCTTTTAGCACCAATCTGATTGGTTCTCCTTCCTCTCAACTTTTGTGAAGGTTGTGCTGTCTTTTGAGCAACCCATATGCAAATCCAACTAGCTTGCTCTTTAAACCCTTGTTTCACGAATTTTTGGGCAATTTGTCTTCGTGGGACCAAAAAATATCCCGAGGATGGTATGATTTTGATCAAAATCATGTAAGGAAGTGGGCTGGTGTGTCAGGTTTTTGGTTTGATGCAGTTTTATTGACTATTTAACAAGATCTTTGAGAAATTCAAATCGTATAGTTTCACAGATCTAAATGCCATAGATTCATGGGAAGTCTTGATGCTGTTTGCTAGTTGGAGACTGGTCGAAACTCTGACCTTCTTTTGGCCTATGGTCTCACAAATTTAGTGAAGAATTTTGTGAGATATGAAGGCTTTTTTATCTGTTCTGGCTCTCATTTTGCAATTTTAGAACTGGTTTGGACTTTGGATCCTCCATTTTGGCCGCATACTCTATGACTTGTGTACTGATACTATAGGTCATTGGGATCCAAGCCCAGGTAACTGCTGTGATGATGGGCTGCTTGGGTTGCAGTTGTCCAAGAACATACCTCCACAACCAACCAATCCTGGGTGCACACTAGTGCACGGTCACCGTCATCACCCTCCTCATCACTAGGTACGACATCCGGCTCATACACTTCCCTCTTCAACACCTCCTTCTCCCTTGCTAACCTCTTCTTCAACCAATAGATTTGTTTGGGGGTTTCTCGTAGGGAGTAGGGCATTCGACAGCAAAGTGGCAAAGCCCATGACACTTATAACATTTGGTCTAAGAACCACCCATTGAGGATTCACCCGTCACACCTTTCCCTTTGTCAAACCTTGCATTCGTAGGAGTAGATTGTGTAGGTTTGGGAGGTGGGTTCCCGGCACTAGGCCTCATCTCGCCTCTCCGACTCGATGGCCACCGGCATGTGGTTCAAATCGCCTCATACGATCATTTTCAAATACCGTTCAAGGTCTTGCACCATGGCGTAACACTCTTCAAGAGTGAACGGGGTGAGAGATCAACTCCTTTTGTAATTCCAATGCAACCCGGTGCGGGATCTAGAGAGAGTGACTTGAGGGTCTTCTGATACATTGGCTCACATAATGAATTCTTCAAATTTGCCAATGTATTCGGTCACGAGCATACTACCTTGGCGTAAATTTTACCATTGGTCAAATAGGCGATAGTAGTATGATAAAGGACCGTACTTCTTCGTAAGTCGCACCTTCATGTCCTCCCAATGGGTAATGGGAACACGATCTGCATTAGTCATGCGTTCGACGTTAGTCCAAAAGAGCCGAGCTTGACCGATGAACTTCATTTTGACGAGTCTAACGCATCGCTCATCGTTCATGCCATACCATTCAAAATGGTGATCCATATCGGAGACCCAATTGAGGAAGACTTTAGGGTCCATTCTTCCATCGAAAGCCGGAAACTCAACGCGGACATTTTTGAGGAGTTTCTCATCCTGATCTTAGTCATCTCCGCGATGAACTACTTCCCTACAGTTTCGGTCATCAGGTTAACCACATTGCTTAAAGCACGGACCGTCACGCTCATTGCGTCGGTCTTGTTGCTCATCAACTCCTCCCAACCGATCTAATCAGTCGAGAAGTTTACCTTTAAAGGCACCCATGGTCGTTTGGGCCTCCTCCATGGCATTCATTCTCTCATTCATCGTGATCATCATGGCTTGGATGCCCTTAAGAGCATCAACAAACAATTTCTTGTCCATGGCGACCACGACTCGCTAACACTAGTTCTAATATGACAAGCAACTATGAGCCACAAGTGAATGAGTAATTTTGTTAAACACGAAATGTGCACACAAATGCCCTGACCTAGAACCTAAGCTCTGATATCAAAACTGACGTGGGACAACGACCCTCAAGTGAATATGAGATGATAATTGCCGAAATTAAACTAATTAATTGAATAATTGATCACAAATTAAAGTGATACCTTGGGGATTCGAGGACTTTCTCTTCTGTGATCATGTTTATTTCAGCTAGGGTCCAATCCTACGCACTAGATCCGGTAGATTTGTGGAAGGTGCGATCCTAGAGATAGAACTCTAGCATCCTTTAGGTCGGGGCGCTTGCTCGTTGATCGATTTGGCTTCTTCTCATAGTTCTTTGCTAGGTCTTTGAAGGGAATGATTGATCGACATGATTGGAGTGATCTTGAGCCCAACAATGGTTGTGGATCGATGGGGATCGAAGAGAATCAACCCATAAGGAGGGACACTAAGATAACTCTAGATCTAGGGTTTTGGGGGCGTTAGACATTCAAATAGATGAAAATAAAAGCAAGGAATTGGCAAGCTAAGTAGGAACAATAGATAAAGAGAAGATCAAAGATAACATAGGCATCTCATTGTTAGTCACTGAAAAATGCCATTTTTCACCTCCTAACCTAGCCTTTACTACACCTTAGAGTCATCTAATAATTATCTTTTGAGCATGTTTCGTAGTTAAGAATAAAAATGCAGCTTAGTGCAACAGTCCAATAGATGAAAGGAAAATGGAACACACCATGGTGGCACGCACCATAGTGATCATTTTGATTGCCTAAGTGTGCCCTAGAAGTCCAACAGATGAAAGGAAAATGAACCCAAGCTGAGGGGATTGCTGCAGCAGGCTGTGCACAGCAGCAGACAAGCAGAGAGGAACCCTCGCGCAGTTAAAAGCTTCAGAAAACCTTCTCGTGCAGATCTCGCGTGGCTCAAGCCTGCAGCACATAAAGAGCTCGCATATATCTCGCTTAGTTCACTGAAAGAAAAGCTTCAGAAAAGCACCTCGCGCAGTCCTCGCGAGGATTAGAACGTTAGAAAAGTCGCATCGCACAGATCTCGCGCACTTCAGAAACGAAACCATCCATGCGAGAAGCTCAATTCATCTTGGCGAGGATCCGCGGGAGCTGCAAAACCATCTTGGCGAGCATCTGCGCGAGCTGGAAAACCATCCTGGCGAGATCCTCCCGATCTGAACCACCTGGAGCCTCATCTGCGCGAGCTATACTATTCACAACAAAGAGAACCTCGCGAGTCTCCTTCTGCAGCAAATTCATCCCTGCGAGAGCCATGCGAGAGGCACAATAGGCAACTTCAACCTCGCGAGGCACGGGATCCCAACTTCTTAGTCAATACATAGGATTATTGGGATTCCACAAGCAGCTAGGTCACACATCCCGAAGTGCTGAGCTGTTTCACACACCCCTAGGCAACACTTGGCCAGAAATGGGCCACGACAGCAGCTAAAATTAGGGCATTGTCTCTCCTATTTTCTGATTGGCCAGAGCAAGATAGTTTGTTGTAAATTGTATGTAAGCTGTAATGTTAACAGAAAGAAGCATCCAACCTTTAACCTAATTTTGGCTTGGAGCTCGAGGGTGCTTAGGTCATTCTAGGGTTAGGGTTAGGTCTTCTTTTTCTCCTTCCCTTAGCTCAACATTTGCTGGCTAAGTCCTTTTGTAAGTTGATAGGACCGTGTTCTTTTACTGTAATCAAGACTGTGTATGCTTGTAAAGTCTGGAATCTGCATTGACTGCAGCTTGGAGGGCTGATCATTGTAAGTATTTTTGTACAATGGAAGCTGTTTTTATTGATGTACTAAATCTGTAATGCTTGTGGATTTTCCAAGTAAGGATTTATAGATTGTATGCTCCTATGGTTATGAGCCTATCCTGTAGCCAGGCAATCATAGCAGCTGCAGTGATTTCAATGCTCTAATTTCAATCCCTAGACGGGAGTATATCTTTTGGGGATGATATGTGTCAATTCAGTGGACAGATCATAGCTTTAAAGACTAGTACATATCCCTGGTTTGGATTAGATTCTTCTTCCTTGCATTTGAGCTTGTAGCCAAATGAAGGACTGATGTGCATCTAGCTTTTGCCAAGCCCATACCAGCCCCATTTGCAGTAAAAGGCAGTCCCTATTTTCATTACTTCTCACCTATTTTCCATTTTATTTTCTAAACACATTTTCATCCTTCTCTAAACCCCTTTCTCTAGTGATAGTTTCATTTCTGTCTTTTGTTTTTATTTTAGTTTTATGACACCCCCAAACTCTCTTTCTTTAGGATTGCCAGATCTGGAGGTCTACTATACAACCCTTGTGGTTCTAGATCAGATTTTCCTGTGGGACAACCCTTTCTTATCAAAACTTGCTACACAGGCCCCTAGATCTTGCAGGACTGTGTGTTTTAGATTGCTTTTTTCAGTACTATTTCATTCCATTTCACTTCCTCCTTTCTTTGATATGCTTTTTTTTGTTACCATCACATTTCCTGACGCAGGACAAATGCTAAAATCCTGATAACTAGAGAAAAGACAAAATAAAAAGGATAGATTCCAAGGCTTCACACCAAGGATTTTCCGAAGCTTCACACCACGGCTATACGTCGGCTTCGCACCAAGTCGCACGAGAAACGATTACTCACTCCTCAAGGTTTGAAAGATTCACTCCCTCGATTGAAAACTTTTCACAAGCTCTCTAGGGTTTGCACAAATGCAACTCTCTTTCATTCAATAATCAACTCCTTAATAAAGTGTTTACAATGCCTTTATATAGGCTAAGAAAACCCTAAACGAATATTAACTAAAAGACAATTAAACCCCTAAAGTTTAAAGTTCGAATTTACAAGTTTAAAGCAACTAAAACTGCTCGGTGCGATTTCGATCGATCGAAATTGAAAATCG
The DNA here is from genome assembly GCA_021018995.1 of Chloranthus sessilifolius. Taxonomy (NCBI): domain Eukaryota; kingdom Viridiplantae; phylum Streptophyta; class Magnoliopsida; order Chloranthales; family Chloranthaceae; genus Chloranthus; species Chloranthus sessilifolius. Next base: position 106,749,004 of record CM037594.1, on the reverse strand, counting down.
TTCGATCGAAATTGAATTTCGTTCGATTGAAATTGAATTTCGTTCGATCGCAATTTTGATTGATCGAAATTGAAAATCGTTCGATCGAAATTCTCATATACATAAAATATCGCCGTTGACATTTCGATTGATGGAAATAGGGTTTCGATCGATCGAAAATTTCAATCTCTTTTCCTGAATTGTTGTCTTTACGCATGATTTCCTCTTCTTCATGGGCCGTTTGAAAGCCCATTTATGGGTCCATTTCTTCCTTGCTGATTTTCTTCGATTGGCTCGGTCACAGTCCAAACATGCGGATCTAAATTCCCCGTCAATGTCCTCGACTTTGAAAAAGTTCGACCTCGAACTTTGGTCGACATCGATAAGCGGTATCAAATATGTTTGTTCCCCCTGGATCTCGAACTTTTGAATGGTCTCGGACTCGGGAGGGACGATCACAGATGTCTTTGCTTCGATGACTGCGGGCTCGGTAGGGCCGATCATGGATGCTTGGACTTCAACGATCGTGGGCTCTTTGACGGTTTCGAGATCTGCCACGGTCTCAGCAACTGGTATAAACTCTTCCATCGGACGTTTTTCCGGCACAAGATCAAGGCGGACAACTAGATCTGAGTGAACAAGGGGCCCCGGCGGTTCTTCCATAGGCATGGAAGTACTTTGACTTACTTTAGGTTCGGAATCTTCCACCGATACAGATACAACCACGGGTTCGGGCTTGATTTCTTGAATGGGCTTTAGGTCAACGAACACGGGTTTTGAAAGCTTAAATCTCAAAGCTTCCTATCTTACTGTTATGATTTCCTCTTGTAGTTTGAGGAGAAAATCTTCAAGAAATTCTTGAACGAGACTCCTGCTTACTGCCTCCGCTATCTAACGTGTATTTGTTAACTCACGTCTAATCTCAAGAGTAAACGATCAATCATATAAGCTAGCCAATATCGAGGTGTTGAATCCAAATACTTCAGACTCTGCGATCTAGTTTTCACTGTCTCTCATGCTTGTCTAATCTTACCAATCGTCTTATACAAATTAAAGAGCTTTTACCGATTCATGAATCCATTCACTCGTGCAAGGCTTCGATAAATTATTCTTTACTCATGATGGACGGCCTTCTTTGATACCAAAACTGACGCTGGACAAACGCTAAAATCCTGATAACTAGAGAAAAGACAAAATAAAAAGGATAGATTCCAAGGCTTCACACCAAGGATTTTCCGAAGCTTCACACCACGGCTGTACGTTGGCTTCATACCAAGTCGCACGAGAAACGATTGCTCACTCAAGGTTTGAAGGATTCACTCCCTTGATTGAAAACTTTTCACAAGCTCTCTAGGGTTTGCACAATAGCAACTCTCTTTCATTCAATAATCAACTCCTTAATAAAGTGTTTACAATGCTTTTATATAGGCTAAGAAAACCCTAAACAAATATTAACTAAAAGACAATTAAACCCCTAAAGTTTAAAGTTCGAATTTAGAAGTTTAAAGCAACTAAAACTGCTCGGCGCGATTTCGATCGATCGAAATTGAAAATCGATTGATCAAAATTGAATTTCGTTCAATCGAAATTGAATTTCGTTCGATCAAAATTCTCATATACATAAAATATCGTCGTTGACATTTCGATTGATCGAAATAGGGTTTCGATCGATTGAAATTTTCGATCTCTTTTCCCGAATTGTTGTCTTTTCGCTTGATTTCCTCTTCTTCATGGGCCGTTTGAAAGCCCATTTATGGGTCCATTTCTTCCTTGCTGATTTTCTTTGATTGGCTCGATCACGGTCCAAACATGCAGATCTGAATTCCCCGTCATTTCCTTTAATAAAATAATAGCAAAGCAATTTTAACCAACACTCACCCTTGGCCTCACACTAAACCCATATGGGGAAGAAGACTCACTCTCGATTAATGCTTCTCACAAGCTCAATCGTTTACACTTTTTCATAAAATCAACCAATGCCCAAAAATGGCTTACATCATAACCTTTTATAGCAAGTACCCAAAAGTTCTAACCCTAAAATAGAAAAATACAAAGTCATCCTAAAAGGTAACCTAAAAGCTTTTAAAAACAAAGGAAAATGAAAGAAGAAACAAGCCCAAATCGGGTAAATACGTCATTCGACTTTCACTTGAGCAGGTTTGGTTCTCGCTCGAGAGGGAATCTTGAAAAGGGTTGATCAAGCGACAACCAGGGATCGCTCGAGCAAAGTTTGGCTGAAATTTTTGGTTATGCTTTCTGATGTATTGTCGCTCACGCGACAAATGGCCGAAAGTTGGCCTGTTTTTCTAAAGCGTTCTCATTCGAGCAAGAATGGTGCTCGCTCGAGTGAACGTAGGCAGTGATCCTCATTGCTGCTCCTCAAGGCCTCTCCTCGGTAGATGTTGGCGCCCCGTGGCTTCTCCGTCTCTTCTTCTTCCGGCTGTACAACTTGTGTGGTCCGAAACCTAGGTCCTTAGTGTCGGCGTCCTCGCCACATGTCCACTGAACAAATCAGCTGGCCGACATGTTCACCAAAGCACTAGGATGAAGTCAGTTGAATCACGTTTTTTCCAAGTTGGGTATTGATATATCTATACTCCAACTTGAGGGGGAGTGTTAAGTGTTAGTTTTGTATTACAATTTTACATTTTATTGCTTGTATTAGGGTTATAACTGTAGTTTAGTCTTTTAATATTTAGTTAAGAGCTCAAATGAGCTTTCCAAATTCAATAAAATAAAAAGATAAGAGAGGGAAGATGTGAATTTATTTTGCACGTCCTCTCTTGGATCTTGCACTTTCTTTATCATGCAGCTTCTTTCTCTTCTCTTTTATTTCATCTCAACTATTATAGACCAAAGAGATTTTACCTCTTTACAAGAAGATATAAGATATTATTTTCGGCAGGTTAGTACACTACTTGCTTTATATTCGCTAAGCTTTATTACATAAAAAAGGATTCCAAGATAACCTGTTTTAAAATGCGCCATAACTGGAAAGGAAGGGGCTCACTTATAGTCCAGGTTCAGGACTAGTTTGCAACCAATATGGGACTAAAGCATCCCATTAGGTCGGAACAGAGCATCCGAGAGCAGGAACATGATCACAACCCCGGGGATTCTACCCCTCTCTGGAGCCTCTACTTCTCTCCCCCACTCGATTGTATAATTACTACGCGGTGATGAGTTTATTCAATAAGGTGATCAGGATATCATGCATGATGAGATCCAAAGGTGACTTTATGCAAGATTTAGAAACTTCTTGCAAAGGGTCGGCCTAATTAACTTGGTTTCAGACCAGATTGAGACCGAGTTGATTTGCTGTGACATGGCTGAGTCGCATGTATCCTTTTAACATTACTCAACCATGTCGTCTTGGTTGCCTATGGGCTATGAGCCAAGCCCCCGACTAAAAGCTAATTTTAAATTCTGTTACATGGGTTAACTAGGACTATAGATTATATCAGATGAAAATGCATAGATCTAAAGCGGGGCCATCACGTAAAGCCTGTATAGTCCAGGTAAGGATATTTGATGAGGATGAGTCAATCAACAAATGAGACTGAGAATCTGCATGTTGTACTGTTTCAGCTGTCAGATGAAGTTCCTAAATGAGGCTTGACCCTTGGGAAATGGGCTACAATAAATAAGACTGAAAATTTGCATGCTGTGGAGTCTTAGATGACAATTACTAAATAAGTATTTACCCATGGGAACTAAGCCACAGTCAATGGGACTGAGAATTTGCATGTTGTGGAGTATCAGTTGTGAGATGAGAATTACTAAAATAAGACTGAGAATTTTCATGTTGCGGAATCTCATATGACAATTACTAAATGGTCACCATGTCTCAATAAAGTTTAACACTACATAAAGCCCTTAGTATCTCTTCTATCATTGTGTCTTCTACTTCTATATCATTGTTTCTTCACTTTTTCTAGCGTAGTGAAGCAGTTATGATGTAGGATAAACGCTAAAACCCTAACAATAATTAAGAAAACAAAATAAAAAGATAGTGTTCCAAGGCGTCACACCAAGGATGTACGTCGTCTTCGAACCAATCCGCACGATAAAACATAGATTCACTCCTCCAGTTTTGAAAGATTCGCTGTTTCGGGTGAAAACTCTTCACAAGTTTTCTAAGGTTTGCCCAAAGCAACTCTAAATTTCATTAGTCATAAACTATCTTAAATTGTGTTTACATGGCCTTTATATATGCTAAGAAACCCTAACTAAATAATAAACTCGAAATAAAAAAATCCTAAAACTCTAAATGACAAGGTTTTACCTAAAATTCGTATAGCTGCCAATTCATGGACGACTGTCACGGACGTCTGTCCTATATCCACGGACATCCATCCTTGACGGATATGTTTCAGACCAGAATTTGTCTTATTCACGGATGTACGTGGGCTATTCAAGGATGTCCGTCCTTGGGCACAGATGTCCATGCTTGCGGCACGACCATCAATGCCTTAAATTTTAGAAACACATTTTTTTTATCCATTTTGGAACCCACATACATCCTTCGAATAACGACGACACTTTCCCGGCCGTTTGAAAGCCCATTCACGGGTCCAGTCTCTCTTTGATCTCCTCTTCTTTTGGACTTTGCCACGATTCTAGCAAGCGGATCTAAATATTACATCATTCCCCCCTCCTTTAAAAAAGTTCGACCTTGAACTTTGATCGAAATTAATCTTCTGTGCGGAGATCAAGAACATTATTTTAGGAATCTCGATCGAACGTGGCTTGGACAAATAAACCCAGATTTGACTCGGGCGAGATTTGATTCGACTTTGTTACGCCGATCTGAATTGACATCGACACACAACCAACACGATCTTGTGACCTATGGGTCATGGGATCGATAAGCTTTATTGCGTATAATTGCTCTTCAACAATCTCGGGATTTTCAGTGGCTTCAGAATCTTCCACGGTCTCTTCAACTGATATGGATTCTTCAACCTGATGTTGTTCAGACACAAGATCAATATGAATAACCGAATGTACTTGAGCAACGGGCTCCAACCATTCTTCCATAGGCGTGGGATCATTCAGATTCACCGTGAGTACGAGATCTGCAACCGGTATAGGTATTACCAGGGGCTCGGGTAGAGGATCTTTGACCACTATATGTTTTCTAACGGGTATAATTGTGGGGATGAAACTTGCAATCTTGAGTCTCAAAGCTTAAATTCTTGCCAATATGTCTTGGGATAAATCATGTAAAAGCTTTAATAATTATTTGACTGATATCCTTGTGTCACATAACCACTATCCGACATGACCTTACAGCTCGCGATAATAATTGTTAAGAAGCTCCATAAGCTCGAATATGGAACCATGTTGATTTGAGTCTCAAAGCTTGAATCCTTACCAATATGTCTTGGGATAAATCGTGAAAAAGCTTTAATAATTATTTGACTGATATCCTCGTGCCACACAACCATTATCCGACTTGACCTTATTAGCTCGCAATAATAAATTAAGAAGCACCATATGCTCGAATATGGAACCATGTCGATATGATGAACTACCTTTCTCCTCGCTCCATACTTTCTCCACCTTTATAATCTTTTGACATTCAATCGGAATGTTCCACTGCTTCACGAATGTTCTCATGCTGGCCATGTAATCGTTCAAAACATGGACTTCGAGAATCTGCTCTTTACTCATGATTGATCTAGCCATTTCACTTGCCGGAGGTTTGAACTTCGCTCTGATACCAATTTGATGTAGGACAAACGCTAAAACCCTGACAATAAATAAGAAGACAATAAAAAGTTGGGGTTCCAAGGCTTGACACCAAGGTTGTATGTCGGGTTTCGCACCAATCTGCATGACAAAGCGATGATTAACTCCTCGAGTTTTGATAGATTTGCTCTTTCGGGTGAAAACTCTTCACAAGTTCTCTAAGGTTCGCACAAAGCAACACTCAATTTCATTAATCATCAACTACCTTAAATTGTGTTTACGAGGCCTTTATATAAGCTAAGAAACCCTAACTAAACAATAAATTTGAAATAGGAAAGTCCTAAAACTTTAAATGGCAAGTTTTTGCCTAACATTCGTGTAGCCGTCAATTCGTGGACGATTGTCATTGACGTTCGTCATATGTCCATGGACGTTCGTCCTTGACGGATATGTTTAAGACCAGAATTGGTCTCATTCATGGATGTCCGTGTGCTATTCACGGATGTCTGTCCTTGGCATGGATGCCCATGCTTTGGGCACACACGTCCATGCTTAAATTTCAGAAACACAATTTTTTATGTTTTTTTTCGTCTGTTCTGGAACCCACAGAGATCCTTCGCATAACGACGACTCTTTCACCGCCCGTTCACGGGTCCACTTTCTCTTCGATCTCCTCTTTTTCTCGACTTTGCCACGATTCCAACATGCGGATCTAAATTCCGTACCAAGTTGATTCTGTAGTATTTTTACTTAGTACTTTTTTCAAACTTAGCTTCTAGGTTATATCCACTATTTCATCACATTTTTTCTTTTATAGTCTTATCATAAAAATTTCTATTCTCAACTATTTTATTGTATATAGCTGAATTGCTTTAAAGTTTTCACTGCTCTGTGCATATCTATACAATCTATTGGTATAAAATCCTGTTTTCTTGCCTGTTGACTTGGATGCACGTTCAAATTCACAGGGTGACTCAGGTATGAAGGGGAATTTTGCAACTCGTGTGTCTGGTTCTGCTGACCTATACCAGGTAAGATTAATATTTTGGGATCTGCCATCATATTCCACGTTTCTATTTTTGTCAGCCAGGCATTGGCTGTGCTTATTTACTGTAGAGAATTAATTTTAGAAGTTGTTGAAGTGATCTGATAAAAGAAGTTGAACAGGTAAACAAACGCAAGCCATGCCATAGCATCAATTTTGTCATTGCACATGATGGGTTTACATTGCATGACCTTGTTTCCTACAACTTCAAGGTATTTTATCACTGTTGGAACATTTTTTGTGTTATGTACTTTAATCCATGGAATTATAACTCGGCAGATACTGATACATATCGGCGATACGTATTGGTTTCGTTGAGAACTGATACTGTCTTGGTATCGGCCGGTATTGTTTCGGTATCGGCCGATATTGACTGATACAACCAGTTTTTTATATATATTTTTAGTTTCTTTTGAAGAATAAAAAATCATCCGATACGATATGATACTGTCTCCGTATCAGTGCAAGATGGACCGATAACCAATACTGATACCAATATTGACTCGTTCCTTTAAACTGAAATTCCAAAGTTGTCAATCTTACATCACAGTTTTTGGTCATGTAATGTAGCACAATGATGCGAATGGAGAAGGTGGCAATGATGGAAGCAACGATAATCTTAGTTGGAACTGCGGTTATGAAGGTAGTTCTTATATCTTGTTACTTTCTTTCTGGTGGGTTTTATCAGTCTTTACTTTCTGGTCCTCTTGGCAGATAAATTATGAACAGAAAAATTCCTGTGTGCATTTATTCTTATATAATAAATTGCTCTGCTACCTTCCCTCAAGGCTATGTGAGCAGATTAGGGTAGGGATCGTTTCACATTCATTAGAATATGAGTTCGAGAGTTCGTTCTTCTGGATAATTATATTTGATTTTGATGTCTCATTTGCATTTCTGCCATTTTTTGTATGCTTATTTATTCGAAAAATGTGTACATCTTCTACAACTAGCTTGAGTCCCTTCTAGTTACCAACAGCATCTCATGTTCGGTTTTGGGCTTTCCTGGAAGCAGCTTGTTCAATTTGTACAAGCCACTCACCCGGGGCATAAACTTCCAAAGAACTCTTTTTTCAAAGATCATTTGTTCTTGGTACTACCCGTCCTGGTAATTTAAATCCCATCCATCTACCGATCTAGTGTTATGTGGGTATCATTCAGTCATCCGGAATGAAGATATTCAACCTTAGTAAAGGAGACAATGTGACGGGGACGCCGACATCGTAGACATCGGATACGATCCATTTCGCGTATACCGAAGTTGGAAGAACCGGAATGGAAATCAGAACCAGGCGTAAAGAAGAAAATTTTGCGATTTGGAGGAGCACTGCAATTTCGATCGATTGAAGTCCTATTTCGATCGAACGACGGCGAGGGAAAACACTTGTTCTGGCATGAACATATATCGAAATTAGATCGATCGATCGAATTGTATACTCGATCGATCGAATATACATTTCGATCGATCGATCTAATTTCGATCGATTGAGTACCATTGGTGATATATATATATATATATATATATATATATATATATATATATAAATCGATCCATCGAGTTTCAATTTCGATAGATCGAGTTTCACTTTCGATCGATCGAGTTTCACTTTCGATCGATCGAAATCGCCCGAGAACTTGTTTTGACTTAAATCTTAGGGGCAAGTTTGTCTTTCTTTTATGTTTATTTTCGTTTTAGGGTTTTCTTTTAAGACCCCTATATAAGGTCTCTTTATAAACATTGTAATTGGTGATTTTGATTAATGAAAAAAGAGCTTTTTGCTTCCTTGCTTGAGATGAGCGATTCCGGAGAGTGATTCTTCGATTCCCGAGAAGGATTTGGTGTGAAGCCAAGGGTGTGAAGCCCACAATCTATCCTTTACTATTTTATCTCTTTTGATCTATCTTCCCTGCTTTAAATTTTATAACCCTAAATCTGCCATCGCCCTTTCAAATACCCGAAATCCTAAGCCCTAGCTTTTCCCTAAGCCACTGAATCGATCTGATTTAACAATCCTACGTCTCTTCAGAGCCATTAAACCATCCCGCATCAAAATAACCTGGACTGGTGATCCCTTACTGAGCTACGAGCGCCTTAATCTGGAAAACCTAGAGTTCTACCTCTAGGGCCGATCTGCACTGCAAATCTAACGGATCTAACGCCTGGACTGGACGTGATTCGAGCCACAGCTCGATCCCTCACATGGAAAACTACGAACTCCTAAAGTATTCGCATTATTTTCAGATTCATTGCTTAAATTAATTGAATTTAATTTCGGCAAATAGTAAATTCATCGCACACACGTAGTTTAGGGTTTTGTCCTGTGTCACAAGGATGTCATGATTATATTTGCTACCAGTGGTGACATTTACAATGTCGTTGAAATGAACGTTGATCCCTAGACTTCCTGAAACAGATTTCATGTCGTGAGAAGACTGCCACATTTGGTGCCGGCCACATACAAATCAAATAATCATTCTAAAGATAATTGCATAAGTCACTATTAATTTGCTAATAATACGTAGTCGCCCACTTTTTTCCTCTGTAATTTTTATAAAGTCTTTCTTCCATGCCTAAGATCTGTTAGAAAAATTACAGTCAGAAATCTGAAGATGATGAAATTGGGCAAGAGAAACTGGACTCGAGGCACGTAGTCACTATCTTTAAAACACTATTCGCTCCCCACATGAGTAAATCCTCAAGTTTGCAAAAAGGTTCCAGGGAGACATTTCCAGGATACAAGCCCAATCTCTCAGATGCAATCCGTTACTTTGCAATAGTAGAGAATCGCCTCAGAAAACTTGATTTGATGAAGTACCAAATAAAAAGTGAAAGCAAGAGAATTCTCAAATCTGAATACAATGGAATTCGATGGATTTTAGAGTGTTCCAATCTGTGTCCAGAGATCTCCTTTTATAGATATCAAGTGTATTTTCAAACAAACAATATGACTGTTGGAGCAACAGTCATATTTTAGATGGCTCGGATCATTTAGAGATCCCAACTACTCTAACGGTTAGATGGAAAGTGGCGACTTTTCAAATTTAATTTTGAAAAGTTGCGCACTTTTATAAGAGGTTATAAAATGGTTAGTCCCACCAGTCACATAAACAATCAACATTTGACTAATTCGTTTGACCTAATAGAACCGAATTAACCCACTATTCAATGATCAGTTAAACCCGACCGACCCATTAAAAATATGACTGTTGGACTTACCCGATCAAAAAGTCAAACTTATGGTAGGCTCCTATGGGATCCTTACGACAATGCGCACGCAGGAAGTGCTAAGTGTGTGCGCCTAAACGCCAATCGCCACGCACACGGGAGGGTGTGCATGTGTGAACGCGACAGCTCGCAACTAGATAGACTCTTTTATCTTTTTATTGTCAAACAAGACTAGAAGGTAAAAGGTTATATACATAGCATGAACCACTTTCTGCACTTTCTAATATGGGACTATTAATTTTACATACAAGAATGAAAAGTTCTAGTACGTAAAAATCAACCCAAGAAACAAAGAAATAATAATGGAAGTTTTATTTTTGTTGAAATTACTTAAGAAATGTTTATTATATTATAAACTAATAAATAAATAAAACAATCCCTCACAAATTTCAAATAAAATAAAGACCCTCGAACTAAAAATATGTGCATACCATGAAAGGTACCTTTTGGATTTGAACCTTCAACTTAGTGAAAACTCAGCATAGTCTTATCAGGGTGAACAAAGACCATGGTCTTGAATTGTGGACCCTATGTGACAAGACCTAATAAATAACACACACATGCGCGCATGCATGGCTATGGGCGTTTGGGCACCCACACTTCTTTTTTTTGACCGGTAAAGACAATATATTAAAAGCCAGCAAGGTGCTGAGAAGAACAATTATAAACACACGATCAAAAGGAAATCAAAACAAAATGTTGCAAGGCAAATAAAAGAGAAAACAACCACTAGGCATCGAATGCTTGAATCCAATCCCGGCACGTAGAGGGCATTCTCTATCCCGGCTCCCAGGGGGCATTCTCTCTTGAAGTAGTAACAATTTTCCTATCAAGTCAAAAGCACATAAAGCCCCTGACATCCTTGATCACTATCCCTACAGGCCGGTGATTATTATCGAACGTTCGCCTATTCCTCTCAAGCCATATGTTCCAACAGACCACAAAAAAAGCCACTTTCTAGTATTCACGACTCGACCCTCAATGTCGACCGACGACCAAGCTAGAAACTACTGCTAGGAAGAGGACGAGACCACCCAGGACATACCAAAGGAAGTAAGAATCGCACTCCAGACACTGTGTGCCATCTTGCTATGGAGGAAGAGGTGAGAAACAATCTCTTCCTCTTGGAGGCACATGCCACAATGGTTGTTTATCTCCTTTCTCCGCCGGATAAGTTGATCAATCGTAAGGATTTTTTCTTTGAGCAGAGTCCAAGTGAAGAATTTAACTAATGGAGGGATATCCGTTCTCCACAACTTCACTCCTTGTAATTTGATTAAGGGTCGGCTAGTGAGCATCCTATAATACGACTTGACGGTGAAATTACTAGCTTTACCTGGGACCCATACCCGCTGGTCTTGACGTTGAGAGTTTGGCTGCGTACAATAGATAGTGGACAGCAGGTTAGAGAATGATGTTATCTTCTCGTTTCTTAGAAGTCTCCGCGTGGTGACATCCCATGCTCTTCCCCTGCCTAAATTTGAAGTGAAATCATTGATCAGTCCCATCTTGTTTGTGGAAATATTGTAGATGCCCTGAAATATCGACCTGAGCTTTTCTCCCTCCACTCAGGCATCCTCCCAAAATCTGATCCGGGAGCCACATCCCTAGTTGAAGCGAATCTAGCATACGAAGGCCAAGTTTCACAGATGCTTTTCCACCAACCTGATGTGCTTCTATGGGCCGTGATGTTAATGCCCCAATTTCCAGCTGATTGCCCATACTTTTTAGGTAGCATTGTTCGCCAAAGACTACAACTTTCGCTCGCCGAACCAGCCCGCCAGAACCATTTTGCCAATAGTGCCACATTTGTATGCCTCAGACTCCGAATACCAAGCCCTCCACAAGCTGTTGGGAGCTAGCAGGTCTCCCCTCCCAGTTCACAAGAGGATAGCGTTTGTCGAGACCGGAACCTTCCCAAAGGAAATTTCTTTGGATTTGTTCTAGTCGGACAAACAAACATTGAAATAAAGAACATGGGCAGACTAGAGAGGACAGATTTGACCAGGAGAAGCCGACCACCACTACTGAGAAGTTTGCCTTTCCACGAAGATAGCCGCTGTTCAAATCTCTGAACTACCGGCTCCCATGCCCACGCAGCTGTTTTTTTAAGGCCAGAGGAAGACCCAAGTATTTGAAGGGAAGCTTCTCGATCCCACAGTCAACGGTAGCCGTTAATTCTTCCATTTGTTGGTCCCCAACCCCAATTCCTGTGATGGCTGATTTGTGAAAGTTAATTCGTTGCCCAAAAATCACCTCGTATACCGAGATGAAATCTGTGAGATTGTTGAACTCCTCAACATTTGCACGCCTAAGTAGTATGGTATCATCGGCGTATTGAAGATGTGAGATACTACGACCCTGAGCACCCACCATAATCCCGAATATGAGCTGCATTTATTTCGCACGCTCTATGAGACTTGCTAGCGCTTCCCCTACCATGTTAAATAAGAACGGCAATAGCGGATCTCAGACGGGGATGCCGACATCGTAGACACCGGATATGGACCTTTTCGCGTGTATTGACGTCGGAAGAAGCGAAATGGAAATTAAAACTAGGCGAAAAGGGAAATTTTGGAAATGTAGAGGAGGCCCGAGTATCATAGCCTCAGAGGAGAAACAGATACAAACCGCGAGGAGAACAGTGTCGAGCGAGCCCTCGCTCGAGCGGTTAAAATCCTCGCTCGAGCGGACCCTCGCTCGAGCGACCGCTTAAGCTCTCTCGAGTGGTTATAATCCTTGCTCGAGCGAGCTACAGTGACGAAAAATTTTCGTTTTTCGTTTTTTTTACCTTTTTAGTCTTTTATTATTTTAGGATTTTGTTAATTGCGAGTTTTATTTCGTTTAGGGTTTTCTTAGCCTATATAAAGGCATTGTAAACACTTTATTAAGTATTGATTATTGATTATTGAATGAAAGGAGCTTTTGCTTGTGTGCTTAAGATGAGCCTCTACGAAGAGTGAATCTTCTTCCCGAGAAGGGTTTGGTGCGAAGCCAAGGGTGTGAAGCCTGCTAATCTATCTATCCATCTATATATCTTATTTTCTTTGCTTGTGTGATCCTATAGCCTTAAATCAACCATCATTTCTTTTAACCTTCTAAAACCCTAGTCTTCCCCTAAGCCTTTGAATCGATCCGATTCAACAATCGTAGATCCCAGCAGAGTTATTAAAACCTTCCGCATCAAATAATCAGAAGAAATCAATGATCCCATCATTGAATTGAGAGCGCCCTAATCTGAAAAAACCTAGAGTTCTATCACTAGGATCAATCTGCGCTGCAATCCAACAGATCTAGAGCCCGGACTGAACCCTGCCTGAATTATGCATGATTCTCCCATGGAATACTACAAAAACCTGAGGTATTCGTTATATTTTGCAAGTTCTATTATTTAATTTAATTCTAATTTAATTTTGGCAAAATTAATCATTGCATTCACGTAATTTAGGGTACCGTCCTGCGTCAATCTCCCTGGCGGAGACCTCTAGAGCTTTTGAAATAATCAGTAGGTGTACCATTTACTAGCACCGAAAACCAGGCCAAAGAATAGCAAGCCCGCATCCATCTCTTCCAGGTACACCTAAGCATATAGTATAGACAATCCCAGCTGACACGATCATATGCCTTCTCTATATCCACCTTCCAGAGAGCAGCAGGTTGACGGGAGTGATGGGCTGAATGAATCACCTCTTGAGCCACCACAACTAGGTCCACCATTTGTCTGGCTTTAACAAACGCTCCCTGATTACTCGAGATAATCTTTGCCCATGAGCGGCTTGATTCTATTGGCTAACACTTTGGATATGATTCTGTACTGGCAATTGATGAGACAAATGGGCCGAAATTCTGAAATATCCTCCGCCCCACTCCTTTTCAGGATGAGCGTGATAAATGCAGAATTGAGGCTTCGTTCGATGAATCCGTTGGCATGGAACTCGCAGAAAATCTCCATCAGCTCCGTCTTAAGTATCGGCAAAAAACAATGGTAAAATTCCATGGTGAATCCATTAGGCGCACGCACTTAGCACGTGCACATCGTCGCGAGGAGCCCACCATAATTTTGACTTTTTGATCGGGTCAATCCAACGGTCGGATTATTAATGGGCTGGATCGGGTCTAATGCCTCATTAATTAGTGGGTTAATTCAGTTTTGTTGGGTCAAAATGATTGGTCAAATGTTGACCGTTGGGATTAATCGTTTCATAACCGCTTATAAAGGTGTGCAACTTTGCGAATTTAAATTTGAATAGGTGGAATTTTCCATCTAACCATTGGATGGAGTAGTTCGGGTCTCTAAAAAATCTGAGCCGTCCAAAATATGACTATTGGTCCAACAGTCATATTGGCTCTTTGAAAAGATACTTGAGATCTATAAAAGGAGATCTCTGGACACGGATTGGAACACTTTAAAATCCATCGAATTCCTTTGCATACATATATGAGAATTCTCTTGTTATCCTTTTTTATTGTGGTACTTCATCAGATAGAGATGTAGACTTCTACAAAGCTAACACTCTTATGGCCTTGTGCTCCTACCCTGAATTTTCATGAATGCTTTTGAGAAAGACCATAATCTCATAGGAATTGGCTACACCTCCACATTCACATAGGTAAGTCTATCGAATGTGTTTTTGTAATCAAACTCATTAACATAAAATGTTATAGACTTACTAAGAGTAAATACTCATTCTCTTCTTTTTCATTACAGATTCCAAACACTTTACCTATCTTGGGATGAATATTTAAGTAAATTAAAGTGTTTCTAATCATCACTCCCATGCCATACTCTTTCATTAAACTTAAAAATTTAATATATAAATATTAAGTTTGATTTCTGATATAGGTGATCAACTATATGGTTTTAGTCATATCCCCTAAATGTTTTCTTTAGCAATTCTCTAGAGAGTCGTCTGGTAAATGGATTAGCCAAATTATTATTCGTTTGAATTGAGTTTATCCCAATTACTTTATCCTTGACTAATTCTCTGATATAACAATGGCGTAGATCTATGTCTGTACTTTCCATTACAAAATTTATTTTATGTTGTTAATCTTGCAGCCTCACTATCACAATTTATTGTGATAGGTGGCATAGGCTTTGGGCACATAGGAATTTCCAAGAGCAAATTCTGAAGCCATTTTGCCTCTTTGCCACATGTCGTTAAGGCAATTAACTCAGATTCCATTGCGGAATGAGTAATACATGTTTACTTTTTAGATCCCCACGAGATCACACCACCATCTAGAATGTATTGGTGTGATTCAAGTTGTCATACTCGCTAGTGTACGAGTCGTACTGTAATATAACGGGTGTAGAGTACGAGGTCGATCCCTCTAGGATGCATGATAGAAATTCAAAGGAATAGATGCATCAATCTAAGAGTTTGATCAAAATAAAAACGACTTTAACCTAGCCTACTAAAGTTGAGAGATGATAAAATTAACTAATCACACGAAAAAGATTCACAAGAAAAGAGAAAGGGTTAGGATGCTAAATCCTCCCATCCTAGGTTCATTATCCACAATCTTAGATCCTACGGTTGGAATTGACTAGATGCAAAACCACAGATTATCGAAACCAATCAATAATCTATAAAAAATATGACAATTTAGTCAAGGTAAAACAGTAATGTATTGCTTTTCCCAATGTACTAAACAAAAGAATCTCAACATTCGTTGTATTACAAATGAATCTAATCACAATGAATAAATGAATCTAATTCTAATCATTCAAATCCAGATTATGGTTCGTAATCACATATCTAAGATCATGAAAAGAGGATGACTAATTCCCATATCTCGGATCCCAGTTTAGCTCCCAACAATAAACAAATTAGATAAACATCTAGTGGACTTCCAACCATGGATCTAATTTATGAATAATCCTCAGATGGGATTCATTAAATCCTAAAACCCTAGATATTTAGCCACACATCTCTACACAAAATATACAATGAAATAAAATAGAGTAAGAATAATTCATTAAAATACCTTATTAGAATATCCGATTAGCTCCCCAAAATTGTACTTTGATCCACAAAACTGCTATGATTAAATCTCCCATACGAAAATTCTTAAACAATCAGGGCTAATCCCCTTTCTATGAAGCAAAAATTGATAAAAGACATTGTAAAAGAGAAGCCCCTCAACCCTAGCTCTAGCTTTTTACTTTATAAAGTCACTCCTCGTAACCCTAGTATTTTCCCCTTTATTTCAAAATCTCAATACCGAACTCAAAATACACACTTAAATCTATTGATCGATTGATTTCATCCTGAGAAGAATATATATATATATTCTTTAAGTTTTGATTGATCGATTATGTAAATTGATCGATCGGTTTGCTCTCGAGAGAGAACCCCGAAACTTGATGAATTTTGAACTATAGGTATCGATCGATCGATTTGTTCGCTACATTGATCGGTTTATCCTCGAATTCTGTGCATAGTATTCCCTTGTGTCCATGTTCCGGTGAATGCCTGCATTACACTCCTGTATGCATTAAAGTTAAATCCAAGGGCCCGTTTCTCTTAAAATCTTGAAATCTCAATAAAACTGTTAGATTGCTTTCATTGGATTGCTAAGTGTACGTCTTAGAGTGTGAAATATTATCATATTTCCACACTTATCACACCCCCAACCTACACTTTTGCTTGCCCTCGAGCAAAGAGAGAAAAATCATAATAGTTGGGTTGAGGTTAAACAATTTAATTGCCACTTTCGTAGGGAGCACAATTGCATTTAGCTTGTGCAACAGGCCTTTAAACCCTAGGTGATTGCTAGTGGAGGAGTTGTGTCTCCTGAGAGTTTACATTGAAGGTACCCACAAACATCCACCATGAAACTTCAAATAAGGCATACATATTTTTGGAAAAATTCAACTATCTATTAATCCATGCTTAACATGTTAACCGAAAAAATTCATTTCATTGATTTATCAAAATCTTGGATCAACATATGCCAAAAGTGAAGTGTATGTTACCACTACCAAACACCTAGCCATTTTAAGATACTCCAAAGTTGTGCACCGTTGGCAAGTAGCTTCAAGTCAAATCTCACATTAGGCTTGCAATCACAACGAAATCTCCCGAGAAGGATTTCAAATTTCACACATATGTGAGAGAATAGTTAAAACATATATATATATGTCTCACATTGTCTTGAATAATCGATTTTCAATGAATCATAATTAAATCTCATAGAAAGACACCTATCTATTCTAAGCATGCCATATCAGATACCATATACTTTTCCAAATCTTTCTCCACAAGACATTTACTTTTATAAAAATTAGATCATGAAGGTGACGTGGGACGGGAGCACGCTAACCCTAAAATAGCGTAAATCTCGTGCGAAAGGGTTGATTAGGGTTCTTCAACCTTTGATTAAAACAAAATAAAAAAGAAGAATAAGATAGAAGATCTCTAGATTCGCTCTAGAGAGGTTTGTTGACTTCACACCAACGATTCTGAGGCTTCACACCAAGGTTGTACGTCGGCTTCGCACCAAATCGTACGAGAAACGATTGCTCACTCCTCAGGTTTTGAAGGAATCACTCCCTCGATTGAAAAATCATCGCAAGTTTTCTAGGGTTTGCACAAAAGTAAGCTCTTTTTTTTTCATTTGATCAATTCATCTCCTCTAATAATGTCTTTGCAAGCCTTTATATAGGCTAAGAAAGCCCTTAAAAACATAAAACTCGAAATAGAAGTCCTAAAACAAATAAAACTCAAAATGAAGTTTCCGCTACAAAATCCGTTATTTCGTCAAATCTCGAACGTATCTCACGGATGTCTGTCAATTGTCCACGGACGTCCGTCGTCTACAGTGTTCACAAAAACAACGAGCTCTTATTTTCACGGATGTTCGTCAAGGGGTCACGGATGTCCGTCAATGGTTCACGGATGTCCGTCCTTTACTGACGATATTGCTTCACGGAACGTTTGATAACCCATGTATTGGTCCACCTTTTCCTTGTAGATTTTCTTCGCTTGATTCGGCTACGATCCAACCAGACAGACCTAAATTCCTCGTCAATCCCCTCTTTAAAAAGGTTCGACCTCGAACTTTGGCCGACATCGATAGGCGTTATCAAGTATGCTTCTTCCTCATTGATCTCAAACTTTTGAATGGTCTCGGGCTCGATAGGGACGATTACAGATGCCTATGCTTCAATGATCTCGGGCTCGGTAGGGCCAATCAGGATGCTTGGGTTTCAATGATCTCGGGTTCTTCAACAGTTTCGGGATCTGCAACGGTCTCATCAACCAATGTGGACTCTTCAACTGGATGTTGTTCCGGAACAGGATCAATACGAATAACGGGATCTGCTTGTGCAACGGGCTCCATTGGTTCTTTCATGGGCATGGAGGTACTCAGATTCATTGTGGATTCAGTATCTTCCACTGGTATAGGTACTAGGGGCGCAGGTAGAGGAATTTTAATCTGTAGGGGTTCTCTCACGGGTACGACTATGGGGATGAAGTTTGTAACCTTCGGCCTCAAAGCTTGAATCATGTCTAACACGTCTTCGGATAAATCGTGAATAAAAACCCTAATAATGGTAGTACTGATATTCTCACTCCATGCATCCACTATAGGCCACGACCTTAACAATTCTCAATAAATGCTGTTAAGAAGTGCCATGTGCTTGAATATGGACCCATGTTGATCGGATGATCTGCCTCTCTTCGCACCATAGTTTTTCCACCATCATCATCTTTTGGCGCACGATCGGAATGCTCCACCTGTTTCACGAACATTCTCATGGAAACCATGTAGTCGTTTAAATCGCGAACGGCTTCGAGAACTTGAACTTGACTCATGATTCACCAATCTATTTGCCGAGGATTTGAACCTCTCTAATACCAAATTGACGCGGGACGGGAGCACGCTACCCCTAAAATAACGTAAATCCCGCTCGGATTTATTAAAACAAAATAAAAAGAAGAATAAGATAGAAGATCTTCGGATTCGCTACAGAGAGGCTTGTCGGCTTCACACCAACGCTTCCGAAGCTTCACATCAAGGTTGTACGTCAGCTTCGCACCCAGTCGTACGAGAAACGATTGCTCACTCAGGTTTTGAAGGAATCACTCCCTCGATCGAAAACTCATCGCAAGTCTTCTAGGGTTTGCACAAAAGCAAGCTCTTTTTTTTCATTTAATTAATTCATCTCCTCTAGTAATGTCTTTACAAGCCTTTATATAGGCTAAGAAAACCCTAAAAACATAAAACTCCAAATAGAAGAGTCCCAAAACAAATAAAACTCAAAATGACAAGTTTCCACCACAAAATCCGTTATTCCGTCAAATCTCGAACATATCTCACGGATATCTGTCAAGTGTCCATGCACGTCCGTTTTCTACGGTGTTTACAAAGACAACGAACTCTTATTTTCACGGATGTCCGTCAAGGGGTCACGAACGTCCGTCAATGGTTCACGGATGTCCGTTAATGGGTCACGGACGTCTGTCCTCTACTGACGACGTTGCTTCACGGGCCATTTAAATACTCATGTATTAGTCCACCTTTTCCTTGTAGATTTCCTTCGCTTGATTCGGCTACAATCCAGCCAAGGGAACCTAAATTCCTTGTCAGAAGGCTTTAATGGGGCTAGGGTCAAGGTACGTTCATCCTTACTTCAACTTCTCTTTTTCTTTCTTTCCTTCCCTTTTACTCATTGTTCTATTCCAAACTCCCCATTAATTTTCTGCCTTTTTTTTAACTTGTATTTCTTTTCAATTTTTCCCAATTCCCAAATATTCCCCTTTTCTTCATACAATTTTCTTTTCTTCCTACTTCTCCTCTCTTCCTAAGTTATCAGAAATAATCAGGGTAGAAATCAAATATTTGGTATGTAGGGGTGTAGGTTAAAGGGCTGACCAAGAAATTTGGCCAGATAATTAATTATTAAGTCTTCAAAGTATGGGTCCAAAGGATAAAAAGAATAAGTGGTGTGGCTTTTAGGCTCAAACTGATAAAAGGTCTTCAATCAAATCCAAATTCATTTGTAGTGATGCCTACTTGCTTCAAAAGCAATAGCAAAGTGTTCTAGCATAATGATATAGATTTTAATTTCATGCAAAATCATTGGTCAAACAGGAATAAATGAGATTCCACAACAATATGATTGAAAAAACTTCACAATAATAGTTCAAAGAAAACTCCGAATTGCTTTATTACCCTCTGAAAGACGCATTAATTCAAAAACTCACCAAGGTACAATCTTGCTAGCAATCCTGGGGTTTACAACTCAAAAGCTTTCATCCATGACTAGATAAAAGGCATGGTAGTATAAGAAGGATCTAGGCATCTGACTTGCAAAGGAGATTTTAATGGTGAATTTCTTTCAATTTAATCTTAACATTTCATGATTTCAGTTCTTAACTTCCAAGATCATTAATGCCTTATTTGAATTTCCTCAGTTCCCAGAACATATATATATATATATATATATATATATATATATATATATATATATAATGTATATAGTTTTTCACTAAAAGACAAAACGGAAATAAAATTAAAATTAAATGATGAAGTCACTGAGATTCTCCTAAACCGAATTTGACATTGTCCTCAATGTTTCAAAAATTGTGATGATATTGATCAATCTGTGGGATATTCCCCCAAACCTGCCGTTGAAACACCTTTCCAAAAATATTCAGAAGGTTAGCACCATGATTCAAAATTTCGGCCGATAATTTGAATTATCGGCCGAAATGTTTCGCTTTCGGTCCCCCCACCGAAACGAAAATTTGAACCGAAATTTTTGTCAAAATATGTATGGGGGGGAAATTTTTGGCCGAAATTCAAATTTTCGGCCAAAATTTCAGGTCAAAATTTTGGTTTCGGTCATGCCCGAAATCGAAAATGAAACCGCTATTTTGATCCTTGATTAGCACACAATTTTATTGAGAAAAGTCGTAATTCTGCTGCAGACATTTAAGGTTGAGGAATACAATGGGAATAAAAAACAAGATTAAATATTCATTAAATTCATTGTTTTGATTAAAACTTTATTGATAGAAAATTTAAAACATGGAAAATCAACCTAGAATCCTAAAACGTGAAAATAAACTTAAAAACTAAAAAGAAACCTAACAACAACCAATATCCTAAATGAATCTACGCATTCCCTTTCTCCATCGGTTCTGGCTTTTTAGAAACCTAACAACAACCTAAAATCCTAAGTGAATATACGCATTCCCTTTCTCCATCGGTTCTGGCTTCAGGGCAGGCACCAACATATTCCACTCATGTGGAAGGAGTGGAGGACCTGGAGAAGGAACCTGGATCAGTGCTGGTGGCGCGATCGGTACTGTTGAGGTCAATGACCTCGATGTTGGTCAAATCACGTTTATTAGACGGAGGGGTTCTTCGTGCTCTTTTTGTTGCGAGCTCCTCCATTCTCTTATGAGCAGTGCGCATACAGAATCTGATGCCGGCCATTGACTTTGATCAAGGAAGAAGGGAGGAGAAAGAAAACGTATGGTAGAATGGAAAAAGAGGGATCCTACGAGATCTATTTATAAAGAAGAAACCTAGAAAACTTTCCAAAAACTCCTAATTTGACCATTACTCGCGGTCCTAATCGATCGATTTTTACCGTAGGCAATTAAGACATGGAATTGCAAATAATAAATCGATTGGTTTTTACCTGTGGCGATTTGACTTTGAACGTCATAAAGGCAGTCTAATCTTCCCAGAATTCCGAAATTGCTCGTATCGATTTTAAAAATCAATCTATCGATTTCCTTCAAAAACTGAGATTTCCCATTCGAAAATCACCCAAAATTTCTAAAATCCTGAAAATTACACCATCATCTATCCTAAATTTACCAAATATCATAAATGCAAGGTTGGATTACCTCCCAACAAGTGCTAAGTTTTACTGTTTTCAGCCAGACATTCTGATTCACCGCATCAATGTCTCGATTGATCAGGGTCTCTTAACAATATTTCTTCACTTTCTCTGGTCTCGAAATTTTCCAAGAATGGCTTCAATCTTTGGTCATTAACTTTGAACATGTTACCATTCTTCGGATTTTCCACCTCAACCGCTCCGTGAGAGTGGACAGTTCTCACAATGAAAGGTCATGTCCAACGCGATCTATGTTTCCCGGGAAACAAGTGGAGCATGGAGTTATGCAACAACACTTTCTGGTTCGGCTCAAAAATTCTCCGAAGAACACTTTTGTCATGGAACAATTTGGTTCATTCCCTACAGATCCAGGCACCCTTATAAGAATCGTTCCAAATCTCCTCCAATTCATTTAACTGAAATTTTCGCAGCTCACTAGCCTCTTTTAAGCCAAAGTTAAATTGCTTAATCGCCCAATAGGCTTTGTGCTCAAACTCCACCGGTAGATGACATGCCCTTCCATAGACAAGCCGGAATGGGATCATTTCGATTGGAGTCTTATAAGCTATGCGATATGCTCACAACGCATCAGTAAGTCGCAAGGACCAATTCTTACGATTCAGATTTACTGTCTTCTCAAGGATAACTCAAGGATTTTCTTGATTACCTTGTTTGACACCCTGGCCTAGCCACCTGTTTGAGGGTGATA
This sequence comes from Chloranthus sessilifolius, assembly GCA_021018995.1. Taxonomy (NCBI): domain Eukaryota; kingdom Viridiplantae; phylum Streptophyta; class Magnoliopsida; order Chloranthales; family Chloranthaceae; genus Chloranthus; species Chloranthus sessilifolius. Next base: position 106,726,485 of record CM037594.1, on the reverse strand, counting down.
CGACGTGGAGATATTATGGTTGATGTTGTACTTTTTCGTCAAGGTTTCAAATGGCCTATTACAAAATTTTGTGCCTCCATCACTGATAATTGCTCTTGGGCACCAAAACGGGATAGAATGTTTTCCTTCCAAAATTTTATCACCGTTTTGGAATCATTGTTACGACATGACACAACTTCAATCCATTTTTACACAGTCCACCGCTAACAAAATGTATAGGTATCCAAACCTCGATGGGAATGGCCCTATGAAATCTATGCCCCATACGTCAAATACGTCAATAATCAAGATTGGATTCAACGCCATCATGTTCCTGCGAGAGATAGCACCCAATTTTTTGACATCGCTTGCAAGTTTTGCAGTACTCATGAGAGTCTTTGAACAAGGTCGGCCAATAGAATCCACTCTGTAAGATTTTTAGAGCAGTCTTGTTAGCGTAAAAATGGCCACCACAAGCTTGTGTGTGGCAAAAAGAAAGGATACTGACCTGTTCAATTTCCAGGACGCATCTCTTGATGATCTAATCAGGACAACATTTAAACAGGTATGGTTCATCCCAGAAAAGGTGAATGACATTCACTTGAAATTTCTTTCTTTCTTGTGCCAACTAATCATATGGAATTTTTCCAGTGACAAGGTAATTTGATATGTCAGCAAGCCACGAAGATTGAGAAAGAGTAAAAAGTTGCTCGTTGGGAAAAGTTATCCTTAATTTGGATATCCTCAAAAGAATCAGAAGTGGGGCTTGGACAAATGATCGACAACCACATTTTCTACTCCTTTTTTATCTTTGATTTCCAGATTGAATTCTTGTAACAAGAGTATCAGCCTAAGCAATCTTGGTTTTGCATCCTTCTTTGATAGAAGGTGTAACAACTTGAAATTCCCAAGCTCAAAAGATGTGGAATACTGGGTCATTAAACTTAGTTCATAAGCCCGTAAGCAGAAATTCCATTCGTAAAACAATATTATTCAAGTTACTTATTTAGCTGAAACCAATAACTTTAACGTTCGTGGCTGAAAATATTAATTCAAAATAATATACCACCGGTGATGGCCGTACGTCACATAAACAGTGGTATTTACATCAATGTACGTAGAAAACAATAAGTAAATATTCTAAAGAAAACTCATTGAGTCGTACCAAGTCCAAATCATAAAAGTTTTACTAAGGATAGAAATCTTCGGGTGGAAGATCTTCCTTGTCTCTTGGCATGAAATTAGGATCCTCTTCAAACTCAAGATCCCTGTCAACGTCAGTACCTGTGACACTTAGTGTTGGGGTGAGCCAAAAGTCCAATGCTCAGTAGGGCAAACCCAAATACCATTTGTATTTTAACTATTCAACACATAGTTTTAATGATTATCTCAATATTAATGACTAAGATACCATAAACATAAGGAATCGCTACACACACACACACACACACACACACACACACACACACACATATATATATATATATATATATATATATATATATATATATATATATATATATTCTAAGATGACTATTTCCAAGTGCAAATTTGAGTTTTAATTTATATAATCTACAGTAGTGTCTTAATGTCATATTCAAAAAATCTGATGGTGAATTTCATTTTCCTTGATGTCATATTCAGAGAGTCTAAAAGGTAAATTTCATGAGTGTCCAATCATGATACTTTTTTTTGCATTTCATTCATATGTTAATTCTTATGTTCATGCATGACTTAAAAATATAACTTAAGTAATCTCTATCGCAAATATAACGTTAGAGTCGATGTCAAAGTACCGATGGGGACCCTAACCATCGTCGTTCTAAAACAATTTTCAAAGTGTCGTAGCCCCTGCAATGTGAGGTAGCTAATGTGGTTCAAAATACCGTCGTCACGGTACAAAGTTCAAAATACCGTCGTAATGGTTCAAAGTTCAAAATACCGTCGTAACGGTTCAAAGTTCAAAATACCATTGTAACAGTTCAAAGTGTGCCATAGAACATGATCCATTCAAATTCCAATCTTCAAATCACATGCAATATTCTAAAGTATAATATTGTATTCGTACTTATACAAATTTCAGAATTCGAAACCAGTTTCCAAGATTCAATGAGATCTATATCATGTCTTCTTCTAATTGATTTAGAATTCAAAACATATTTTCAAGGTTCAATGAGAATTCAGAATTCAAAATGTGTTTCTAAGGTTCAATGAGATTAATTATCTTCTTCCTTTGTTCTCTCTTTAAGAGTGTCTCAAGAATCAATTTTCACATTAATGATACAAAGAATCTAATGTTTCTAATTTCGTATCCAGGTGTTCAACAGTTTGTGTTGAAACACAAGGCCGACGTTGAAAAAAAAGCCACAGATGCGCTTAGTCGTCGGGTGGCGACCTTCTAAGCCATGAGCACTGAGGTCATTGGATTTGATCGGTTGGGGGGGAGTATCCCTTGTGCCCCGATTTCGGGAAAGATTACAACACCCTTCTTAATGACCCGGCATGCACTAACCCCACCTATAGCTTGCAGGATGGGTATTTGTTCGTAGGTAATCGCCTATGCATTCATCGCACTTCATTGCGTGACTTCTTTATTTGGGAGCTGCACGCCAGAGGGATTGTTGGTCATTTCGGGCGCAATAAGACTATTGCATTCATTGAAGATATGTTCTTTTGGCCTTGCCTCATGCGAGGTGTCGCCTGGATTGTGTGGCAATGTCGTACTTGCCAAGTCTCTAAGTAAAGAAAGCTAAACACTGGCCTTACACTCCTTTGTCGGTACCACACATACCTTGGCAAGACGTCTCGATGGACTTCCTGTTGGATCTTCCCAAGACTCTCCGAAAGCACGATTCCATTTTTGTTGTAGTGGACCATATTTCCAAGATGACCCACTTCATACTGTGCAATATAACCTCCGATGCGACCCATATCGCGAAATTATTTTTCGGGGAGGTGGTACGTTTCCATGGGTTAACGAAAACCATTGTGTTGGATAGGGATGTCAAGTTTACTAGTTATTTTTGGAGAACCCTATGGCCAATGATGGGTACTATGCTCCAATTTTCATTGGCATATCACCCTCAAACCGATGGCCAAGCGGAAGCTACTAATAGGAGCTCAGGCAATCTCCTACGTTCTCGTCGGTGATCACATTAGGACCTAGGATTCCATTCTTCCACTAGCCGAGTTTGCATACAACAATTCCATCAATAGGTCCATAGGTAGGAGCCCATTTGAGGTGGTGCATGGTGACAAACCAAGGACACCCCTAGATTTGATCCTTATGTCCGCATCACACCGCACATCCGAGTCCGTAAATACATATGCACAACATATTCATAATTTGCATGCCAAAATTAGACGTAAAATTAACTCGAGCAATAATAATTATAAATTATCGGCGGATTCCCACAAGTGTTTTAAGGAATTCCAAATCAGTGAGCATGTGATGGTTCGGGTTAGGTCTGAATGATTCCTATTGGGAATCGAGAAGAAGCTCCAAGCCTGCGACACCAGACCTTTCAGGATTGTTGCAAGGAGTGACCCTAATGCCTATGTTCTCGAGCTTCCATAAGACATAGGGGTTTAGTTCAACGTTCAACGAAGAAGACCTAGTTCCTTATCTAGGCTCAACCCCACCCCCTTGGAATCCTTTCCAAACGTCCTCTACTCGAGCTGACCCAAACCCCGCAACCTATGCCACCCCCTCCTTCAAGCGAGCCGAAAAGAGATGTGATCGAGAAGATCTTGGATGACATTGTAGTCTCTACTCATGACGATGGCTTTCAAAAATATTTAGTGAAGTGGGTTCAGAAGCTAGAATCTGAGAAAACATGGATCAACGAAGATGATGTCCGCCGCCTTGACCCTAACATGCTTGACCGATATCATGACCGCTCTTCATCAGTGATGAAGCCCTTTCGGTCTTGGGGCATTGATGGGGATGCCAACAACAAGGATCTAGGTTTTAGGCCGTACAAGGTGTATCGGCGGAAGAAGAAGCAAAGGAGGATTCATGGAGCCACCAAAGGAAAGCCTTAAGGAGCAGCCTAAGAGGAGAATCCTTGCCTAGGCTTGCTCGAGCAAACATCATCCTTGCTCGAGCGAGATTGCTTCGGAACAAGGGCAAACTCGACTTGGATCGCTCGAGCGAGGGAGCATTAGAAATCAAGGCCAAAATTCTCAGCCAAAACTCGCTCGAGCGAACCCCAATTATCTCTCAAGCCACCTTTTGTTATTGCCCGAGCAACCTTCCGTAGAGATTCCCGCTCGAGCGGGAACCAAATCCGCTCAAGCGAGTCACGTGACGGGATTGTCCTTTTTATCCTTTTTGTTTGTCTTTTTTTGTGTCAAATGTAAGTTACCCTTGTAGGATATCATGTTACTTTTCTATTTTAGGGTTATTCCTATTTGTAATCCCTATAAAGCATATCTTGTAAGCCATTTTTGGCATTAGTTGATTTTAATGAAAGTGCATTGCATTTTGAACTTGAGAGGAGCTTTAAACAGTGAGTCTTCTTCCCCATGTGGGTTTGGTGTGAGGCCAAGGGTGAGATGCCCATGCTATCTTTGATCTTCTCTTTACTTCTTGTCCTTGTCTAATTTTCCCCAATTTTTATCAATCTCTTGCATCCAATTATTCCCCTTTTAATTGATTGTTCAAATCCTAAACCCTAGATCTAGAACAACCTTGATGTCCATCCTTATGGATCGAATCTGATCTTAGCCCGTCGATCCATGAGAGTTGTTGGGCTCGAGCTTGTTTGATTGTACCGTTAATCATCTCAATTCAAAAGCTCTAGCGAGGAACTACCGATTCCACCGCGTGCTACATTCTAACGCCCCGACCTAGACGAAGCTAGAGTTCTATCTCTAGGATCGCCTCTTCCGCATTTCCTAACGGATCTCGCGCATCGGCTTGGACGCTACGTGAATATAGCATGGTCACTTAAGCGGAACCCTACAAAACCCTAAGGTATCTCTTTAATTTGTGAGTAATTGTTCAATTAATTAGTTTAATTTCGGCAAATTAGCATATCATGGGCATTCACGTAATTTAGGGCCGTTGTCCCGTGTCATTATGTTTGTTAGGTTAATCAAATTTTAATCTAACACATAGATTGAAAGTCCTTTTGTAACCATACAGCTTTGCCTTTTCATTTGTCTGTGTATTATACATTCAATTAAATTGCATATATTAATTTCTATGCATTACACAGGTGAAACTGATGATTCCCAAATTAAATCCCTACGCTCACGTCAGATGAAAAATATCCATTTGGCGCTGATGGTCTCTCAGGTAAACGTATTCTAAGTTCAACATTGACTTGATGCTTTTCTTTGTTAATATTATGGTCTATATAGATTTGAACTGACAAATTTCTCAGAATGAAAATCAAAACTTCAGATTGAACCTTTCACTTTTACGTTTAGGTTTTGTAAATCCATAAAAAATGTCTCTGTTAGTTGAATTTCAAACTGGTCATTTTATGCCTTAAACCCAAAGAGTATTAACGTTTGACTGGATTGTGGACACAAATTGCAGCTTGCTTCTGACTAAAGAAAACTCGTAGGTAAAAGACTTGCCATTTTCTTGAATAAAAAGCGTCCAAGCACCCTCTTGCATGAGTAACATCAATAATCATAAAAAAACTAATTGAAAGATACAGGAAAGGGCTTTCAAAGGGGCTTCCGGTTGCCCTTTTGGCAATACCAATCGAAAGATACAGGAAAGGTCCTTCAAAGGGGCTCCCGGTTGCCCTTTTGGCAACACCAATCCTAACCTAATTTAACCCACTCTAAACTGAAGCACTTGAAAGAGCCTAAAATCCATTTCCCTACAAAATAGGAGATGCATAATAAGGATTTCTCATGGTGATTTGAAATAACTGATTTGCGCTATTATTGAGTGGCACGTGATCGATTTAGTGACCACCTGCTGCTCCTTTAAGCCAGTCACAGTTCATGAATTGTTTAACACTCCTACTTTTTCTCTCTGTTAACAACCTATTCCAAATAGGTCTCTTATTTGGCGAAGAATATTAGCGTGCATTCATTACTGCTATAGGTATGAAAGCAATATATTGCACTCTACCGTCCCACACTCGTATGCATGAACACTGCACAAGTAATTAGTCAGAAATGCATGCAATGGGTTAAAACCAGTGCGAGCTATAGCATCGTTATAGTAAGATTGCAGCTGGGCTACTTCAATGAGTTGTCCTAAATTTTCCGTGCTTATATAATGTTGGCGTGTATTGGGTGTTTATGTTAGCTATAGGTGTGTGAGTAGGTGGCCACTTATGGTGTGCGTGTAATAATTCTGGGAGTGTATATTGTATTTTATTCTTTTAGTATAAAGGCTAGTTGGGGCTCTCTGTAACTCTAATTAGATAATTCTATTCTCTAACTCTCCTCTTCTTCTTCCTCTCTCTCCTACAAACCTTAACCCTTGAAGTCAAGTTGGTATCAGTGACAAATAAGGGCTGAAAACAAAAAAAAAAATCTGCTTTTTTTTCCTGTCGTTTCCCATTCATTTGCTGACATTAGCCATCACTGCTGACGTCACCAAGCGGACGTCAGCATCGCTGTCCCAGATCTGATCAGCGATTGCTGAGTTGTGATCGGATCTGCCTCCTGGAGATTTTTCCCTCTAGGACCCGGTCTGTTTGAGGCCTCCACATTGGAGTTTCGAAGGCCTCTTGAAGTCATCTTCAACCTCCAGCAGTAACCTCTCAACTCTAACCAGTTTTATAGAACGCCGCCGATCCTAACCAACATCAGGGGTTAGCGGGTTGCAGGTACAGTTTGCAGCTTCTTATAATTTTCTTGGTGTTCTTTTGTTTGCAATCACTTCAACAGCTTGCAACCATCTTCTCTAGCTTCAGATTGCTTCGACAACTGCATTTTCTATTTGCAGCCAAGGGTTGTAATATCCAGCACATTTAGCATTTGCAGCTGGGTTGCAGCTTCAGTATTCCAGCAGATTTAGTATTTAAAGCTGGGCTGCAGATTCAGTATTCCAGCAGATTCAGTATTTGCAGCTGGATGCAGATTTAGTATTCCAGCAGATTCAGTATTTGCAGCTGGGTTGCAGATTTGGTATTTGCAAGAGTTGGCTACTACAACCAGATCTCTATTTGCAGCCAAAGGTTGTTGACTGCAGGCTCTTTACATTTTGCAAGGGGTTGTGGCCCTATGGCAGTGTAGTGGATTTCCTTTCCCACTAAGCCTCTTGTTTGCCTTCATTTAGTTATTTGTGTGTTGATTGTGGATGTTCTTTCCCACAATGGCGCCGAAATTTACAGTATCTCTTGGATCATCTGATGTTATTGTCTTCATTGGTGGTTCAGCCGATCCTAAACTTAGCTTAGCCACTCTACAGGCCGAGCTTGCTTATCTACGTGGACATCTTCATGTTTCTCTGCCTGCTCTGCCTCTTGCGCTAGGTACCTTATCCACCTACTCTACAACTATGTCCATTCCATCACTATCCTCATCCTCCTAGATCATTGATTCGGGTGCATCTAATCATATGTCTGGTGAGTATCATTTTCATTTGTTCTTAGGTAGGTGCATATAGCTGATGGCTCTGTTATCTCTATCACTAGTCAGGGTAAGTGATCAACCTTGAAAACTTTACATTAAAGACCCGAATCCTAACATTGCCTAGGCCTTGAAAGATGACTAATGTTTTTATTTAATTAGCTTTCATGTGTAGGAGGGTTTGAAGGGAGAAAAGAAAGAAAAGAGTTAAAAAAACGCAAGAAAGAAAGAGAGATCAAAAGTCCCAAAAGAGAAGAAAGTAAAGGATCAAGAACTACTAAACTTGACTAGTGGAAATTCAATTTTGATCTGTCGAGATTAAAAGAAACAAAAAAATATTCAACTCGACTAGTCGAAATCCAATTTCGACCCATCGAGTACCAAAAAGGGAGTTCAAGATTACCATTCTCGATAGGTCAAGATTGGATCTCGACCTGTCGAAATGGGAATTTCAGAAACGGAATTGAGTTGGTTTATTTTTGGAAGTTGCAGTTTGAGAATTCCTTCTTTCCTATTTGTAATTAGAGTTGATTTAGGGTTTCTTTCCTAGTTTATCTCATTATATTGGGCCTTTTGGATCTATAAATAAGGACCCTACATTTAGGTTTTATATAGATAGTTTGCTAGAGCTTTTATAGAGTTTTTTCATAAAGATAGTTTCATAGTTTTTTTAGTTTTCCAGATTTCGAGAGTTTATAAGATTGAGGGAATTGTAAACCATCATTATATGGTCGAATCAGGGAGCTTTACTCCAATGATGAAGATTAGTACAACGATGTGTGGCTAGTTTCCGAAGTTTGGGATCTCTTATAAATCAAATATAAGTTTTAATTTAAAGTTTTATTTTCTTTTCTAATTTGAATTTGTTTATGGTAATGATTTTATGATTCTGATTCACTCTTGTTTGTGACTTGTTGTGAATGATTCTAAAATGTTTTATTTCTTTTTATGATGATCGTAATCGCCCTGTAAGGATTAAGATTAGAATAGATAGGAGATTCACCATCAAATTAGTACTTGTAATCTAGTTTTATAGGTTTCATGCAATGGTGCCTACGGATTAGATCGCTAGAGATTAGATGGATTATATCGCCCCGACTTGTCCATGACTATGAACAAGATCTGATTATTTTACCTAGCTTTAACTTGTAGCGAAGAGAAGGTTATTACCCGGAATTCAAATTAGAGTATGATAGAATTGCGAGTTAATTACAAATCTGCGATTAAAAGGGATCCTAGATTGTTTCCTCTATTGCTTTACAAATAAGTTTTTATTGGTTTATCTAGATAATCATAATTAGATTTACTTCTAAAAACATCTTTCTAATTGAGGCTTTAATTTAGAGAAACAGAGTCCCTGTGGTACGATACCCTTAGTACTTGCCCTAGTTCCAGGAACTTGTGCACTTGCAAGGTTTTAAATTTTAAACGATTAGTAAGGTTTCCCTATCAGCTGATTTCTTTCTTTCAAATGTTATGCGTTTCCAAATCTTAAAGCTAATCTCTTATTTGTCAGTAGTCTTGCCAAGTCCTTAAATTGTTCCATTACTTTTTTCCCTTCTCATTGCATTTTCCTGGACCTGACTACGAGGAAAACTTCTGGCATGGGGTTTGTGTATGGTGGCCTATACTATTTAACTTCTGGCATGGGGTTTGTGTATGGTGGCCTATACTATTTTGGCCCTGAGAGATCTCACGCTGCTTCTATCGTGTCTTCCTTTCCAGCCATTTTGAGTAGCAGGACTTTTGATCTTTGGCATGCTCGTCTAAGACGTGCCAACTTGCAGAGTTTGTGTCTTCTCTTTCCAAAATTTCAAAATGCTTCTAATGGTTTTAAATTCCAATGTGAAACTTATCAGCTTTCAAAGCATAGTAGATCCTCTTTCATTTCACATCCTACTCGTAACGATTCTTTGTTTTATCTTATACATAGTAATGTATGGAGACCTGCTCCTTTACCTTCAATTGAGGGCTATAGATATTAAGTGACTTTTATTGATGACCATTCTCAATGCACATGGGTATACTTACTGATTTCTAAAGATGAGGTACTCAACACCTATACCATCTTCTTTGCCATGATTTCTAAAGAAGAGGTACTCAGTTTGGGAAGACTATTGAGGTTCTTGGCTCTAATAATGGTGGTGAGTACACGTCTTCAGTATTTCAGGACCATCTCAACAAGGCTGGGACCTTACACCAATTTACGTGCCCTTATACTCCTCATCAAAATGGTGTTGCAAAGCGTTAGAATAGACACCTCATGAAAGTGACTCGTTCATTTCTTCGTGGCATGCAAGTTCCTAGATCTTTCTGGTCTATGGCTTTGCTTACCGTTTTGTTTCTCATAAGTCATACACCCACACGCATTTTGAATGGTCAAACTCCTATGCATATCCTGCGGTCCGGAGTTTCCTTATTTTCTGTTGAATCTCGTATCTTTGGCTTTGTTCATGATCTTCGCATCCAAAGGCAAAAGTTGATGATGATAAGGCTATTCGCTGTGTTTTGATAAGATATTTCGGTGTGTCAAAAGGTTATAGGTGTTATGATCCCAAAACTAGAAAATTATTCACTACTATGGATGTGTTTTTCTTTGAGGATATTCCATACTTCTCTTAGTTGTCTACTCGTGAGGTACCTATTATGTTTCTTCGGATCCCTACTGAGCCCATACAGAGTATTCCTATTGAGTTAACTCCCTCTTCTACGGAGCTTACTCCTGATGATTGGTTACTTGTTCGTCTCACATATTAGCGCCGCAATAGATTTGTGCGTCATACTTCTGCACCATTGTCAGAGGTTCCCTTGGAGTCGGCACCCTTAGGTATACCTGCACCCACTTCTCCTTTGCATTCTCCTATTATTAATATTGTTCCCTCTATTAGTAATTGATCTTGATCTTCCTATTGCTCATCATAAGGTGTTGTGATTTTTTAAATGTGAAATACTCGCAAGTGCACGAATTGTACCGTAGTTAATGGGTGCAAAGTACGAGGTCATTCCCATGAGGATTTTAAATAGATTTTTTAAAAGGAATAATTACCAATCACAAAATTTCCTAGAATTATCACAATATTAATGTAGCCTAACAAGTTTGATGAATGTAAAAGAAGAATAAACTAAACAAGATAACATTAATCAAAGAAAAACATGTGAGGTTTAGGATGCTAAATCCTCCCTTGATTTATCATTTATAATTATAGTTCTAACTGGTTGGGAATTTTAAAGATGCTAAATCACATAAACATCGAAACCCATGATTAATTTATGAAAAATAAAACATTAAATCTACAAAATAATCCTAAATTATGCCCTTCCAAACCTATAAAAGGGAGGAGGCATAACATTTATTGTATTAAAAAATTCCTTAATCATGATAAATAAATACATCGAATTTTTGCAATGAAAAGCAAGGTGTGATTTCCAGATCATAGATCCGAGATCAGGGGAAAAGCATGACTAGTTCCCATATCTTAGAATGGTGATCGGTATTCTCAAAAATCAGCAAGGAGAAATCCAATATATGCTCAAATATACCAGCCACAATATCGCATTAATTGACAATATATGCTCAATATACAACATTAATGAAATAAAACTCAAATATTGCATTCCTTAGCCACACATTGCTAAGGAAAAACACAACATTAATGAAATAAAACTCAAATATTACAAAAAGAGAGCTCTCTAACCTAACTCTAACTTTACCTTTTATATGACTTTTTTCGAAACCCTAATTTTTTCCCTCCAATTTTGACTAATTTCGGGCCTTAAAAACATAAAAATTCGGGCTAGAATCGATTGATCGATTCTGAAAATCAATCGATCGACTTTCCCAGATTTTCATGAAACTCCGCCTAACTCTTCAATAGACAGCCTCGATATTTTGGCCATAACTTTCTACTCCGAACTCGGATTGGCGCGATTCTTATGACATTGGAAAGAAGACAACGAGTTTTACAACTTTAGGTGCAATAACAATTTCACGAATCCAATGTTTTAAAGGTCAAAATTGAGCTGCAAGTCGGAATAAGTTCTAGATGATCCAAGGTTGCACGGATTTGCACGGTTGAACTCTTGGGCTATTTTATGCTCAACTTATATCCAGACCTGTAAAGCACTTAAACGACACAAAGTATATTAAATAACTTTCATCAGACAACAATCTATAAGTTTAAGGTGTCAAATATTAACGTTTTTCAACACTTATCACACCCCCAAACCTATACTTTGCTAGTCCTCGAGCAAAGACAAGGGAAAATATAATAAGAAAAATAAAGTAACATTCTAAAAGAAAAATTAAAGGTCACTTTCGTTGGGAACACGGTTGCATTTAGCGTATGCAACAAACCTTTAAACCCCTAGGTGATCCCTAGTGGAGGAGTCGTGTCTCCTGAGGGTTTACTGTGAAGTTACCCACAAACTTTCAAAATTTTCAAACCATCGATAAAATTGAGTTTTCAAAACATGGTTTTCATATATATTTAACTTCAAAGCACAAAACCATTAATTAATTCAGCATGCGAATTCTCAATTTCAAATATCAATGTCATACAATCATACTAGTATCCATTCAAATATATCTAATGTTCTGATTTTTAGATAACTCATCCATTCATTCCTAAACTTGAAGTGTGTGCATACCACAACTATGATTCATCAATCTCGGAATCAATCCGAACCGTAAACCATCGGACCCCATATCTTGACTCAATCCTTACAATAGGTATACTCTCAACAAAAGAAGCACTTCGATGATGGGTAAATTTTCACGCACATGTAAGAGATCAATACAAAGCAAATGAAAAGGTCTCACACGATAAAGGAGACATGATGTAATCCATGAACATCTGAGAATCTCATAAGAATGATGCTTGCATATTCTAAGCATGTAACATCAAGTACCATAGATGTAGTATATTTACTCTCCACAAGGCAGTTACCAAAACAAGATCGGATCATGAAGGTTTTTTCTCAGGTTGTAATGGAGCTTAGGTAAGGGGTAGGAAAGAAAGAAAGTTGGGATTCAAAACTTCTGAGAAATTGGAAAATGAACTAATTTGTGATTTTTTTTCTTTTTCTTCACTTCCTTTCTAATTTCTCTCTTCAAAATATTATTATTTTCTCTTTCTTATTCCCTTTTTTTTTTCGAAACACCTCATATTTTTCATTAATTTTTTTTTTCCAATTCTTCTTTCTCCCTTTTTCACTAATCTTGCTGCCATACACTCTCAGTAAACACCATAACTTGGTATCTCTCCACATACTCTCATTTCATTCATTCTCATCTCTCGTTCCTAATTTTTCAGACATAAGAAGGGTAAGGCTAAATTTTCAGAAATGATGTAGGGGTAAAGGTTAACGTGGCTTATCAAAGAATATATCAAGGCAATTTTTTCAATGGACTTAACAGGGTGCTAGAAGGATAAAATCATACGAGGTGAGGCATTTTAAACACAAACAAGCCAGTGGTGGCCTTCCATCATATCCTCAAACGATGGTAAACTTGCCTATTTGTTTTGAGCAAACATAAAACATGTTTTAATACACTGATGTGAAATTTAATTTCATGCAAAGTCGCAAGTCAAAACAAAGATATGTGAGATTAAGGAAAAATTATATCGTATTCAAAAAAAAACTCCGAGTTTATGTAGGCATTCATCAACGATGGATATTTGGCTCTAAAGCACACCAGGATCAGTCTCCACTAAGAACCTATGATTCAAAGTTCAAAGTAGTTCCTTGATTTCTAAATCCTAGCTTGGTAAAAGTGCACAAGATTTTAAGAATGAATATCATAACTGTCCAAAATTTTATTATTCTAGATACAGGCATTCAAGATAAGACATCAGTATTTTTAAAATTTAACTCACATGCATCATCAATTAATGTTAGAAAATTACAGTAAAATCGCATGTGATGGTTCAATTTTGTTTTGTTTTTTGAGGATGGGATTTAAGGGTATCAAAACTGTGGTATATCAAAATAAAGCACCGACCGACCAAAAGATGAATATATGCAAAATAAAGACCATGAAAATTACCACAAAATACCCCCAAACCTGAACAAAACAATGTCCTCATTGTTGACAAGAAATAAAATATTGGACTAAGGTGAGAAAACATAATTGGAGTAATGATTTGAGACTCGTGGAAGCATATGAAAAGGAGAGAGATAGGAAAATCCTCCCAAACCTGCATGAAAATATATCAGTACAAAGAACCTGCCCATTGAGCAATATATGTGTATATCCAAGCATCCTCACCACACAAAGAAAAATGTCAACAATAGAGAAGAGATTATTAATATCATGGTTTTAAAACTCGACGAGTCGACTCGAAACTCAGGCGAGTTAACTCGACTCGACCCAGTTTCGAGTCGACTCGTATAAAGACTCGATTTGGTCTTCAACTCGGTCGACTCGAAAACTTGACCGAGTTTGACGATTCGGTGAGTCGACTTAAGTTTCAAAGAAATCTGGCTGGCCTCAGCCGCCCTTCTTGTGCCTTAAATGTGATTTTTTATTTTATTTCGAAAGACCAGTGATTTATTTAATAGTCCCTGCATTTTTCTGATCAGGGACTTGGCTACAGGCCCATACTGTGCCCAAGTTTCACCACTATGATGGAGACATCAAGATCAAGAGCGTCGGAATTAAAGAACTGGAAGAAACGGAAGAAACAAACAGCTCAAATTCAAAGGAAGAAAAGAAACTCAGTCGATCGATCGACTCTAAAGCTCAATCGATTGAGAAGGAATAGTGGGCGCATATTCTGAGGCGAAAGAATATGTCTCAGTCGATCGATCGAGCAACAATTTTCGATCAATTGATTTAGACCTGTGGCGTCTGATAATTAATTACTTTGTCAGTCGATCGGTTGAGCACCAGAATCGATCGATCGAGCAATTGCGCGAATTTTGAAGGAATTTAGGTTTTAAGGGCATACTTGTCTTTTTAGTTTAGTGTTTTAGGTTTTCTTTTTTTGTGAGGCCTCCTATATAAAGGTCTTTAAACAATATAATAGTGAGTTAATGATTAATGAAAATTTGAGAGCTTGTTTTATGAAAACCCTTGAAAACTTGTGAAGTGTTTTCACTCGGAAGAGCGATTCTTTCACAACCTGAGGAGTGATTCTTCATTGCTCGTGCGACTTGGTGTGAAGCCAACGTACAGCCTTGGTGAGATGCCTTGGAACCCTTGGTGTGAAGCCTTGGATCTATCATTCCATTCTATCATTTTCTCTATTTATTATCTGGTAATATCTTCCCTTGTTTGATAAAATTCAACTCCAAATCTAAAAATTTTGAATTTTTTGATTTATCCCTTTTGATTCATTTAATCCCTTGAGCCCTTGTTTTCCCAAACATTTTAGGAGTCAAGAGACGACACTATAATTGTCGCTTGATGCCCTAAACTAGATCGAAACTCGAATCCTTTATCGGATCCGTTTTTCTAGATCGGGAAACTTTATGCATGCGAAGCGCTACTTGGAATTAATTTAATTGTTTTAATTAAATTCATTGAGTTATTTATGTGTTTGGGATAATTTTGAATTTTTTATTAATCAATTTAATCTATGGTTAATCCCAACTCGCATCATTTAGGGTTTAGCGTTTTTGTCATGCATCAAATTGGTATCAGAGCTTAGGTTCTAGGTTCGGGCATGTTAGCATGGCATCTTGATTTTATTTGTATTTTATTTCACTTGCGTTCATTAGTGTGCACGTCTAGTGTTTGAAAAAATGTCATTAATCATTTTGGTCCACATGTGTGTCATTTCGATGTCGTTTGATTTGATGTCATTTGTGTCTTCATTTGTGTGCACGTCATGTGTTTGTTAAAATTCCTCAGATTTGTGTTTGTCATGTCATGTCTTGTGTGGTCCATAGATTTGTGTCTGATTTGTGTTTGTCTCAGAGTGTCAATTTTAGTTTAGGGTCTCAGTGTTCATATAAGTTCTAGGGTTTATTTCTTTTTATTGTTATGTCATGCATCATTTCATATTTGTCTTTTATTTTATTTTATTTTGCATCATTTAGTTTTGTGTTGCATTGTCATGGAACCCAATAGAATAGAAGCCCTTATAACTGAACTTGCGGCCAAGTTAACCACGTGTCAGACCCGAATGCAAGCTCAGCATGAGGCTTTAATGACTTGTTTTACTCAAAACCCTAGTCGGACTTCCAAGGGTTTGACTGGAAGTAGAGTTACAGGATTCTCTCATTGTCGTCAACCCGATAAGGTGGATAAGTGTCATAAACCGACCCAACTTTAGTCAAAGAGCACCTACACCAATGGGAGCTCTAATTTCTGGGTTCTACCATTGAAAACCGTGATTTCTCCTCCGAATCCCCAAATTGCTAGAACGAGAGGAGTAAGTGTTGAGAACCTTAAACCTTGTAGTCGTAACAAGTGCTACAAGTGCTAAGGAAATTGGCACTTTGCATACCAATGCCCCACAAAATCTCCCACTCCAAATTTATTGTCTAAAAGAGAGAGCCCTAAGGAGCCAGAGAAGAGGGAAGTGGAAGAAGTGTATAACCTTAGTACCATGCTGAGTGAAGAGGAAATAGCCGAAGCTTATGAAAGTCTAGTTTGTGATAAAGAGGCTTCTATTTCCTTTGTAAGTAGTGATGTTGAGTCGCCCACGTGTGAGCCAATCGAGTCACCCACGCACAATTCGACCATGTCACGAACGCACGATTTATTAGTGTCTGTAGAGTCAGTTGTGCATGAGTCCTTGTTGTTAGTAGAGTCGAGTGCACTTGAGCCTTAGAAGTTGGTCAAACCAAGTACACCTGCACCAATCAAACCACTTGTCGATGAGTCATTGGTATCCGTAGAGTTAGGTGCACAAGATTTATTGGTGCCCGTTGAGTCGAATACATGTGGGTCCATCAAATTGGGTACACAATAGCCATTAATATCAATTGAGTCGAGTACCTTAGAGTCTTTGGGTTTGGTTGATGGTCTGTCCATACTGCATGGGTCGTTAGAGTCGGTAGGAACGTGTCAACATTTTAACTTGCATGGGATTGACAATAAGATTTTGTTTAATGATGAAAATATGCAAAGTGTCGCTAATACATCAAATTTGTTTAATGAATTTAATTACGACAATTTTGTGTTGATTTATGTTAGTCCCAAGCATGTGGGAGTTTTCTCGACCTCGAAAAATGGTCATGATGGGAGTCTCGAATTTTCTCTAGACAAAGGCATCCTTCCGATAGTTTCGGTGGAAGGTCTTACGCCTATTTCAAGCCATGCCACAATGTCTTTTGACCGACTCCTTGCTACCCGCCCAAATGAGCCAAACCCATTTAACCAGTTCATAACCCGTACCCTACGTGAGCCATATGAGAAAAGGTTCAATGAGGAGGTTCTAGAATATCCAAATTTCATTACCAATGGGGGTAAACGGCAAAAGTATCTCACCGCATGGAAGGGCAAGCCGAGAGCGGGGCATCCAATGCGTACCATACATGAGCCCTATAACTCATCGGAGATGAGTTCTCCCACTTGGGGAGAATTGATGGGGACATCAAGATCAAGAGCGTTGGAATTAAAGAATAGGAAGAAACAAAAGAAACAAACAACTCAAATTCAAAGGACAAAAAGAAACTCAATCAATCGATCGACTCCAGTCCTCGACCAATTGAGAAGCAACAGTGGGCGTATATTCTGAGGCGAAAGAATATGCCTCAGTCGATCGATCGAGCAACAATTTTCGATCAATCGATCGATTTGGACCTGTGGCGTCTGACAATTAATTACTTTGTCAGTCGATCAATAGAGCACCAGAATCGATCGATCGAGTAATTGCTCGAATTTTGACGAAATTTATGTTTTAAGGGCATACTTGTCTTTTTAGTTTATTTGTTGTAGGTTTTATTTTTTTGTGAGGCTTCCTATATAAGGTCTTTAAACAATGTAATAGTGAGTTGATGATTAATGAAAATTTGAGAGCTTGCTTTGTGCAAGCCCTAGAAGACTTGTGAAGAGTTTTCACTCGAAAGAGCGATTCTTTCACAACCTGAGGAGTGATTCTTCATTTCTCGTGTGACTTGGTGTGAAGCCGACGTATAGCCTTGGTGAGATGCCTTAGAACCCTTGGAATGAAGCCTTGGATCTATCCTTTTATTCTCTAATTTTCTCTATTTATTATCTGGTAATATCTTACCTTGTTTGATAAAATTCCTAAACCCCAAATCTAAAAAATTTGAATCTTTTGATTTATCCCTTTTGATTCATTTAATCCCTTGAGCTCTCGTTTTTCCAAACCTTTGAGGTGTCAAGAGACGACACTATAATTGTCGCTTGATGCCCTAAACTAGATCGAAACTTAAATCCTTCATCGGATCCGTTTTTCTAGATCGGGAAACTTAATGCATGCAAAGCGCTACATGGAATTAATTTAACTGTTTTAATTAAACTCATTGAGTTATTTATGTGTTTGGGATAATTTCAAATATTTTATTAATCAATTTAATCTATGGTTAATCCCAACTCGCATCATTTAGGGTTTAACGTTTTTGTCCCGCATCACTAACCTTCCAATCTCTATCCTGTACCTAACATCCCCATGATCGCACTCCCGATTCTAACCCACTAGCCTTTTTTGAGCCTTTTGTTGATTGTTTATGTATTCAACAAATGGACAATAGAGAAATTCCTCTTTCTCCCCCAAACTGAATTCACATTCATTAGAAAGGGTTATGTCTCCCTTATTAGGTGTTGTAAGGGTGTCATTTCTTACCTCTCTCGACTCAATTTGATTCTCAATTCTCTCATCAACATTAGTATAGCTACATTCCATTTCTTCTTCTCTCCACACTCGCGCTACCTCAACACTCGTTGTGCCAAGCAGAGGGGTCCTCTTGACATGTTCTTCATTCAGATTAGTGTCATTAAAGGATTCCTCTATTTCATTCCCATTTTGCAAGCGCTTGGCCAACTGACTAACTTGAGATTGTAACCTAGAAAGTGATTGCTTTATGTCGTGCATAAAACTTTTAAATATTCTTCGAAGTAAAAAGAAGTTTGGGCTGTTTCATATGGTTTTGTGTTTTGAAAGTATTGAGCTTGCTGTAAAAACTCATAAGGGAAGTTATCGGGATAAGAATTTTGATCAGAGTGAGGCATCATATTACACATTGGAGATTGATTAAACTTCGATATGCCGTTGGGTTGACTCTGCCAGTCACAGGTGTTCCAAACAAGATTTGGGTAGACTTGTTCAGAGTAGAGATTAGGATTGTTAAGGGGACACATAAGTGTAATGTGCATCGGATTTCCACAAACAGCACATGATTCGGGATTGAATCCATGCATCGACATGAGAGCTTAATGATAGCTCCAACAATTTTTATTTATTTATATTTATTTTTTAAAATTATTTTTTTTTTAAAGACTAGGAGAAAGATTGATTTAAATCTAGAAAATTCCTAAGGCTGATTTTTAAACCATAATATTTTTATTTGTAATCCCCAACAGCGGCGCCAAAAACTTGTGATTTTTTAAATGTGTAATACTCGCAAGTGCACGAATCGTACTGTAGTTAATGGGTGCAGAGTACGAGGTTGTTCCCACGAGGATTTTAAATAGATTTTTAAAAAGGAATAATTGCCAATCACAGATTCCCTAGAATTATCACAATATTAATCTAGCCTAACAAGTTTGATGAATGTAAAAGAAGAATAAACTAAACAAGATAACATTAATCAAAGAAAAACATGCGAGGTTTAGGATGCTAAATCCTCTCATCCTTGATATATCATTTACAATCACATATCTAACTGGTTGGAATTTTTAAAGATGCTAAATCGCATGAACATCGCAATCAATCAATAATTTATGGAAAATAAAACATTAAATCCACAAAATAATCCTAGATTATGTCCTTCCAAACCTATAAAAGAGAGGAGGCAAAACATTTATCGTATTAAAGACTTCTTTAATCACGATAAATAAACACCTCGAATTTTTGCAATAAATAAATTCCAGATCACAAATCTGAGATTATGGGAAAAGCATGACTGCTTCCCATATCTTAGAATGGTGATCGGTATTCACAAAATTCGGCACAAACAAATAGACAATAAAATTCAAGTGCATCTAAAAGAAAAACATCTCAATCACAGATCTATAATCATAAATGAAAACCTCAGGTGGGATTCATTAGATCCCAATCCTCAAGAAGATTTAGCCACACATTGCTAAGGAAAAACACAACACTAATGAAATAAAACTCAAATATTGCATTAATTCAAAAGCTTGAACAAATCCAATATATGCTCGAATCTACTAGCCACAATCTTTCTCCAAAACAAAAAATGAAACTAATCAACTTTCTAAAGCTAAGAAAAAGAGAAAAAGTACTTAAGAAATGAAGAGAAGACCTAGAAAAGTATAAAAACGACTAAGCGAATGAATGAATCTCCAAACTAATGTACAAAAAGAGAGAGCACCCTAACCCTAACTCTAACTTTACCTTTTATAAGGCTCTTTTTCGAAACCCTGATTTTTTCCCCCCAATTTTGATTAATTTCGGGCCTTAAAAACATAAAAATTCGGCTCAAAATCGATCGATCAATTTTCCCAGATTTTTGTAAAACTCAACCCAACTCTTCAACAGACACAACCTCGGTATCTTGGCCATAAATGTTTACTCCGAACTCAGATTGACGTGATTCTTATGCCATTGGAAAGAAAACAAGTTTTACAACTTTGAGTGAAATAGCAATTTCACGAATTCGATGTTATAAATGTCAAAATTGAGCTGCAAGTCGGGATAAGTTCTAGATGATCCAAGGCTACACGGATTTGATGTTATTTTCTGAGGGCTTGGGCTATTTGATGCTCAACTTATCTCCAGACCTGTAAATCACCAAAACTACAAAAAATATATTAAACAGCTTTCATCAGACAACAATATATAAGTTTAAGGGGTCAAATATTAACATTTTTTAACACTTATCATATGGTAAGAGAAGTTGTGTCACTCGTTACACTATTGCTCAGACTGTCTCTTATCAGGGCCTTTCTAACTCTTATCGTGTTGCCCTTGAAAGAGCTTCTAGTGTCCCTATTTCTCGCTCTTTCAAAGAAGCTTTAAAGAATCCCTTATGGACCGTTGTTATGGCTTAGGAAATGGTTGCTCTTGAGCGGAATAGGACTTAAAAACTTGTTGATCCTCCACCAAACACGCATGTAGTTTCATGCAGATGGGTATTTGCCTTGAAATATTGTAATGATGGTACAATTAATAGATATAAGGCTCGATTGGTTGCAAAGGGGTTTACTCAAGTTCCTGGCTTGGACTATACAACTACATTTGCTTTTGTTTTGAAGCTTACATCTATTCGTATTCTTATTTCTCTCACTGAACATCATTGACCTCTCTATCAACTAGATGTGAAAAACGCATTTCTTCACTGGAACTTAGAAGAGATCTGATGGGGACATCCAACAGAACAAGGCATATGAAAGTATAAAAAGGAAACCAAAAGAGAAGTTGAAAATAAGACACAACAGCACGTTGTCTCACAGCGCGCAGTGAAGAGTACAACAACACGCTATCCCACAGCACACCGTGAACAGTCCCACAGCGTGTCGTGGATGACTTCGCCCAGCGACGGACTTGCGCGAATTTCTATTTTTGTTACTGAAATTGTCATTTTTAGTCTTTTATTATTATAAGACTATTTTATTGCGAGTTTTATGTTGTTTAGGGTTTTCTTAGCCTATATAAAGGTATTGTAGACACTTTATTAATTAGTTGATTGATTATTGAATGAAAAGAGAGTTGCTTTTGTGCAAACCCTAGAGAGCTTGTGAAGAGTTTTCAACCGAGGGAGTAAATCTTTCAAACCTTGAGAAGTGAGCAATCGTTTCTCATGCGACTTGGTGCGAAGCCGACGTACAGCCGTGGTGTGAAGCCTTGGAATCTATCTCTTTATTTTGTCTTTTCTCTAGTTGTTGTCAGGTATTATCTTTCTTTAATTTCGTTGATAAAAATCAAAATCCCAAATTGTTTCGATTTTATTGAATTATTTTAAGCCTTATTTCAATTAAAATCCCCAAGGAGTCAAGAGACGATATTGCGATTGTCGATTGATGCCCTAAACTAGAGCGAAACTCGAGTTCCCTCATCGGAGCCGTTTTTCTAGATCAGGAAATTCTCACGCATGCGAATGCTAAAATAGATTAATCTAATTGTTTTATTAATTTCATTAAATTAATTTTATGTGTTGCATGATTTTGAATATTTCTGCTATTCAATTCATTCTAAAGTTAATCCCAAATTCGCATATTAGAGTTTTAGCGTGTCGACTCGCGTCAGCTTTAGATATCAAAGCACAGTCTTAGTTTAGGGTTGTCCGTGTCATATAGATTTTAGGGTTCACTTGATTTAGTATACTTTGTCTTACACCATCTAGTCTTGCATAACTCCATCATAGATATCAGTAGCTTAGAAGCTCTGATTAGAGATCTTACATCTAAAGTGACCGCTAGTCAAACCCGGATGGATGAGCACATCGCTGATCAACAAGCCCGGCATGAGACTTTAGAGACCCGTTTCGAAGAGATCAATGAGCTCATCTCTGAGAATCACAATAGAGTCAACAACCGTGACCGTAGGTGAGATGTTTCTCCCCGATGTGAGGTCCAAACCAATCTGAATGATAAGGTCATGAAATCAGTGAAAATGGACGCCCCTACTTTTGACAAGAAAAGACAACCCAAGGTCTTTCTTGGGTGGGTCTCCAGCATGGAAAACTACTTCGAGTGGTATGCCATGTCCGAAGAACGCAAGGTCAGATTTGCCAAAGTCATGCTTATGGATCAAGCTAGACTTTATTGGTTGAGAGTAGAGCGTCGTAGGTAAATCCAGGGTCTTCGTCCTATTTCCACGTGGGCTGAGATGAAAGTCCAACTGCACGAAAAATACATTTCCATATCATATAATGAACGTATTCTTGATCAGTGGCAGTCATTGCATCTAGGAGATTCTCCAGTCACAGAGTATATCGATCGGTTTGAAGACCTGATGACCCAAGCCGATGTCGATGAGCCAGCAAAAGTTACCCTCTCCCGATTCTGAATGGGTCTTCGCCCAGAATTATAGAGGGAACTCATTCCTTATCCTGTTGCGGATCTCGAGGAATGTTTCGTTAGGGTTGAAGAATTAGAAAAGTATTTCGACACCCCCAATAATGACCGATCTAAGTCCTCCAAATTTGAGTATCAATCTAATCCTGCAGAAAAGGGAAGTACTGCCTCTACTCAATCTATAAAATCCGTGACTCAGATTGACAAAGGAGAGGGCCCAATGATCGAGAGTTCTAGGCGTGCTCCACAACAATGTTATAAGTGTCAAGGTTTTGGTCATACACGAAGAAGTGTATGAACCGTGTGAAACACCAAGTGATGATGAAGGTGATGTTTCGGTCAAAGCCATAGGTTGCATTAGGACAGTTCCTATTACCGAGGATGTTGTTGATAGTGTGTCCATCCCAAGTGAATCATTAGAGTTGGTAGGAGCATATCATCATTCTGATTTGCATGAGATTAACAGTCTGAATTTATTGAGCATCGGAAATACGCATGATCCTACTAACACATTGAATATATTTAATGAATTTGATACTAACGGTTTTGTGTTAATTCCTGATATTCGCGAGCATGTGAAATCTTTTCCATTCTCGGAAAAGGGTAATGATGGAGGTCTAGATCTTCCTTTAGACAAGGGCAGCCATCCGATAATTGTCGTAACGGATCTTACGCCTATTCTAGATCCCACAATCCCGCCCTTTGATCCATTCCTTCTTGAGCACCCAATCGAACCACACCCATTTACCCAGTTTCTATCTCGTACCTTACCTATCCAATATGAGAAAGGGTCGATTGAGAAGGTTATAGAATTTTCAGGCTTTCATGCCAATGAAGGCAAGAATCAGAAGTATCTCACAGCGTGGAAAGGCAAGCCAAGAGTTGAGCTTCCAAAGTATGGCATCAGTGGGTTTCCTAACTCATCAAAGATGAGTTTTTCACATGGGGAGTATTGATGGGGACATCTAACAAAACAAGGCCGATGAAAGCATAAAGAGGAAACCAAAAGAGAAGGCAGAAAATAAGACAATAGCACGCTGCGAAAAGTACAACAGCACGATGTCCCATAGTGCACTGTGTTAGTGCAACAACACACTGTCCCACAGCGCGCTGTGAATAGTCCCACAACACTCATCTATAAGCGTCAGTAAAGCATTCCCACGACACTGCAAGTGGGCGACTCTCGTGAATTTTTTTTTGTTACGAAAATTGTCATTTTTAGTCTTTTATTATTTTATGACTCTTTTATTGCAAGTTTTATGTTGTTTAGGGTTTTCTTAGCCTATATAACGGCATTGTAAACACTTTATTAATTAGTTGATTGATTATTGAATGAAAAGAGAGTTGCTTTTGTGCGAACCCTAGAGAGCTTGTGAAGAGTTTTCAACCGAGGGAGTGAATCCTTCAAACCTTGAGGAGTGAGTAATCGTTTATCGTGCGACTTGGTGTGAAGCCGATGTACAGCCGTGGTATGAAGCTTCTGAAAACCCTTGGTGTGAAGCCTTAGAATCTATCCTTTTATTTTGTATTTTCTCTTGTTGTTGTCAGGTATTATCTTTCTTTAATTCCGTTGATAAAAATTAAAATCCCAAATTGTTCCCCTTTTAATGAATTATTTTAAGCCTTATTTCAATTAAAATCCCTGAGGAGTCAAGAGACGATATTGCGATTGTCGATTGATGCCGTAAACTAGAGCGAAACTCGAGTTCCCTCATCGGAGCCGTTTTTCTAGATCGGAAAATTCTCACGCATGCGAATGCAAAAATGGATTAATCTAATTGTTTCATTAATTTCATTAAATTAATTTTTTCTGTTGCATGATTTTGAATATTTCCGCTATTCAATTCATTATAAAGTTAATCCCAAATTCGCATATTAGAGTTTTAGTGTGTCGTCCCGCGTCAAGATCTTTATGTCACCCCCTCCTGGCTATCAACTTAAGGGTGAGTATTCAGGAAAAGTTTGTCGGCTTCTCAAATCCATTTATGGATTGAGCCAATCTCCTATGGCTTGGTTCCACCACTTTAATACCGTTATTCTCACTATGGGGTTTATGAGGTGTCACTCCGATCACACGTGCTTCATTCACACCAGTACTACTGGCTGAGGACTAACCTGATAGTTTATGTTGATGATATCATCATCACAGGAGATGATGTGACATTTATAGCTCATGTGAAGGCTAGTTTGCGAAAAGCCTTTGATGTGAAAGATTTCGGCCTTCTTCGGTTCTTTTTGGACATTGAGATTGTGAAGTCCGATCTTGGCATGTCTCTCTCAGAGAGAAGATATTCTCTTGAGCTATTGAGAGACATTGGCATGCTTTGATGCAAGTCAGCTAAGCCTCCTATGGACTCTAAACATTACCTACATGTTGATGTTGGAGATCTTCTGCCTAACCCGTCTGAGTATTAACGACTTGTTGGAGATCTTCTGCCTAATCCCAGTTGATGCATGCTCCGACTGATCGTCGATCCACCTTGGGATATTGTACCTTCCTTGATGGCAGCCTTGTGGTGTGGAAAAGTAAGAAGCAAGATGTTGTATTAAAGTCTAATGTTAAATCTGAGTACTGAGCGATGACCCATGGGACTTGTGAGCTTCTTTGGTTGTGCTCTCTGCTTACTGAGCTTGGTGTTCCTCCATCTTTTCCTTTGCCTCTCTATTGTGATAACCAATCGGCTATTGATATTGCTAAAGACTCGGTTCTTCATGAGCGAACCAAACATATTGAGGTTGATATTCATTTTATTTGCAAGAAGATTCAAACTGGCCTTATTTAGATTACCAAAGTCACATCTTCTCAACAACTAGTCGATGTTTTTACGAATTCCCTTGGTCCTTCTCTTCAGGATATTCTTATCAAGCTGGGCATGATCGATATGTATGCACCAGCTTGAGGGGGAGTGTTGGCGTGTATTGGGTGCGTGTGTTAGTTATGGGTGTGTGTGAGTAGGTGGCCACTTATGGTGTGCTTGTAATAATTCTGGGTGTGTATACTGTTGGGGTTCTCTCTAGTCATAATTAGACTATTCCATTCTCTAACTGTCTTCTCTTCTTCCTCTCTCTCCTACAAACCTTAACCCTTGAAGTCAAGTTATAGGTCTCGTATGATGTGCCAATTTCAGAAATTCATCCTCCAATAATTCCTGATTCTCGTCCATAACAATGGGCTCTATGACACTACGCTTGCCCTTGTCTCTCCGGAAAACCTTGCATGGGATCGAATCTGTCTCAGCTACTGGTCCCATCGTGGTTCAGGGTAGCGGCTCCAGCATTTTAATGTCTAAAATAACACTATGTCCACCTCCTTGAACTGCACTTCTTGAGTTTTGATCTGGATAGCATTTTGTTTGACCCAAAAGCTTAAATAGTATCCGGATCTCCAATAAAGACAACTTTATCGGCCATCACAAATAAATGACCCAAAATCAATTGATTTAATATTCTTTTCTGTTCGTTAGTGCAACGATGATAATAGCTTCTAACACTAACTCCACTGCACTTCCCGTATGCCTTTGGATCCTTTCCCATGGTTGTTAGGGTGACTGATATTAGTATCTGAAAGATAGATAATTGAAAGGATAAAATCAACGGACGAAATGAACACAAGCACTTCTGCAGGTAAGCAATGAGAGAAGGAACAAGTCGCTATGATATAGAAGCGACGCTTGTATGTAATAGCAATTGCTATGGTATATAAGTTGTCGCTATGATATAGTAGCGATTTATTTTTTTCTATAATGCATTTTTGGTTTATACTATCATAGCAACTGTTTCTAAGATATTTTTGTTTTTTTAAAATACCTTTTGTTATCGTCACATACGCACCGTCTCGATCGCAGCGCTCTGCAGCTCTGTATCGCCGCTTGGGAATAGAAACGAGAGAAAACTAAAAAACTAATAAGCACATAAAGAATATATTCAGGGGTATTTAAGACATTTCAAGTGGAAAGGGCTTGGCTTGGGGCCATCCGGTTATGTAAGGTTTGAAACTATAGGGCCATTTCTGCAAAAGGTGAAAATATGAGAGCCGAAAATGCAAAGTTAGTTTTTCCTAGAGTCCAAGTTTAGTAGGATATTTAGTTAGAATAGAAATAGGAAAGTCTTATTTATTTTCTTATAAATGTAACTGCTGAAGCAGTGAACGAGAGATAACAGTCATTTATTATGAGAATTCTGTTCAGAAGAAAATTGAGAGGTTTTACTCTGTTGGCTGCTGTGACTTTTTTAGTCCTTCAAGCTTGCTCATCTAGAGGGTTTTGATCCTCGTATACTTCCGTGAATAACAGTCATTTTAGACTGGTCATGGCTGTTGATTTGATGGTCTTTGTAGACCCTTGATTGCTGCCACTGCCTGAACCTAGTCTACATATGATGTCTGATAACTTCTGCTTAAAATCATGGTGAATCGGATCATATACTAATGTGAGTCGCTGCTACTGTTCAAATTTAGCATCACTGCAGTAACAGGTGTGTATCAAATAACTTTTATATTTAAATTAACATCTATCTACCAGTTGGGTACAGTTTCACTGCTAATTCCCATGAGATTAGAGTGAATTTCTGCACAGAAATTTATGACATCAGATTTGTGTTTCTGCACAAATTTTTGGGCAGATTTACAGTGATTATGGCCATGAATAAAGCTATATTTTCATGCATATTTCTAGACTCTTTTTACACTGATTTGTGGGCAGAAAACTGCACTTAATATTATAAAAATGGAAACAGTTATAGTGCTGTTTTAACACATTAAACTTGATTTTAGGAGCAGGTTCTTATCGAGGAACCTGAATCTATAATATTGCGGGCTTCAGTTTGCATCAGAATGTCATTAAGCAACCATGGCAGGCCGACCGAATTCCTTGAAATGGACACTTTAACTCGTACAATTCATTTGTGCTCATGACAAGTAATCTATAGTTTTAGTGATTTTTCAACCCTTCATACTTGTATAAGCGGTTATTTAAACCTGTTGGATAAATTGTGGCTTTCATGTATATCTTGTGAGTGTATTCATTCCCTTGAAGAGTTGAAGTTTACTATTTTGAGCAGTTGTGTGCTTTGCGGCTGTTTTGATTCTTTATCAAGAAGTAACATTGCAGCTTTTCTTTGAAGTAAAATATACGAAAAAAGAAGTCAAGAAAACGTGACAGATTATCTTCTTTGTAATCTTGTAGAATTAGCCTATATAAACATTTATTTAATCATGAATGTATTATAATTTCTGTATATGTAAGTGGCATAAATTAATTTTTGTTATCCTTAACATATTGTCTATACAATTCTACTGTCAAATACAAAAAGCATAGTCCAATTGAAAGAGAGACTCAAGTTTCCCAAATAAAATCACAAAACTTCCAGACTATTAAGGTGATTCTCATGTACTTATTGACTTGTATATAGGGTACACCGATGATGCTAATGGGGGATGAGTATGGTCATACTCGCTATGGAAACAACAATAGTTATGGACATGATACTGCTATAAACTTTTTCCAATGGGGACTGGTACATGATGTTTTTCCTTTCTCTTTCTAGAATTGTTTAATGTCAGAATTTTTTTGAAAAACTACTGACTTTTTTTCTTGTAAGAGCAGTTGGATGAGAGAAAAACTGGTCACTTCAGATTTTTCTCAGAGATGATAAAGTTTCGCCAAAGGCATCCTATATTGAGTCGCGACAGATTTTTTGACAAAGTATGCCTCAATTATCTTCATGTTATTGATATTTTCTTCATTATTAGTATTTGCATTTATATCTGTCATCTTTGCTCATATGGAACTATTTTGGGGTTGCATATAATTAACTTCATATCTTCTCACTTAAAGATCATTATTGCTTGTTATTGTAATGGAGAGTAACTTATCTTATGAATCTAGTTCATCTGAATAAATAAATAAATAATTGCATAAGGAAAATGATATTTTTAGTTGAATCCTTTTGATAAACTCCGTTGTATCTGAAAGAGTTATGAACTATTCAATCGTATCAATTTAAGATCATTATTGCATGTTATCAGAATGGATAGTAACTTATTCTATGAATGAAGTTAATCTGAATAACGAAATTTTTTACATGTGGCAAATCATATTACATAGTTTGAGTTGTTTGATGAACTCCATTGTATTTGAATAGACTTGTGAATTGTCCATATCTTGTGACTTAAAGATCAATACTGCATATTATCATAACATATGGTAATTTATCCATTGTTTGGATCGTAACTCTCTGAGTCTATCAGAAGCTGTGCCATGGATCAAAATATTGTACGATACCGATACGTGTCGTCCGATACGTATCGTTTTGGAAGGGGGGTGATACAATAAAAAGGGTTTTTATTGGGTACCCCCTGAAACAGTCAAATTATCGTCCGATACGGGCAAATTATCGCCCGTATCAGACGATAATTTGGTGGTTTGACATGGACCCATAATTTGAAATTATCGTCCGCATCGCCCGTATCGAACGTTAATTTGGTCATCTGATTTTTGGAGTATTTTTTGGGATTTAAAAAAAAAAAAAATAAAAAAAAAATATATATATATATATATATATATATATATATCAAAACGATACATTCAATGTATCGCCGATACATTGAATGTATCGGACGATACGTGATATGTATTGTCTAGGAGGTTTAGGACGATACGTATCGAAAATTCGATTTTTTTTATCCATGGCTGTTGCTCACCTTAAACGGACGAGGAAGGTTATAGGGGATGGTTGACAGGATGGCCATGATAGATATTTTAGCACCCAGCACCCACTTGAGGGGGTATTTTTATAACCATTTCCAAGGTCTTACATGATTCATAGAAAAAAAAAATACAAGGTGTCACAGGCCCACTTAAATTATCACGTGAGGCAGTCGTGGGGTATCGAAATACTAGAGTTTTCACTTTGTTCGTAAGAGTCCTTATTCACTCGGTCATTTATGTGAGCACGTGGGACTTTTTCCTCTTCATATGTTTTATACAGATGGGTTTTCTTAATGATTAGTATAAAGCCTATTGTTATCCTCTCCTCTCATTAAGCCCTAATAGTGGAACCTGAAATTCAAGCAGAACTTTGAGCAACCCCGTAAAGGATAAGCAAGGGAGATTGATACTTGAATAAAGATGAGCAGAAGATTGAAGCGGAGATTTTGACCAGAATTGCACCTGCTCTTTTCCAAAGTGTTATATTAATTCTATATTCCCTATGAATTAGGAACTCCTCCAAAAAATTGAGACCTTGTCGAGGGAAAGTTCTATCAACTTTCTACTTGAAATCATTCAGAAACCTGCTCAATTCTGAATGTGATTTATGAAGGTGTTACAAAGAAAGGTTCATCCCAAGTGACAGTGAATTTTGGGCAAGGGCACTTTGGTCATTATAAAAAGGCACTTTTGTTAGTTGTTTGAAAAAAAATGGTATACAAACAGTTCAAAGCATTTCCAGGATAAATGCTATAATAATAATGAGGCAATGATTTCACATTTAAATTCTGTGTGTTTCAGTGGGTGTTTGTACATGTGCATATTTGTGTCTCCTATGCACAGGTTTGTGCATGGATGTGTGCTACTTTCTATGCACTTGTATATATTTCGATTTTTAATAATCATATGTTTGCAGTACAATCTAAAACAAATTATGTTATCCTTTTTTTTATCATGTTAAGGCATAATTACATTAGCAGATCAAAAAGGAGAAGCAAGAAACTCCCAAAAAGTCAACATGGTAAAACAAAAACAAAACAAAGAGAGAAAAAAAACAAGAACAAAAAAGAAAACATGAAGCACGCTAAATGCATCCTCAGAGAGATGAAAGCAAGGACCCTAATGAGATCTGATTTGCTCCTATTCTAACAGGATATCCGCCATCAAAGGTGCCTCTCCTTATAGCTAGATATATACCGCCAGCATAAGTAATTAATAATCGAATTTTCAAAAAATCGAAGTGTGGAATTTATTTCCAAAAATTATCTTATTGTGTTCCTTACATAGTTACATGTTTCCCAAAAGATCGCCAAAAGGCAAAGCGTTACAGATGACTCCCAAATCTTCTAGAAAAGGTGAATCTGGCCAACCAGAGAGAACCATCGCACATGACTTTCCCAAACTAGCTCAAAACATGTCCCACAATGTCGACAAAAACTCACATCTAAGGAATAAATGCTCGATCTTCTCGTCCGTAGTAACAACCCAAATTTCCATAGGTTAACTATTTGACCGTGTGAAGGTTTGACTCGGTCAAACTTAGGATTTAGATCCTCAATGATTTAACCTCTCAATGAGTAGGTCTCTTGAGCACACCTCTTCTACATCTTCTGTAAGTCACGCCCAATTAAGAGTTTTCCCCATGCAATCTCCATCTTTTAAGAAACAAAATTAGAAAGAAAATATTATGAACTGCGTGGGAGTACTTGTGGCACTTAAAAGTTCACGTTTGGAAGGACTCCAAACATGGCACTCAAAAGTCCCCATGCAATCTCTCTCTCTCTCTCTCTCTCTCTCTCAATTCTCTTAATATGTACAAAAGCTTCCCAAAACAACCTATGCGTTTTCTTTTGATTGTAGGTGTATTCTTAGAAAGAAAACAGAACAAGGAGAGCTCATGTTGGACTCTATTTTGGGTATATAACCCAGTTGTACATCTTGTTAAGTAGTGAAAAATGTTATTATTAAACCCCTTAAATCTACAAATTGTTGTCTGATGAAAGCGATCTAGCAATATCTTTTAGAGATTTTGTGATCGCATGCGAAAAGTAGGTATTTGATGTATAATGGGCGTACAAAGGAATGATGCACGGAATACATGGGATAAAAGCCCTGAAGAGCTAGTGGTCACGGAAATCTGTGAAAATGAAAATCAATCGATCGAAGTTTGAAGCCAATTGATCAATATTTGAGTCCCGAAATTGTTTTAAAATTGTGAACTCTCTGTCCGAAATCAAGCGATCGAGATCAGGTTTGGGAGCTAAACAAATCACCTGCTGCCTGGCAGCACACACATGGCAGATATCCAAAATTGTGATTATACAACCCAAAGATAAAGGAGTGATACCGCCAAACCTAAATGAGACTTTTTCCTAAATTGTCCCAAAGATAAAGGAGTGCTACCCCCAAACCTAAATGAGACATTATCCTCAATGTCAGGAGTGTGATGAGAAACAGGAAAATAGTGACTTAAAGAAATCACCTGCTGCCTGGCAGCACACACATGACAGATATCCAAAATTGTGATAATACAACCCAAAGATAAAGGAGTGATACCTCCCAAACCTGAAATGGGACATTGTCCTAAATTGTGAACTCTCTGTCCAAAATGAGACATTGTCCTCAATGTCAGGAGAGCAATGGCAAACAGGGAAGTAGAGAGTTCAATAAATCACTTGCCCCCTGGAAGCACACTCTTGGCAGGTAACCAAAATTGTGATAATACCCAAAGATAAGGAGTGATACCCCCAAACCTAAATGAGGCATTGCCCTACATTGTCTCAAAGATAAAGGAGTGATACCCCCAAACCTAAATGTGACATTGTCCTCAATGTTAGGAGAGCGATGGCAAAGAGGAAAACAGAAAGTTGAAGAAATCACTTGTTGCCTAGCAGCACACACATGGCAGATATCCAAAATTGTGCTAATACAACCCCAAGATAAAGGAGTGATACCCAAACCTAAATGAGACATTGTCCTAAATTGTGAACTCTCTGTCCAAAGATAAAGGATTGATAACCCAGTTGTGAAGGATTGAGAAATTCCTGCCACATGCCGCGATCAAGAGGGCGACGGAGTCGCTAGACTGGTGGTCACTTATCGTGGCTCGTCCGATCAGTGTAGGGCATACATTTCTATATATGTAATTATTTATTTTTCAAATTGCATGAAAACTTTGAGAATTAAATATTATTGCTAATTGTTGATAAATAACTCAATTAGCCGTAGGGATGAGCATCCATACCTAATTGAGGCTAAATAACCCAATTAGGAAAGAATTGAAATAAAAAATGTATTTCTTGCACGAAAATAGATTTTACTTAACCCAATTAGGTTGCGTTACTGTGCCACAATTGCTGGTTTTCGCTTGTCATCAATCCCCATCGTTGCCATCACCAACGATTATCTTTGGTGGCATCCTGATCGTCTGATCATCATCAAGTGATCATCCACTTTTGTTGATCGATTCACTGATTGATTGAACAATCCACAGCTTCCATCATCGCCAAAGACAGAGCAACATCACTGACCGGCCGTTGTTGTTGATCATCACCATCTGCTTGTTATCATAAATCACGTGCTGATATTCATCATGTAAATCTTCTTTGGTTGATCAACTTGTAGAGAAAGCAAAATTAGAAGAAGATGAAAGGGGCTTCTAAAAAAAAAGTACGCTATTGTGCTCTCCAATCAACTATCAGAATTGGTCTCACCGTCAGATCTGAAAACAACAGGCTTCAACACATAAATCGGTAAACTTGAAACGAGAATAGTATAGTTTTCGAACCTTAATCCCACAAATTTTTTTTATAATAAATATATGATGAAATGTCTAGAATAGTGGGAGCATACCAACATTATATGATTGGTTTATCATTTGATGTTTGATTTAAATTTTGGAAATGGCCAAATGGACTTATGCAATCGGGTATTGGACATGTTCATGACGGGGAAATCCGCTTTGCGTGTAAAACCTCATGACATGTGAGATTTAATATGCTTAGTTTGATAAGTTGATAAGTGAGGCTTGGGTAAGATTTTGGCAACCTTATTGGATCAAGTTAGGTTCAACCCGAATTAAAATGACTCAGTTTCAAGTTGTGTATGGAAAAATTTTAGTAGTGCACCTGATTTCAACAAACTAGTTGAGTCCAATCCAATTTATAAATCGTATTTATCGGGCTAGTCAGGTACAATTCACTTTAGTTAAACGAGCTCATTGGTCCATTTGGCCAAGTGGGAGATGTAAAGTGTGAATGTGGCCATGCGGGCCTCGCACATCTCTCGGATTGAATATTCATGGTGAAGATGGATAAATCGGCACAATGCACATACCCTCATGCCATGTGTAAATTTGATTTAATTCCCATTTATTTGAAAATTGCATTATTTAATTTTTCCATTAAAGTATATTTCTATATATGTAATTATTTATTTTTCAAATTACATGAAAACTTTGGGAATTAAATATTATTACTAATTGTGGATAAATAACTCAATTAGCCGTTGGGATGAGCATACATACCAAATTGAGGCTAAATAACCCGATTAGGAAAGAATTGAAATAGAAAATTTATTTCTTGCAAGAAATGGTTTCCAAATTGCATGAAACCTTTGGGAATTAAATATTATTGCTAATTGTGGATAAATAACCCACTTAGTTGTTGGGATGGGCATACATACCTAATTGAGGCTAAATAACACAATTAGGAAAGAATTGAAATAGAAAATCTATTTCTTGCAAGAAAATAGATTTTACTGGCTAATGGTTATTATGTGTGAGATTTATTAGAGGACTAATCGCCTCTAAACGTTTGCATGTTTTTATAGCATGTGAGATAATGAATATACTTTCACGATATCTCAATCGTTGGATTTCCAAAGTCGGATTTGGATAGTTAGTGATGCAGTACAAATCACCGCGGATGATTACATGGAGGCCCTGGATCGGCGTAGGTCCACTCGCTAAAATTTTGTCCACTCGTTACAATTTTGGGTCAGGCACTAGTAGAAATCATGGACCCAAACGTCAGAAAATTCCGTTAAGGCCCATTTTGGAGCGGAAACGGTCAATAGTCACAGCTACGCCATGAGGTCCGCATTTTTAAGGGAAATTCCTTCGTTCAAGGCCCGAAAATAGCAATTTTTCTATTTTAGGAAATAATCTCTTTCACAATTCCCGGAGATTTACAACTCAGAATCAATCCGTTTCGATTCTGGATTGATTCTAACAACAATATCTTTCCGTCTATATGCTAATCTCGTTTTTGCTATTTTTAGTAAATTTTGCTTTCTTTTCTATTTAATGGATGTAAACCAAACGAAGATTATTATTGAATATATTGAAAGTTTGAGGTCTTCGAGATCTTTGTTTCCCGTTTCTCTTGGTATTCGTGTGAATCAACAAGAAAGGTGGATGCCCATTAGATTTCTGGTATTTCTTCTTAGAAATCAACAGTTTTAGTGGAAGGTTGCAGTTTAGCGCTGCATCAGTTGGTATCAGAGCTCTAAGATCCAGGGATCATTTATACAGCATGTCGCCTAGACGTGATGGTCGCCGGGAAGTGCCTATTCACGATGTTCATGAGCGCAATGACGTCGCCCGATTGACACGGCAGATAGAGGCACTCACGACCCAAGTGGCTGCCCTCATGGCCAAGGACGAACGACGAACGAATCCAACCCCAAATCGTTCAGAGTATGCGGATGATGAAGAACTTGAGTTCGACAACATATTTGGTGATCCAGAGCCGCCGCGATGACCCAGAGAGGGGAATCCACGACGATGGGATGTCGGGATACGGATAGATCTGCCTGAATTCCAAGGCAGCATGCAACCCGAAGAGTTTCTCGACTGGCTTTATTCCATCAAGGAGATCTTGGAGTTCAAGGAGGTACCCGAAAATAAGCGAGTCCCTTTGGTTGCAACTAGATTTCGAGGGCGAGCCGCCGCATGGTGGCAACAAATTAAGGTCACACGCGCCCGACAAGGAAAGCGAAAGGTAGATACATGGGAGAAACTAAAGAAACTTCTGCGAGCGGCATTTCTACCTCATAACTTTACTAGAGTGTTATATCAGCTTGATTAGAGAACTTACGGCGAGTAGCGGATGATAGTACCTATGAGTTATCTGGAATTCTTGTATCTCTCGATATATTAGGGTATGCGGATTCAATTTCAGGACACTCTTAATTTGTTTGACCCTTTAAATATTGCAGAGGCACATCAGAGAGCCTTACAATTCGAGAAACAACTCGAGATCGTATGGCGGAACATGGAGTAATCTGCATGGTCTTCTTGAACACCAAACCAATACACCGAGGGGAGGCGAGAAACCACCAATCAGTGGGCAGCCTACCCGAGCCCCTACTGGTGATGTTTTAAATGCGGGGAGGTCGAACACCGAATTGCAGATTGTCGGAAAGGGGATCGCGCTGGAAAAGGTCTTTTTATAGACCATATGGAAGATCCAGATCAAGAAGACGACAAACCCGAAATAAATCCCATCTTCGACACTACGGAAGAGGAACGTGTTGAGGGGGATGAAGGGTGATTGCTTGTGGTGCGCAGGACTTGCTTGACTCCTAGAGCGGCCGATGGGAATGGGTGGCTGCGAAATAACATATTTCAATCAACATGCACGGTCGAAGGAAAAGTGTGTCGATTCATTATCAATTCGGGCAATTGCGAGAATGTGATTGCAGAAGAAGCGGTACAGAAGCGGCAGGAAACGAGGTAACAGATTCTAAACGGTGTTTGGTTTTGTTTTCTATTGGGTGTAATTATAAAGATAAGATATGGTGTGACGTCGTTCGGATGGATGCATGCCATATCTTGCTGGGGAGACCATGGCAGTATGATAGGAGTGTTTCACATGATGGTCGATCGAACACATATAATTTTATGTTCCATAATATCAAAATTGTGTTAATACCCAAGAAAGAGTTGGTACCCAAACCACTAGTTGGGGAGGGATCTAACCTCTTATCTATGAATCGATTTATCAAGGCCGCAGCAGAAATCGGGACGATATATGTGTTGATCGGAAAAGATAATCGTGTGGGTGGTGAGATCCCTTACCCAATAAAAAAAATTATAGATGAATTTCAAGATGTGTTCCCTACAGATCTGCCCCCTGGATTACCACCCCTACGGGACATTCAACACCAAATTCACCTTGTCCCAGGATCTTCTCTACCGAATAGACCCCACTATCGTATGAGTCCAAAGAAGCATGATGAGTTGCGAAGACAGGTAGAAGAATTGCTTGATAAGGGGCACATCAGGGAGAGCCTCAGTCCTTGTGCAGTACTAGCATTACTTACACCGAAAAAGGGCGCTTCATGGCGTATGTGTGTCGATAGCAGGGCTATAAACAAAATTACCGTGCGCTACCGCTTTCCCATACCGCGATTGGATGACCTGTTGGATCAGTTAGGAGGAGCTACTATCTTTAGTAAGCTCGACTTGAAGAGCGGATACCACCAGATCAGAATCCGAGAAGGAGACGAGTGGAAAACCGCCTTCAAAACTCGTGAGGGCTTATTCGAATGGATGGTTATGCCGTTTGGACTTTCCAATGCCCCGAGCACTTTTATGCAAGTGATGAACCAAGCCTTTCGCCCTTTCATTGGAAAATTTGTTGTAGTTTATTTTGATGATATTTTGATTTATAGTGCTAACCCAGATTTGCACTTGCAACACTTGCGAGAGGCTCTTTTGGTGATACGCAGGAATAAATTCTTTGCTGCTGCTAGCAAGTGCGCATTTATGACGGATAGTGTCCTCTTTCTGGGCTACGTGGTGGGCAAAGACGGTATTTCAGTAGATGAATCGAAGGTGGAGGCCATCAAACAATGGCCTATACCTACTAATCTGTTCGAAGTACGCAGCTTTCACGGCCTCGTGTCCTTTTATAGGCGATTCATCCCAAATTTTAGCACGATCATGGCACCAATTTCGGATTGCATGAAGACAGGAAAATTGTCATGGACCGAAGAGGCCACAGAAGCTTTTCACAAAATCAAGTAGTTCATTACATCGGCACCAGTCCTCGTATTGCCAGACTTTTCTCAACCATTCGAGTTACACTCCAACGCCTCCAAAGTTGGTATTGGGGCAGTATTGAGTCAGAACAGTAAACTGGTTGCTTTTTTTAGCGCAAAGTTGAATGGGGCACAATTAAATTATAGCACATATGATGTGGAGTTTTATGCGGTGGTGCGAGCCCTGCGGCATTGGCGATCTTACTTGTCCTATCATGAGTTTGTTCTATACACGGATCATGATGCTTTGAAGCACATCAATAATCAAGACAAGCTGTCCAGTCGACACGCTGGTTGGGCTGCCTACCTTCAACAGTTCACGTTCGTCATCAAGCATAAATCTGGTGCCTTGAACAAAGTGGCAGATGCACTTAGCAGGCGCACCTCTTTACTAACTACGATGCACACAAAGGTACTCGGTTTTGATTCTTTTTCAGATCTCTTATCTGCTGACCCCTATTTTGCGCCCATTTGGAGTGATGTCTTTGGCGGTAGCGAGATACACAATGGTTTCCTTTTCAAAGGAAATCTTTTATGCATTCCCGAGTCTAGCCTCCGCTTAAATATAATCCAGGAGATACATGATGAGGGTCACGTGGGACGTGACAAAACTTTGCATGCCGTGATGGGTACGTACTTCTGGCCGTCGATGCGTCGAGAGATCACTAAGTTCGTGGAAAGGTGTCACATCTGCCAAGTTTCTAAGGGAACCGCAACCAATGCAGGCCTTTATATGCCTCTTGCGTCAAGATAATCATGTGAGCATGGATTTCATCCTAGGACTTCCTCGAACACAGCGAGGGATGGACTCCATCTTTGTAGTGGTGGACAGATTCTCGAAGATGGCACACTTTATAGCCTGCAAAAAGACTACGGATGCTATTAACGTCGCTCAGCTTTATTTTCGGGAGGTTTATCGGCTTCATGGATTGCCCGTTTCCATTGTTTTTGATCGAGATACACGATTCCTCAGCCACTTCTGGAGGAGCTTATGGCACATTGCTAACACAAAGTTGAACTTTAGTAGCGCGTATCACCCACAGACTGATGGTCAAACCGAGGTGGTGAATCACTCATTGGGCAATCTATTGCGTAGCTTGGTAGGAGATCACCTCAAATCATGGGACCAGAAGCTATACCAGGTAGAGTTCGCCTACAACCATTCGATCAATCGCAGTACGGGATTTTCTCCCTTCCATATCACATATGGCGCTAACTCGAGGTCACCACTGGATTTGGCCCCTGTACCGGACTTGAAGCGTGTTCCTAAAAAGGCAGATGACCTAATTACTACAATCCAAAATGTGCACAAAGCTACAGAGCAGAACCTATTGGAAGCCATTGCCAAGTATAAACACGCTGCAGACAAGAAGCGTCGTCCTCTAGAATTTGACGTTGGGGATTTTGTGTGGGCCATCCTGACGAAGGATCGATTCTCAGTAGGAGAATATAACAAACTAGCTGCTCGAAAGATTGGTCCACTCGAGATCATGGAGAAAATAAACCCAAATGCCTATCGATTGAAACTCCCGAGCAATTATCGCACGTCTGATGTCTTTAATGTCAAACACCTAGTTCCTTATCATGGTGATAGCTCGGAAGACGAAACTACGAATTCGAGGGCGAATTCTCTTCAGCCTGGGGAGAATGATGCAGTACAAATCACCGCGGATGATTACATGGAGGCCCTGGATCGGCGTAGGTCCACTCGCTAAAATTTTGTCCACTCGTTACAATTTTGGGTCAGGCACTAGTAGAAATCATGGACCCAAACGTCAGAAAATCCCGTGAAGGCCCATTTTGAAACGAAAACGCCCAAACGGTCAATAGTCACAGCTACGCCGTAAGGTCCGCATTTTTTAGGGAAATTCCTTCATTCAAGGCCCGAAAATAGCAATTTTGCTATTTTAGGAAATAATCTCTTTCGCAATTCCCGGAGATTTACAACTCAGAATCAATCCGTTTCGATTCTGGATTGATTCTAACAACAATATCTTTCCGTCTATATGCTTATCTCGTTTTTGCTATTTTAGTAAATTTTGCTTTTTTTTATATTTAATGGATGTAAACCAAACGAAGATTATTATTGAATATATTGAAAGTTTGAGGTCTTCGAGATCTTTGTTTCCCGTTTCTCTTGGTATTCGTGTGAATCAACAAGAAAGGTGGATGCCCATTAGATTTCTGGTATTTCTTCTTAGAAATCAACAGTTCTAGTGGAAGGTTGCAGTTTAGCGCTGCATCAGTTAGATACATAACCCACAAATTAGTTGTGAGGCCAAAGATCATCTATAAATGGAGAAAGTCCAGTGAGAATACATATCTATTTATAAGCAACTTTAAAAAAGGTTGAGACTATAAAATCAAGCTAAATCCAAGTAAGCAAAATAAGAGGAAGAAGAGTAGGACTGCTCTCTTAACAAAGTTGGTCTGAAATACTCACACCTTAACAAGGTTACATTATGGTTCGTGTTGGATTCAATTATACAATGGATCATATGGCCGCAAAGGTCATTTTTCTAAACCCGTGGATATAATTTTATGGTGTCTTGTGTGCTATTTGATCGATTATATCATGGTTATAATTTGTTTTTATGGCAATGCATGCATTACTTATTTGATATGGTTGAACATCAGACATTAAATACTTATAAAAGGTATTAGAGATAGTACAATGGAACACATATAATGTGTATGTAACATATGTTATGGGCATGGACTGATAGGTATAAAATATTGTTGTTAATTAATGGATAGCTTGGACACATGATATATGTCATTAGAGACGTGTGAATAAGTGGAGTACCCATAGAAAAGTGGGAGTACCTATAAAAAGATGGGAGTATTTATAAAAAAAGATGGGAGTATGTATAAAAAAAGGGAGTTTATAACTAGAAAACTAGCTTGTTTTGATCAACTATATCCATTTAATTTGATTGGGCTAAATGATCATTGTTTTAGCATGATAGAAAATCTACATTGCTAATTGACCAACTTAAGTTATTATCATGTTGAGAATAATGATATGAAAAAAAAAAAAAAAAAAAATCACATCAGATTATGTTCTCCTATTTGGAGTTGTTGGGATTTTGTTGCGTAATGCAGATTTTTTTGGTTGTCTGGATAAAACACTTCATAAAGACTTGAAGTTGACATAACCGATGGGCCTGTGTGCTTACTTTGTGAATAGTATGATTAAAGTATGATCGATCGATTGTAGAATTGATGATATCACATCTTGGATGTAGTTTAGAAGGGTGAAGTGACTATGCATCATATACCTTCTATTAACTATTGATCCTTTGTTAAAAGGGTAAGTGTGGAATTTTGTTGAACTTGGGGGCGCATAAGTCTGTTAATTCCAAAGCACTTGAAATTTTATCATCGTTGATTAAATCCGCTTTTAGCATATAACTATCCATGATCAAAGATATTTTTTCTATTCCAAATTAATGTACTGGTTTGTACAATGGTGGAAGATAGTGTACAGAAATGATTCGATGGTACACAAACTACATAGTTATGTAGTGTATAAGATCCCATAATAAGAAAATTTTGTCATGATGGGTAAATCCGCTTTGGCATGCAAAACCTCACGATTGAGATAATTTTTATCATGACAAATAAATCCGCTTTGGCGTGCAAAACTTCGTGACCGTGATATGTTTTGTTGTAATGGGTAAATCTGCTTTTGGCATGTAAAACCTCATGACCGATGAAACATAGTAAATCCTACAATGGCAAAGACGTTATGAAATATTAATTCAGCCTCCATGGCTACCGTCACATGATCGTCGAGAGAAGCACCGCTAGGCTGGTGATGGCCTTGATTCATTGTGGATTTCCCACGAGCATCTATTACCCGATCCTTGGCTTTGGCTTTAGTGCCTTGGATCCATTATAGTGCTATCACCACACATTGTTTTCTACTCTCAAATGGGATGCTAAGCCCATATACATAGACTCCTCAGATATACCATCAATGTTCAAGGAGAAACGACCCTCGTTAATTATGTAACGGTTAGTGATTAATCACAATTAAACACATAGTTGTAACCGACCAATGCATAATGAGATTCCTAATCTCTATTGATGAGGTTGCATGGCCACATGTACCAACAAGTTGTACATCTCAATTCCTTAAAATGCCTCTTTCTCTTTAACAGTCATGCAAATGACGCACATTCCCACTTAATCTGGCCCAATTCCCTCTCACTCTATTCTTTTCCTCTCTTTCAAGGCCTACTCTCAACGCTCAATATCTCCATAGCATGTGTCCTCTCTTTTCTATATAGAATCATGATAAAGAACAAGAACTAGATGAAGATTAAGAGACAAGATCAGGCACAGCCATGGTTTCTTCAAGTAGTAACAACAACTACAACTCTCTCTCTCTCTCTCTCTCTCTCTCTCTCTCTCTCTCTCTCTCTCTCTCTCTCTCTCTCTCTTTTTGCTGATCATTACAGTAGGAACAACCATCGATCACCTCCATCATCTCTCATCCTCTCTTCATGCTAGCAGCTCGTGGCTCATTACTCGTTTACTTCTCTCCTTGTTCAGCTTCAACTACAAAAAAATCCAACAGCAGCCGGTGTAATCCCTGCTACCACATATCTCTTACTGCCATTTAAAAATAAGGTGAAACAGTAGCCACTAGCGAAATCAGCTTCACATCCCCGTCTCTCATTCACAAATCGAATGCACCATCATAGCCCACTGATTTCCTTTCGCATTCCGAGTCATGGCATCAATCAAAACCAGTCGTGAGACATAAGGTCCGCTGACGGGGACGCCGATATTGTAGACATCGGATACGGACCGTTTCACGTGTACCGACGTCGAAAGAAACAGAATGAAAATCAGAACTAGGCGTAAAGACGAAATGGCGGGATTTAAAGATGAAATTTTAGTGATTTGGAGAAAACACTACAATTTCGATCGATCGAATTGCAATTTCGATCGATCGAAGTCCTATTTCGATTAATCAAATTCCTGCGGCGAATTTTTATATATGTTTTTTTCGATCGATCGAGTTTCACTTTCGAACGATTGAGTTTCACTTTCGATCGATCCAAATCGTGCAGAGTTTTTTTTAGTTATTTTATTTCGAACTTAAAGTTTTAGGGGCATACTTGTCTTTTATTTAATATTTGTTTTAGGGTTTTCTTTTATTGTAAGACCTCCTATATAAGGTTCTTAAGTAAACAACGTAAGTTTTTTATAAATGAAAAGAGAGTTGCTTTTGTGCAAACCCTAGAGAGCTTGTGAAAAGTTTTCAATCAAGGGAGTGAATCCTTCAAACCTTGAGGAGTGAGCCATCGTTTTTAGTGTGACTTTGTGCGAAGTCGACGTACAGCCGTGGTGTGAAGCCTTGGAATCTATCCTTTTATTTTATCTTTTCTCTAGTTATCAGGTATTATCCTTCTTATATCCATTGATAAAAGAACAAAATCTCAAATCCTTCATTTCCTGATATCCTTGATTCCCCCTTTTTGAACTATTTATCCAAAGTTTATTTCATCCCAAAATCCTCGAGGAGTCAAGAGATGATATTGCAATTATCGCTTGATACCCTAAACTAGAACGAATTTTGAGTTCCTTCATCGAAGCCGTTTTTCTAGATCGGAAAAATTTTCACGCATGCAAACGCTAAAACGGATTAATCTAATTGTTTTATTAATTTCATTGAATTAATTTTATGTGTTGCTTGATTTTGAATATTTCCGCTATTCAATTCATTCTAAAAGTAAATCCCAAATTCGCATATTAGGATTTTAGCGTTTATCCCGCGTCAGTTTTGGTATCAGAGCACAGTCTTAGTTTAGGGTTGTCCATGTCATATAATTTTTAGGGTTCACTTGATTTTAGTATATTTTGTCTTACATAATTCCGTCATAGATACCAGTACCTTAGAGGCCCTGATTAGAAATTTTGCATCTAAGGTGACCGCTAGTCAAACCCGGATGGATTAGCACATCGCTGATTAACAAGCCCGACATGAGGCTCTAAGGACTCGTTTCGAAGAGATCAATGAACTCATCGCTGAGAATCACAATAGAGTCAACAACTGTGACCGTAGGAGAGATGTTCCTCCCCGACATGAGGTCCAAACCAATCTAGACGATATGGTCATGAAATCTATGAAAATGGACGCCCCTACTTTTGACGGGAAAAGACAACCTAATGTCTTTCTCGAATGGGTCGCCAGCATGAAAAACTACTTTGAGTGGTATGTCATGTCCGAAGAGCGCAAGGTAAGATTTGTCAAAGTCAAGCTTATGGGTCAAGCTAGACTTTATTGGTTGGGAGTGGAGCGTCGTGGGCAAATCTAGGGTCTTCGTGCTATTTCCACGTGGACTGAAATGAAAGTTCAACTGCATGAAAAATGCGTTCTCGTATCATATGATGAACGTATTCTTGATCAATGACATTCATTGCATCAAGGAGATTCTCCAGTCACAGAGTACATCAATCGGTTTGAAGACCTGATGACC
Organism: Chloranthus sessilifolius; assembly: GCA_021018995.1. NCBI lineage: Eukaryota > Viridiplantae > Streptophyta > Magnoliopsida > Chloranthales > Chloranthaceae > Chloranthus > Chloranthus sessilifolius. The sequence continues at coordinate 106,682,596 of CM037594.1, read as the reverse complement.
TAGGCCGATGTCGATGAACCAACAAAAGTTACCCTCTCCCGATTCCGAATGGGTCTTTGCCTAGAGTTACAGAGGGAACTCATTCCTTATCCCATTGCGGATCTCAAGGAATGTTTTGCTAGGGTTGAAAATTTAGAACGGTATCTCGACACCCCCAGTCATGACCGAACTAACTCTTCCAAATTTGAGCATCAATCTAATCCTATCGAAAAGGGAAATAATGCCTCTAGTCAATCTTCAAAATTCAAAATTCATAATTCCTCAAGTTGACAAAGGGACCAATGGTCGAGAGTTCTAAACATGCTCCGCAACAATGTTATAAGTATCATGGTTTTGGTCACTTTGCATCCCAATGTCCTAGTAAGGTCAAACCTTGATCATTCAGGAGCATGCTGAGAAAGAGAGCAACGAGATACCTGAAGAAGTGTACGAACCATGTGGCAGTCCAAGTGATGAGGAAGGTGAGGTTCCAGTCAGAGCCATAGGTTGCATTAAGACAGTTCCTATTACCGAGGACGGTGTTGATCGTGTGTCCATCCCAAGTGAGTCATTAGAATGGATAGGAGCATACCATCATTCTGATTTGCATGGGATTAACAATCTGAATTTATTGAGCACTGGAAATACGCATGATCAGACTAACACATTGAATTTATTTAATAAATTTGATACTAACAGTTTTGTGTTAATTCTTGATGGTTCTAAGCATGTGAAATCTTTCCCAATTTCGGAAAGAGGTAATGGTGAAGTTCTAGATCTTCTTCTAGACAAGGGCAACCATCCGATAGTTGTCGTAACGGATCTTACGCTTATTCTAGATCCCACAACCCTGCCCTTTGATCCATTTCTTCTTGAGCACCCAATTGAACCACACCCCTTTTCCCAATTTCTATCTCATACCTTACCAGTGCAACATGAGAAAAGGTCGAATGAGGAGGTTATAGAATTCCCAAGCTTCAATGCCAATACAGGTAAACATCATGAGTATCTCACAGCGTGCAAAGGTAAGCCACGATGAAGCTTCCAAAGTGTGTCATCCATAGATTCCCTAACTCATCGGAAATGGGTTTTTCCCACCCGGGGAGAATTGACGGGGACGCCGACATTGTAGACATCAGATACGGACCGTTTCGCATGTACCGACGTTGAAAGAAACAGAATGAAAATCAGAACTAAGCGTAACGACGAAATGGCGGGATTTAAAGATGAAATTTTGGCGATTTGCAATTCGATCGATCGAAATTCTTGATCGATCGAATTCCTACGGCGAATTTTGATATATTTTTTTTTCGATCGATCAAAATCGCACAGAGTTATTTTTAGTTATTTTATTTCGAACTTAAAGTTTTAGGGTCATACTTGTCTTTTATTTTATATTTGTTTTAGGGTTTTCTTTTATTGTAAGACCTCCCATATAAGGTCCTTAAGTAAACAATGTAAGTTGGTTTTTGATGAATGAAAAAAGAGTAGCTTTTGTACAAACCCTAGAGAGCTTGTGAAATGTTTTCAATCGAGGGAGTGAATCCTTCAAACCTTAATGAGTAAGCCATCGTTTCTCGTGCAACTTGGTGCGAAGCCGACGTACAGCCTTGGTGTGAAGCTTCGGAAAATCCTTGGTGTGAAGCCTTGGAATCTATCCTTTTATTTTGTCTTTTTTCTAGTTATCGGGTATTATCCTTCTTATATCCATTGATAAAAGTATAAAATCTCAAATCCTTCATTTCTTGATATCCTTGATTCCCTCTTTTTGAACTATTTATCCAAAGTTTATTTCATCCCAAAATCCCCAAGGAGTCGAGAGACGATATTCTAATTATCGCTTGATACCCTAAACTAGAACGAATTCGGAGTTCCTTCATCGGAGCCGTTTTTCTAGATCGGGAAAATTTTCACGTATGCAAACGCTAAAATGGATTAATCTAATTGTTTTATTAATTTTATTGAATTAATTTTATGTGTTGCTTGATTTTGAATATTTCCGCTATTCAATTCATTCTAAAAGTAAATCCCAAATTCGCATATTAGGATTTTAGCGTTTGTCCCGCGTCATCCTCATACACCTTATAGCCTAGGCTCTAGACATTTCCCTATTTGATGTGGGACTATTACAATCTCCCCACCTTGTCGAATAGTCATTCTCATCTCTGATACCATTTTGTGACGACCCAGACCCACACACCACGATATTGTCCGGTTCATGGCTTAAGTCCCCTCGGTTTTGTCCCTGGCAGGCGCTTAAGTCCCAACTCAGAACGTGTCGTGACATATAAGGTCCGCATACACCTTATAGCCCAGGCTCTGGACATTTCCCTATCCGATGTGGGACTATTACACTATCTCTCTTTTGTTTAACTAAAGGGCCCGAGGCCTTTCTTTTATTCATACCAGGCCTCGTCGCCTCGAGCTCTTCCTTTTCCTAAACTGGGTTGTGGCCCTCTGTTCTCCAATCTAATGTGCCTACAACCCTTTGTCAATATGTGCTGGCCTTAATCAATATAATTATTTAAAATGGGTCGTGGCCCTCGCCCTTTATATAAACAGGGCCCAAGTCCCCTTTGTTTATTCATTTAATGAACAATGCCCAAGGCCCCTTTAATTTGTGAATCGCGCTTGAGCCATTTGTCTGTAGTGTACAGTCTCTTGGCCCTATCAGAAAGAATTTGGCCCAAGGCCCCCATGGATGTAATGGACCTGAGGTCCTTACATTCATACACGGGCCAAAAGCCCTGATGTTTAAACATGAGCCAGAAGCCCTTTTTGTTTACACGCTGGCCTGAGGCCCCTCCCTTCTTAAACAAAAAGAAATTAAACTTCACCTGAGGCCCTTTATTTTATATAATGGGCCTAGCTCATTATTATATAATGAGCGGCCCGAGGCCCTTTTATTTGAGTGTAATGAGCCTAGCCCCATTAATAGGAAACTGGGCCCTGGCCTTCCATTTAATTCAAATGGGCTGAAAGCCCTTTTACTCGATAGAAATTGGCCCGAGGCCCATACTCTTTGTTTAAAAATTTTAAATAGGACCCAAGCCCTCTAGTTATTTAATAGGGCTCGTGCCCCGAACCCTTTAATCTCAAGCCGATGACCCAATCCTAATGTGCCTCACAGATCTGCGTAAAACAGATTTGTGAAGTGCTCTCATTAGGAGCGCACATAGAATGTGTTCTTGGAGAGCACCAAGGACGGTACTCTCCCCCTTTTTCACCTTTAGATTAAAGAAATGTTAAATTTTTTGGTACCTTCGGCACTCTTTTGAAAACTTCCAGAAATAGCCCCCCCACTCTTTTCGTCTACACTTCAGCAGTTCAGCTGCAATGGAGCAGATTTCATGAATCTGAACCGTAGTGCGTGATTAGGATTTATTACTCTAGGGTCGTTGATTTTCCCCTTTGTAAACAAATTTTTGGAAATGAAGTTGACGGGGACGCCAATATCGTAGACATCGAATATGGACATTTTCGCGTGTGCCGACGTCGGAAGAAGCAGAATGGAAATCAGGACTAGGCGAAAGATGAAATTTTGGCGATTTGGAGGAACACTACAAATTCGATCGATCGAAATCCTCTATCGATCGAAGTCCTATTTCGATCAATCGAATTGTATATTCGATCAATTGAATGTCCATTTCAATCAATCGAACTGAAGAATTCCTGCGGCGATATATTAATATATATGTTTCGATCAATCAAGTATAAATTCGATCGATCGAATTTCAAATTTGAGTTTTAGGGGCTTATTTATCTTTTATTTAGTATTTGTTTTAGGGTTTTCTTTTATTCTAAGACCTCCTATATAAGGTCCTTAAGAAAAACATTGTAATTAGTTTTTGATTAATGAATGAAAGAGCTTTTGCTTTTGGAACTTGAGATGAGTTTCTTCCTGAGAAGGGTTTGATGAGAAGCCAAGGGTGCGAAGCAATCTATTTCCCAAGAAGGGTTTGGTGTGAAGCCCAGGGTGTGAAGCCCACAATCGATCCTCTTCTATTTTATCCCATTTAATCTATCTTCCCTGCTTTAAACCTAAAACCCTAAATCTGTCATCTCTCTTTAAAACCTGAAATCCTAAAACCCTAGTTTTTCCCTAAGCCATTGAATCGATCTAATTCAACAACCATAGCTTCCATCAGACTATTAAACCCAACCGTATCAAAATAACCAGAAAATCAGAGATTCCATCATTGCATTGTGAGCGCCCTAATATGGAAAACCTAGAGTTCTATCTCTAGGACCGATCTGCATCGCTATTCTAACGGATCTAGCGCAAGGTTGAACCCTGCCCGAATCGAACGTGATCTTTTCACTTTGAGAACTACGAACTCCTGAGGTATTCGCTATATTCTCAAATTTATTGTTTAATTTAATTCAATTTAATTTCGGCAAGCAATTAATCATCGCATTTACGTAGTTTAGGGTTTTGTCCTGCGTCAGTTTTGGTATCAAAGCCTAGGTTCTAGGTTAGGGCATACTATGTGACATTGAATTCATTGCACTTTAATTTTAATCGCATATTATTTCTGTTTTGGCCAAAGTGTGCACATCACGTGTTTGTCAAAAGTCCCCCTTCATTGTCAATTCATTTTGCATGCCATTCTAGAACCCGTCATTAGTGAACCGCATCACCATGGACATGAATGGGATTGCCGAGGCTCTTAACGGCATGAGGGCTGATCTAAAATCGATCAATGATCGAATGACTGCCATGGAGACAGCCCAAAGGACCCTTGAAACGTCCAATGAGAGGTTGTTAGACCGAGTCAATCGGTTAGACGAGGGTGATGAGTACTCCAACCACCCCGTGAGCATAATGGTCCCCATTTCGAATGAAATGGCTACCAGCATAATCGAAACTGGAATCATAGGATGGATCATCATGGAGATGACTATGACCCGGAAGGGAAACTCCTTAAAAATGTCCGAGTTGAGTTCCCAACTTTCGATGGAAGATTGGACCCTCAAGTCTTCCTCGATTGGTTATCCGATATGGACCAGCACTTTGAGTAGTTTTGCATGAGCGATGAGAGGTGTGTTAGACTTGCTAAAATGAAGCTCATAGGCCAAGCCCGACTCTTTTGGGTCAACGTTGAACGCATCAGAACGAATGCGGGTTGTACTCCTATTACCCGTTGGGAGGACATGAAGGAACGACTTACAGAGAAGTACGTTCCTTCCTCATACTACCATCGTCTCCTCGATCAATGGCAAAATCTACGCCAAGGTAGTATGCCCGTATCGGACTACATTGGCAAATTTGAAGAATTCATGATGAGAGTCAAAGTGTCCGAAGATCCTCAAGTCACTCTATCCAGATTTCGCATCGAATTGAGACTTGACCTGCAGAAAGAGTTAGTCTCCCACCTTGTTGAGACCCTCGCCGAATGTTACACCGTCGTTCAAGACCTTGAACGATAATTGAAAATGACGGTGATTAGGCGATCTAATTTTCACACCGGTCAACCCCATACCGGCGAAGTGAGACTTAGTGCTCGAAACCTGCCTCCCAAAACCACATAATCCACATCTATCAATGTGCGGTTTGATAAAGGAAAGGGTGTAGTCGGAGAATCCTCGAAGAGTGGGTCTCATGTAAAGTGTTATAAATGTCAAGGATTTGGACACTTTGCTGCCCAATGCCTCACGAGAGACCCACAAAGGAATCTCTTCATCGACGGAGAAAGAGAAGAAAGTGAGGGAGTTTATGAGGAAGAGGTCTTTGAGCTGAATGTCACACCTAGTGACGAGGAAGGTAATGACATGGGTTGTGCTCTAGTCGTGAGGTGTCTTTGCATAACCTCAGCGGGATGAAAAGGAAGATTGGCAGAGGGAGAACATCTTCTACACTGTAAACAAATTTGCGTAAGATATAAATCTAACACAAATCAATCATAACAAATTTCCTCTCACTAGGAGAGGGTTTTATTACAATGGCAGACCTTACACTTCCGGGTATCGCAGTCGATTCCCCGTTAATTACATCAAAATTAAATACCTCTGATTAAAAGCTACTAAATAAAATAATAACGTAATTACATCTCTGAAATAAACAAGACCAAAATTCTAATTCTAAGTCTTCATCGACATCTTCAATCCGTCATGAGATAAATGCATAGCAGACTATCTTCATCGGAGATTTGCGAAATATGAAATAGGGGACGACGGATGGGAGAACCCCTCCAAAAGTCGGTTCCATTTGATCGAAAAGCACGAGTCATCACTGGAGCAAGAAACTCGTGGACGAGTCTTAAAACGAATCCTTGTTCTCTAGTCTCAAAAATGCGTTCGAATATCAAATCCATTTTTCGAGCAACTGATTATCAAAAGAGTTATCACTTTCAGTGATAGTGTCTAATTATGAGTTAGATATCGTCAGATTTCTTAAAATTTGATGATCATGGATAATTTTATAATGATTTTACCATTGGATTTGACCAAATCCATCAGATCTGGTCAATACGTAATAAATCTACCGTTGGATCTTATTACGATTTTGTATTATGACCATTTGACCAAAAGTCAATGATTCTATCGTTAGATTTGACCAGATTCATAAGATCTGGTCAGTACGTAATAAATCTACCGTTGGATCTTGTTACGATCTCACATGATGATCGTTTGACCAAAAGTCAACGATTCCACCGTTAGATTTGACCAGATTTATAAGATCTGATCAATACGTAATAAATCCACCATTAGATCTCGTTATGATCTCACACTATGATCATTTGACCAAAAGTCAATGATTCCACTGTTAGATTTGACCAGATTCATAAGATCTGGTCAATACGTAATAAATCCACCGTTAGATTTTATTACGATCTCACATTATGATCGTTTGACCAAAAGTCAACGATTCTACCATTGGATTTGACCACATTAATAAAATATGATCAATATGTGATAAATTCACCGTTAGATCTCATTATGATCTCACATTATGATCATTTCACCAAAAGTCAACAAGTACACCGTGAAAGAATTTCCAATCTCGAGGTTAAGGTCCAAACCCTCACTTGAGAGAGTGATGATCCAAACCCGCGAGGGAAACTCTAATTATCATTACATGAATATTTTGGGTATTATAGTTCGAAATTATTCTTCGAGTTTATAATTGCAACCCGTATGAGTATCGAATTCGTAGTTTGCAATCCGAGTGTACTAGGAGTTATGCCCAGGATCATACTCACGTGGCTGAACTATTTCTAAGTACGCAAGAGATTGGGTACGAGTCGTAACGCGTAATCCCAAATTGTAACCATAAATCCTACTTAGGAGGAGTCGTAGCTCTTATCCTAAGTGCATCTCTTTTAAGTAAGGGTCGTAACCTATATCCTAAAAGTCTTAATCCTAACCTATTCCTCTCGTCCACTTTTAAAAGAATATAAAAAATAAATAAAAAGTAGAAGAAAATAATAGCCAGAATCTCGGAGATACCCTAAAGTCTTTTTTAGAAGAGTCGGAGATATTTTCGGCAGAGCTCTCGTGTCAGAATTTTCGGATGCTTTGCAATGAGGACGGGTTTGCTATTTATAGATTTATGGTAGCGATTATAGAAGTTACAATCCTACGGTTCCCGTAAGGTTTTCATGAAATGAACGGTCGAGAGAGCTGCGTAAGTTTTCGTCTTCACGCGGATTGAGAAAGATTCTTCTCACGTATGTCATTCTTTTCTGATAACCGCCTAGGTGGCTAAGTATGTTTCTAGCCACCTAGGTGGATAAGTGTTTTTTCTATCCACCTAGGTGGATATGTATTTTTGTATCCACCTAGGTGGATAAGTATTTTTCTAGCCAGCTAAGTGGCTAGGTATATTTTCTATCCACCTAGGTGGATAAATATTTTTCTAGCCACCTAGGTGGATAAGTATTTTTATATCCGCCTAGGTGGCTAAGTATGTTTCTAGCCACCTAGGTGAATAAGTGTTTTTTCTATCCACCTAGGTGGATAAGTATTTTTCTATCCACCTATGTGGATAAGTATATTTCTAGCCAGCTAGGTGGCTAGGTATATTTTCTATCCACCTAGGTAACTACATATATTTTCTATCCACCTAGGTGGATAAGTATTTTTCTAGCCAGCTAGGTAGCTAGGTATATTTTCTATCCACCTAGGTGGATAAATATTTTTCTAGCCACCTAGGTAGATAAGTATTTTTCTAGCCAGCTAGGTGGCTAGGTATATTTTCTATCCACCTAGGTGGATGAGTATTTTTCTAGCCAACTAGGTAGCTAAGCATATTTTTCTAGCCACCTAGGTGGATAAGTATTTTCCTAGCCACCTAGGTGGATAAGTATATTTTTCTATCCAGCTAGGTGGATAAGTATTTTTCTATCTACCTAGGTGGATAAGTATTTTTCTAGTCAGCTAGGTGGCTAGGTATATTTTCTATCCACCCAGGTGGATAAGTATTTTTCTAGCCACCTACGTGACTACGTATATTTTCTATCCACCTAGGTGGATAAATATTTTTCTAGCTACCTAGGTGGATAAGTATTTTTCTAGCCAGCTAGGTGGCTAGGTATATTTTATATCCACCTAGGTGGATAAGTATTTTTCTATCCACCTAGGCGGATTAGTATTTTTCTAGCCACCTACGTGACTACGTATATTTTCTATCCACCTAGGTGGATAAGTATTTTTCTATCCACCCAGGTGGATAAGTATTTTTCTAAGTATTTTTATATCCACCTAGGTGGATAAGTATTTTTCTAGCCACTTAGGAAGCTAGGTATATTTTCTATCCACCTAGGTGGATAAGTATTTTTCTAGCCACCTATGTGACTACGTATATTTTCTATCCGCCTAGGTGGATAAGTATTTTTCTAGCCAGCTAGGTGGCTAGATATATTTTCTATCCACCTAGGTGGATAAATATTTTTCTAGCCACCTAGGTAGATAAGTATTTTTCTAGCCAGCGAGGTGGCTAGGTATATTTTCTATCCACCTAGGTGGATAAGTATTTTTCTATCCACCTAGGTGGATGAGTATTTTTCTAGCCAGTTAGGTGGCTAAGCATATTTTTCTACCAACCTAAGTGTCTGACATAGCTTAGGACTTTAAATCCTATTTAGAGTTGTATTTGTTAAAAAAGAAACTATAAATAGTCTCCTTTCCTAACTCCTTCTATTAATTTATTCTATCTGATTTTTTTAAGGCTAAGTGGAAGAAGAAAGAGTTTCAATTCCAAAATTTTCGAGTCAACAGTTGCCTCGATTTTTTATTAAATTTTTTTTTTTTTTTATAAAAAAAAAAACGAAAATCATAATAATAATAAAAAAAAATTGATAAAAATCGACATAAATTTTATTTCTTATTAGAATTTTATTACTGATTAATGATCGTGTTCTCTACGGAGATTCGATTCATTGAAATCTGACTAGTGATCCTATTCTCTACGGAGATTTGATCATTGAATTTTTTGAAAATTTTTTGGGTCCATCAGATGATCTGAGAGATTTTTCAGGAGATGAATTTTTTTATTTCGAGATTAATCAGACTGTAATTCCTATGGGAATACTGTATACTGATTTATGGTTATAGGATTTTCGATTCTTACGAGGACGCTCTCCAATTATCAAGATAAATCTCCTAAATTGGATTTGCAATTTTTACGAGAACGCTCTCCATCTACTAAAATGAATCTCCTAAATCTCTTAGACGATCCGGTTAAAATTTATGAACCTTAATAAATCGATAACAACAATTATGAAATTGATTCTCTATTGACCATTGATCTCGATGTAGATTGGGCAGTCAAAATTAGATCCAAAAGATCTACTTTGGCTACCCGGGCAGATATAACTGATTTCAGGTTGTTTGCAGAGATCGAAACATTCCTAAAAATATTTTCTAAAAATCAACAAAAATTATGAGGTTGATTTTATTTTGACCATCGATCTCGATGTAGATCGGGTGGTCAAAATTAAATCTAAAAGATCTACTTTGGCTACTCAGGCAGATCTGACTCATTTCAGGTTGTTTACAGAGATCGAAACGTTCCTAAAAATATTTTCTAAAAATCAACAAAAATTATGAGGTTGATTTTATATTGACCATGGATCTCGATGTAGATTGGGTGATCAAAATTAAATCCGAAAGATCTACTTTGGCTACCCGGGCAGATCTGACTAATTTCAGGTTGTTTACAGAGATCGAAACATTCCTAAAAATATTTTCTAAAAATCAACAAAAATTATGAGGTTGATTTTATATTGTCCATCGATCTTGATGTAGATTGGGTGATCGAAATTAAATCCGAAAGATCTACTTTGGCTACCCGGGCAGATCTGACTTATTTCAGGTTGTTTACAGAGATCGAAACGTTCCTAAAAGTATTTTCTAAAAATCAACAAAAATTATGAGGTTGATTTTATATTGACCATTGATCTCGATGTAGATCGGGTGGTCGAAATTAAATCCGAAAGATCTACTTTGGCTACCCGGGCATATCTGACTGATTTTGGGATGTTTACAGAGATCAAAACGTCCTTAAAAATATTTTCTAAAAATCAATGAAAATTATAAGGTTGATTTTATATTGACCATCGATCTCAATGCAGATCGGATGGTCAAATTTAAATCCAAAAGATCTACTTTGGCTACCTTGGCAGATCTGACTGATTTCAAGGTGTTTACAGATATCAAAATGTCCCTAAAAAAATTTTCTAAAAAATCAACAAAAATTATGAGGTTGATTTTATATTGACCATCGATCTCGATGCAGATCGGGTGGTCGAAATTAAATCTGAAAGTTCTCCTTTGGCTACCTGGGCAGATCTGACTGATTTTGGAATGTTTACAGACATTGAAATGTCCCTAAAAATATTTTTTTTTTTAAATCAACAAAAATTATGAGGTTGATTTTATATTGACCATCAACATCAATGCAGATCAGGTGGTCGAAATTAAATCCGAAAGATCTACTTTGGCTACCCAGGCAAATCTGACTGATTTCAGGTTGTTTACAGAGATCGAAACGTTCCTAAAAATATTTCCTAAAAATCAACGAAAATTATGAGGTTGATTTTATATTGACCATCGATCTTGATGTCAATAAAACAACATAATTCAAATGGATTTTGAAATGTAATCTAACTCCCCTTTTTATTTATTTATTCATTTTCACAGATTTCCTCTTATTAATCATGTCAAAAGAGAAATCTTCTAATTGTAAAGCTGATCGAATTAGAAGATCGGGTGATATCGGGAATGATTTCTCTGGGATATCCTTGCGAAGACAACTTCCTTGTTATAGCCCTGACGTAGCTCATAGAAGACATCATGCATCACCAACCATCGAGTGGTGGACGAGTCTAAGCAGATCATTGAAGTTTGGGAGTTTAGGGTCACATCTTTCTAAACCCCGGCAAGAGGATGGTATTGATTTAATGATTTTGAAACTAGGTCGTGTTTTTTTATCGAATGAAGAATTCCATAGCCCACAATCCTTTCATACCTTTGCTTAGAGGTTCATAGATAAAGAGTCAGGTGTCAGATGGGGTGACAGTTTTCGTTTAAGAGGAGCAGCATCGACTAACTTAAGTTTTCACCTCTGGGTCGTACAATTGTTATCAGAGTTTCGCAGCGAATTGAAAAGATGTAAGTTGTTGACAGCAGTTGTGTGTGCACGGGGGCAATATGACAGTAGTAAAAATATGATGCACGCTCTAATTGAAGCCTTTTGTCCACTTTCTAACTCTTGGATCTTTCCTTGGGGGGAAGCTGGTATAACACTGGAGGAATTATTCCGTATTAGTGGTCTACCGCTTACAGGCTTTATGTACGATGAGTGCCTTCCTGAGAATAATCTTCTATATGGAATACAGGAAGACGGAGAGACACCATTCTATAAGCCTAAAACACTTTAACTTGTTTGAAATTTTCGACCAAATTGTAAGGGAAATCGTAAAGAATAATCCTAATGTGAAAAAGAGAAATGTAAATCATGGACAATGAATGTCTTACTTTCTAGATTTTTATGATCAGAGCGGCAACATTATCCACCCTTTTACTTCAAAAAGGGATGTTCTTCAAGTAGTCCGAATTGAAAAGAAGTCATCGCTAATGATTAGTCGCGGGACTTATTTCTCGGCTTTTTTAGCACTTTTCTTAAGCAGGTTCGCACTTTCGACTCAGGAAAAAAGTGTCCGTGCCGAAACGTTCATAATAGCAGGGGAGATGGCAAATTGAGCTACTTATGCTGTCGGTCCAGTCATCCTTTGCTAGCATATTTTACGGCTTTGACCGATTAAAGAAGTGTAGCGATCCAGGGAATTCGAAAGCTCATTTCCCTATTCATTATTTCTTTGGATGGGTGGGAGCCCATTTTCCTTCCACTTATAATTGGAGGGAGTTTGAACTTAGGCCAAGAATCCCCTTCTTACTGAGTATTTTGGAGCGGGCAGCCGGTGCTCATAGTTTGAAAGGAGCTCAAGATTTAATGCGGAATCCCCGATCGTTCAAGTTTCGACCATTTGGGCATTTCTTACCAGACAATGACCAACTTTCGTGGGAAGATCAAGCTAATCTAGGCAGAGATACCTCTGTGTTTCCCATCAAAATCCTTCACTATTTTTTGAGCTTACGACAAAATTTATTGCCATTACGTCTTGGCAACCATAAATTGCTCGTACCATATTATCCAGTCCGATATACTCGACAATTAGGTTATGATCAAATTATTCCCCCGGCCCCTCTTTCTTTGGATGCACGCAAGATATTCTTGTGATTGGTTAGTGACGACATTCAATACATATAGTGCACGAGGAACTAAGTCGTGTTTTACGACTCGCCCTGCTCATGTTTCTGGTCGTACTTCCTTAATGTGGTGCTATTGGTGGCATGCGAATACCAATGTTTATTTTTCCAAGAGATTATTAGAGCTAGCTCCTAATAAACAAGATGGTGACGTTGCGAAACTCAATGCACTTTTGCACATTCCCTCTGAATTTTTTACTGATATTTTTCGAGAGGCGTGGCCTATGAAGACGTCTTTTGCGAGAAGTCCTGGGAATATTAGTGTCTTCAACTGTTCTTCATGCGTTGGTTTTGACAAGCCATACACGATTTTCGAAGATAAGTGTGATGAGGTAGAAAAGTCCTCTTCCAATGTATCTGGGAAATGGGTCCTGTCACCAAAAAGAGGGGAGAACAACAAAAAGCCAAAATCGGTGGTACATAACGGTAGGAGAGGTGAGGGTATCTTATCATCTTATGCAATTTCAAAAGCTCGAGGAGCCTCTGTAAGTCCTTCAAGGGGATATTATGTTCTGCTCCTACCCAATCAGAATCAAGAGCATATGGCTGAAAGTTCAATTGTTCCTTCTCCTGATGCTTTTCTTGCGGAGTTAGAAATCGTTCCCACGACCTCACACTTTTCTAACATGGGTAAATTTATCTTCTTTTTTTTTTTTAATTTAAAAAGAACTTTGTTGATGTTAATAAACGATATTTTGTATCAGGAAATCTTCCAACGCCAGATGGGCGTATCGAAGAAGAAATCACTACTACAAATATGCATGACCAACAAGAGTTGATGGACGATTTACTCAGAACTGAAGATATGGCCGATGATTCGTTTCTTACAAATATTGGGGTTGGAAAATACCTCAATGATCAAGAATTTGAGTTTGGGATTCCTCCTCACATCACTGGAACCAGCGAGACTACGGGGTTAGAAAAACCACATAGTGATCGGGGTAATTGTTCCATTTCGGGTAATAAGACTATGAAGGTATTCAGGAAAGAGAATAGTAACAATGATGGGTCAGACGCTAGCCATTTGTGTTCTTCTGAGGAGTATTCCTCTTCTGAAGAAGATGCACAAATTTCAGAGATACCTTTGACAGTTACCTTTGCTGAATCTCAATTAAAGATCCCATCAACCATTGAGGTCATTTCGCGGGAGAAAGTTAATTTCATCTTGCCCCCAAGACTTGACTCACAGGCCTCGACCATTTCTCCTACACCCATTATAGCAGAGTCACCCAACGAGCAATTTTCAAGGGATGACCCATTATCTGGACCAAAACCTTCTTTAGTGACAATGAATATGGACGTTATTCCCTTTAATCCTTCGGATCTATCCGTGTCAACTATCCTCGCCTCATCTAGCGAAGTTTCTTCAAAGAGTGAGTTTTCATCTTATTATTTACAATTATACATCTATTATTATTTTATTATATATATATATATATATATATATATATATATTCGTAGATGTTGAAGACTTGATCAATAAGCCTATCCTATCGGCCTTTAAAAGGCATCGAATAAGGAGTCATCTGAAGAATATTGTCGAACTTCTGAAGGGAGTCCTCCCTTATGTGGAGAATGAAGATGATTTTACACTAATGGAGCAAGATTTATATGTAGCATGTGATGAGATCTCCATAATTGGCGGTGATGATCTGTCATCTGAAGTTAAATATATTCTGGATTTATCTCAAAAAATAAAGAAAAGCGAGTTGTGGGCTTCTGAAGAGGCTATCAAGAGTGAGATTGCGAAGGAACTGTAAAAAATTGAAGATCATAATACAATTAGTTTTGCTATGACAAACAAATTGTGTGATATCACAACTCTTGAAGAAACCATGAAGGTTCGAATTGAGAAGACAAACATTCTGAGGCTTGAACTTGAGGAGCTTGAAAAGGGTATTGCCAATTTAAGACAAACTTTGGTGGCCAATTCTGAGCTGGTTAAGAAGGATCAACGATTCTTAGGAGATCTGGAGGAAAAGAAGAATCATCTGCTGGTTAGACAAGAAGGAATAGGAGCTGAGAAAGATAAACGACTTTCAATTTTGCGTCAATTCATGACTAAGATGCCGCGATAGATTCATTAGGCAAATTTGACAAATAAGAGTCATGTTTATTTCACAAATTCTTTTGATTGGTTGAATTTCATATTTGTTATACATTTTCCCATTCCTTGAATAATTAATACATATATATATATATCAAATTTTGAATTAAGTCAACTTTTATTGTTTCATTCCTTACGCAGTTTATCCTCATGTGAGCAGGAGATAACATATAAACATACCTATATTGTTTACATTACCAATGTACCTAAGTACAAACCTTACGCAATTTATCCTCGTGCGAGTAGGAGATAACATATAAACATACCTATGCTGTTTACATTAACAATGTACCTAAGTACAAACCTTACGCAGTTTATCCTCATGCGAGTAGGAGATAACATATAAACACACCTATGGGTAGTATCGCTTTAGAAAGCGACCATTAATAGGAGGAGATTCATTTCCTTCTGCATCAACCAATATATAAGCGTCATTTGAATAGACAGTTTCTATTACAAAAGGTCCTTCCCATTTAGGCTCAAATTTCTCTAGAGTTTTCCGGGTAACAATCATAGGGCGACGAACAGTAAGGACCAGGTCCCCTTTCTTAAAGGATCGTTGCTTCACCTTTTTTTCGAATGAATTTGACATGCGAGCACGATATGCCTCCAAGCTTTGCTAGGCTTTGAGCCTACGCTCATCCAAGGCTTCCAGTTCTGAGAACCTGAGTGCGACATTTTGCTCTTTGGTGAGATTGTGACTTAATGCTACTCTTAAAGAAGGAATCTGGACCTCTAAGGGTAATAATGCTTCACCTCCAAATACTAATGCATATGGAGTGGCCTGTGTAGGAGTACGATGAGTCATTCTGTAAGCCCATAAGGCTTCCTGTAATCTTTCATGCCAGTCACGTTTATTTTTAGCAACTGTCTTTTTCAATAATTTGACCAATGTCTTGTTAAAAACTTCCGCCAAGCCATTTGCAGATGGGTTGTATATCGTAGAGCAACATTGTTTTATTTGATACTTAGCGCAAAACTTGTTTATCACTTTATTCTTGAATGGTGTGTCGTTATCATTAACGATACGAGAATGAATCCCGTACCGGTAAATGATATGTGTACGTATGAAGTCTGCAACTGTGTTGGCTTTAACCTCTTTGAGTGCTACTGCTTCTGCCCATTTCGAAAAATAATCGGTTGCAGTTAATATAAACTTATGTCCAACAGATGATGGGGGGTGTATTGGACCTATGATGTCCATACCCCATTCTTCAAAAGGCCATGACGTGACCGTAGGGTGTAAGGGTTCTGGTGGACGGTGAATGAAATCAGCGTGGATCTGGCAAACCCGACATCTTTTAGCGAAATCTATACAATCATTCACCATAGTCGACCAATAGTAGCCTAAATGTTTCAATCGGGTATGTAGCTTAGGGCCTGATTGATGTGCTCCACAAATACCGACATGTACTTCTTGCATGGCTTGTTGAGCTTCTTCAGTTGAAAGACATCTTAATAGGATATTATCAAACGATCTCTTATATAGAGTATCATTGAAATATACAAATCGACTCGCCCTTCGACGAATTTCAGCTTTGTGGCGTGCCTCGTAAGGCAGTCTTCCATGTTGAAGATATTCTATAAGTTCTTGCCTCCAATCTAGTTTCTCAACTTCAAAAGCGGATATAATATTGACCGAATTTGTCTGTTCGATTTGGCATCTCCTCATGATGGAAGGTAAGGCCTTTTCCCTACGACTCTTATTTCAACAACTTCATCATTTTCACAAGCCAGAGATGCTGCAAGTTTTGCGAGAGCATCAACTTGATTATTTTGACTTCGTGGGATATGCATAATCCGTATATTCTCGAACTATGGAAGGAGTTCTTGGATCTTCTGATGATATGGTATTAATTCTGTTTTTCTAACTGCATAAGATCCTTATAACTGTCTTATGACAAGCTGAGAATCCCCAAATACATCAAGGGTGTAAATGGCCATGTCTAAAGCTAATTCTAAACCAATGACTAATGCCTCATATTCGGCAACATTATTAGATAGGGATTCTGTTAATGTGAAGGAATATGGAAGCAACCCATTACTTGATGTAACAAATACAATTCCAGCGCCTGCTCCTGCCGCTTGAGAAGCTCCATCAAAATATAATTTCCATCTTTGTGTTATTTCAGCATAATATACTTCTTCATCTGGTAGGTCTTCGGATAACGGTAAATTCCCCGGAATCGGATGAGCGGCTAGAAAATCGGCTAGGGCTTGCCCTTTTACAACTTTCTGTTGTACAAAAGTTATGTCAAACTCTGACAAGAGTAAGGACCATTTAGCAAGTCTCCCTGACAAAACTGGTTTTGTCATGAGAAATTTTAACAGATCCGCTCTACTTATCAAACGGATTGACTGATCTAGCAAATAACGTCGTAGCTTTTGCGAGGCAAAGACAAGAGCTAAGCAATTCTTTTCGATAAATGAGTAATTTCCTTCGGCCCCTACGAGTGTTCGGCTGAGGTAATATAGGGCGTTTTCCTTACCGTCTTCGTTCTCCTGAGCTAACAAAGCCCCAAGCGAGTTATCCATGACTGCTATATATAGGATTAAATGTTTCCCTTTAATAGAAGCAGTCAAGACTGGTGGATGCAATAAATATTCTTTCAAACTATCGAAAGCCCTTTGACAATCTTCATTCCATTCGAATGGGATTCCTTTCTTCATCAGACTAGAGAATGGATGACATCGTCCTGAAAGATTTAATATGAAGCGTTAGATATATGCGAGTCTTCCCTGTAGTCCTTTTAATTGACGAATGTTCTTTGGAGGTGGCATTTCTATGATGGCCTTGGTTTTCGCTGGATCAACTTGTATACCTCCATGTTGAACAACAAATCCAACTTCCCTGACGTGACTCCGAAAGCGCATTTTAGTGGATTCATTTTCAAATTGTACTTTCGGAGTTTACAAAATACTTGATATAGGTGGGCCAAGTGATCACCTCTATTCTTTGATTTTACTACGAGGTCATCTACATAGCATTCGACTGTTTCGTGCAGTAATTCCTTAAATATCTTCGTCATTGCACGTTGATAAGTAGCTCCAGCATTTTTTAATCCAAATGGCATGACTCTATAGCAAAAGATCCCCCTTGGGGTTCGGAAAGCTGTTAGTTCTTCATCTCCAGATGCCATTCGTATTTGGTTGTATCCAAAGTATCCATCCATGAAGGACATTGCTTCACAACCGACAATGGAATCAATCAAAAGTTCTGAAATAGGCAAGGGGAATCCATCCTTGGGACATGCTGCATTGAGATCTCTGAAATCAACACATACCCTAATTTGACCATTCTTCTTCTTGACCGGGACTACGTTAGCAACCCATGTCGGATATTTGACTTCACGGATTAAGTCGGCATTGACTAACTTGTCGATTTCTCCTTCTACCTTTACGGTTATATCTGGATGAAGTCGCCTTTGAGCTTGTTTAACGGGTTTGATGTCAGGATTGACAGCTAATTTATGAGCGGCATTTTTGACATCTAACCCTGGTATATCATGATATGTCCATGCAAACACATCTTGATTCTTCTTTAAAAAAATCGGCATAAGTTGTTAATTCCTCTGCAAAGAGTGCGGCACTCACATAAGTAATCTGAGGATCTTCAAGAGTTCCCAAGTTGACCTCTTGTAGGTCGTCAAAGGTGGTTTGTATTCCTTCTTCAAACTGATGAGGAGCGGGAATAGGCTCTTCCGAGGCTGGGATAGAGATCATATAGGATCCGAGATATTTTGTGGGAATCACTGTAGGCCTGTGCCCGAGACGACCTTTTAATGGATGTAAATACCCATCGTTATAGGCTGCCTGTTTCTGTGCACGAGATGGTATCGCATCAAAAGGTGCAACCATTCCTATTCCGTCTTTTAGACCTCCTCCTTTCGAGAGATCATATCCCATTTTTTTCATCATATTCGCAGCCTTTTTGCTGTATCGTGTAAATTGAAGAGGTTCTTTCAAATCCTTATAATCTGACTGATGGGTACCGAATCAACTTGGGTGAGTAGTTTGGTGAAAGAGTTCAGTAGAGGGGAACTAGGTTTCAAGTTTTGGGATAAGTTTTTAACAATTTTGATACGAGAGTTGGCTTTTGGAGGGATTGTTTTCTTATTTAGAATGATTTTTCTCCGAGGTTGGGAACAAGGAGCTGAGATGATGGGTATATAGGTTTCCTTCGGGGTTTTAAAGGAAACAAATTTCTTTTTAGATCGATTTCTTTTAAAAGGGATAGTTTCCTTAACATGAGTTTTAGAACTTGCCTCCTGTGAGCTTTGTCTAGGTGGCGAGGACTCTGATAATGGTGAGTACTCATCTAATAACTCGAAGGCACTAGTATGTGTAGATGAAGTAGATATTTCGTATAATATTGCATCAACAAAATGAGCTTCATCTGGGTGGAAGGGTTGCGGATCAGCTGCTACCCGTTTTTTCTCGCCATTATGAAAATATTTAAAACATTGATGGAGTGTGGATGGAACAACTTCACATTGATGTAACCAGTGTCTTCCCAACAACACATTATATGATGTATTATCATCGATCATATGGAACTTGATCTTAGAGGAAAGTTCTTCGATATCTAATCGTAAGTGAATAGATCCTAAGGTTCCTTGTTTATTTTGATTGAAACCTTGAATCATGAGGGTACTGGGTGAGAGGTCTTTAACTGTTCGTCCCACTTATGTGACACATGTAGTGGTAATAAATTTACAGCAGACCCCCCATCTATCATAAGTCTCGCAAGGCGAACGTCTTCAAGTAGACCCGATATAAAGAGGGGTCTATTGTGTGACTTAAGTTTGGTTTCAAGATCATCATCAGGAAATGTGATCGTACAGACTAAGTCTTCCAAACTAGTCTCCACCTGACAAACTTCCTCGATGGACTTGTCTAGGTTAGAGAGAGTTTTTATCAGCCTTTTCCTTAAACTACTAGATAAACAAAGCGCATCATACACAGAAAGCAAAGCAGGCACTTTCTTTAAATGAGAGAGTACATCATAATTTACATCAGGATTTTCTTTTTCTTTGCCTTTCTTAGTATTCTTGGAGTTTTTGTCGAATAACGACGTTTCTCCTTGCTTAGTTGTTTTATCGGCACCTTCTGCATCCTTGGGTGGTGATACAGTTTCTGTAGACGGAACATGATGATTCTTTGGCTTACGTCGATAAGGTATAACTGGGCGATCGGTACGTTGCTCTATAGCATCTACCTCTTCAATCTGAGTCATGTTGCAAGGAGCAACATTATTAGATTCAACTGGCTCTTTTTTTCGTGGAATAACCACTTTATGCCAACCTTCATTATCAGACAAGTTGCCTTCAGAAGCATCCGGTGAAGATGAGCAGTTAATGACATCCTTCATGCGAATATCTTTAATCTGACTCTTGTTAACATCGATCTGAGATTTTGATTCTTTCTGTTGGGCTTTGTCATCGCTATCAACAACGTCTGGTTCTTGTTGGTTCCTGAACATTTTAGAACATTCGAGAGGTATGTAATCTCCTAACGTGAGTGACTGTAATTCTTCCATTTCCACTTCGGATGATGACGATGAAAAGGAAATTATCATCGGTTCAAGTTTCATCTTCTGTACTTTCTCCGACAATTTCATAGGTTCCGGTTGAATCTTCTTTCCTTTCTCCCGTTCTCTACGATCCTTCAGCATTTGGAGTGTAGTATAATTCGAAGGAGTCTTTTTTATTTCTCTTTTTACCCTCTCCACAGATTTCTTTAAATTTGCAGTTGTTTCTAATGGAACTTCGACTTTGGGCGTTCTCTTCTTCTTGGGAATCACATGCCAACTCCCTTCCTCAGAATCAGGCGATTCTGCCATATATGACTCTTGCCAATTAAACTCGCGTCGCTTACCTTGAGCTTCTTCTATAAAGGACTTGGTCCCATTACGGGAGAGAAGTTTTCTTTTTCCATAAGTCTTTGATTCCTGCTTGTTGTATTTGTGCTTGCCGCCTATTATATGCTAGCGCCTTTTCCCATGGATCATCTTGCAAAGGAATTATACCTGACGGACGAGGTGTCGGTGCATCTTGTAAAGGGATTGAACCTAACGGACGAGGTGGTGGTGGTGTTTTCCTCCATTCTCGGGTATCATCGTCAATCCATCCTGATGTGCCTCCAATAACAAGATGTTGATAATCGGGTAAGCCATTTTTCTGCATCAGTTCTTTCAAGAAACAAGTTACTTCACTTTCTATCAGTACTTTCTTATTTCGGGCAGTATCCCTCTATTTCCATTCTCTCTTCCTGCGCCGGCTAATATAGTGGGCAGGGCCTACTTCATCCTCGGATAACGACGAATCAGAGTCCTTGCAGGTTGGAATGAACTCATGAAGTTCCGGAAGTGTATAGTTCGGATTTTTTTCAAGGATAGGAACTGGTGGAAAACCCCCGAAGGTGATCATATTTGTCGTGGCAATGCTATCATTGTCTTGTTTAGGAGATTCTGGAGTAAAAGTAATGTCTCCAGAATCAAGAAGACTCTTGACCTTATCTTTAAATATGAAACAATCTTTCAACGTGTCCTAACACACGATGATATTTACAGTATAGTGGATCATCTGTTTTATTTTGCTCTTGTGTCTGCGGATTCAGTAGTATAATCCTAATCCAATGACGTCATCGAAGATGCCCTCGACGTCTTCATTTTTAAATGAATACTTTTTATCTTTCCTTTCTTTCAGAGATTGGCCCTTAGACCAGCTTGATCTCTGAGGGGGTGGAAAACTACTATTGGCTCCACCTGCTTTGTTTGATCGATTGTTTCTGGATTCTTCTATTCGCTTGGTTACAGTGAATGGATTACGATCTCTGGTGCCGATTGCTATTGTTGTCGGATAAGATGTAGATGTTTCTGTCCTTCGTTCTGTTCCTCTGGGAGAATCCTTTCGATTTCCCCTTGAGTTTAAGCCGATGAAACCTTCTAGTTCTGAAGTTCGTGTAGCAAGATCTTCGAAACTCATGGAATGTCCATAGTAAGGGACTGCTAATTCTTGTCTCATACCAACCAGGCACGTTTGTACTGCTTCTTCTTCTTCAAACTTGTGCTTGCAATGGATGCTAAGGCTTCTCCATCGCATAATGTACTCGACGACCCTTTCGTTTGGTCTTTGCTTCAATTGTGATAACTCGGCGACCCCTACGGATCTCTGAGTACTAAAGAATCTCTTCAAGAATGCCTCTTCCATCTCTTTCCAGGTCGATATTGACTCGGGTGGAAGCTTCTTGTACCATGTGAATGCAGCTCCCTTAAGAGTCTGCACAAATTGTCGCAAAAGCAAAGCGTCGCATTTTGAAGTGTCACCACAAGCTGAGAGGAAGTGGGCCAAATGTTTAAGTGGGGCACCACTGCCGCTATACTGGGAGAACTTTGGTTGTCTGTACTCAGGTGGAAACGGGACTTCATCAATTTCTGGCGGATATGGCTTGCGATATGTCTGGGAGCTATCCGACACTTTCCGATAACCTTTAAGATTCTCGAAAATTAGGCTCTGTGATTTGTTAAGGGATATATTTTCTTCAGTATCTTTTCGATTTTTCTCTCTCAATCAGCACAGCTATTTGTGCATCACGAGCTGCGATTGTTTGACTCATCTGTTCTAGTTGTTCAAGGATGTTGACACTTTCTTCTGTTGTCAAAACCATCACTGGAAGTACCATAGGGATGTCCGAAGTCACTAATCCGACGGATGATCCATCGAGATTGGATTGAAGGGAGCTCGAGGAACGAGGGGTGATGGGTGATGAAGAAATAATCCGGACATGTGATTTAGTCAGGTTGGCTATCTCAAGTGATTGCGAGGAATTCATCGGATATGACTGATTAGACCTCGGAGTTCCTGGTGGACTCACCGACGCTGATTGCGATCGAACCTCGGGGAATTCAAGGGTATTAGAAACATTACCTAAGACCACAGGAATTTGTGCTGCTCTCTGACTACGAAGCCTTACGTTTCCTTGCTTCCCAGAAAAAGTTGAACCCGAGGCACACGAAGTGGGTCGAGTACCTTCAAGGGTTTACATTCGTGTTGAAACGTAAGGCCGGTGCCGAGAACAAGGCGCCTGATGCAGTTAGTCGCCGAGTGGCGACTTTGCAGTCTATGAGCACTGAGGTCATCGGATTTGAGCAGTTGAAATAAGATTATCCTGATTGCCCAGATTTCGGGGCAGAATATACTGCTTTCCTTAAAAATCCAAACAACATTAACTCTGAGTATACCTTGCTGGATGGGTATTTGTTCAAAGGAAATCGTTTGTGTATCCCTCGTACTTCATTGTGTGACTTCCTCATCTGGGAGTTACATGCCGGAGGGATTGCCAGACATTTTGGGCGCGATAAAACCAGTGCGGTCGTTGAGGATAGGTTTTATTGGCCTAGCCTTGTGAGAGATGTCTCTAGGGTCATAAAATAATGTCGTACATGCCAAGTTGCAAAGCTTATTAAGCATAATACCGGTTTGTACACCCCTTTACCCGTGTCGCACACCCCGTGGCAAGACATCTCCATGAATTTCATGCTCGGACTTCAAAAGACTCAGCAGAAGCACAATTCCATTTTTGTGGTAGTGGATCGCTTTTCAAAGATGGCCCACTTCCTACCTTGCTCTAAAACCTCCGATACGGCTCACATAGCCAAATTATTTTTCTGAGAGGTTGTGCGTCTACATGGGTTACTCAGGAGGATTGTGTCGAATTGGGATGTAAAGTTTACCAGTTATTTCTGAAAAACTTTATGGCACAAGATGGGTGCCATGCTCTAATTTTTTTCGGCCTATCGTCCTCAAACAGATGGCTAGACGGAGTCCACCAATAGGAGCTTAGGTAATCTTCTCTGTTGTCTTGTTGGTGGTCACCCTAGGACGTGGGATTCTACCTTGCCTATAGCCGAGTTTGCATACAACAATTCAGTCAATAGGTCCCTAGGCATGAGTCCTTTTGAGGTCGTACTTGGTCATAGGCTTAGAACACCCATCGATCTCGTCCCCATGTCTGCATCCCATCGAGTTTCCGAGTCAGCCAATGCATTTGTACAGCATATACATGAATTGCATGCCGAAATTAGAAAAGGAATTAATGCAAGCAATGAACAATACAAAATATCTGTGGATGCACATAGGCGTTTCAAGGAATTTCAGGTAGGAGATTACGTAATGGTTCGGGTTAGACCTGAGCGGTTCCCAATGGGAGCCGCAAAAAAACTTCAAGCCTGCGGCGCTGGACCTTTTAGAGTGGTGGCAAGGAGCGGGCCTAATGCATATGTTCTCGAGCTTCCACCGGATATAGGGGTCAGCTCTACGTTCAATGTGGAAAACCTAGTTCCTTCTTTTGCCCCAGCCTCACCCCCTCACAACCCCTTTCCAGCAACCCCGAGCCCAAATGCCAGCCCCACCCCCTCACAACCCCTTTCCAGCAGCCCCGAGCCCAAATGCCACCCCACCCCCTCACAACCCCTTTCCAGCAGCCCCGAGCCCAAAAAACTTCAAGCCTGCGGCGCTGGACCTTTTAGAGTGGTGGCAAGGAGCAGGCCTAATGCATATGTTCTCGAGCTTCCACCGGATATAGGGGTCAGCTCTACGTTCAATGTGGAAAACCTAGTTTCTTCTTTGGCCCTAGCCTCACCCCCTCACAACCCCTTTCCAGCAACCCCGAGCCCAAATGCCAGCCCCACCCCCTCACAACCCCTTTCCAGCAGCCCCGAGCCCAAATGCCAACCCCACCCCCTCACAACCCCTTTCCAGCAGCCCCGAGCCCAAATGCCAACCCCACCTTGCAACCCCTACCATTCTCTTCCCCACGCAAGCAACGCAGAGATGAGATCGAAGGGATATTAGATGATTTGGCGATATCCACCCATGGGGGCGGATTTCAAAAGTACTTGGTCAAGTGGTTGGGGAAGCCGGACTCCGAGAACTCATGGTTAGCTGAAGACGAGGTTCGACGCCTGGACCCCGATATGCTCGATTACTATCACGATGCCACTTCATTGGTAATGAAGCCTTTTCAGCCCGGGAGAATTGACGGGGGCGCCGACATCGTAGACATCGGATATGGACCTTGTCACGTGTACTGACGTCGAAAGAAGCGGAATGGAAATCAGGATTAGGCAAAAGATGAAATTTTGGCGATTTGGAGGAATACTACAAATTCGATCGATCGAATTGCATATTCGATCGAACTATGTCGACAGAAAACACTAGTTCTGGAGTGACATATATATATATATATATATATATATATATATATATATATATATATATATATATATATAATTTGATTGATCAAATTGTATATTCGATCGATCAAACTGAAGAATTCCAACGGCGATATATTGATATATATGTTTTGATCGATCGAGTATAAATTCGATCGATCGAGTTTCACTTTCAATCAATCGAAATTGCGCAGAGTAATTTTAATTTTAATTTCGAACTTGAGTTTTAGGGGCTTATTTGTCTTTTATTTAGTATTTTTTTTAGCGTTTTCGTTCATTATAAGACCTCCTATATAAGGTCCTTAAGAAAAACATTGTAATTAGTTTTTTATCAATAAATAAAAGAGCTTTTGCTTTTGGAACTTGAGATGAGTTTCTTCCCGAGAAGGGTTTGTTGAGAAGCCGAGGGTGTGAAGCCCAAAATCTATATCCCGATAAGGGTTTGGTGTGAAGCCAAGGGTATGAAGCCCACAATCGATCATCTTCTATTTTATCCCTTTTAATCTATCTTCCCTGCTTTAAATCTAAAACCCTAAATCTGTCATATCTCTTTAAAACCCGAAATCCTAAAACCCTAGTTTTTCCCTAAGCCATTGAATCGATCCGATTCAACAACCGTAGCTTCCATCAGACTATTAAACCCAACCGTATCAAAATAACCAGAAAACCAGAGATTCCATCAATTGCATTGTGAGCGCCCTAATCTGGAAAACCTAGAGTTCTATCTCTAGGACCGATTTGTATCGCTATTCTAACGGTTCTAGCGCAAGGCTGAACTCTGCCCGAACCGAACATGATCTTTTCGACAAGCAATTAATCATCGCATTTACGTAGTTTGGGGTTTTGTCCTGCGTCAGAAGTCTTTAGGGGAAAATTTGGGAATGATCTCAAAGACCCAACCCTACCTAATTTGACCCAAAAAATTTATGGACCATTAAAATCGTCCTAATGCTGCCCCCCTTAGTCAATTGTAATTAATAACCTCTATATAGGTTTATAAATAAATACTTAAAAAAAAATGAAAATAATGTCTACTGCCTTTTGGATGACCATTTGTCAGAAACCCAGAGTGTACCCTTAGGTTCCAGACGCATTGGTGTAGTCCATATAATCGTGCAATGGACCATTTAATTATAAACAGCTAACAGCCTCTCTTTCAAAATTAAAACACTTTAAACCTTAGGATAACATTTAATTAGGGATATTTTTCCATCCCTCACGTGTTTTGTATGAAACAAGTCTAACATGGACGCGTTGGTGATATCCATTTAACTATCACGCGTTTTGTATGAAACAAGTCTAACATGGACGCGTTGGCGATGTCCATCTTCGTGGATTCTTTAAATTGTTATTTTTATTTACCAAAAATCATTAAATTAATGTTTCTAACATACTGAAACTTGTATGAGTCTGAATTCAATGAAATGAAAGACATTCTTGGGGTTTTCTGACTCCTTGGACACGTTGGAAGTATTGGTTCACTGAATTGGGACTTGTTTATTGAAGGATTATTCCATACCCAGTGTGTGCTTACTGAATTCTAACGAACTTCATGTTCTTTCAGAAACCTGTGTTATGAGTTGATTAATGAAAATAAATGGTCACATTTATTTAGATTCAGCACGTTTAATTCCCTCATTCTCACATAGGGTTTATATATAGGAGATGGATACATGCATTCCGGATAAAACCCAAATTTCTATGCAAACTTATGTTTCCTCTCTTTTCCATTAGATTAAAAAATCTCAAGAACTACTATATTTTAGATAATCCTTGATCATTGTAAAATATTGATTTAAAATTAGGTCGCACATGACTGTATGCTATTATATATGTATAGAGACCAGCTGGGCACCATGTGGCACCCATCATGGGAATTAGGTGCCACGGCAACTTGGACAAGATCGATCAGGTACCAGTACCACCCAAAAAAATTTGGGTATGATTCAATGCATATCCATGGTGAAAATGTAGTCAAAGGTGCTCAAATTTAATGCACCAAGTTGTGTGGGTGTTCTCTACCTTTGACCCATAAAATGAAGGGAAAAAAGTTCAAAAAAATTAGTTTTTCGTTTAAATTAGGTGCCATATGACTGATCAATCCAAAACAGGTGTTGTTTTGGGTTGATCTTGCCATGTGGCATGTGATCTAGCATCCAGGTTCAGCCCTCCATGGTTGCATATGGATGTATATCCCCTTCACTCATATATATATTTTTATAATTATATGTATATATTTTTATAACTGTGTGTGTGTATATATATATATATATATAATTTTGTAGGTAATTGTGTGTGTATAATTACCACTAAATAGTTGCTTGTGCAAGGAAATGTTCCTATACATGCAAATGGCTTTTAGAATTCATTTAAGCTATTAACATATCATGTAAAGCACAAGCATACCTTAAGATCATGATAAGAATTTGCTAAGCTACTTTTTATGCTGTATATGCGTTGTACCGGTTGTATAAGGAATATGAGTACAAGTTTTGTATATGTGTTGTACCGGTTGTATAAGGAATATGAGTACAAGATATGTAAGAAGCTTAAGCCTCCGCCTTTATGTGAATCCGCTCATGATCTCTCCTAGTCATGGATCAAAATATCGTCCGATACCGATACGTATCGAACAATACGTATCGGTATCGGAGGTGGACGATACGGTACATTAAATGCACCGTATCACCCTTTTATATGGCTAATACCGGACGATACATTCAATGTATCGTCCGGTATGTTACTGTTCCGGTACGTATCGTCCGGTACGTACCGGTTTTCGGCTCGGACGATACGTACCAGTTTTCCGACATTTTGATCCATGCTCCTAGTTCACGTGTATGACCTCAATACACTATCTTTCTACACTATGATGGTATGGGACATTATAGTGGGGACATAATGATGATAATCTCCAAGGATCAAAATCTCGTTTTTTCGACACGTATCGTCTAGCCCCAAAACCGATACGTATTGGACGATACTCTCCGATTTTTTCCCAAAAAAAAATAATAATAAAAATAAAAAAAACATCAAAGCCGATAATTTGAAATTATCGGACGATAATTTCAAATTATCGTCCGATACGAACGATACATTGAACGATACGGACGATACATTGAACGATAATTTGACTATTTTTTCAGGGGGGCGAAAAAAACCCATTGTATCGTATCGGTGAGGTCCAAAACCGATACGTATCGTCCGATACGTTTCGGTATCGGACGATATTTTGATCCATGATAATCTCATAACGTACAATAAGGAGCGATCGGGGAGTCTATTACACTACGACTCATTCCACATTTAAACAAGAAACAAGATTAAGCTAAGATAAGTCTAAAACACGACCAAGAATTAAGCTTTGGAGACAAGTAATCGAGTCATTTAATGGTTAGTGTTTAACAGAAGGTCCTTTTCGTAAGATGCTTGCATCCAGTGATTCGTAGGATGCTTACATCCTGTGATTCTTAAGCAGTTCGCCTCCGGTGATTTGTAGGGGGTTTGCCCCTCCAGTGATTTCATAGGATACTTGCATCCTGTGATTCATAGGAGGTACCCCGGTGATTTTGTAGGATGTTCGTATCTGATGATATGTGCTGGCCAGCTAACGACAGTCGTATTTTTGTTTATTATATATATATATATATATATACCTAGACAGATATACAAGTCCCTAATTTATTTTATGTTAGGAATTAAGATCAGAGTATGATAAGTTACGTCATGATGTTGGAGAATATGAAAGAAGTTAAGTTATAGCAAACTAAGAAAGATGAACAGGACCTAAGCCGTACACCTATAAGAGTGAGTAGTGGGGCCTAAGCCATAGATAAGTTATGATATGGTATGAGTATGCTATGAGACCTAAGTCACGGTTATGCTAAGCTAAGTTCAAGACATGTCCGAACCATGGGATTTTTAAGCTCCAACCAGTTATGGTATTTACATAATGGCAATTTTAAGCCTTTATGTCAATTTATGCAAGGAATGTTCTATGATATGTTAGGATATGTTTTCCTATAGTGTACTTACTGTCACGATACCTTATTGAATCATCTGATCTAAAAGTTTCCCCTATAAGGTATGGGACATATTGAATTGCTTCCATGTGACAAGAATGTAGTTATTGGATCCCTTGATACCTATGATCTCTATTGCATTATAGGCCCCACCCTTATGTAAGTGTTAGGTTATTTAAATGATCAACTTTGGAACTACGTCCGGCTTGATCTCTAGTTGAGTACGTAGACAGCTTCTAAAGCCCAATCGTATGTTTAGATATGTAAATTATGTTGGTTGTGTGCATATGATAGGATAAGAATATGATAGAAGATTATATGACAAATTGAAATCACTGAGATTCAATTAAGTTATAATTAAGTTGAATCTCTCGAGCTCGCTATCTCTATTGAGCACTGTGGCAAAACGCTCATCCATTGACTTTTGTAGACAAATCCTACCAAACCCGAGTACGAGGGAGGTGCCAATGAGGACTACGTTGAGGGTGCTAACGAGTATCCCGATGATTATTTTCCTCCCATTTGATACATTTGGATACATTCAGATGAGATTTAGAGTCTTGGATAGCTATAGTCACCAATTGGTAGGATACTTGTTTTTGAGTTCATGGATTGTCTTACGATTGATACAGTTTACTCTTTATTTCGTACTTTGATTTTCAATTATTTATTATCATGACATACGGATGTCATGGGCGACTTGACTTGATGCTGATTCCTTTTATTAATTTGGTCATTTTCCCCTTTTATTATTTTGGTTCTATTGGATTTTTTTTTAAAAATGGTCATTATTTCCAAGACTTATCAGAATAGTGCATGCTCTACGCAAATGATAAGTGAATAGGGAATTGAAATTCCACTTATACCCTTAAGGGAGATTTTGGGTAGTTACATCCGCCTCCGCACAAAAACTACAATCTATCAGGATGGCGTTCCCCCTCTTTCTTTGTTGCACACAAGTCAACACTCTCTCCTAAGCTATTTCCCAAGTGAAGAATTTTACTCTATTCGGGGCCCTTTGACGCAGGACGGTACCCTAAATTACGTGAATGCAATGATTGATTTTGCCGAAATTAAATTTGGAATTAAATTAAGCAATAGAACTTGCAAAATATAACGAATACCTCAGGTTTTCGTAATATTCCATAGGAGAATCACGCATAATTCAGGCAAGGTTCAGTCCGGGCACTAGATCCGTTACGTTGCAGCGCAGATCGATCCTAGAGATAGAACTCTAGGTTTTCCCAGATTAGGGCGCTCACAATTCAAGATGGGATCACTGGTTTTCTTTGAGTATTTGGTGCGGAAGGTTTAATAACTCAGTTGGGATCTACAGTTGTTGAATCAGATCGATTCAAGGCATAGGGAAAAACTAGGTTTTAGAATGTTAAAAGGGATGATGGCTGATTTAGGATTGTAAGGATCAACACACAAGCAGAGAAGATGAAATAGATAGATTGATTGATTGGCAGGCTTCACACCCTTGGCTTCGCACCAAACCCTTCTCGGGAAGAAGAATCACTCTTCGTAGAGGCTCATCTCAAGCACACACAAGCAAAAGCTCTTTTCATTCAATAATCAATAATCAATCCTTAATAGAGTGTTTACAATGCCTTTATATAGGCTAAGAAAACCCTAAACGATATAAAACTCGTAATTAAAAGAGTCCTAAAATAATAAAAGACTAAAAAGGTTTTTAAAAAATGAAAAAATAAAAATTTTCCGTCACTGTAGCTCGCTCGAGCGAGGATTTTAACCGCTCGAGCGAGCTTAAGTGGTCACTCGAGCGAGGGCCCACTCAAGAGAGGGCTCGCTCGACACTGTTCTCCTCGCGGTTTGTATCTGTTTCTCCTCTGAGGCTATGGTACTCGGGCCACCTCTACATTTCTAAAATTTTCCTTTTCGCCTAGTTTTGATTTTCATTCCGCTTCTTCCGACGTCGGTACACGCGAAAAGGTCCATATCCGATGTCTACGATGTCGGCGTCCCCGTCAATTCTCCCGGGCCGAAAAGGCTTCATCACCATTGAAGCGGCGTCGTGATAGCGCTCGAGCATGTCGGGGTCCAAACGTCGCACTTCGTCTTCAGCTAACCATGAGTTCTCGGAGTCTGGCTTTCCCAACCACATGACCAAGTACTTTTGAATTCTACCCCCATGGGTGGATATTGCCAAATCATCTAATATCCCGTCGATCTCATCTCTTCGCTACTTGCGTGGGGAAGGGAAAGGTAGGGGTCGTAGGGTGGGTCTGATATTCAGGCTCGGGGCTGCTTGGAAGGGGTTGTGAGAGGGTGGGGCTTAGGCTAAAAAAGGAACCAGCTCCTCCACATTGAATGTAGAGCTGACCCCTATATCTAGTGGAAGCTCGAGAACATATGCATTAGGGCCGCTCCTTGCCACAATTCTAAAAGGCCCAGCACCACGGGCTTGAAGTTTCTTTGCAGCTCCTAATGGGAACCGCTCGGGCCTAACCCGAACCATGACGTAATCTCCAACCTGAAATTCCTTGAAGCGCCTGTGCGCATCCGCAGATATTTTGTATTGTTCATTCTAGCATTAATTCTTTTTTCTAATTTCAGCATACAATTCATGTATATGTTGTGCAAATGAATCGGCCGACTCGGAAATTCGATGAGATGCAAACATAGGAATTAAATCAATGGGTGTTCTAGGCCTATGACCAAGGACGACCTCAAAAGGACTCATACCTAGGGACCTATTGACTGAATTGTTATATGCAAACTCGGCTAAAGGCAAAATAGAATCCCGTTCTAGGGTGATCACCAACAAGACAACGAAGAAGATTACCTAAGCTCCTATTGGTGGACTCCGTTTGGCCATCCGTTTGAGGATGATAGGCCGACGAAAATTGGAGCATGGTACCCATCATGTGCCATAAAGTTTTCCAGAAGTAACTGGTAAATCTCACATCTCGATCTGACACAATCGTCTAGGGTAAACCATGTAGACGCACCTCCCCGAAAAATAATTTGGCTATGTGAGCTGCATCGGAGGTTTTAAAACAGGGTATGAAGCGGATCATCTTGGAAAAGTGATCCACTACCACAAAATGGAATCGTGCTTCCGTTGAGTCTTTGGAAGCCCAAGCACGAAGTCCATAGAGACGTCTTGCCACGGGGTGTGCGGCACGGGTAAAGGGGTGTACAAGCCGATATTTTGTTTGATATGCTTCGCTACTTGGCATGTACGACACTGTTTCACGACCCTTGAGACATCTCTCACAAGGCTAGGCCAATAGAACCTATCCTCAACAAGCGCACTGGTTTTATCGCGCCCAAAATGTCCGACAATCCCTCCAGCATGTAACTCCCATATGAGGAAATCACGCAATGAAGTACGAAGGATACACAAGCGATTGCCCTTGAACAAATAGTCATCCAACAGGGTATACTCGGAGTTAATGTTGTTCGGTTTTCAAGGAAAGCAGTGTATTCTGTCCCGAAATCTGGGCAATCAGGATAATCTTGCTTCATCTGCTCAAATCCGACGACCTCGGTGCTCATAGACTGCAAAGTCGCCACTCGACGACTAAGCGCATCAGCAGCCTTGTTCTCGGCACCAGCCTTATGCTTCAAGACAAATGTGAACCCTTGAAGGTATTCAACCCACTTCGCGTGCCTCGGGTTCAACTTCTTCTGGGAAGCAAGGAAACGTAAGGCTTCATGGTCAGAAAACAACACAAATTCCTACGGTCTCAGGTAATGTTTCCAATACCACACAGATCGGACGACCGCATAAAACTCCTTGTCATAGGTGGAGTATTTCTACTTTGCCTCATTGAGCTTCTCACTAAAATAGGCCACAGGATGGCCCTCTTGGCTCAGCACTCCTCCTATGCCTACACCCGATGCGTCACATGCTACTTCGAAGACTTTAGAAAAGTCCGGTAGGCGCATGACGGGTGCAGTAACCATTTTCTCTTTTATCTCGGCAAAGGCCCTCGTCGCGGCTATGCTCCACAGGAGCTCCCCTTTTCTCATGCAATCGGTAATGGGAGCCATGATGGTACTAAAATTCCAGATGAAGCGACAATAAAACGTGGTCAATCCGTGGAAGCTACGGACTTCATGAATATTTCGAGGTTCGGGCCACTCCACAATGGCCTTAACCTTCGTAGGGTCTGCAACCATCCCGTCTACCGAGACAATGAATCCCAAGAATACAATAGAATGCTACATGAAGGTGCACTACTTGAGATTCGCGTATAGAGTTTATCCCCTCAAGGTTTTGCAAACCAACCTCAGGTGGATAATGTGTTGCTCCTTGTCTAAACTGTAAATTAGAATGTCATCAAAGTATACGACAAGGAACTTGCCAAGGAATGGCCTCAACACTTGGGTCATGAGCTTCATAAATGTGCTCGGGGCATTGGAAAGCCCAAAAGGCATGACCATCCACTCATAAAGACTATCTTTGGTCTTGAAGGCGGTTTTTCATTCATTTCCAGGGCGAATACGAACCTGATGGTAGCCACTTTTAAGGTCTATCTTTGAAAAGATAGTGGCTCCAACCATCATGTCAAGCATGTCATCAAGCCGTGGTATGGGAAACCGATACTTAACAATGATCTTATTGATTGCTCGGCTATCCACACACATGCGCCATGTACCATTTTTCTTAGGCGTGAGTAATGCTGGTACAACACACGAGCTCAGACTCTCTTGTATGAACCCCTTTTGAAGGACCTCACTGACTTGCCGAGTCAACTCGGCGTGCTCAACCGGATTCAACCTGTAGTGGGGAAGGTTCGGTAATGTTGATCCAAGAACTAAGTCAATTGCATGTTAAATGTCACGCATGGGAGGGAGCTCATTAGGTAAGTCTTCAGGGAAGACATCCGTAAATTCACTCAGGATGGGCTCTACCTCCTTAGGGTACTCACAGACTGACTCGGAAGTACTCTCAACAGTGACAACGACATACACAACACTCTCATCTTTCGACGCTCTCTCAAACTCTGAAGGGGTCACAATATTGATGGCCTTGGATTGACCTCCCTTCTTCTCAACTCTATTG
The DNA here is from genome assembly GCA_021018995.1 of Chloranthus sessilifolius. Taxonomy (NCBI): domain Eukaryota; kingdom Viridiplantae; phylum Streptophyta; class Magnoliopsida; order Chloranthales; family Chloranthaceae; genus Chloranthus; species Chloranthus sessilifolius. The sequence continues at coordinate 106,648,445 of CM037594.1, read as the reverse complement.
ACTGATGGTGCTTTGGGAGCCAATGGGTTAAGAGTGATTTTCTTGCCCTTGTAATTGAACGTACAAACGTTAGATCGCCCAAAAATGGTCACGTTCAAATCATAGAGCCATGGCCTCCCTAAGATAATGTGGCCCACATCCATCAGCACCACATCGCACCATAAGGTGTCAGAGTATGAACCCAACTGCATGGGTACACGACACCTTTGAGATACAGGAATGGATGAGGAGTCAACCCATGCGACTTTGTAAGGTCTCGGGTGGGCTTCAGGTGTAAGCCCTAAGTGGGTGACAGGGTGAAGCTTGAGCATGCCAAGTTTAGCACAATGGTGCAATGGAGTGTGTCACAAGGGGCACGATAAGTTGGTTGGTAAGCCATGAAACAGAGGTAACCACGTTGGGGGAGTTCCCGTCCTCTAGGCGGGTGGTATCAGAGCTGATGTGTAGATGGGTTGGCTTCGTTGCATGCGAAGCTGGCAAGACCGCAGGTTGAAAGCGTCGAAGGACGCCCATGATATTGGTGTCGAAGTAGGTGACCTAAGCCAGCGTCGCGTTAGGTGTCGCACGGGACTGAGGTTGCAGATGTGCTACCCCATGACATTCCGCTATCCACGATTACCCTACAACTCTTCGTCCCACATGTGACAAAGGTGTGGAAGATGTTCTCCCTTCGCCAATCCTCCTTTTCATCCCTTTGAGGCTGTGCAAAGGCACACCTCACAACTAGAGCGCGACCCATGTCATCACCTTCCTCGTCACTAGGTGTGGCATTTGGCTCAAAGACCTTTTCCTCATAAATTCCTTTACTTTCTTCTCCTTCTTCATCAATGAAGAGATTCCTTTGTGGGTCCCTTGTGGGGCATTGGGCAGCAAAGTGACCCAATCCTTGACATTTATAGCATTTGACATGAGACCCACTCTTCGAGGATTCTCCGGCCACACCCTTACCTTTGTCAAACCTCACATTGGTAGATGTGGGTTGCGTGGGTTTGGCAGGCGGGTTTCCAGCACTAGATTTCACTTCGCCGGTTCGGAATTGACTGGGGTGAAAATCAGATCGCCTAGTCACCGTCATTTTTAAATATCGTTCAAGGTCTTAAACGACGGTGTAACACTAGGCGAGAGTCTCAACAGGGTGGGAGACTAACTCTTTTTTCAAGTCAAGTCTCAATCCAGTACGAAATCTGGATAGAGTGACTTGAGGGTCTTCGGATACCTTGGTTCTCATCATGTACTCTTCAAACTTGCTAATATAATCCAATACGGGCATACTACCTTGGCGCAGATTTTGCCATTGGTCAAGGAGACGATGGTAGTATGAAGGAACGTACTTCTCTGTAAGTCGCTCCTTCATGTCCTCCCAACGGGTAATAGGAGTACAACCCACATTCGTTCTGATGCGTTCAACGTTGACCCAAAAGAGTCGGGCTTGACCTATGAGCTTCATTTTAGAAAGTCTAACACATCTTTCATCGCTCATGCCAAACCACTGGAAGTGCTAGTCCACATCGGATAACCAATCGAGGAAGACCTAAGGGTCTAGTCTTCCATCGAAAGTCGGGAACTCAACTCGGACATTTTTGAGGAGTCTCCCTTCCAGGTCGTAGTCATCTCCATGATGATCAAACCTATGGTTCCGGTTCCGATTATATTGGTAGCTATTTCGTTCAAAACGTGGACCATTACGCTCACGGGGTAGTTCAAAATACTCATCACCCTCGTCTAACCGATTAACTCGGTCTATCAATCTCTCATTGGATGTTTCGAGAGTCCTTTGAGTTGTCTCTAAGGCAGTCATTCGATCATTGATCGATTTTAGATCAGCCCTCATGCCGTTAAGAGCTTCGGCAATCCCACTCATGTCCATGGTGATACAGTTTACTAATTGACGGGCTCTAGAATGGAATGCAAGATGACCACTTTGGCCAAAACTGAAACAATATGTGATGAAAATAAAGTGCAATGAATGCAATGTCACACAGTATGCCCTAACCTAGAACCTAGGGCTTTGATACCAAAACTGACACAGGACGGTACCCTAAATTATGTGAATGCAATGATTGATTTTGCCGAAATTAAATTGGAATTAAATTAAACAATAGAACTTGCAAAATATAACAAATACCTTAGGTTTTCGTAGTATTCCATGGGAGAATCATGCATAATTCAGGCAGGGTTCAGTCCAGGCACTAGATCCATTAGGTTGCAGTGCAGATCGATCCTAGAGATAGAACTCTGGGTTTTCCCAAATTAGGGCGCTCACAATTCAAGATGGGATCACTGGTTTTCTTTGAGCATTTGGTGCGGAAGGTTTAATAACTCAGTTGGGATCTACAGTTATTGAATCAGATCAATTCAAGGCTTAGGGAAAAACTAGGTTTTAGAATGTTAAAAGGGATGATGGCTGATTTAGGATTGTAAGGATCAGCACACAAGCAGAGAAGATGAAATAGATAGATAGATTGATTGATTGGCAGGCTTCACACCCTTGGCTTCGCACCAACCCTTCTCGGGAAGAAGAATCACTCTTCGTAGAGGCTCATCTCAAGCGCACACAAGCAAAAGCTCTTTTCATTCAATAATCAATAATCAATCATTAATAGAGTGTTTACAATGCTTTTATATAGGCTAAAAAAACCCTAAACGATATAAAACTCACAATTAAAAGAGTCCTAAAATAATAAAAGACTAAAAAGGTAAAAAATAAATAAATAAATAAATAAAAATAATTCCGTCACTGTAGCTCGCTCAAGCGAGGATTTTAACTGCTCGAGCGAGGGCTCGCTCGAGCGAGGATTTTAACCGCTCGAGCGAGCGCTCGCTCGACACTGTTCTCCTCGCGGTTTGTATCCGTTTCTCCTCTAAGGCTATGATACTCGGGCCTCCTCTACATTTCCAGAATTTTCCTTTTCGCCTAGTTTTGATTTCCATTCCGCTTCGTCCGACGTCGGTACACGCGAAATGGTCCATATCCGATATCTACGATGTTGGCGTCCCCGTCACCCTTCTATTCCACATGAGGTCCAAAGTTGTGCCACCAGAGGCCTCCCAAGGAATGACCTAAAACATGATTTGACCGTGAATCTAATTTTGCCATGGAATCTAATTTTGCCAAGAGGCTCAAGAATTTCTCTTATCTACTCATCTTGCACATTTCTGCGTAGACGAAGATTCCAAACAAACTTTGGAGCCCACCCTTTCTCAACCATCTGCTACAAGTGCATCCTTCTTGGGTGATAGATTGAAGATACATTCATATCTACTACTTACAGTGTTCTCACCATACCATTTATCAAGCCAAAACTTAATCTAAGACCACAACCCACTTGGAAACCAATGCCATTCTCAAAGTACTTCCTAGACTTATTTACTCCTATCCACCAACGACAGTCCAACCATTCTCTGTGCCCCTTAACTGACCAACAATTATCTCTATCATATGTCCACCCAATATCCTCCACCCACAAAGCCTCATTCTCCTCACAACATCTACAGAGCCCTTTGCCCAGCAAAGCTAGATTCATTCTTCGAAGGGATTGGATTCCCAGCCCTCTCTCTTCTTTGGAGAGCCTCACTACATCCCAGTTGAGCACATGGATCTTCTCTCGATCCTTTCTCCTCCACAAAAGTTTCCTTTGGATCGTTTCTAACCTCCTTAGTACAGTAAAGAGCATTCAAACATAGAAGCGAAATAAATTGGCAGGATAGACAGCCCACCTCAGAGATTATTTACTCTTGAATTATGCATGAATTATGGCACCCTAAATAACTGAAGCGATGCTCGTGAATCTACATCCCAGTGTCTACAGATAAAATGCTGAAAATTGCGAGTCTAGTCATGCTGTGGTTTTCAAAGTGAGGGGTCTTCAATGTATTGTTAGTCCTCTATTTTGCTCCTTTTAATAGAAATTATCACTCATTTTGGTTCTGAAGCAATAATTTTGATTTACTGTCCCATGCAGAATGATGTTACATGGCATGAGGATAACTGGGACAACTATGAAAGCAAATTCCTTGCATTTACGTAAGAAGAAGTCGTATTCTTTTGAATTGGTTATTTGTTTACTAAAGCAGTTTTTGTTCCTCCTTGTATAGGGGAAGATTTGTATTCCTACATGCAAGAGTTATCATGTAAATGACAATTGTGTTTCATTCAATATATATATATATATATATATATATATATAGGGAAAAATGACTTAGAGGAGGGTCAAGCATTGAACCCTGGTCTAGGGTCCTATTCGTGGCCTACAGCACTCAAATGGACACGTGGCACCTGCCCCTCCTTAGGGTTCACACCTCCTTGGGGTTTTTTTTGTAAAGAACAAAAAATAAATAATCACCTCCATCAACATTTAGTCCGTGATTCAATGAACAGTGAAAATGGTGAAATGATCTTTCATTTCACCGTTCATTTAATTACTGTTGATCGGGATGATTAATTTTTCAAAATTTTCTATTGTTGATTGATCATGCGCACTTCCACATGGCACCCAAACCTATGTTTGGGTGCCATGTGGCAGTGATGTGGTCCTAGACCAGGATTCCGTGCTGGTCCAGAGTCGCGGTTCTTGGGATGGGCATACGTAATTGTTGTAGGCATAAACAGAAAAGCTTCTCATTCATAAAATGTTAATTGTGTAGGCTACATGATGGAGATCTCGGAGACATCTATTTGGCATTCAATGCCCATGATTATTTTATTAAAGCTGTAATACCATCACCACCACAAAAGAGGCGATGGCACAGAGTGGTATGCTTTTTTTCTATTTTGTTTGTTCATATACTAAATGTTCTTACTTTTTCTCATTAGCGTTTAATAAAGATGTTACTTAGTGACATTTGTTCATCTATCATTTTATTGATGTATCATGTATTTCTCAAATTATATCTTCAATTGGTTCAGTTGATTTATTAATATATAGGCATACTTATTCTCTGCCATATATCTCTTTGTGTCATTCAGTTTATTTCCTCCAGCTTGTTTGCCAAAACACTATGGTGGAAGTTACATAACATGTATAAAATATATTGAAAAAAATAAATAAATAACAATTATAAATATTATTCTGCAACCTGTTGGATTTGTCCCACATCGGCTGTGGGCTGACCCTCCTTGGGATATTTATATCTTGGGCAAACCTCACCTTACAAGCCGGTTTTGTGAGGTTGAGTTAGGCCCCTTGGATTTCTTCTCATGGTATCAGAGCAGACCTTTCTCCACTCCATGTCACTCAGTTCAATTATCCACGTGATTTGGCTCAGTCCCGCCAACACGTACAGGGGCGTGTTGAAGTTTAGTCCCACATCAGGTTAATTATAGCCTTGTCTCTCCCCTTATAGTATCCTGGGCCCCTCCACTCATAGTCAATTGGTTTTGAGTTGGATGCACAGATTTACCCAGTTCAATTGTCACGTGATTTGGCTCAGTCCTGCCAATACGTGCAGGGGAGCATTGAAGTTAGTCCCACATCTGATTAATTATAGCCTTGTCTCTCCCCTTAAAATATCCTAGGCTCCTCCCCTCACAGCCAATTAGTTTTGAGTTGGATGCACAGATTTAGCATGGTATCAGAGCCGTTCTTTCTCCCCACGTCACCCATTTCTTGTCCACATGATTTGGCTCAATCTCGCCAACACGTGCGGGGGCTTGTTGGATTTGTCCCACATTGGCTGTGGGCTGGCCCTCCTTGGGCTATTTATATTTGGCGCAAACCTCACCTTACAAGCCGGTCTTGTGAGGTTGAGTTAGGCCTGTTGGATTTCTTCTCACAACCCACCCTCAATTAACCATCCTTCGTAAGGTCAATACCAGCTATTGTCATTGGTGTATGGTGATCAAATTTTAAAAACTCAGCTGAGTTGTTAGAATTCCACAAAGTCATACCCAAGTTTAACTCGGGACAGGTCCAGGACAAGTTGGCCACCTATACTCAGATTTCAATCCTTGGTTGTGGTAGTCGCGGTGTTTCTTATGGCTGCGGCTGTTGTTGATGTCGGCGTTGGTGCTATTGATGATGTTGCTGTTGTTGTGTTCTTGTTTTCTTCATATTGACTCCTTTTGAAGGTGTTTTACATTTGGTGATTGTATTTTCCTTTCCATGATTTTATCCTAGAAGGATTATATTTTATTGTTCGGTACCTAGAAGGATCATATTACTTCATAGTAAGCTAAAAGTGTAAGCTAGTTACTTGAGATGGCAATAATGATAAGCCGTAGATGAGACCGGATGAAAACTCACTTAGAAAGGTATCTAATGAGATTATTTATTTATTTACTATGAGTGAGATATTCTTAAATTTATATCAATATTTAGTGGTAATGGAACAGAAGGTAAGCAGAGAAGCAGCTGGATGGCCATGGAAGGGCTAAAGTTAACCATCAAGAACAACATAGATACAAAAAAAGGGTTAAAGTTTGTGTGTGACAATAGAAATAAAGTGTGGGCTAAAGTTTCACATTTACAACTTGTCAAATTAAAATGAAGCATGTAAATGCAGGAATATTTCTGAAAGACTGCTTTGCTCCCTAAACAAACTCAAAAGTGGGGGAGTAATTAATGAAATTATGTTATCATATTAAAAAGGTTATGATGATGATGATGATGATTATAATGAGGATGATGATGATGATGTGAGACTGAAATTATGAGATCTATTTTTGCCGTAACATTTGAAAAACATGAAATCAAAGTTCACCTGGTCATTTGAGTATTTAAAGAGTTCGGGAAAAGCAAATGCTAAGGATTCGTTGAGATTTTTGTTTGAACACTTAATTAAAGTCTAACAAAGTAGACTAATGCAAGCAAAGGGAAAAGAGTCATCTGATATGTTTAGATATCTAAGTAATACTTAATTATCAATCATTAGGGTTTCTAGAACTATCTGAGTAGCAAATGATACAAGGGAAAGATTCCCTGCAAAGGAGGTTGCAAATTTCCTCCGATAAGTAATGAATATGCTCATACACTAACTACATCATCTCCCACTGCACTATGAAAATCTATAGATCTTAATGGGGACCAGAAGTGATTAAGTATCTCAACGAATCAACGTTCATGAAGCTGATCCCAACGAAGACCATGGTGATGGAAGGAGACCGTACAATGTATTAGTGATTGTGTAGGATCTTATACCCCACTAAGCTACCATTCCAACCAAAACCAATTGGTGATAAAAGAGGCGCAACTCAATGTTGAAACTATAAGATCTATTTTTGTCATAACATTAGAAAAACATGAAATCAAAGTTCACCCGGTCATCTGAGTATTTAAAGAGTTAGGGAAAAGCAAATGCTAAGGATCGTTGAGATTTTTGTTTGAACACGTAATTAAAATCTAACAAAGTAGACTAATGCAAGCAAAGGGGAAAGTGTCATCTGAAATGTTTAGATATCTAAGGCATACTTAATTATCAATCATTAGGGTTTCTAGAACTATTTGAGTAGCAAATGAAACAAGTGAAAGATTCCCTGCAAAGGAGGTTGCAAACTTCCTCGGACTATCATCATCAACCACCCAGCAGATCTGTAATGAATATGCTCATATGCTAACTACTACATCTCCCACTGCAATAAGAATATCGTATAGATCTTAATGGGGACCAGAAGTGGTTAAGTATCTCAACAAACCCAAGTTCATGAAGCTGATCCCAACGAAGACCATGGTGATGGAGGGAGACCGTACGATGTATTAGTGATTGTGTAGGATCTTATACCCCACTGAGCTACCATTCCATCCAAAACCAATTGGTGATAAAAAGAGGCACAACTCAATGTTTTAAGTTGTTGAGAGAGCGTTTCAAGCATGGCCCCCCCTCGGTCCCCCAAGGGTTGTACAGGGACCCAACAATCCCCCCACTAGCACCACTCGAGCGTGACTCGAGCCCCTGACCTGGCTTTGATACCACTTGTAGGATCTTATACCCCATTGAGCTACTATTCCAAGCAAAACCAATTGGTGATGGAAGAGGCACAACTCAATGTTTTAAGGGGTTGGGCAAGTGTTTCAAGCATGCCCCCCCCCCCTCAGGTCCACGAGGATTATACAAGGACCCAACAGATTTGCTTAGGGGACCTGCAACAGCTTCTATTGTGAGTTTGTTAGTGTTATCAAGACTCTTTGAGAAGCATAATTTCATGTTTCAGATCAATTTAGGGAAGGACATGAGCTTAGAAGTGAAGATCACCCATTTCCCCAATCAAAATAAATCTGCCCAATTGCAGAAGTGTCTGCCATGATCAATGTCTATTTCAACTAGGGCATTGACAAACTTATACAAGCCCCATTTTTTTCAACTGAGACCAAATGATGTAGCTCTGCAGATGCCCAAACTCTTGGCGAGCGAAAAAAAATCTCTTGGATGTTTGTTGGATTTGCTAAGTACTCTTTTCTAGGAGGAGCTTTTGACAAAAGTTTTAGTAGGGGTGTCAATGGGACGGGCGTTAGGAGCCCCATTCTTTTCGACTTCGACCAAATGGTGTAGCTCTCTAGATGCCTTGGCTAGCACATCATAGTTTGTGTTTGTAAGGCTTGCAAGTACTCATTTCAAAGGAGTTTCTTGGTAAAAGTTTGTGGTTATTGCTAGTAATGTTAATAGAGTTAGTGGGTGGGTGTATCCAATAAAATTGGGTGTGTAGGTGTCCTCTTTTAACTTAACATTACTTCTAGTGCTAGTGAGATCATTAGACTCACTAAGCCATCTCATTGTTTCTCTCTCCGTCTCTAACTTTTCTTTTCCAACCTTAAACGTAAACCCACCTACAAGACCCTACTATCGTTGTGCCCTCAACTTCTTGGTATTAGAGATACTTACAGAAGCTAGAGTCACCACTTCAAAGAATGTTGGAGGAGGCACTAAGATGGTTGGAACACGCCACTTGCGGCATACATAAGTAATCACCTCCTTCTGTTGCTAAGAGACTGAGAGGTCCTGAAGAATTGGTAAAGGAAGAGGGGCAATAGTTTGATGATCCTATCCTCAGTGAAGAATGGGACATTCTCAAAGAAGTTGAGTTGTAAAAACGTCGGGTACGAAGATCATAACAGTAGTACCATTTAGAGACAGTAGAGTACCCAACAAACAAACACCTAATAGCCTTATCATCTAATTTCTGGCGTGCAGGATGAAAACCCTGAACAAAACAAGTACATCCAACCACACGAGGTTCAACCACAAAAAGAGGATCTATGGGTCTAAAAGAATGATAAGGAGTATGGCCCGCGAGTGCCCAAGAGGGTGTGCGGTTCATAAGAAAGCAAACAGTTAATAGTGTCAAAGACTAATAAGCTTTTGGCACATACATTCCACGAAGCAAACAACAAGTTACTTCCAAGAGATGTCTATTCTTACGCTCTGCAACACCATTCTGTTGAGGAGTGTAAGGACAAGAAAACTGATGAATAATGTCATGCATTTTCAAGTAGTTATCCAAGGATTGAGATGTGTACTCTTCTCCATTATCATACCTTAGAATCTTCACAGAAGCCCCGTATTGAGTCTTAATTAATGAAATTCTTGAACTTAGAAAAAAATTACTTTTATTTTTCAACAGATATAATCAAGTTGATCTAGTGCAATCATCAATAAAGTTACAAAATACTGAAACTATCAATAGATTTAATAAAAGTGTGACTTAATAATAGTGTAAATAAATTTAAAATCGGGAATTAGAGTGCATAAAGTCTGAAACCCAACATGTCCAAATTTGGTATGCCACAAAGGTAAAGTATCTAAACTAATGCTAATAGGAAAAGAAAAAACAGACGTGAGAATAACAGTCAGCAACAGCTGCAGTAGGAGTACTGAAGTCATCCTGCAGGTAGTAAAGTCCGCCCCTCTTAACGCCTATACCAAGAATCCTCTTCGTAGTAAGCTCCTGAAACACATAATAATCAGGGTAAAAAATAATGCAACAATTAAGTTTCTTTGCAATGCTACTAACGGATATGATTTTAATAGAGAACTAGGAAACATGTAGAACATGAGAAAATGATGAGGAAGATATGGGAATGATGTCAACTCCTAGGATGGAAGTGTAGGAACCATTAGCAATACGAACCTGAGCTAGAGAAGTGGATGGAGAATATAGAGAGTACCCTTGAGAGTCACCCGTCATGTGATCAATAGTCTCTAATCCAACTATTGTTTGTCCTTCATCTTCTACTAATGATCTGGATCTTCCTATAGCTCTCAGAAAGGGCTTCACGGTCCCGTGACCCCTCATCATCTTCCCAATTTTGTTTGTTATTATGATTTTTCTCCAGTCTATGAAGCCTTTCTCTCTGTCATTGACTCTAAGACGATCCCTCGGACTGTTTGTACCACCCTTAATCACCCCTCTTGGCGAGTTGTCATGGTCGATGAGATGAATTCCTTACAGAAGAATCATACTTGGGATATGGTTCCTCTTCCAGCAGAAAAGAAAATTATTGGTTACAAATAGGTCTTTGCAATAAAGTACAATCCGGATGGTTCTGTTTATCGGTATAAAGCTCGACTTGTTGCTAAAGGATTTACTCAAACCCATGGAATCAATTACGAGACTACAGTTTTCCTGTGGTCAAGTTAACTTCAGTTCACATTCTTTTATCTCTTGCTGCCATGCAGAGTTGACCCATTTATCAGTTTGATGTGAAGAATGTGTTTCTTCACGGTGATCTTTTAGAAGTGTTGTATATGCTATATATGGATCCTCCACCTGGTTTCCTACTTCAAGGGAGATTGACAATGTCCATCGCCTTAGATAATCTATTCATAGGTTGAAGCAATCTCCCAAAGCATGGTTTCACTGCTTTAGCAGTGCTGTTTACTTGGGATTTCAGAGATGCCACTCGGATCTTACTATATTCTATCACTCTAGTCCTTCCGATGATGATCATGTTTTTATCAGTTAAAGATCATGCTTTTGGTGATGATCATACTTTTATCAGTTGATGATCATGCTTTTGGTGAATAATATGTGGACGATATTATTCTTACTAGTAAAAATCATGCTTTTATTAATTAGACTAAGAGTGAATTGGGTAGCATTTTTTAAGTTAAAGATTTGGGGTATCTCAAGTACTTCCTTGGATTATAAATTGCTAGATCTCATAAAGGGATATTCGTCTCCCAAATTACGTATGTCATAGATTTGTTGTGTGATACTGGAAAGTTGGGTTGCAAACCAACAACCACAGCTATGGATCAAAAGTTGTCTATTCATGAAAACGATAGTGACTTCTAAATCCGCATGAGTATCAGAGATTGGTGGGGATATTCATTTGCCTCCATTTCACAAGACCTAATATTACAATTGTTGTCAGTCTTGTGAGCTAGTTGATGCAGCTCCTCGCATAGTCCACCTCGCTGCCATCTATTATATTCTCAAATATATCAAGTCTAGCCTGGGATTTGGATTGATATATCGTGTTTGTGGTCCAATGAGCATCTCTGCTCACACTGATGCCAATTGGGGTAGATCCATTACCGATCGCCGGTCTACTTAAAGATATTGTGTATTCTTGTTAGGAGGCAACCTGGTCACTTGGAAGAGTAAGAAGCAAGGCATTGTTGTTAGACTAGTGATAAAGCTGAGTACAGTGCTACTACACATGCAACTTGCGAAGTCATATGATTGCACTATCTTCTATCTGAACTTGGCATCCTATCTCTGATTCCACTCCTCTTCATTGTGACAATGAGGCAGCCGAAAAGATTGCTTCTGATTCTTTTCTCCACGAGATGACCACGCATATTGAATTCGATATTCATTTCGTTCGGGAGAAATTGTTGGAAATGACTTATTTTGATTGATGTTAATCCTCTCAGCAGCTTGCGGATATTTTGACTAAGGCTGTTGGGCCTAGTACACTTAGTGAGCATGTTATCAATTAGGCATGATCAATATGCATGCTCCAACTTAAGGGGGAGTGTTAGTAATGTTAGTAGAGTTAGTCTATAGGTATCCTCTTTCTAACATGATATTAATTTTAATGCTAGTGAGATCAATAGACTCACTAAGCCTTCTCATTGTTTCTCTCTCCCTCTCTCTCTCTCTAACTTTTCTTCTCCAACTGTAAGCCTACAAAATCCTAATACCATTTTTCCCTCAAGTTTTTATGTTATGTCAACCGGCAAGGTTAGAGATACGGAATTGAAGCCTACACGCTGAGATCGTGGCCAGATAAACAGGAGTCATCAAAAGAGAAAGTAGGCCTGCGAATGAGTTTTTAAAAGGTCTGTTAAAGACCCGTGTGCATGTTATTTTAGGTTTAGTTTCATTTTTATTAGGATTCTTTTAATAAGTGGGTTGTTTTAGGATTAGTTTTTATATTTGAATTATTTAGGGGTCAGGCACATATATATAATATGTGACTGTTACTTTCGTCACTTTCAATGTAATCATCGAAAAAGTGGTCATAAGTCTATCAATAATCATATATGTCGGAATTGTGTGATTCTTGTCTTGTTGGAAAACTACTTCGGGCCTGGCTAGGTTCAACCTGGACCGAGCCAATCAGCCTTTTGATTTGTCCAAGACCTGCCCGGACGTTAATAGGTTAACTGGGCCAGGCTGGGCTATGCTGATGAAAAGTGACTATACCTAAGCCTGGCCCGATTCTCCACACGTGTTGTGCATGTTAGAAGCTGAAAGTGAATGTGGGGTGGATGGCTATATAACAATTCACCTTTTTCCCTCCCCCCGATGTGGAGCCATTCGGCTCCGTAGGTGGGAGCAAAAGCGGGGATAACTATATAATCATCCACCCTAAATTAAATTTGCTAGAGTTGCCAGTGGGTTGGATCAGGCCAAAATATTGCTGCTCAATAAAAAAAATATCCCCAAATGACCCGATGGTGCACCCGACCAACCCGACGGGTCAAGGGTATATGCCTGACCCGACCTGAAAAACTGGCCCAACCCGACGCCTGACCTGAAAACCCAACTTCCTCGTGTTTTCCAAAAATTTTTATATATAAAACATTCGGTTGGGTAGGGTTGACCCCCTACCCAACCAAATTTTTGCCTGACCCATCCCGACCTCTTAGTCAACACAACACGAAATGACCCAAAGGCCAAGTCGGATGCTTCATGTCCGACCTGACGGTTAAAGTTTTCGGCTCTACCTACCAGTTGACATCCCTACTTTTGACCTTGTACTGATTTGGTGCTCAAAATAATCAGCACGCATTTATCAAGGCTGTGAGTTTGAGATTTACTGGAGTGCCACTGCTGGCACTCGGGTGGGCACCTTTTCTGAGCCATAAAAATTCAAATCACCCATTAATTAAGATGGGTACCTTTTTTCTTGCCATTTGTATCATGATAGGCTTAGCATTTTTAACTTCTCTTGCAAAGCTTAAACATCAACCAACTACGCCAAACAGGTTTTCTGAACTTTTTTTTCTCCCAAAAGAAAATGAAAAATTATGATGGTTTAAATTGCAGGTTGACACCAAAAAATCTTTTGATGTTGTTGAATTGCAGGTTGACACAAATCTCATGTCTCCCGATGATTTTGTTGTGGAAGGTGTTCCGGGCATTGGCGACACATACAATGTTGCTCCATATTCTTCAGTTCTTCTAAAAGCCAAGCCATGAAACTAATAACAGGTCTCAGGATAGCATGATATCTGGGAATTTCAGGTTATATGTTCTCATGGTTATATTTCATCTGAACGTATGGAACTGTTGGATTCAAATGCAGCTCTGTTTGTGAGTTCTAACTTTTATGCATTTTAGATGTCTGGAGGAAATTCTGCCATGCCTGTTTTGCAACTGGCAGGGATTTTGTCTTGGATACTGTATATGGAAATAAAGAAGCGGCCATGCATGTCTTGCTTCCCATCTTTCGATGGGTATCGGATGAATTCCATTTACATTTCCGGCTTCGTTTGAATTCGCAATCAGTGGTTTGGCATAGATTGCAAATGTTTGCAATATGTTAATTATTTTAGGCTGGTGTTACTGTCATACCACTTTTATGTTACAGCCACTTACACTTTAGTAAAAAATGTTAGACTGCTTTGAATCGTCTATGGAAATCATTTTTCATCCAAATCTTTCCGATGCAATAGTTCTTGAGATCGTCAGCCTAGCATAAGAGGGTCAGATGTTGATTACATGTGGCACACATCTCAAAGAAATGAACGTGATCATGGCATACCCATCAAACGAGGTTCACGCTTTCAGTTTTTGGTATGTGCTTGGAATCAACATCCGACCGTCTGATGGGAAGCCCGTGATCTCAAGATCTATTGCATGGACGATTGGGACAAAAAATTATCTCCATCATCTGATTCAAAGCTATCAATGGATTTTTACTTAGCTTAAATGAGGTGGCTGTAACATAAGTGTTGTAAATAAATATTGATTGCCAAGGGTTAAATAGGACACACAACAGATTAAAGCTACTGGTATTTGTAACTGAATATTCAGTAAGGTCGTGTTTGATGGTAATTTTCTAGTCGATTTCTTGAGAAATGATTTCCCACTGTTTGATTAGTGTGTGTGAGAAATGATTTTCATTGGAAGTTGATTTCTCTTGGTTAATTAGTATGTTTGCAAAAGAATTTGAAAATGAATTTTTAAGTTTGGATCAAAAGTATTTTAAAAAATGATACTTTTATTTATGAAAGTAAAAGTTAGTTAGAACAAATACTTAGTGAGAAAGACAAAATTATTTAGGAAAATACCTAACTTATCACTTCGTGTCGCACTAGTTAATGATTGACTATTTTTCTTTTTTATTATAAGTGTAATCAAAGTCAAATATTAATCAATAAATTTTTTAATGATCTTCTATTACGTTACAAATTAATACCACAGTAATCGCTATTTATTATCAAGTTATATAAGTCAAACTTTGATTAAACTTAAAATTTTGATTAATAAAAATTGTAAAGCTAAATAACAACCTTATAATTGTAAGGTTACACATTGAAAGGAAATTAATGTTTCTTTAAAGTTAAACTTTGACCAAAATTTTAACTTTTATTATGAGAAAATTTTATAATGTATTAATAAGTTATAAAAGTCCAATTCAATTTAACATAATAATATTCATATCTATCATTAAGTTATACAGTCAAAATTTAATCAAATATCAACTTTTAATAAAAATTAAATTTTGACCAAACGTAAACCTTTGATCAATAAAAGTTTTTAAGACTAAAGTACAAAGTTAAAGTTATATAGTAA
Source organism: Chloranthus sessilifolius (assembly GCA_021018995.1). NCBI lineage: Eukaryota > Viridiplantae > Streptophyta > Magnoliopsida > Chloranthales > Chloranthaceae > Chloranthus > Chloranthus sessilifolius. The sequence goes on along the minus strand of CM037594.1, from coordinate 106,633,261 downwards.
ATGCTAGTATGTACTGTAAGGTTACATGATGAAAAAAAATTAAATTTTAAGAAAAAGTCAAACTTTGATCAATAGAAAAATTTGTAATGTATCGCAAAGCTACAAATTAATATAGATTCATTGTTAGGTTACAATAGTTAAAATTTGATCAAATATCAACTTTTAAAAAAGTCAAATTTTGATCAAATGTCATAAAAATGAAATTAAATTTGTAATGTACTTCAAAGTAGTAAATTAAAAAAATGATAACCTCATTGGGGTTATAAAGTTTGAAAAAATCAAATTGTTACATAGTCAAAGTTTGATCAAATATCAAACTTTGACTAATAAGAATTTATATTATCAAAATATAAATTAAAACAGTAATAATCACTATTTACTGTCAATATACACTTTTCAAACTTTGACCAATAGTATTTTAAAGTTACAACTTAAAACAATGATAAATGTTTTTAATTATAATATTCCATTAATTAAAATCTGTCACTTTTTATAAAAATTGAACTTTGAGGAAAAGTCAAACTTTAACCAATGAAAAATTGCACTGATATATTATAAATTTATGTAGTAGTAATTTTTTAGTAGACTCTATCTATAATCAAGTTTCGAGTTTGACTAAAAATAAATTTTGTATAAAAGTTAAAGTTTGATCAAAAGTTAAAATATTGACTAATAAAAATTGAGAATCTAGTATCACATTGCAGATCAATATGGCAGTATTTTTTTTTGCCATCAAATTATAGAAGTTGGTTTAAGAAAAAGTGAAATTTTAATTAAAAGTCAAAGTTTGACCTTGAAATCAAACTTTGACCCCTTAAAATTTGATAATATATTATTAATTTACAAATTATTATCATGTTTTAGTATTAGAAGTTTAATCAAAAGTCAAAACTTTAAATAGCTTATAAATTTTGTTGAAGTTTGATTAAAATTCGAACTTTGACCAAAGTCAAATATTAGCTAAAGAGAGTATGATGTAGAAAATGTGGTGGTCATAGTGATCGTGTTAGTATGATGGTCATAGAAATGGAAGTTACTTTTTAAAGTCAGAAGATAATTATTTGCTTTTAGTTTAAGATAGTATTTTATTTTTTTTACAAGTAACTTTAAATTTGAAATAACAAAAAATGATTATTTTATTAATCAAAAACTCAATTTTAGTCACTTAAAAGGTTAAAATGGTTTCCTCCTAAAATGACTTGGTCTATGAAAATTAAATGATTTCCTCCTAAAATGGTATGTTCTACTATTAAAAATGCAACTAATTAGTTAACGAAAATATATATTAAAGGAAAATAAAACAAAAAAAAAAAGGAAAAAGCTTAATAGTAGAACATATCTCACGGATCGAATAACCCAACTAATAATACTAACATTTTTAGCACTTTAATTGTCATTAAATTTTTCTGTCATTTTTTAGCACTTTAACAGTCTCAGAAGACTCCATAAATAGATTCATTGGATAGCTCTCGTCATGTAGATCCAAATTGATAGGTCATTTACAAAAATTGAGATGTAACGAGCACGGAATTATTGTTCTAAGTTGGGTCATTTAATAAGGAAATTTGTGCATATATAAAGTTGAATCATATGCTAGAGATAGTGTTTTGTTTCAATTATTGCACTAGGCATCTTTATATGATGGCCATCAAATTTGATGGCTTAAATAGTTTTTCACATGGCACATGTCCCCAAAATACCAAGTTGCTCTTTTAAACAATGCGGAAGGGTGAATTTCTCGTCTAAAACAAATGGCTTGTTTAATATTTTCTTTTACATTTTTAATAGTAACAAGTAAAAGTGTACATGCGTTGCACATGTTAATATAAATGTGAAGATACCATGGAATGCGTTTGATTTAAATGTTATATTCTAAAGATCTTCGATCTCTATTATATGACTTAACACAATAAATGACCATCAACTCATCCATATTTGCCTACTTTGAATTATATATATAATAGAGATTTTATTCTATACCAATCATTTGCATTAAACATTTTATATCATGACCTTCAAATCAGATGGCTAAGATGATGTTTGCACTTAGCCTAAGCCTTCCAAATACCAAGTCTTTCCTTTAAATGATAGCTCTAATTATACCAACCAAATCCCTGAGTGCACTACATTTGAAAAATCATTAACTAATGTGAACCAAATGATGGAGATCGATTTTCTTTTCAATCTTTCACATAATGGAGTTTGAGATCAATGGTATACCATCAGACGGTCAATTTTTGGTTCATGTGGCATATCTACCAAAAAGTGATCGAAAACTATGGGGCATACATCATACTCAAACGTGATTTTCGATCACTTTTTGAGATGTTTTATTTGTACCATGTGCAATAAAAAATTGACTGTCGATACACTCATGATCTCAAGATCTACGATTTGGACTAAAACGACCGTTATTGTCTTATTCAAAACAGTCAATGGTATTCAGCTATGGTGTCCTTCAAAATTGATTTCCAATTCAATCTTTCACATGATGATCCTAAGGTAAATGGTGTATCATTAGAGTTCAATTATTAATCTACGTGACACACATCCCAAAATAGTAACTGAAAATCATGTGACAAACATCATGCTCAAACATGATTTTTGATCAAAAGTTGATTGTCGGTACACCCATGATCTTGTATATTATGGGAAAGACTGGGCGACAAAACTTTAAATAAAAAGTTGATTGTCGGTACACCCATGATCTTGTACATTATGGGAAAGGCTAGACGACAAACCATCTCCATATTCTGATTCATAATAGTCAATGGTATTCAGTTATAGTACCCTTAAAAATTCAGTCACTATAAATAGAACGGCTCTATTTTCGTTTTAATCTTACATCCCAAAAAATAATTGGAAACCATATGGGACACGGTATGCTTAAATATGATCATGGATATATCATTAAAGGGCAAAGAGCCATGTAGCTTACTAATTTTTGGAACATGTATCAGAATTTGGTTCATGCAATTGACAGATCACCTCATGTCATTTGATATTCAATCGGTGTATCGATTATATATCGATTATATAGTTAAAAACTTATAATCATTAACTATATATCTCATAAAAAAATAAAATTTTCAACTGAAAAATGTGGCAGAAGATGTATAATAATTACTTGCACCATGTATCAGTACATGGTATCAAATGGTGCCCCATATATAAAATCTCTAACCTTAATTTTATATACATGCCATCATTTTAAAGACACATGATTCACATGAACATCATATAAATCATATTTATATTAAAATAGCATTAATAAATAAAAATGAACATATAATTTAGAACCTAAAAGTAGGGTTGCCAATAGGTCATGTTAAATGTTTGATTATCCGATTGGTAAATGGCATATGCTGACTTGACCAGGCCCAATGATGCACCCCGACTTGACCTAATACCCGAAGGATCAAAGGTATATGCCCAACCCAACCTAAAACCTGACCTGACGCCTGACCTGACCTGGTTGAAAACACTCTATTATTATTATTATTATTATTATATAAAATCTCGTAACTCGAGCTTAGTTGATCAAATTTTTCCTTAACCCGACCCAACCATAATTATAGATTATGTCTAACACTTCATACCTAACTTAGCCCAACTGATCAATTTTAGTGCCTAGCCCAATAAAAAAGTCGTCTCGAGCAGATCGAGTATCATGTCTACCCGATCTGTTGAGAGCCCTGCGTAGAAGTGTCATATGTTTGTCCAAGTAAAATAAAGTTAAATACTCGCCTAAGTCTTACAACCAACATACATATGGGTGCAAGTTTTGAACCGAAATCCAAGCCCGACCCGAAAACCTAACGAATTGAACCAACTACAATTGACCTGAAACTCGATTCAGATCAAACTAATTCTAGTTTGGTCTGATTTCGATTTTAAGTGGGAAATGCCAAAAACCGATTAGGTAGGATAAGAAAACTTAATCAGGGGTACATTAATTCTTTGTATTAGTTGATGGAGATCATTTTTCGGCCTAATCTTCCACATAAAGGATCCTAATATCATGGGCTTATCATTAGACGATCATTTTTTTATTTCATGCTGTGTGGATCCCAAAATATAGCCCTAAAATTATATGCCATATACCACTCTCAAATTTAACTTTTGGGAAATTTTTATGTGAACTTTGTCGGTTTCTTTGAAGGCGCTAAAAATAAGGAAGGAAAGAAAACTTTTATGACAAAATTGTTAATTCTCTTATCTTTGTCGGTTTCTTTGAAGGTGCTGAAAATAAGGAAGGAAAGATAACTTATTTGGGTACCATTATTTAGGTATTCTCATTAGAAAATGGATTCTATTTGGGTATCATTATTTACACCCCTTAAAATTGTGACCTCGCCTATATCCTCCAGTAAGTATGAAATGACCGCTTTGAATCGGAAGATAGTAATAATTGTTTATCCCCATCTTTACCCAAATGATCTTGGGAACATGAGAGTATCATTAGACTGCGATTTTTTATTTTACATGGCGCATGTCTAAAAAATGATATTAAAATCATGTTTGAGAGTAATATAGGCCATATGATTTTAGAGTCACTTTTTGGGTTGTGTGTCAAGTGAAATAAAATTTTTACCGTCTGATGATACAACCAGGATGTCAAGATCAACTATATAGAAGATTGAGATGAAAAATAATCTCCATCATATTATTCAAAGAGATCAATGCATTCGGACTGAAGGATGTGAGATAAAGTTATAATTTTATGGATGGTAAATAATGGTACCCATTTTAATTTTATTGTCACAACTTAGGAGTGTATATAGGGGGAGATGTTGGTTAAGAAGCGTATTTTATTCCTAAAGTGTGGAAACAAAATTTGACAGAAACTATTCTTGCTTTTATATAGTAGCAAGAATTAGAGCTGTCAATGAGTCGGGGAATTATTTTGGCTGCCATTGGATAAAGGAATTTGCCTGACTTGACTTGACCCGACTCAATGTTGCACCTCGACCTAATCTAATCAAACCCGATTGGCAAGGGAATATGTCTGATCTGACTCAAAAACTGACCTAAGATATATATATATATATATATATATATATATATATATATATATATATATATATATATATATATATAAGAGCACGAACGACCCTCCTAATTTCTGTTAATTTTGTATTTTCACACTTTAGGTACAAAATACCTCTTTATACCATATTTACCTACCCCTAAAATACTCTTTTAATGCACACTCAATATACCCGTGGGACTTTTAATTAGAGTAAAACTCTAATTTAAGACTCCTATTGAAAAAAAAAAAAATTAAGACTCCCTTCCAAATTGTCACCCTAAATCCATCTTACCTTTCTCTATTTTCCTATTTTCTCTCCATAATATTTCAAATTTACAATAGGATCCTATATATTTTTTTTCCTATTTTCTCTCCATAATATTTCAAATTTCCAACAGGATCCTAACGCCAATGTCTTTTAAGATGACTTTATTCAGGTCCAACCAGTTAGACCTGATCAAACCATAACAATTCAGCATGTCAATTAAGACCCCACCATCGAATGCACCTTTAAATACTCTAACTAAATCTTAAAGAGCGCCCATGTAAGACCCCACCTTCAAACATACCTTTAAATACCCCAACTGAATCTTTGAGAGCGGTCATGTTAAATCCCATTGACTGCTTTGAATTGGATGATAAGAGCATTTTTCGTTCCAATCTTTCACACACTTGATCTTACCATCAGATGGTCAGATATTGATTGGACATGCACAGATTTCAAAGTGACCTTAAAATCAAATTTAAATGAAATGAATAGCATGTGATTTTATCAAATGTGATTTTACCTTTAAATACGCCCACCGAATCTATGAGGGCACCCATGTTAAAACCAATTGATAGTTTTAGAACCAAATGATGGAAAAAGAATTTCGTTCCAACCTTTTACACACTCTATCTCGAGAAAATGGGCGCACCATCAAATGGTCAGACATTGATTTGACGTAGCAGTAAACACTCAAATTTGGCCCAAGGCTCGATTTGACGTACCCTTTGAGAAAGGCGCAACTTCCGAGCTTCCGAGAGCACATCCCATAACCCTAGGAACCAAACCCAAACCCTTAGATACCCTTCCCAGACCTTTAGGAATCAACCCTAAACCTTAGAACCTTCCCTGGACTTGTTTCGAACCCTCCCAGGTAGTGGATGGAAAGTAGAGTGCCAAAGTTTACACATACCTTTACTGGGGCTGAGCCCTATGTCATTGGAAACAAGATCTTCCCAGCTTTCCAACAAGCCAATAATCGTCTCAATCCAAATTATATATCAAAAGTTATGACAGTTTGAATATCGAGCAGAAATGTATGATTTTTGCCTAACGTGTGTGTTATATACGCTAGGCCAATTTTTGACAATTTTTGGCCTAGCGTGTCTAATACATACGCTAGGCAAATTTTGGCACATTTTGGCTTAGAGTATGTATTACATACGCTAAGTTAAATTTGGCTTTTGTGGGCCCCCACGGAGAACCTCTAGGATCCCTAACAACACTGTTCCTATACCTAGCGTATGTAATACATACGCTAAACTTAGAAATAATGATTTTTGAGATTTTATCCAAAAATCACATTTGGGGTTTGACTTGTTGACCACCCCAATGTTTGGGGTGGGTTTCTTTAGGATTGTTGCACCCCCATTAAACTTATTTGCAACCCTTTAGTGACTTAGATGTCTATCCTATCATCTATCATTAAACCCAAGTTCCCTCTTCTCTAAGTTCTAGAAAACCTAGAAAATCTTAGATCCTCATTACCTTATTACTAAACCCATTAGGACTTAAACCCTCCCCTAATCCAACCTTCCTCTATAAATAGGGAGCCACCCCCCCTTGCTAATGGCTTGAAAATTTTCAAAAAGAGAGAAAATTATAGTGAGTGCCCTCTCCCATTTTCTGGCATATAACCCATAAAATTTCAGCACCGTAGTTCATCCTTGAGACCCCATTATCTATCACCAATCCTCTAGGTATGGCTAGATCAAGGCCTTAGCCCATCTCCTTTACCTCCTAGCTCCCAAGCCTTAAAAATTTAAGCCCATTTCTCAACCAAGTGCTATCGGAAGCTCACGGAATCTCCTCTATTCTTCTACCTTCTTTGCTTTTCTTCTATCCTAGAATTGAACCGTTACGCTACCCAGATTCCGGCAAGCAGGAAGGGCTTAATAGGATCGGTATGCCTTTGGGCAAGGGGAAGTGCCGCTCATTTTTTTTCTATTTTCATATATATATATATATATATAAACCAGTCACACATAGACCGGACCATAGTAGAGACCGCTTACAAGCGAGTATATATATATATATATATATATATATATAAACCAGTCACACATAGACCGGACCATAGTAGAGACCGCTTACAAGCGAGTCAATCGGGTACCTAACACCTTCCCGATTGATAACCGAAGCCCCTACCCAATAGCCTTTGGCGTGGATCGGTAAATAAGAGTCATATTTGACACTTTGGTGCTTTCAATATTGATTTAGGTTTCCCAGGATATCAAAAGCTTCGGGTGGCGACTCTATATTTTTCATAAGAGTACATCGTCGCGAGGGGTCTGATAAAAATTCACGATTGCACAAATGGTGACTCTGCTGGGGATATTGTAGAGCTTCCCCTCGAAGTGTTGACTTTTCTTTTTGTTTGTTTTACTAATCATTTTTGTCTTTTTGCATGCTTACCCCTCCGATTTCGCATTTTTATACTTACCCCTACGATTCCATACTGCTTTATACTCACCTCTACGATTCAGTCATTTACACGCCTTAGCTGATTGGCGAGCCTACGTGAGCATCTAATTTCTATCATTTACATATCTTAGCTGATTGACGGGCCTACTTGCACATTTAAATTTCGTAGTTTACACGCCTTAGCCGATTTGTGGGCCTGCTTGTGCATTATTTTACGTTTAATCATATCCAATAGTGGACGCCGGCCCGTAGAGGCGGCACGAGACTAGCACCACCCGTTTTTGAACATTAAGCAAACTCCCTTAAAACTAAATTTAAAATTGAACCAGGAGGGAGACTTAATTGAATTTTTTCAGGGGTAGATTTTACAAAGGAGTGAGATTTTAGGCAATGATACAAACGTCCCGATTCTTAGTACGGCGGCAGCCCCTAGTGGTAATGATCTCAAAAAGTACCATCCCATCCAGTATCTGAGAAGGTGCTTACATCGGAGGTATATCGGGTAGGTGACCGAGCTTAAGAAAAAGCCTTAAAACCCTTGGAGAGTGCGCTAGCTGTCCCGAAATAGCCTTGTATCCCTAGGTGCGGTGAGGAGGGGCCCGTTATAACAAGGAAGTCCTCGGAAGCACACTTAAACCAAAAAATACTGCACTAATTTCAACTATATAACTTTTTGCCTAGAGTATGTGATACATACGCTATGCTAAAAACCTCCAGAATTTGCCAAGCGTGTCTAATACACACGCTAAGTCAAATTCCTAGAAATTTAGCCTAGCGTATGTAATACATACGCTAAGCCAAATCTCCAAGTTTTTAGCCTAGTGTATGTAATACATACGCTAGACCATTATGGGTTCAGGCAGTCCGAATCTGAGGCTCTTTTCACCCTTCTCGAGCCCCCTGATTAGCAATTTTCACACTCGATTGTTCCCTCACCTCTCGACACCCAAAACGCTCTCGCTGGTCAAAAGTGGTCACCCTCTTATTGATCCTCCCGAGAGATCGAGTCATCGCATAGATTTTCGTGCCTCCACATAGATCAAAGGATTCTCTTTGATTCTTCCAGAGTACATCGGAGTCCCGCCGTGGGAGACATCGGAGGTGTGAACGTCGCCCAAAAAGGGAGTTCTCCAGGGCCCCAGATAAAGCTTCACAAAAATCGAGGGAGAAATTTTTGTTTTGTCATTAAAAATCATAAAAAACAGGAAAACCCAAAAAGAAAAAGGTTGTGGTGCCAACACAATGGGATCGCCTTACCCTTCATCATCCTGTAGGAGAAGAAGGAAGAAAGTTTTTGGGCCTCATCCGAGGAATCCATACCCGACTCACCGCCAAACCATGTCTTGGGCAGTCGCCCCCGCCTACACTGACCCCGATTCATCCCCATCACGTTCCCCAACTCATTCCCACTTAGAGGAAATCCTCATTTTTGATTTCCCCACCCAATCCCGTTTTGAGGTCACTGAACCCTTCGGGGAGCCCATTTTTCCTTCTACCTCAACCCCAAATTTTCCTCCCGTATCCACTCAAAACCCACCCCATTTTACACCCCATTCTTCCTCCACCACCCAAGATTTTTCCCACTTCCCTTTCCCATCTAACATACCCAATTTCTCCATATTTCTCCAAAATCCAACACCTCATTTCCCATCATTTTCTGAAACCATGCCCAATTTTCCTTCCACATCTACCCAAAACCCAACCTAATTCTCCACTTTTACCCAAACTATGTCCCATTTTCCTTCCACTTCAAATCCATCCATACCCTATATTTTTCCCACATCCATCCAAAGTCCAACCCCATTCCCCACATTTACCCAACACATACCCACTTTTCCATCCACCAAAGCTATGCCCAATTTTCCCATATCCACTCCACATTTTCCCTCCAATCTAAATCCACCACATACTTCCCCATCTACCCAGGTGATGCCCAATTTTACCTAGGTCATGCCCAATTTCCCTCACCCTTTTACCCAGGTGATGCCCACTTCTTCTCATGCATTTATCCCATCAAATGAACCACCCACATCCATCCCCATAACCAATCTGATGGCTATGATGGAGGATATGGTCAAAATCTACACCGCCTGGAAGGCTTCCCAAAACCTTCTTCATCCATCCCATATATCCAACCCTTAACATACTCTCCAAAACCTCCATGTCTCACTCCATCAAAATGCCAACCCCAATCAACCTCCCATAATTCACACCACACAAGTCCCCTCCCATCAACCATGGGGTCAATCGAGCGGGCCTCAAGGCCCAACACCATATACCGAAGTCCATCAAGGCCTAATACCCCAAGCCCAAGCCCATCAAGGCCCAATGCCCTATACCCAAGCCCATAAAGGCCCAAATATTCAAGCCCATCAAGGCCCAATACCTCAAGCCCATCAAAGCCCAATACCCCAGGCCCAAGCCCATCAAGGCCCAATGCCTTATACCCAAGCCCATCAAGGCCCAAACCCAGGAGCCCCATTTTCAAACCCTCCATCATTCCCCCAATATCTCACATTCACTTACGCCCAGCAGGCCCCCATTCCCCCTCAGATAATACACCCACCTCATCCAATCCCTCAACCCAGTATGAGCCCTATTTTTTCACATGTCTCACACCCAACCCAATATGGGGATCTATCCCATACCATCAATCATCTCCAATTCACCCATCCTCTCATCCCCCAACCTAATCAATAAGATTCTTATCAAGCCCAGCTACCTCATCAGGCACCTGCCCAAAACCCACAACTCACCCATCCCCTTACTATAGACACCCCCATTTTTGCCCTCTCAGAATATACAAATTTGTTCAGTCAATTTTTGACCTCACAAACTTAATTAGAACCATATACTAAAATAATAGTATATGACTAAACACAGGCTGGAACAATAGCTTTATGGCTTAGGCCCCATGACCTAACGTGGGAATCATGCATTGAAACAATAGTATATGACTGAACACAGGCTGAAATAATAGCTCTGTAGCTCAGATCCCAATGTAGGGAAACTATATACTGAAACAATAGTATATAGTCGAAATACAAACTGAAACAATAGTTTAGCATTTCAGACCCCTTTTGCCCTAATGTGGGACCATATACTGAAACAATAGTATATGACTGGACACAGGTTAAAACAATAGCTCTGTGGCTTAGACCCCCTAACCCTAAAGCGAGGACCATACATTGAAACAATAGTTCTGTGGCTCAGATCCCAACGTAGGGAGACTATATACTGAAATAATAGTATATAGTCAAAATACAGACTGAAATAATAGCATATAGTCAAAATACAGACTGAAATAATAGCCTGACATTTCAGACCCGACCAGGACCCAGACAGCCTCAAATTATGCGCCTAAAACCACACGCACAATTCGATTGCACGCCGAACCACAAACATGCAATCAGTCCCTCTTCCAGACCAGACTCCCTTTCCTAGACCACTCAGAGACTCGATCACGCGCTTCTTATAAAATGCACGATCGAATTGAGCGCCCCACCACCAGCGCGCAATCGGCTTGCGCCCAACCTAGTCTTATCGTCCTTGACCCCTAAGCTTCCTTGATTAAACGCTTTGAAAGAGGCGCTTAATCGGATTGCGCACCCTACACTAAGTGCACAATTAGTTCTAACGTGATTAGAACTAGGAAACTCGCTGAGCAAGTCAGCCAATCGCTCATTGACTTAGTGACCGACTCAAAGCGATTAAGCACCGGGAGAACCTATAAAAGATTTTTTTTAATTCGACCCACAACAACCACACGAATGAGAGGCTGACAATTTTTGAGAGAGAATGGATTTTTTTTTACATTTCGAAACTAGAGAACTCCGAGAACGAACACATAGAGCAACTTAGCCATGATTTCGAAATTCAAGCTTAGAATCTTCGAGGTTTCTCTCTGCAGCCCCGGTCCTAGGTAAAAATCTTAGTTTTAGACTTAGGATTTTCCTTAGTTTTAATTATTAATATTAGTTTGCAGTTTTAGACTGTAACACCCTTTTTTTTAGACCGTAATCTCTTATATCCGGTTCTAGTTCTTAAGTTCTAGAACCAGTCCTTAATCTGACGGTCTAATTTACTGACCCTAGGCTTTAATTTTGTTCTAAAATCTTAATTTTTAGCCCTATCATTAATCTCTGATTCTAGTTCTTAAGTTCTAGAACCAGTCCTTAATCATACGGTCTGATTTTCTAATTTCGGACCCCAATTCAGTCCTAGAATTTTACATTATAATTTTAATTCCTTAGTTTAATACTTTTAAAAATCTTAAATATTATTTCAGTTTTCTATAATTCTAGTTTCTCAATTTAATTAATAATTATTACCCTCAAATCAACTCTGAAAATCCAAAAATACCATTTTTATAATCCGAAATCTAATTTATCTTTAATCTCAGCCACCCCATTTGCCCAAGGGAGCATACAGAGGGTACTTGGTACGAGGCCGATCCTCCTTAGCATAGCGGGCCCAAAACCTCTTTTTTTAGAATTATTTAGTTGCTTTAATTAGGATTAGAAAATTAGTCCCATAATTTTTTCTTAAAATTTTAGTCCAATTAATTTACATGCTTTATTTTTATTAAATCCTTAGAATTCATTGCTTTGATTATAATTCTAGAAAAAAATCAGTTCCCTTATTTTAATTGGATTTTAGCATAGATAATTCATTGCTTTTATTAGAATCCTACGATAATTAATTTCGCGCTCTAATCATAATTCTAGTAAAATTAGTCCCTTTATTTTAAGTAGAGTTTTAGTAGAATTAGTTCCCTATTCCAATTAGAATTCTGGTAGGATTATTATAATTGCTCTAATTAGAATTTCAGTCAAATTATTATATTCGTTTTTATTAGAATTTCACTACAATTAGTATACTTGCTTTACTTAGAATTTCAGTATAATTAGCATGCATGATTTAATTAGAGTTTCATTAAGAATTAATATACCTGCATTCCTAGTACAATTAGGAGACCGATATCAATTGGACTTCTAGTAGTATTAGGACACTAAATTAATTGGAACTCTAATAAGATTAGGAAACTGAAATTAATTAGACTCCTGATAGAATTAGAATACTAGACTAAATCAACTATAATAAACCCACACAGTTAAACTCACAACAAAATTGAGAAGTCTAAACTGATTAGAACTATAACAATAATGGAAAATGAACAGAAAACTAAACTATCTGAATTATAAGAAGAGACATAACTGCTGACGTTCACAGGTAAGCGTGTTCATTGATGTGTTGCAGCATCGTTAAATATCTGCAGCTGACGATCACAACCAACTAGGAACCTTCCTAGAAAACCCTCCTTTTTATTTTACCTCCACCATTCCAAACGCCGCATCGCTAAAGTCCATTTGGACAGAATTGGAGCCACTGATTCAACGAGGACCGAGAGGAACCCAGAAAAAGCGCGCACCAATAGACTGGCGATCGCGTTGGGACACTTTTGCAAACTCCTTTTTTTTAAAATAGTTAGTTTTTATTTTATTTCCCTATTTTCCTTTCCATTGTGTCATTTAGATTCCCTTTTAAATATGTGAGTCTTCATCACTCGAGATGTCTGGCATACGAAAAATGAGTTTAGAAGACCCACCATTGTGAAGGTATCATAGCAATCCCGCGTACGAGGAAGAATCACTTCACAATTCCAGCCCACGAAAACCTGAGATTAACATGGCTGGCAAGCAAGAAAATCCCTTCTCTAACCCACACACCGGTAATAATCATAATGGGAGATATGGTAACACTGTACAAAACCTTACTGCTCAATAAATCGTGGAGCTCAATATTCAAAGAATACAAAGAGGAGACGATGACTCCGAGGAATTACTTCAAAGATTGGCCACTGTATACGAAACCATCACGTCACGATAATTTTCAGAAGAACAAGAACGACAAGAGAGGCCACCTTCTACCCCGAGCACAGTGTCAGCGCGCCACACTATTGAGGCAACCTACTCACACATTCTTTAACGATGACTCTATACAAGGTTGGCTTACGGGTCTCTCCAAAAGACAACACTATCAAAATTGAAGATCTCCCTAAAATGCTCGATGAGTACATGGCCAAGAGAGAGCGCCCCGGTCACTCATTCAAATTCGACAAATTCTACCGGAAAGTTAAATTTAACTTACCAATAGGATTTAAACCATCAAAATTTACCAAATATAATGGCACGAGAAATCCGAACCATCACTCGGCCCTCTTTTGCAACGATTGTCGACCCATACGTAATTATCAAGGACTTCTCATTCACTATTTCTAACGCTCATTAGAAGGAGAAGCTTTAGATTAGTTTGCGGGACTCCCACTTTATAAGATAGAGACCTTTAACGATTTGGTCAGTCAATTCCTAGACCAATACAAACACTTGATCCAAGAGACGGTCAGTCTCAGCGATTTGATGGCGGCCAAGCAAGGACCAAATGAAGAGTTTACGGACTTCATTGCCAGATGGAGAAAACTCGCTGCTAGGACGGGCACTTCAATGAAAGAGAAGGACTCAGTGGACATTAATGTCGACAATACTAGAGAAAAGCTAAAAAGCACACTTGTCATAAGTGATTGCCTCGACTTCACTGCACTCCACTCCCGGGCATCCCGACTAGTATGACACATTAAAGGCGGAGACCTTGCTCTATCCATATCATGTCAAAAGTAGGCTCTTCCAGTGAATCAAAATCAAAAAATAATAAGAAAGCCTCAGAAACTGAGCAGGTCAACACCGTTGTCAACTAAGGACAAAACTCTGGTAACAAGAATTTCTAATCGTAAAATTTTGAGCAAAATCAAAATCAACAATGGTACACCAACCAAAACTAAGGCGCTAATCAACAAAGATATGTAAATCGAAACCAAGGCCAGAATCAGAATCAGGGCCAGTATCAGAATAGAAACCAATATCTCAACACCTACTAGAACTAGAACAAGACGCAGAATCGATCGGCCCACACGTCGAACTATAATAACGTACCCCCACCGCAAAACTTCAATCCAACTAGAGGCCCTTACCAGCCAAGGCGGGAACACTACCCCCCTCTACCTAATACGATTCCTAACATCTTCCATCTCTTCAACACTCAGAATCTCTTTCGATTCTCGCAAGAAAGATCTCGCCCATGGCTGGTAAATCTAGACTATAGTAAATACTGTGTCTTCCATCGATACAAGAGACACAACCTAGAAGACTATTGGGTCCTTAGGGACAATCTATGACATGAATGATTAAAATCAGATCGATTAGGAAGCGCTTAGAAATCCTAACCCTAATAGTAACCAACCCCAATAAAATCTAGGGATCATTAATAACCCCATGCCTAACCACAATCAAGCAACACTGGCTGAGGTCACCACCGTAGATCTCTTCGATCGATCCTCCTTCCAGCCTTCTACCTTAATCGCTCGCATTCAACCCTCTAATACTTCTGCCACACTAGCGCAAGTTCCTCCACCCCTGCATCCCTCGGCCTTGATCACTCGCATCGCCCCACCGAGCCCACCTCCCTATCCAAAATTCACTCAGATACGAGTCCATTCCTTTAGGGCCAGGAGACCATTCCTCCGTAGTCACCTACCAAAACCTTCAACCCCTTTAAATCCTGAATCAACGCCATTACCACTCCCTTCGTCCGATTCTAAACCTGAGTACGAAGATCACGTTCTTTAAACTATAGCCCAAATCGCTGCATGGGTAGAAAGTGTCACCCGAAAGACTTCAAGCCGAGAGAATGAAACAAAGACTGAGTGTTTGCCAAACATAGAAGAAAGTGAGCGCGAAGAACATCCCGACCCATGCGAGACACTAGACTTTGCTTTCCTAGAAGAAGAGGATTACACAGTATCTCCCACCTTGGAGCGGCACCATCCAGGTACGCACTCCGACCTTGAATTTCAGTCACTTCACAAATACATCCACGTCGAGCCATATCGGGTTTGGTCAGCAACCGACGTGCCTGATTCTTAAGTCGGGAACCAATTACCCACCTCCACCTTTCCCTCGAAATAAGGATTTCACGAACGCACAACCATCAAAGGGGAACGTGGGAGAAAGAGAGGATAACTTGCCGCCCCCACCTTACATTATTCCTCCACCAATTCCCACACCTCAATCAATCCAACCATCTGCACCCAAGGCTCATCGACTAGGTAAAGAAATGGCACTCGTGCCAGGGCAAGAATATGACCTTCTGCGGCATCTCCAAAAGATCCCGACCCAGATATCCATACTAGAACTCATTAAGAAATAATATGACCATTACCGGTTGTTGATAAAGACACTTGAATACACACAAGTGAATGAGGACACAACCCTAGATGAGCTTCATCAAATCACCTCGGTCATGGCGCAACCTCTAGTGCTCACTTTCACATACGCAGACATGCCTAAAGAGTCACTCCGCGGGAGTGCGGCTCTCATATATCTTACAGTTATAATTAGAGGATTTTCCGTACCCAATGCGTTGGTCGATAAGGGAGCAGGACTCAATATTTGCCCTCTCACAATATTAAAGACGCTTGAATACACAGAGCAGGATGTCAGGCCCTCGGCACTGTCACTCATAGCTTATGATGGATCGCGTCACTTTGTCAAAGGAACTGTTAAACTTTAGGTTCGCCTTGGACCTGTAATGAAAGGCGTTACCTTCCATGTTTCTGATTCCGCCAATACGTATAATTTTATCTTAGGAAGAAAATGGCTAGAGTCAATAAAGGCTATCGCATCCACATACCATCAATGCATCAAATTTCCATATGAGGACTCTATCGTCTGTATATACGCTGATGCACCCCACCAGGGATGGATACTAATTACACGACAAGTATTTCGACAGTCCATGATTTTGTATTAAACACAGGCCACATTTAAAAGACTCGAATCTCTGATGAGACAACCGTTACAGAAGTCCGTCCCCATACCCCTATTAGTTCTCTCCCAATGCGTCAACAAAAATTAATGAAGAGAGAGGTCGGCCCAGACCTCACCAAACTTTATGATATCAACCCACCGCGACGAAAGGGTGGGACCTTATGTACCAACTCGAATACATTCCCCACACCGGACTCAGTAAAAATAAGCAAGGTCGTGTAGGACTTGTCGTCCCAACGAAAATACACAGACACATAGGGTTAGGTTATCAATCGGACGGCCCATAAGCCGACTTGTTCCCTACCTCATCCAAATGATCTCTATATGAAAACTTCGTCTATGGGACCACTGAGAAAGCAGATGTACCAAGGCAGAAGGAAGTGTCCTTTACTAGATCTCAAGAAGTGGAAATCGAGCGAATGACTAAAGCATTCAATGATTCAACCAACTTGAACGACGATATTGATAAATCACTCGAAGGAGTCAAACCCTTGTTTGACACTAAGGAGCTTATAGAAGAAAGAGAGAAAGAACCTCCAAAACTTGAGCCACAAGTAGAAGATTGGAAATCCACTGACGACGAAGATTTTCACATAGCAGCCTTGCAAGATGATGAAGAGTACTTACACTCAACATGGGAAGAAGATGACAACCCACAAGAGGATTTTAACTCGTATAACATCGGCTTAGGCCTTGGCCTTAGGGGATGGGAATGCCCCTGGGACTCCCCTTGTATCGCTCACCCATACCAACCCCGTTGTAGGGCATGCACCAGCATAATAGAACGCTTCGCTAGTTGGACCGAATATTCTACAATTCAAGAATTGAATCACTCTAACCTCTTGACAACCGAAATAAGTAATGACCTACTGTGACAGCCCGGATTTCGGCACTCCGAAACCCGTGCCATCAGCACGATCATCTTGACCGTGCCCCTTAGTTAAACACGGAACATTGGCATATCAAGCATAAAATGAAATAATAAATGAAACTGCGGAATTTAAATCTATATTAAAGCAATTCTCCAAAAGACAGTTCTACCCTCATGCCTCTGCATGAATGGAGAACCGATCCGAACCATCGATGATAGCAATCATCACGGATGGTTCGTCCCAAAAGAATAATCCCATACTCCATATATACATGGTTTAACCAAAACAAGGCTTGACATACCAAGCCGTACCAATCTCTCTCAAAAAGCCCTCAAAGCGGCACAACGGAGTCCTCTAGAAGAAGTCCTTAGGAGGTGGCTCCAACTCTTCGCCGGTCGCAAGGTCCGACTCACCAGGTCGTCTCAAGCCTCCTCGCTAGTAGTGGACCTGCGACGTATAGTCTATAGGGTGAGCTACATCCTAGCTCAATAGGGAACAAAACACAGTTGAACATATAAATTATCACTCACATATATTCCATGATATGCCATGCATGATGTGTCTATGCAGTCACTGATGAAAACAATTAAAAGCATTTCATTTTACTGGTAATTTACTTATGTCTTTATTATTCATGAATGATGCTGAAAAGGCCCAAAGCAAAACTTAAACTTTCAACTTAAGTAATCCCCGAGCAATATAGCATCGAGCCCCGATGAGATACCCATCATCGTCATCTATATAGACACTTTTAACGTATTCCCTGGGAATAGAATATAGTACCCAAGCCCCTTTCCCCTGGGGATTGGTGGCGGGGTTTCACTTGTCTCAAATCAACACCCCTGGGGTGTGCTTACTGTGTACGGATAAGCCTCCGCACTGGCCTACGGTTTCGCCGCCGTATCGGTCACGGATATCCTGCCATGTCAGTCGTGGATATCCCGCCACGTCGGTGGGGTACCCTATCAAACCTCAAATAACAAAAATATTGGTGCCTTACATATAGTTATTCACAGTGTAAGTGTGCTATCTTATATCAGTTAGGCCCTATCAAACATGATTCAATCTTGGATACATCCCTGGGATGTATCCATTCACTTGCATCACACCTGATGCTCTTATCTCTTTACTCCTTCATCCCCTGGGGATGGCTCATTATACTTACTCTTATGGGTGTCACTCACACACACTTTTCACAATTCTTAAGCAATAAAACATTTGAATTTGAATTCTATATCACTACATACATGCTCTTGTAAAATAAAGTACATGTTCAAGGTGTTCCCTACCTCAAGTCTTTGTTCGATCAATGCATCAAGGTCCCACGTGGCTCCTTGTGCACTAGCTCACACGTACCACCTATGGTACCACATAACAGGTGAACACATCACTAAAGATGCAATAAAGGAGGTCCAAGACCCTCCATGAAGCTTCAAGTCAAACTCAAAAGTCAACAAAATTTAGCACAGTCGATTAATCGAACTCCAAAGTCGATTAATCGAAACTCATTCGATTAATCGATTTCCAAAATCGATTAGTCGAAAGTAAATATCGATTAATCGATTCTCAAATCGATTAATCGAGATTTTCATTCGATTAATCGAATCCTAATTAGATTAATCGAACCTCTCTGATCAGCCAAGTCGATTCTCAATTCGAGTAATCGAGTTCCCAAAATCGATTAATCGATCCCAAATTGATTAATCGAAATTTGAAATCGATTAATCGAAATCCCATTTCGATTAGTCGATTTTTTCCCCAAGTCCTTTACTCCAGCCCCTGGGGTCCACTGGAGGTTCCCAGTCGATTAATCGATTCCCAAATCGATTAATCGAAAACCAAAGTCGATTAATCGAAACCCAATTCGATTAATCGAAATCGGGGTCCTCTGACTTTTCAACTTCTTGGCCAATTTCGATTAATCGAAACCCAATTTCGATTAATCAAAATTGCCAGATTCAGCCCCTTTCGAGCTGTTCTTCCCAACCTTTTTCCACTCTTTTTCCTCTATTTTTCTGAACCATCATCCTACAATCTAAACCATTTTTCAACTACAATTAACCTCTACCATCTATGCATTTTATTCACAAAAATTACCTTTAATCAATCTCAAATTGATTTCAAATCAAGTGGTTGGAAGGCTAGGGTTCCAGCTTTGGCTTGAACGGATTCTTTGCGCAGAATCGGCCTCTTTAATACTTGAATCCCCCTTCCAATCATCCACAATAACTCCTTGCTTAATCACCCTCTTTACTCCTCTCTCTCTCTTCTTTACTTCTCTCTCAACAACCAAACTATTGATTTTAGGGTTATTCAACCCTTTTATCTCCCCCTGAGCTTGTGTGTTGAGCACATGCACCTCGATAGGTGTGTGTGACCTTAGATTTACAACACTCACCACATAGACATTCAACCCATCACATCTCATCCGTTCATCACACCCCTTACTAACTATTGGACTTCTATTTGGTCAAACCTATGACCGATCGGGCACGGATCCCGAGGTCATAGTTTAGCGTGATTTTTTCGGGCTATTACACCTACCAGCTCGACCACCGGCACAAGAAGCAGAAAATCTCAATGGTCATCTAGTTGACCCAGGAGGAAACACTCACATCGCCCTCATAAAGTTGAAGAAGAACTTGAACTAGACACTTCTTAATCTCCAGATGTGCCACAACTCCAAATATTCTGGAAATCTCTCGAGAAAGAGTGGCAACCTCCCCCAAGTGATGACGAGGACTACTGGATAGACCTCCCTGCACTCGAGTTAGCAGAGCAAGCTAACCTAAGACTTCAAACACTATTAGATCAAGAAGATGAATTCGATACCGTCTTTGACTCTAACCTAGAAGGATGGGAATATCCATAGGGATCTCCCTGCATTTCTCACCATTATCAACCTTACTGCCGAACATGTGTGCTTATCATAACATATTATGAAGATTAAGGAAAAGAACTCGCTACCCTTAAGGATCCTTTAGGGGATCACCCTTGATGGGAAGAACAACCCTATTCAACTTAGAGGAGGATAGTTCGACTGACTATGATCTCTAGAACTTCTTCCAAGAAGAGGCAATCAATGTGATAGAAGAGGTTCAAATGTTGGTGCCACTATCACCAGCATCACCTATTCAAAAGATCTTATCAGATGAGGACTCCAAAAAAAATAATGCCAAAATCATAACAAATCCACGTTTCTCGAAGGATCGTCCAAACGGCTCCAGCAGTCATCTCGCTCCCTCTGTTAGAGGAAGCAACTCTCCCGGCACCTCTTGAGGCGATCGACCCTGTACCATATTTATTATCAAAAATAAAAATAAAAATAAATAAATAAATAACCCTATAAATTCATAAACACAAAATCCAAAAAAATTAGAAAACCTCAGAAAAGAAAGGGAACCCTTCGTCTCGAACCAAGTTTGCGGCCAATAAGGAGACCTTTCTCCTAAGACTTCTATCTCATCTCCCGCGCGAGGACGCAAAGTATCCAAGCTAAACAACAAGGCAATGATCATACCAGACAAGATACTTCGTGACTTTGAGAAAATGATCAATAGCCTTGACCTTTAGCTTACTAAAGATCTCTCAGTCATAAATTTTACCAATGAAGGGTTACCTTTCACAAAATCGAATTTCCAGTGTAGCAATTTTACAGTATATGAGCTTACCGAAGATGAAGAAGGAACACCAATCGTCGAGGAAGCGCCGGACTTCCAACGGGTTATCAAGCATTTCGACGAGCAAACCCAGGCTACTGCGAAACCTATAGAAGAACTTAATTTTGGCACTGAAGAGAAACCCAAGAAACAACGGATTAGCACAACGCTCAACTCCAAGGAACGTCAACAAATTGCACAAGTCCTACAAGAGCACCTCGACTCCTTTGCATGGTCCTATGAGGATATGCCTAGTTTAGACCCAAGTTTAGTAGAACATCGCCTCGTCTTAGAACCCGATGCAAAGCCTGTTAAGTAGAAACTCTGTTGGATGCACCCACAAATAGCCCTTCAAGTTAAAGAGGAAGTTGACAAATTGCACAAAGTCAAATTCATCCGAGTCGTCCTCTACCCCAAGTGAGTCACCAACATAGTACCTGTCGCTAAGAAAGATGGCAAAGTACGGGTTTGCATTGACTTCCAAAACCTCAACCAGGCATGCTAAAAGATGACTTTTCGCTTGCACACATTGACACTTTAGTTGATAACACCGCTGGACACGAGATGCTATCCTTTATGGATGGTTTCTCTGGATATAATCAGATCAAATTAGCAGAGTCCGACCAAGAGAAGATTTCTTTCACCACACTATGGGGAACATACTATTACGACGTCATGCCTTTTGGGTTCGAGAATGCAGGAGCCACATATTAATGCACCGTGATGGCTATTTTTTACAACATAATGTATAAGTGTGTAAAAGTCTACGTCGATGACATATTGGTGAAGTCCCAAGCGCAAGTAGGACATGTTGAAGCACTCCGACTGGTACTACAAAGAGCTAAGAAAGTATCAGCTGAAAATGAACCCAAAGAAATGTGTCTTTGGAGTCACCTCCAAAAAATTACTCGGTTTCATAGTCAGCAAGCGAGGGATCGAAGTCAACCCCGCAAAAGTCAGAGCCATCCTTGAGATGTCGCCTCCTAGTAATATCAAAGAATTATGAGGCCTGATAGGAAGATTATAATTCATCAGGAGATTTAACTCCCAGCATTCAGACATATGCGATCCTTTCTACAGGCTACTTAAAGGAGAAATTGAGTACAAATGGGATGACCAGTGCCAGCAAGCCTTCGACAATATCAAAAAGTACCTCCTTAACCTGCCAATACAATCACCATCAGTCCCCGGAAGACCCCTAATCCTATACCTCTCAGCGAACGATAAAGTAATGGGAGTGATTTTGGGATAATATGAATTAGACGATAAGAAAGAGAAGGCTATCTACTACCTTAGTAGGACGATGGTCGAGTACGAACAAAAATACACTTCAATAGAGAAAACTTGCCTCACACTGGTGTGGGCCTCTACCAAATTACGACACTACTTCGGAGCACATAAAATACTAGTACTAGCTCGAATGGACCCTCTAAAGTACATATTCAAAAAGCCCGCAACATCATGAAAGATCGCTCGCTGGCATATGCTCTTGCAAGAATTCGATATCACATACGTTACGTAAAAGTCAATCAAAGGACAAGCAATCGCCAATTACCTCACAAAGCTCTCGCTCCCTAGTGATAAGCCCATACATGAGGATTTCCTCAATGAAGACCTACTCACGATTCATAGCGAAGAGCCAGATAAGACGTCATGGACCCTTTACTTCGACGGTGCTCTAAATCACAAAGGAAAAGACATCGGGGTAGTCCTCCTAAGCCCCGAAGGAGTAGTTATACCTAAGGATTTTTAATTAGATTTCTCTGTCACTAACAATGTCACAGAATACGAAGCTTTTATAACTGGACTACGAGCAGCATTACAATTAAGCGTTAAACAGTTAAAAATCATCGGTGATTCCAAGCTAGTAATTTTGCAAGTTATAGGAGAATGGAAAATTAAGGAAAAGAGACTAATGGCATACCTAGAAGCCGCTCAATATTTAGTAAAGAAATTTGAAAGAATCTCTTTCACGCACATCCCTAGACTGGAAAACGAGCTCGTAAATTCATTAGCCACCTTAGCCTCGGTCATCCAAATACCCATCGGCCAAAGTACTAAGACCTTCTTCATCGAAAAGTTAACAGCACCCGCCCACGAGGTAGCATGGATCGTCAAGAGAGAATTACCGATGCTCCCCACTAGCACAGGATTAAATGAAGCTATCGCTCCAGAAAAGCACGTCAAGTCAGAAACCGAAGTCGCTATGTTCAGATTTGCAAAATCACCAACCGACGATGGACAACTATGGTACTTCGACATCTGAAACTTCTTAAAGCATCAGCATGTCCCTCCATATGCCACAAAGATCGAACGAAAAACTATAAGGAACCGATGCGCCCAATGTTGCATACTTGACAAAATGTTATACAAAGAAGCCTTCACCAAAGGAGTACTACTATCATGCATCACGACTGTTGAAGGATAATACATCATCCAATAAGCACACGTCAGTGCCTGCGGCGCCCACTTCGATAGACAGAGGCTCGCTGATCAAGTTACATGACAAGGCTACTTCTAGCCGATGATGATCAGAGATTGCCACCTCTATGTTCAATCCTGCAAACAATGCCAAGAACACGCAGCCCTCATCAAAGCTCCATCAGTTACATTGAACACTATGATCTCGCCATTGTCATTTTCGATGTGGGCCTTCGATGTCATTGGACCTTTCACAGATAGTTGGGAACACTCACAAGCACGCGTTCATACTCACAGCGACCGAATACTACACTAAATGGGCAGAAGCTGAATCCTACGTCAGAATCACCACTTCAACACTAGTAAGATTTATCATTTGGAATATCATCACCAGGTTTGGAGTACCCAGGATGTTTGTCACCGACAATGGACCACAGTTCATCGCAGAGAAGACGAAGAAGTTATGCAATAAGTACGACATCGATCTACGCCACTCATCACCGTTCTACCCTCAAGGCAATGGACAAGCAGAAGCTACGAACAAAACGCTGATTTAAATTTTAAAACACATAGTAGAAACCAACAATAGAGCCGACTGGCCCAAATGACTACCAGAAGCACTCTAGGCCTATAGGACCTCTAATCGTATGGCCACTGGCCAAACTCCCTACCTCCTTACCTACGGGATAGAGGCAGTCCTACAATATGAGATACAAGTATCATTCTTACGGATTCAACTCGATGATAGGCTATTCTTAGACGAGAGGAGAATTGCCCTACTCACACAGCTAGAGTAGCTCGATGAAACACGTCTAAGGACAGCTAATCACGCTCAGGTATATCAGAGGCGAGTGGCCAAGGCTTATAATAAGAAAGTCCTCGAACGAACCTTTAATATTAGAGAATTAGTCTTAAAGAAAATTATGCCTTCCAAGCATGCCCATCCAAAAGGAAAACTGAAACCAAACTGGGAAGGCCCTTATGTCATAACAACTACATACCCTGGAAATGCATACAAACTGGCGAACCAAGATGGGGAAGAACTCCCTATCCCTTGAAACATCATGTACCTTAGAAAATACTATCCTTAGCCATGTGATCATCACATCCCTTGGTTAAATACTTATACTTATCACCCCTATAGTCATCACGACCCATATCTTAGTCGTACGTCATCGATTCTCAGAATATCCTTAAAACCTCCGATTTATCACCCACCATTTTTCACTCGGGCAATCTAATTAAAGGACTAGGGACCTACCTAATCTACTACAAAAGCATAAGTAACACCTTATCCTCATTTCCCTTCCCGCGCCATTAGAGGAGACATTAGAACAAAAAAAGAATGAAGATATTAGGTTCAATTAAAACTCATTATTCTTGCGCTAACAGGATGCTTTCAAAGAATATATATTAAAAATTTTTGAGTGAAAGCATTACGACGAATGAACAAGTCAATGAGCTCAGAGAAGCATAAGGAGACCATGAGGACATCTCTGGTAACTTTACTATAAGTGTATAAGCATGTTGCAAGGGCATCCCTAATGTCCCCATACTACTAGATGCTGTCGTAAGGTGACGGGAGGAGGACAAACTCTTGCTAACCATAGAATGTGAGATTTTGATGGTACTGAAACATAATCCAGAAGCTCGATCATGGCATCACGTATCCCTTTGAGAAAAATATTGTTACTCACCCCTTTTGGAAACCGTTAGATACAAACTATTCCCCACATCACTGAGCCTTACCTCCCTCTTCTATTTTTATTTTGGACGATGAATCAGAAGCCTTATAGGATGCTCCTAGAAATGAAACTAAAAACCAATGAATGACGATTGACGCAATCACCCACTGTACTTACCATACTTCTCCCTGATGACCACCACCCCAAGATAGACCCCTGTATACAACTGACCTAATCAAAACGACCTCCCCCTGGTTCGATGATAGTACTGATAAACTTTTCTTCAAAACTAACTCACCAAATACCCATGATTGCTTATAGACCCAAAGTGCTCATCTCGCAGCCCAGAAAACCTCCATTGCATCCACACATTGGGGCATTTTTTTAGGACAGAAGGAGAATCACATTAGAAGCATTGGCTTGTCCATAAAGAAGACAAGGAATGACGAAGTTACCATCCGGAAAGTGCTACCGAAGATATTATACTGCTAATCCTGCCCCGCTCCTACATTGGGGCATTTTTATTTTTTTATTTATTTTTTATTTTAGTTATTTTCTTTCCCTGTTGCATTATTTTCATTTAATAAAAAAGAAAAAAAATAATATCCACCTTTATTACCAGACCCCGGTCTGAGATACTCACCCCCCTTGACAACTAGCAAGGGGGAGAATAAAAACTACTGATAGTATTACCTTCACATGTGTAGATACCAAGCAACCTTCAACCATCACCGGGCCAGCTCAGGAAGCATCCAAGTCTCAATGATGGTCGATGGCGCTAAAGAAACTAAAAAATGAAAGTAGACGTAAGAGGTAATTAAAAGAAAAGGAGCCGATCAGGTACATGTAAACCAAAAATCTCTCTATATATATGTCAAAAATTTTCTTTTCTTTTTATATCTGTCATAGGGGGCATCCCTCCTATATATACAACGCACACACATAATAAAAAAAATACACACAAGCCCCTACTCTCTACGTTGCCGCTAGGATGGACGAGCATCGCTGTCCCTAGTATCATCAGCTCGGAGGTCCGTAGACTGGTCCTCCGAAAATACAATCCTGGCACCCAGAGTCCTTGGAACCTCTAAAAGACGAGGCCCCACCACAGAACCCCCCTCACTCGTCTGACTAACTGATCACCTCGAGCGAGAATGAGGAGGATACCCCGCAAGAATCTCCCAAACAACAGAATCCTCACAAGCATCACCCCTGACATGATCATGAGAGGTGCAACGAGACTGCCCAGCTGAAGAACCCGTAGCCCTCGACTCCAACCCACCAAGCTGACTAGCCAGCCTATGTATCCCCTGCTTAATCCTCGTCAGACGATACTGCAGCTGATCTAGGGTCACCTGCATCTCTGCCCGCATCGTCTGACGCGTTGCCTCCAATGCCTTAGCCTGAGTCTTCTGTGCAGCCATCATCTCAATAAATAGGTTGTCGCGACTCTGCGTCTCTCCAAGGATCCGTCTTGCCTCGAGAGTGGAACGTGCTCGCATCGCATCTAGACGCGCCTCCTCAAGCTGATGAACCTGCATAACCACACCAAGTCAAAGAAAACTAATATACACATGAACAAAAAAAGAAACTTTGAAAAGGAAAGAATTATACTAGATCTAGCCTCTCCTCCAGAAGTCGCCCAACTGTCTCAGCAATCATTGGATCAGTAGGAGGTACTGAAGGGACAGCAAACGTAGGCGGCTGCAATGAGAATAAACAAATATATCAGGTAAACACTATGATGATAAATGAACTACGAACACAATAACTAAAGCATACCTAAGTAAGAATAGGAACAGACACCCCTGAGGGGGAGCCTCAGGAGCGTAGTCCGGAATAGCCTGCACAAAGAACCAAACAAGCCAACACAAAATATATCAGAACAAAATAAAATAACCGAAACAGAATTACGTCACACCAAAAAAAATTATACCTGACTTTCTGGGCATAGAGAGGCAGCAGTCGCCTCCCTTGTCTGAAGATCCTCGGCAACCTGATGCTGAAATACCACATGATATTAGTAAACTATTAAGAAAGCGAAACAATAATGCCCAATGAACTGTGATAATTACACAAACGAGTCAAAAGATTGAATGGAACTTACCCAATGATCTAGCTCGGCCCGAAGCTGAGCCATCACTGGATCCTCCAGATTGGAGGAAGCAACTGAAAATGGATCAAATGCTGGAACGGGAGCTCCAGCAGCGAGCTCGGCTCTCTATGAATAACAATGAACACATCAATCGGCAAGCCTATGACGCTAATAATTAACAAAACCAAGGTCACATATATAGACACTTACCAATCAATCAATCTTAGATCGCAAACTGGCCTCCACCTCTCAGTTGGCCTGTTGTTGGCCGCATAACAACTCGATCATCATCGCATGACTAGCGACCTCGGCTTCCCTCTAAGACTGTCCAAAATAAAACAAAACACCACAGCCATGTTAGAACAACTGAAAGATTAAGTAAACATAATACATAAACAATTAAACCAATAAATCAACTCACCAGGAGCTGTCGAGTCTCCGCTAGCCGATCCCCTAACTCATCCTCCGCTACCCTAGCCTTAGCAACTGAGAGGGCTAATGAGTGCAGCATCTCCTCATTCGGACGAGGAGCACACCCCACATGCTCCATCGTCCTATGGAGGGCATCTAATGCCCCCCGCACACTCGCCGTGAGATGGCCCTACTCCAACGCAACTACCCTCTCCCTCAATGTTGACACCGACTCTGACCCACCGATCGCGAAAGAACCACTCCCATGGAAGGGACGTGTGAAGAGGCGCCTGCCACCCAATGCGCTAAACCACCTCACATACACCTGGGAGTCCGCCTCGACACGCGCCCATGTGACCCTGGTCCCCCCAACTCTAAAGTCTGCTATCTGAAGCACCATCCGCTCCGTAAAGTTTCAGCCAAGAGGGTTGGTCATCCTCTTAGCCACTCTATGGTGAATCTCTAGAGGGACTCTCTGAGCGAGCCTCAGATGTCGTACCACTCAAGATGTGTGGATCCTCTCCACCCTCTCAAAACAATGGACCCATATGTCCACATCAAAGAAGGGCCGACCAGACTTAATTACTGGCACGCCGGCATCCTGCGCATCCTTGTAGGGCCTCCAAATCACCTACAACCAAACAAACGAGCAGACCCGTCAATGAATCCTCAGATCGGAAAAGACCAAAACAAATGAAATAAAACATACACACGATGATCTATACTTGCCCCGCATGCATATCCTCGAAGAGGCCTCGCGCAGTCTGAAGATCCGAAGACCAACGACGACCCCTCAACGCCTCCCTCCACACGTGCATCCGCAGAAATGTGAACCTCACCTCCAACGGAACCCTCGGATGAAGAAAAGCAAAATGATCATATGCCTAAAACTAGAAAACAAAACAAAAGAAATACTAAGTAGAGGTTACTATTAAAAGACCAAGAAAATAAAGACATTATGACATCAACTAACTAAAACTCACCTAGAGGAAAGAAAGGAAACCTCTGATCATCGCGACACCCCGTCCCCAACGGTAAAGTTGCTCATAGAGATGCTCCAATGCGGCCGCACCCCACGCATAGGTAGGGACCCAATCCAAGTTCCTGAGAATCATAAAAAACAACCCGGTGGCGCATCCCCGAGTCAAAGAAGAAAAGAGCACTGCACCAAGGAAGTGCATCAAGAACACTCGGAGCACCCTATCTGCAGCCAACCCCAGCTCCACCATGGGCTCCCGACCTGCCACCACCATGCACCG
The DNA here is from genome assembly GCA_021018995.1 of Chloranthus sessilifolius. Taxonomy (NCBI): domain Eukaryota; kingdom Viridiplantae; phylum Streptophyta; class Magnoliopsida; order Chloranthales; family Chloranthaceae; genus Chloranthus; species Chloranthus sessilifolius. Next base: position 106,604,256 of record CM037594.1, on the reverse strand, counting down.
TGCCTCGTAAGACGCCCTCGCCTCTGAATGGCACCTCAGAGGGATGAAGCCACTCACAAACGAATCAAAGAACCAAGTGACTCGAACTACATCGGGCCCTGATCCACTCAACCTATATGGCACACCCAAAATCTCCTCGCGTACTGCCAAATACTCCCCTGCCATCCGCCCCATGATCGGCTCACCCTCGAAATGAAGATCGGTAATGCGAATCCAGTCCTCTGGAGTTGGCAACATCATACCCACTGGAAAGAGAAGCGCCTGATGCCTCTCCCTCCACCTCTCCAAAATCGATGTGATCAGGCCACGATCGACCTGAAAGGGCTCCAGCTCCAGGATCGGCCCAAAACCGAAAGACACCAATCGCGCCCGTTGAAACTCCGGTACGGCATGGTACCAAGTATGAGACTCGGTCCATGTCGAGCTGATAGCCAACTGCGGGGGCTCCTATTGAACGAAACACAAATAATGACAGTACGGCTAACACATAGCTATGACGAAGGACAAGCAAGTCTAGAGCTAAAAGCAAACAAAATATACCCAAACACCCATTAACAACTTATAACAAACACACAAAATATGATAAGAATAACTGGACAGAAACATGACATATCTCTAGACGCGATCATGATGCATGAGTGAGCACACGACCGATAATCAATGTAGGTTCGACATGAATTAGAAAGGTTTTCAAATCTTAATAAGTCTGTGTCATAACCTAAATGTCTAAGAAAATGAAGGAACTCTTTCTCATGGATACCTACCCGGCCCCGAGCGAAGAAATCCTCCAGTAGGAAGTGTCTGCGATCCTGATGCTCCTAAGTCGCACCCTCAGCTCTCTCACCCTCAAGTATCTCACCCTCTCACCCTCCTCCTCAGCTACACCCTACTCAATCTCGAGCATCTCCTCCCTGACCCCCACCTGGTCAACCTCCGGTACCTCCCCTCTTGCCACCTCCCCAACATCCACCTCCCCGATAATGACGTCGGTCAGAGCCTCAGAGGTCTCACCTATTTTCCCCATCATCATCCTCTCCAACTCAGAGATAGTAAGAGCGGGTCTACCACCACCCCCAGACTCTATCTTACAAGAAAGAGCTCGAAAAACTAAAGAAAATGGAAGAAACGGCTCCTGAAACGGACAATCGGATCACAAGATATCACGAAAACCAGAGTGCAAAGAAATAAGGAAACTAGAGAATCTAAGACCAAAACGGATAGCGCGGGAAAAATAAATGTTTTTGAACTATTTATAAGGCATAGTTGAATCGCGTGCATAAACTCACGCGCTCAAATCAATCATGCACCACACCACTCGCACTTAATTCGGATCAAGTGCCCATCCCTAAGCGCGTAAACGAATTGTTGCCCACTCACACTAACCCGACCGCATGGTTGCACGCCGCCCACCAGACGCGTAATCATATCAAGCACCCACACAGTGGCGCTTGAATGCCAAAGGTCACCGCACAGTAATCGGCCACCGCCCTAATCCTGCGCTCCAAACTGTGCACTTAACTCGATTAAACGATCAGAAGCCAGTGCTTAATGATCTTCCGACGCTTTGAAACACGCGTTCGTATTCGGGCGTGCAATTAGTTTATGCGCCTGGAGCAAAGCACGCAATTTCCCATAAACTAAAAAAAAATATGCCCAGAACAGCACATTCACAGGCCCTAAATTGGAAAATTTCTGACACTCACTACCAATCCAAAACTACGCCCCTGTTAAGACCAATCCAAAAACACTCCTAACTTAAAGACCAAACCAAACTAAACTAAACTAAAAAATTGCCCAACATCACTCACACACTCCAACTAAGACCAAACTAAACAAAGAAAAAATGCCCCCATCGTTTATACACTCCAACTAAGCCCAAACTAAATCAAAACAAAAAAATGCTCCTAACATGCCCCGATCCAAAATAAATAAACTAAATCAAACCAAACTTAAATAAGTAAGCCTCGCCCTCAAAACTAGTCAAAAAATCTACAAATTCAACCAAACCAAAAGTTACTAAATATAAATAATCACAAGTGGAATATAAAAAAATAAAATAATCACTTCATAAATAAATAAATAATTACAAAATACACCGAGGGCATACCCTCTGAATATATAACTTAAAACAAGAAATTTAAAATTGGCATGTTTAGGTAATACCCGAATTCGGATTTATTCGGGAAACTAGAAATCTCGGAGAAGCCCGGAGGGGGGAAGCACCCTGAATGAATTCTAACTGTGATAACCTCTTCTCCTCGCCCCGAACCGGTAGGAAAGGAAGAGTGACTCACAGAAAGCCACCCAGGATCTGCAAGATCCACCTTTAAAAGCTCATCTTGGAAACCATAAAAAGAAGGAGCAACTAACATTGAATCCGCAGAGCCTACCGACGAAAAATAGGCATCGGTCACGAGAACTCTGACCTTGTCTTATCCTTGGGTTTTCTTTCTACCACCTCTTCCTTTAGCATGGTAACAATTCAACTACTACATCGCATACCCAATCCCGTCCATTCTTAATAATCCACTCAATCAACACAATCCGTCAAGTCCAATACCCAGGATACAAAATAGAGAGGAAGAAACGACATTAACAAAAAAAATGCCCTAAATCACAAGAAAAAAATATATGCCCCAAGACTTTATCCCTAAGAACAAAACAACAATTCAAACCTAAACCCTTTGGCTCACACTTACAAATTATCCCTTTCTAAACCACAAAGTGACAAGTGTCACACACCTTCAAACCCTTCCAATTTAATTAAATCTAAACTAAACACATACGCCCTTTAAAATACCACAACTCATGACAAACCTAGATGAACCAATGACCACACAACCCCTTCAAGGAAACATAAATCCAAAGCAAAGTAAACAAGCCAATAAGATTTAAACACTTAACACCCATCTAGAACTTTTGAAAACTCACACCTTTTAACAAGTGTCATCTCAAGTCAAACAAAAGAGTAAAACAAAATACCTTAAACTTTAAATTCAAAAAAAAAAATACTCTAAAATGATATCCTGACTTGTGAGGGACCAAGAAAAATGCCCCCAATAAAACCCATCGGAACCAAGTAAACCCTCGAAACAAACCCCATAAAACAAACTATTCTCAAGCTAAATTAAATCCTAAAATTAGTCAAACAAATCAAATAAATCCAACCAATCCATTAATAAGTTTAAATAGATAAACAAGCACGATAAAATAAAAAAAATGCCTCTTAATTTATAACTCAAAAATTTTACAATCGGACAGTTAGATCATCCGATATCGCTAAAACACAAATTTTAGCACACAAAATATCCAGAAAAGGTCAAAACTCAAGACTAAACCAGAGAATAAAAAATAAATGAAGGCCCCCTCGCTTATATAGAGTACAAACTCAATCACACGCCAGAGCACATGCGTTTAACCCAATCACATGCTAGGCACATTGAGCACAATCCAAAGCACACACTATGACCCAAGTGCTCAATGAAACCATCGCCCACTCCAAAGGCGCGATGCTCCGGTCATGTGCAACCTACGGATCGCGCAATCGCATTAAACGACACACTGCAGCCGCGCGACACGAAAGGTTGCCGATACACTGACCTAGTGACGCCTCGATCATGCGCTACGATTATAGCGCATAATACAATCACACGCAAACTCACATATATGTAAACAGCCCCTCAAGCCTGAGATCGCACGCTCGAAAATAGGGACACAATCGTATTGAGCGACCTAAAATAGGCGCGCAATACCTGACTTTGGAAGAAATCTACACCCTCACACCTTTTATGACATCGCAATCAAAATTCACCCGTCCCATCGCATACCCTTACATGAGAAGGAAGCATTGACAGCACCCCCTATCCCATCGCAACAGGATACACTTATCACCGACATGAATAACACCCTCTATCGCGACACAGTAAAAGCAACCAGCACACTACTCCACTCCTCATGATCAGAGTCACTTTCTACTTACCCCTATCCGATCATATAACCCCGTCACACATGCCCCATCGCGATAACATGCACACACACGATATCACCTCAATATACAATCCCATTGCAATAAATTAGTCACGCCCTCATGTCCCATTGCAAAAAGTCAAAAGCAAATCTCTCGAGAATGCGAGCACGTCGCCAAAAAAAGCTACACTCAGCCAACATCCCATCGCAAGCATCATTGCCCGAAAAGCTCAAACAACACCTGTCACACCACATGAAGAAGGGAGGAAGCTCGACCAATGCCCCATCGCTAAAGAAAAGAGACCTCCTCCCGAATTGCTCGCTACGTAATAGTCACCAGACACCACTACCACAGCAGAAATGTATGAAGATTCGGGACTCCTCCCATGTCCTATTGCATCCAACCAATGCCAAGTTACAGCGCGAACATCCTGTCATAACCTCCACGTCCCACCAAGACTCACCAAGCTCTGCCACAGCGGACAGGAGGAAAAGAGAAGAATCCCCAAGTTCTATCGCAGCAACACTCCGACAATCCCCAAGTCCCATCACGAACTGTACAAGCTATGCACATTCCAGGTAAGTACTACCCACCTTTCAATTACTCGATATTGCTTCAAATAAATATAGTTAGCTATGATTAAGTCAAATATTTCTAAAACCTATCTCTCTCGACTCGAGAATCATTGTAGTCCTCCCATAAGAGACAATAATCAGTACTCGTCGAGAAGGTCAGATGGAGTATCTAGCATGCCAAGTGTCGTCTTGACAACCACATAAACGGTCAGGTCCACAAATCCTGTATCGGTGGATCTGCTCAGCAATGTCTTGGAAGCCACGTTTTCTGCCATTTTACCACCGAATTGATCTTAAGTTAAATTCCCTAAAATTTCAAATTTTCAAAATCCCTTCCTTCCAAAAAAAAATCTGTTACATCCAAAAAAAGAAAGAAGAAATAACAAAAAAAAACTTCTTACCACTTACTCTTAAAACCAAAAATCTTATTCCAAAACTAAAAATCTTTTACCCCCAAATTACCAAAAGAAAGAAACTAAAAAATAAATAAAGAGACTCACCTATCCAAATTTCACTTCAATTACCAGCCCGAACCCGCCATTCCCCTGGAAAACTGAATATTGAGTATATTTAATCTAAGAACTTATAAATGCCTATTGGAAAAGGAATGCCTGACGCGCATTGGTGTGAGCAATGAAGTGTCCGGTCTGACATGACTTGCAAAAGCCTTCGACATTATATTACATTATATTATTATTGGTCCCTGAACCTTACTTATGGACATTTGTATGATGCCCCCTGGTACCTCGACTGCGCAATACCCCTCTGTTTAACTGCCCCTTGCAACAGGTTGCGACATGTAGCGGCATGCCCCTTGTACCCACAGATTAGGATATGATGATTCTCTTTTCCGTTTGGTATCACTTTCGCTAGAGTCACGCCATGCGAAGGGAAGTCCTTGCACTGCTTGAAATAGGATCTTTGACTTCCCCATCTATGTGGTCGCGATACTGTGACGGATCGCCCCTGGGCATCCACGACATGGAACACGCCTTTCAACAGCTACCACTGGGCCCCCGAATGCTTCATTTTAGCGTATGCGGATAGATAAGAAAGCCAAGCATGTCATGTCAGCATCCCCAATTCACATTTGTTATTTCCCAAGAGAAAAGAGAAGACACTTCGAATGAGGGGTGTCTACTTCTTCGGCGCGTTCTTACTTCGCAAGAGCATAGCGAAGAGGGGCATTTGTAGACACCTCCATTTTTACCCTCTCGGAATATATAAATTTGTCCGGTCAACCTTTGACCTCACAACCTTAATTGGGACCATATACAGAAACAATAGTATATTGTTGGACACAGGCTGAAACAATAGCTCTGTGGCTCAGGCCCCATGACCCTAACTTGGAGACCATGCACTGAAATAATAGTGTATGGCTGAACACAGGCTGAAATAATAGCTATGTGGCTCAGATCCTGGCGTAGGGAGACTATATACTGAAACAATAGTATATAGTTGAAATACAGACTGAAACAATAGTCTAGCATTTCAGACCCCTTTTGCCCTAATGTGGGACCATATACTGAAATAATTGTATATAACTGGACACAAGCTGAAATAATAGCTCTGTGATTCAAACTCCCTAACCCTAATGCGGGGACCATACACTGAAACAATAGTACATGACTGAACACAAGCTGAAACAATAGCTCTATGGCTCAAATCCCAACATAAGGAGACTATATACTGAAATAATAGTATATAGTCAAAATACAGACTGAAACAATAGCCTAGTATTTCAGACTCGACTCGGACCCAGACAGTCCTGAATTACGAGCCTAAAACCATGTGCACAATTCGATTGCATGCCAAACCACAAACACGTAATCAGTCCCTCTTCCAGACCAGACTCCCTTTCCCAGACCACTCCGAGACTCGATCACGCACTTCATGTGAAACGCACGATCGGATTGAGCGGCCCACCACCAGCGTGCAATCAGCCTACGCCCGACCTAGTCTTACCATCCTTGACTCCTAAGCTTCCTCGATTAAATTCTTTGAAAGAGGTGCTTAATCGGATTGCGCAGCCTACACTAAGCGCACAATTAGTTCTATCGTGATTAGAACTAGGAAACTCGCTGAGCAAGTCAGCCAGTCGCTCACTGAATCGGTAACCGACTCAAAGCGATTAAGCATCAGGAGACTGGCGCATAATTCGATTAAATGTCCGAAATAGAGTGCTTAAATGGAGAAAAACCTATAAAAGATTTTTTTAATTCAACCCACAACAATAATACGAACAGGAGGTTGGAAATTTTCGAGAGAGAACGGTTTTTCTTTGGGATTTCGAAACCATAGAACTCCGAAAATGAACACATAGAGCAACCTAGACATGATTTTGAAATTCAAGCTTAGAATCTTCGAGGTTTCTCTCCGCATCCTCGGTCCTAGGTAAAAATCTTAGTTTTAGACTTAGGATTTCCCTTAGTTTTAATTATTAATATTAGTTCGCAGTTTTAAACCGTAGCACCCTTTTTTTTAGACCGTAACCTCTTATATCTGGTTCTAGTTTTTAAGTTTTAGAACCAGTCCTTAATCTGACGGTCTAATTTACCGATCCTAGGCTTTAATTTCATTCTAAAATCTTAATTTCCAGCCCTATCATTAATCTCTGGTTCTAGTTCTTAAGTTCTAGAACCAGTCCTTAATCATACGGTCTAATTTTCTGATTTCGGACCCGAATTCAGTCCTAGAATTTTACATTATAATTTTAATTCCTTAGTTTAGTACTTTTAAAAATCCTAAATATTATTTCAGTCTTCTATAATTCTAGTTTCTCAATTTAATTCATAATTATTACCCTGAAATCGATTCTAAAAATCTAAAAATATCATTTTTATAATCTGAAATCCAATTTATCTTTAATCTCAGCCACCCGATTTGCTCAAAGGAGCTTACAGAGGGTACTCGGGAACGAGGCCGATCCTCCTTAGAATAGCGGGCCCAAAACCACTTTTTTTTTTAATTATTTAATTGCTTTAATTAGGATTAGAAAATCAGTCCCATAATTTCTTCTTAGAATTTTAGTCCAATTAATTTACATGCTTTATTTTTATTAAATCCTTCGAATTCATTGCTTTGATTATAATTCTAGAAAAAAATTAGTTCCCTTATTTTAGTTGGATTTTAGCATAAATAATTCATTGCTTTAATTAGAATTTTAGGATAATTAATTTCGCGCTCTAATCATAATTCTAGTAAAATTAGTCCCAGTATTTTAATTAGAGTTTTAGTAAAATTAGTTCCCTATTCCAATTAGAATTCTGGTAGGATTATTATAATTGCTCTAATTAGAATTTCAGTCAAATTATTATATTCGTTTTGATTAGAATTTCAATATAATTAGTATACTTGCTTTACTCAGAATTTCAGTATAATTAGCATGCATGATTTAATTAGAGTTTCATTAAGAATTAATATACCTGCATTCCTAGTACAATTAGCAGACCGATATTAATTGGACTTTTAGTAGTATTAGGACACTAAATTAATTGGAACTCTAATAAGATTAGGAAACTAAAATTAATTAGGCTTCTGATAGAATTAGAATACTAGATTTAATCAACTATAATAAACCCACACGGTTAAACTCACAACCGAATTGGAAAGTCTAAACTGATTAGAACTACAAGAATAACGAGAAATAAAAGGAAAACTAAACTATCTGAATTATCAGAAGAGACATAGCTACTGACGTTCACAGGCGGACGATTCAGTAAAGAAGTAGCCCACACCCTCTCTAAAGCGTGATCATTGACGTGTTTCAGCGTCATTAAATATCTACAACTGGCAATCGCAACCAACTAGGGACCTTCCTAGAAAACCCTCCTTTTTATTTTACCTCCACCATTCCAAACGCCGCATTGCTAGAGTCCATTTGCACAGAATTGGAGCCACTGATTCAACGACCGAGAGGAACCCAGAAAAAGCGTGGACCAACACTTACCCCACAAACTCATCATCAAGGCTTCCCTCACATACAGTGGGCCCACCAAGTACCCACTCAACCCCTCCAAAATCCCCCATTCACTCATCAAAATTTCTCCAACCCTAATGGCCTTATCAAGCACCTACCCAACCCATTCAGAATCAGCAAGATAATCTCACCCTTCCTTCACCATATGTTGATCAATAATATGAGGAAGATGAGGTCAGAAATAGTGGGATCTATGCGAGGTCATTTGCCAACTTTAATCCCCCACCACCCACACTTACCAATCCCCAGGCCGTCCAAAATGAAGGGAGGTAGCCGATTGAGGGGCCGGCCCCACCATCTAGGGAATCATAGCTGTTAAAAGAACAAATGGACAATATCTAAAAATCACTGATGAAGATGGGTGGAACCAAAATCCATGCCACGGACTTTCTAACTTATGCCTATTCACATAAGTTCCTTTGCCCCCAAAATTTAAAGTGCTAATCTTCGATAAATACAATGGCACGGGCAATCCCATTGCACATCTCAAGTCCTACTGTGGGGACATGTGCCAGTATGGCGGAGACGAACGACTCCTCGTTAAAGTGTTCCAGAAGAGTCTTACGGGTCCGGCTTTGAGGTGGTTCACTTCCTTAGAACCTTCCATGATTAAAATATGAAAGGATCAGACCCACCTGTTCCAAGAATAGTATGCCTACAACATAGACATTGAACCCCGCAAGACTGATCTAGCATGTCTGAAGCAGAGGCCCGACGAAGCTTTTAGTGACTACCTTGGGCGGTGGAGGGCATTGACAGTTCAAGTCAGAAATAGAATACCCGATGATGAGCAAATTGAGATGATCTCGAAAAGTACTCTGCCAGTCATCTTAGATTTCCTAGTGTACCAGCAACAATCTAGCTTTGTGGATTTAATAAGGAATGTTAATCGCTGTGAGGATGCAGTAAGAGAGGGTCATTTAAATAGAGCAGTAACTAGGGGAGTCCGCAAATTTCCTTAGTAGAGAACCGAGAGAAGAGTAGGGGGAGGTCCAAGTCATAATGACCATGCAGCCTAATACCAACATAGTACCATTCCAGTTTGGGGCAGCATCGCAAGCCCTAGTACCAATAAATCAGGCTCCGAGGTAAAACAATATCCCCTGGGGCAGTAGACCATTGAGCAGAGAAGGGCCTGATATAACCGAGTGTTCACTCCCTTAGGGGATTCCCTGAATGTCCTTTTGCCTCTATTAATTGAAAGGGTTTAGTCACTCAGCTTCAACCATGACCTCCGCCGAATCCAATTCAAAAAAATTATGATCCCAACACACACTGTAATTTCCATCAAGAGTCGGGACATCCAACCGATCGGTGCTTTCCTTTGAAGCATGCACTAGAGGATTTGATAGAGGCGAGAAAGATCATCCCTCCGGCACCTCCCCCGGCAAATCTCCACACCAGCATCATGCAAGCACCATTGTCCCTGCACCCACATGGAGGAATGGGCCCAAAACCCACTGCCAACATGATAGAGGAAGATGGTGAAGAGTTTGACCCTTCTGAGTATATCAGTGTTAGAGAGAATTTCATAGCACCGCAATAGGGGGATCGAGATGATAGAAACATTGAAGTAATCGAGCCCCTAAACTTGGCTGATTACTTTCTCAATCCCACACCCCAAGCAGAACCCTTAGATTTGAGGGTGTATTTTCCACCACTAGCTCCCGTCAGCTATGTTCAACCCAGCTTATATCAACCATACGCATCAGTAACCCCCACCAATTACCCAATGACCGATTTTACCCCATATCCCCCTCCAACATCAATTAATTACCAGTGGCCTACCCCCACCACACTATTGCCAATACAGATATCCACGAACCCCATCAATCTCATTTGGCCCACTTTTTCCACTCCTCAGACTTATCCACCTCTAGCAGAAGTTAACCAAGTGTTATCCACCTATCCCAATCCACCAATCCAATCACCCCCGAGGCCTGTATCCACTCCATTCCAAATACCGAGACTAACCTACGATCCCCATCAAGTCCCACTTAGTTATAAGCAGACAGACATCAATACAGGCGGCAGCAGAGAAGGGGCAATTGATTTTGTTACCCGATCAGAAAGAATCTCTAAACAACCTGAAGTATCGATACCAGCCTGACCGAAAGAGAAGAAAGAACCTACTACGGTGAACCCCTTTAAAAGAATGAGCTGAGAGCACATACTAGAAACTTGGTTGAAAAGAATGCCAGCCCACATCACGGTCTGGGACCTGTTAATGACATCTCCATTCCACTTCCAAGATCTTATGAGAGCTCTAAAAGATGCACATGTGTCCATCCAAGTAACCCCTGATGATGTGGGCAAGATAATTGGGCAGGTTTTGGCTCCCAATACCATTTTATTTTCAGATGATGGTCTCTCGAATGAAGGAAAAAATCATTCCAAGTCCCTCAACATCATTATGAAAGTAGGAAACTTGGTGATCCTATTGGTATTGATAGATAATGGATCAGCATTGAATGCGTGCCCACTGAGAACTGTAACCAAGATAGGAGTGGATCCTTTCATGTTCAGCCCAACTAGAATAAGTGCCAGAGGATTTGACAACACAAGAAGAGAAATAATTAGAGAAGTTGATCTTGAGCTCATTATTGGGCCAATGACTTTTTCCATACCTTTTCAAGTTATGGACATCAAATCCACATTCAATCTGTTATTATGATGACCATGGTTATACGAGGTCGGGGTAATACCTTTAACCCTGCACTAAAATCTTAGATATGTGTCAGAGCAGAAAATCGTCACCATTTTTGGTGAGGGCCAGGAGGAAAGACAAAAAGCTACCCAGAGCATCGAGAACCTCAAAGTATTGGATGTGCCACACATGGTCGAAGACACAGACCTCCATAGTTTTGAAAATGATATATCGACAGTAATCCCCGAGCCCCTCGAGAGGATCACCATGAAGACCAGAGGTAGAATGGTCACAGCTATAGCCATACTCCAGAAATGGGGCTATCAAAAGGTAAAGGGTGGGACCTTATTTGCAAGGACGAAAGGACCTAGTTAGAGCTAGAGGTGAAAAGCAGGTCAAATTCGACTTAGGCTACATGCCTATCGAAGAGAAAATCTCAGAGGCCAAGGAAAAGGCTTGAACCATTGCTATTGTAAAAGCTCAGGGAATAGACCTGAAAGATGAACCCCATCCGCAGCCCCACATCTAGAGTACATTCTTAAGCACTAGGGTCGTAAAAATTGATCAAAATGGGGCAACACAGCTAGCCCCGCACAAGCCGACAGCTCCGATCCACCCAACCAATCCCCAAATCATCCCTCCCAATTTTGAAGTAGACCTAGCCTCCCTGTCCCTTTTTGAGGAGGCGTTTTCCATGCCTATGCAGTAAAGCCTTGTAGTAAACCACCACAGAACCATGTTGATGTTTGAAAGCAGGGTCCCGTACGAGCCCAGTATAAACATGATGGAGGATGACTCTCAAAAGTCATATCAATCAACATCAGAGTAGATAAAGGTGCGACATCACATGTAAGAAATTGGGCTACTGCGCCCTTAACTCTAGAAGTAGCAAATGGTCGTAAATACGGCACTGGCTTCTAAGAAAAAAATAACCTATAAAAAGTGAAGTGAGCCCTTGGCAGGCAACACCGTGTGTATATAGGGACCCGCCTTGCCAAGGGCCCATTTTTAAAAAAAAAGAAATCCAAAAAAATAAAATAAATACAAAATAATCCCAAAAAAATGTCTTTCAAAATTCCTGAGAAAATCAAAGGATAAAGTATCTTAATAGAAAAGCACGTCCCACGTGAAATCGACTCCTTTCCTATAGAAATACAAGAAGAGGTAGGAGTCATAAGTCTGGATGAGGAAATCTCAACCGAGGAGCTCCCCAATGAGCTCCTGGACCGATTTGCCAATTTTGAGCATGACCCTACGCCGATTGTGGAAGAAACGGAGGACGTCAATCTGGGAACCAAGGAGATTCCTAGAATCACTAAGATCAGAACGTCACTGTCTCCCGAGAAAAGAAAAAGCATGATTGATTTCCTTCGGTCATACCAAGACGTCTTCGCATGGTCATATGAGGATATGCCCGATTTGGGCACCGATTTGGTCGAGCATGAGTTGTCGTTATATCCTAATGTTAGGATAGTCAAGCAGAAGTTGAGACACCTCAAACCAGAATGGATGTTGAAAGTGAAGGATGAGGTCATTAAGCAATAGGATGTGGGGTTTCTCATGGTCTCAAAGTACCCGTAGTGGCTAGCCAACGTCGTCCCGATACCGAAGAAAGATAGAAAGGTTCGCATGTGCATTGATTTCTAAAACCTCAACAAGGCGAGCCCAAAGGACGACTTCCCATTGCCACGCATTGGCGTCGTGGTCGATAACACTGCAAGGCATGAGATGCTCTCGCTCATGGGTGAATTCTCTGGATGTAATCAGATCAAGATGGCAGAGGTGAATCGAGAGAAAACAGCGTACATCACTCTGTGAGGAACTTTCTGCTATCGAGTCATGTCATTCAGGTTGAAAAATATTGGGGCAACATATCAGAGAGTTATGACTGCACTGTTTCATGTCATGATGCACCGAGAGATTAAGGTGTACGTTGATGACATGATTGTCAAGTCATCAGAGAGAAGTGACCCATCTGATAAATCTCTAAAAGTTGTTGAGAGACTGAGAAAGTACAAGTTGGGTTTGAACCCTCATAAATGTGCATTCGGTGTCATGTCAGGAAAATTACTGGGCTTCATTGTCAGCAGGAGAGGCATAGAGGTTGACTCGGTGAAAGTAAAAGCTATCGTGAAAATGCCACCGCCATCTATCGAGAAAGAGGTTAGAGGCTTCTTGGGCAGGATACAGTACATCAGTCAGTTCATTGCACAGCTAACTCCTATCTGCACGTCGATCTTCAAGTTACTAAGGAAAGATTCGTCAGTCGAATGAAATGACGACTATCAGACAATATTTGATAAAATTAAAGGTTACCTTCTCAATCCTCCAGTTTTGGTATCGCCAGTATCCGGGAGACCACTCATAATGTACCTCTCTATAACAAAATTTTCGATGGGATATGTCCTAGGGCAACATGATGAAACGGGAAGAAGAGAGCAAACCATCTACTATCTCAGCAAGAAGTTTACTGACTACGAGACACACTATTCTCATCTAGAGAAAGCATGCCTAGCTCTTGTATGGGCCACACAAAGGCTCCGCCACTACTTACTATCCTAAGCTATTCTACTCCTGGCACGGATGGATCCATTGAAGTACTTATTTGAGAAGATGGCTCTCACTGACCGAACTGCACACTGGCACCTTCTGTTATCTGAATTTGATATCACGTATGTCACACAGAAGTCGATCAAGGGGCAAGCACTCACCGATCATCTTATCAAGAATCCTTTACCTGACTACGAGCCTTTGAGAACTGAATTCCTAGATTAGGACATCTTGTTCATGACAGAGGACAATGCGGCGGAGACAGAAGAATCCTGAATAATGCATTTTGACGCGGTAGCAATTGCCGAAGGTCAAGGAGTCAGTGCTATTCTGATTTCACCAAGAGGATCTCATGTACCGGTATCCATCAAATTCGGCTTCCCTTGCACAAACAACATGGCAGAATATGAAGTCTGCGCAATCGGCTTACAAGGAGCACTTGACTTGAATGTAACTCATCTCAGGGTATTTAGCGACTCACAGTTGATCATATGCCAGACCAATGGAGATTGGAAGGCAAAGGATGAAAAGCTGATCCCATACCATGAGCACCTCGAGGATCTGATAGCATGCTTCGATGATGTTACCTTCTCCTATGTCCCACGAGCAAGAAATTGTTTTGTCAATGCACTAGCAACGTTAGTATCAATGGTTGAAATTCCATATGGTGTCGAGATGAAGCCGATCATGATTGAGCAAAGAAATGAACCTACCTTCTGCCTATAGATTGAGGAACCCCCAAGATTAGATGATGAGCTGCCATGGTTCTCAGATATCAAAAATTTCCTTGAAACTCTTACTTTCCCCGAGGGGACATCCAAGGAAGACAGATGAACCATCCAACGATTAGCTGCCAAGTACGTCATCTGCAGTGAATGCCTCTACAAGCAGTCATATAATAACATCTTGCTCAGATGCCTAACTAAAAGTGAGGCGGCCAACATCATGAGAGGAATCCATGAAGGAGTATGCGGAGCCTATGTTAATGGACACATGCTCGCCAAGAAGATCCTACGGCAAGGGTATTTCTGGACTACAATAGAAATTGACTGTTGCAAGCATGTGCAAAAGTGCTACAAATGCCAAGAGCACTCTAGTCTGATACACACTCATCAAAAAAGTCAATCTGAAAGCATCAAATGGGCATCAGTTCTTCCTCGTTGCCATCAAATATTTCACCAAGTGGATAGAGGCAGCATCATACGTGAGCATCACAACCAGTCATATCGAGAACTTCATCAGGAACAATATCGTTTGCCGATACGGTGTACCCAAGGACATCATCATAGACAATGGTACTAACTTTGTGAACAAGCACATCAAGGCCTTTTGCGAGTAATATAAAATTAAACATCATCGCTCATCACCGTATTGGCCACAAACCAACGGAGCGGTGGAGGCGACTAACAAGACAGTTGTCTACATCCTTGAGAAGATGGTCATCACATACCAACCTATAAGCATGTGTTAGTTTGGTTCACTGGGCTCGGGTTAGGTTCGTGCCTAGGGTGCACATGATTGCCCTTGATCACGCACACATCATCCTTCTAGTTTTAAATTATTCATTGATAATAATTGACTAAGCTCATAGGTTATAACTATAGTGCTTGAAAAAGGGTGGGGTCGAACCTGGTCCGATCGCAGGGTTCAAGTCGTGTGCAACACACACTTCTCCTAAGGGTTTGGGTTTCGATTTAGTGCTCCAATTAGGAGTTGGTTTCAGATTCGTGAATTGGGTGCATTTACCCAAATCAAGGTGGATGAGCCAAAGGCCCCATCACAGTCACCAACATCTTGACCAAAGTCAAATTGATCAAGGCAGTCGTATCCTTGTCTAAGGTCAACGATTCAATGCTAGAAAAATCAAGGTTGTTACAATTTGCTTCTTCTTTGCATTTTTTATAAGCTAAGTACCACTCTTGATTTAAGGTAAGCTAACCCTATATGTGAAGGAGACTTTCTTATTCTTTTTTTTGAGTAATTCAGATTTCTCAGTCACTCGGAATTAGGGTTGTGCATTTTTTGGACCCAACCGACCGAACCAGACCGAACCACCGGGATTAGTCCGATTTGGACGGGTGCCGATTTGGGTTTGTTTTCGAAATAAGGAAAACCGAAAGTAGAATTTAGTTTCGGTTCCAAGCCTCCCCAAGCCAAAACCGACCAAACCGAATTGAATGTAATTTGTATACTAATTATATATATATATATATATATATATATATATATATATATATATATATAAGCGGGGGTTTTGATTACTTTTAACGGACACCTTTTAGGTAAAATGCATATTTTTATATAAAACCTTACCCTTCTGTTTAGCCTATTCCTAAATCCTAAAGTGGTAAAGTAAAACTTATAGGAAAACCGATTGAGAAGTTGAGAAAATTTTGATGTGCAAGTAGAACTTATAGGAAAATCGAAACCGACCGAACCAAACCGAACCGAATCGAATCGGGTTGGTTTGGTTTAAGAGTTGGACCGTTTGGTTTGGTTTGAAAATCTAGAAACTGATTAGGAATAGTTTGGATTGTAGTTTTGGTCCAAAATTGACCAAAGCCAACCGAATACACCCCTAGTCCGGATAATCCTTAGTTGAAGAGGGAGCGTACGCAGGGGCAAGAAATTATTACTAACTGTACGTGAATACATTGTATATGTCATGGAATACATAAAGCCCCCAAGTACAACAATATTACACTGCCATAGAAACTGATGAAGAATGGCTCCGAATAGTATACGTTCGAAAAGATCAAATATAATTTTACTTATGAGGTGAAGTAGCTTACCTCCTCGTCGTTAGTCCTCTACATATGCAAATTTCCCTTCTTTCCCCTTCTTGCAAGACTTATTGCCACAAATACTACATTTTACTTTCTTATTTTGTTCATAAGCGGATCGATACCTATTGTATTTGGGGCGCCCACTTGCATCTCTTGGATGTGGCGCTAACACGTTGGTGTCCTCGCAGAATCATGCTCACTCACTTTCATCGCCAGTAGGGTGCAACACCTCACAATGAGTATCGCGATACCGATCCGCAGAAAACCATTCCTCACAGTAACCACAAACTGACGTCTCCCTTAACTTAATAGCTACCAATGCATGGGAGCATGGGAGACCCAATATATTGAACCACCAACATGAACAAGTACGCCTCTCTAGATTTACTATAAAATTCCTAGTTGAGGTAGTTACCTTGAACTCATCCAAGCTAAAGGCACTCGACCACATACGTCTAGCAAATTTTCCATGAATATTCAAATGTCGTCGAGCATAATCTATCAAATTGGGCCTCATGGAGGCTCCTACCTTTCATCTTTCGTAGAAGTACTCAGTTACTTTAGCAAGCCTTCTCAACCAACGCAGTAATCGGAAAGGCCATATCAAATTTAAGCACAAAATTTAGACATTCTGAGATACTAGTTGTTAAGAAATGATATCGCCTCCCAAGAAAATGCACTCTTGACCAACAACGAGGATCCCTTGATGTCAACCATTTCCAACAATCCAAGCTACTCCTTTTTAGATCCTCCATTTCTTTGGTGAATTCGAGAGTTATATATTTTCTAGCAATTTTTCATTACCATGTACGAACAAAACAGTTCTTACGTTCCTTCATGAAGTTGTCGCACAAATGTTTCAAACAGTAGCTATATGCATGTAGGAAAATCACCAACAATACTTCCATTAGGCCTATTGCACGATCACTAACTAGCACAAGTGGAGTTTCATCATCGCATATGACGCGTTCTCTAAGAATGGTTAAATACCATGCCCAATCTTCCTTTATTTCTAACTCCGCTACTGCAAATGCTAAGGGAAAAATGTCATTGTTACCATCACTAGCGGTAACTATTAGGACCGTACTTATGTATTTCCCTCTCAAGTGTGTCCCATCAAGTGAGATGATGAGTCGTAAATTTCTATGATAGCTACGAATTGATGGTCCAAAGGCCTAAAAAAATGGAGGAACACATATTCATCGTGACAAACGAGATCAGTCATTGCACCCCGATCTACCCATTTTAACTCCATCACATATGTCAAGATCAACTTATATGATTTCTCCCAACCTCCAAATGCATCATTGAAGGCTGTATCTTTTCCTTTCCATGCTTTATAGTAGCTCACTTCGACACCATAAGTTTTTTTAATTTCAAACATAATATCGTCGGGGGTTATGTTTGGCTTTCTCTCGATACGATCCTTAACAATACCTGCGATCCATCTACTAGTTGCTTGTCGATGGGTTGTATCAGCATCTGACGGTACACATGTATGTTGAGAAGGAAAAGTCTTAATTTGAAATGCAAGCACTCCCCGTTGTTGAGATGTGTGTATACACCAAGGACAGGAGTCACTTTTACATTCTGCTATGATCACCTTCTTACAAGTCTTGATAGGCTTCAACACAAAATTTCCTCCAATCGCATACTCCCGCAAAGCATTATGGAATGCTTCTTTGGAAGGATAGATCTTCTCGATCGTAAAAGCTAGATTATAAGCATCCTCTTCCAAAAGGTATCCATAATCCAGGTCATTATCACCACTCCGCTTTTTCGCCTTCTCTCTTGACACAAAACCTTTCTTACATTGCACTTCATTCGAGTCTTTAGTTGAGGATAAATCTCTTCCATTAACCAAGTGACAATTATCCACATTTTCTACCTCAGCCCTCCTAATTTCTGCTTCTCTACACCCCTCGTTGGCTACTTCATCAGACTCTGTACTAGTGGTGTCAACAAAACAATCACTTTAACCATCTTCCGTCATATAATATGACTGATACATGGGCAAAGTACTTCTGGAATGATAGACATCTTCCATGAAGTTGTTACATTCCGTGACAGGAATATCATTGCCTCTCGTGCCATTACAACTTCCCCTACTAGATTCTTCCAACTTCTCTATCATTGATACATCAGCATCTTTTATGTCCCTATATAAAGATGCAATTATGTTATCATCATAATCTCAACTACAATACTCGTCATATATGAAATTGATGATGAGATTTTATATAGGCCTATGCACATGGTCATTTGACGGGGGAGTTGTTTCGTCACCGCCAGAGCTATTAGTACTTTCTTTGATATGGACTCTCCCAAATATAAAATAATATGCACGCATGTGATCATTCATTTCATCCCTACAAAGCATCGAATTTATTTATCAGGTTCAAAATATGATGAAAATGTGAACATATTCATCGTCACTTCAACTCACCTAATGACTTCTTTTTCTTTCCTTCATCGCTCTCTCACATGGTCTTCGGATTCGTCGATGCTATCTTCAGTAGAGTCAGATCCAAACCGACTAATAAATTGCTTCCTACATTTCACCTAAAATCACTGCTGAGAGCATACGCATATTATGAGTGCATAACTAGGATAAATAAGTACACATGACGACATACCTATCACAAAAAGATGACGTCTCCGTCGTTTGATGCTTGAAATTTTATGTTAGACATTCCTACAGCATCAAGCTTCTTCCAGCATTCTGAGTCTATTACGAGTTTACATATATAGACTATAATAAATTGTACTTCCTTTGGACATCCATGGATCATCTCACAAAGATCTTCTACGTTCTCTAGATCCATACTAGAATTGATGCTTCACGAATTGTTGTACGAATATTTGAAGGTCACGAGAGACTTATCACCCCACTTGCTTATACCACACATCTTGTTCACAAATTCATTATATGAAATGTCATTTCTTATAGTCTTCTTTTTCCATTTACCACCACAATATACCACACTATTTTCATTCTCCATTATTATTCCGTCATAGCAACATTGCAATGACACAATCAGATCACTCATTATCAAATGTACCTACACATTACAAATTATGGTCGATAATAGTTGATATACTCACAACATATACCGATAAAGCAGAATCATAATTACATATTTTTCTTTATCAAATGCACATTACAGCCACTATCAATTTCACTAACATCACTACGCGACTCTAAGGTTGAAATGGAAACAACAACTTCCTCATTATTTGGCACCCGTCACTTATTTCATCGCCTACATGCTACCATCGATTATTTATCTAATTGGGAGCAAGAATTTCAAGTTCTCAAATTCCAACCTACCTACTTAAATTTCTCTCATAATTTTGGTTTTCAATCACTCCCATATCGGAAACCCATATTTTCATCCCTCAATTCCTCAATCTCACACCATGCCGATATTATAATCCTTCAATTCTAAAATATGTCGGTGATTTCTATGACTTACTCAAAAATTATTCACTTATGCCAAATTTAATAAAATTAGCTTGCCTTTACCAATATTTACAGAACTCTAACCATTTATAAGTACTGAAATATTCTTTACAAATATTTTATAACCAAATCTATTTATTTTCTTCGCTACTTGAATTTTTCAAAAATATTACGTGATTCCAATGAGTAGAGTTGTGGAGTGTTTCATGGAAGAGACTAATCTGAGACGTTAGATTGTACATACTATTATTCTGATCACGTGTTATAGGGTTTCCAACCCATTCCCAATCTACTTTCTGAGTAGATCACTTTTTTCGTATGGCTGCTACGGGCACCCCACTTAGGTAGTACTATTGTACAAGAACTTATGGCAAAGCCTACAATGCGCTTTTTATAAAATGACCTCATGACTATAAGGGTCAAACTCGGTTAGCTCACCCTAAGGTGTGTTTTACTTTCATTTTTTTTCCATCATTTTTTTTCTTTTCTATATTCGCTTCAATTCTGCTAAATCGGTTTCAATTTCGGATTAATCAATTGAATAAAAAAATTAGGATGAGCCAAAACGATTTTCATGAAATATTTCATAATTCTCCAAAAATATCTCGTTTCTTTCTCTCCAAAATTTTCTCACATCACCCCCTACCCTACTAAATCTTGCAAAACAACACCATTTTGGGAGTAAATATTTTATCTTCTTTATCGTTAAAAGTGTATTGTATTAAAAAGCAGCGATAACCTAACAAGTACAGAATATAAAGACAACGGCCTAAAAGGCAGCAACCCAAATATAGAGGCAAGAACCCAAAAAAGCAATTTCTACGCTACAATTATTCATACTCATATCGTTTACAAATTTGGGCTAATGACACACAATGGGGTTAAAATACCACATCCCTAACCTCCCTATACTTCGTCACTGGTAATGGTTTTTATTAGTACTGACAATTCATTCTAACAATTTTATGATGAACAACATATAATATAAATTTAAATTAACTACAAAAATTTCAATTTAAATATCTTAACCAAGTTCAAATGGCATCAATAAACCCTAAGTCCATAACCCCGCAAGCATATCACCAACTATACTGACTGATTTCACCATAAATAAATGTCTACAGCATCATAAGTTAACTTACCCACAAATCAATCATCCAAAAGGGGCTCTTTTCGTTGGTTGCGATATTACAATATTCGACACATTCGTGGGTATCCAGCGATAATCCAAAGCAGCTTACGACCTAATTCGTCGATAGCCTCCCCTTCTCCAAAATTAATCGCCACAATTAGACGGCGAACGTCCTTGATGCCTTTCACAACTAGGTCGCTACCCTCTTCCCCTTACCCAATCCGTTTCCGACTTTAACTGTGGGTATCATTCCTCACAGTTGACAGCCTAATTCGTCGCCTGCTTCCCCTTCTCCAAAAACATTCCCTGGAATCGGATCATTAGCGTCATCGATGCCTTTCACAACCAAAACCATTCTGCAATGGGAACCTGGAGCAAAAAATAAGGGGATGGGAACCCCACTTTAGGGTTTTCTTATAGCTAGGCTATGGGAACCTATAATTTCATATACACCGAAGCGCTTCTTCAATGGGAACCTGGACCAAGAAAGAAGGGGATGGAAACCCCAAATTAGGATTTTCTTATAGCTAGGCCATGGGAACCTAGAGCAACAACGAAGGCGATGGGAACCTAGAACAATAAAGAAGGCGATGGGAACCTAGAACAATAAAGAAGGCGATGGGAACCCCAGTTTAGGGTTTTCTTATAGCTACGGTAAATCGGTATTTTCAGCTTTAAACTTAAAGGGTATGATTGAAATTTTACCTTGCCCCTTTAAACCAGAATAACTTAATGAACCGGATTTCCAGCCCTAGTAATAGTGTGAATCCCTTTTCCCTAGAAATTTTCATTTCCGTATATTAACCTGAAACAATTTTCTGGGAGTCGCTTTCACCTAATTTTCCCTTATTGTATACCCTATTATTGCACAATCAAGATGCCAAATCTATAGCACTAAACAATAAGCCATCAGCTTCAACAAAATTAACCAAGTTAGCACCTCATTCTCTTAACATATTGATATTCGGATATTAATTAATTACACTCATACAAACTAACTGTTTCTCTCACATCTAATAGCCCATTCCGGTTAATCAAGACGCGCATTTGGCCAAATGAGTTTACTTCAAACCTCGTCTCTACAAAAATGAGCCCTAAACAAGCTGCACAAAACAAGAACTACCTATAAATTAGAGACCTCCTCACTCGACTGCCTCCAATTCTCGCACAACCTACCTTAGGGAAACATGGCCTGCTCAGCCAATCAAAATATGGGTCCAATCTTATCAAGAGGCCCTCTACGGTGGTGAAATGTGAATATTAAGTTCGTCATAATCTTTTTAAAACTTTTCTAATTCCTGTCATCCTAGTCATGCTTTTCTATCATTACTGCAAATCATAGAATAATATAATCACTAATTAAATAAAACAAATAAAAGTTGTGGCAAAAATATATTCAAACCCACAATCAAATCACCTACATTTTCATCTCCGATCTGTCACTACGTTAAACCCTATAGTCCACACTTGCATGTTCCTCCAAAAATCACCAAAACAGCGGTTGGCGGAAATTTTCGACATTATTTCGGACCTTTCTTCAAAATCGGAGAACATTCATTACCTTATGCCAAACGAAGCCCAAAATCACCAAAACATCCCTCCAAATTCGCCAAACACCCGCTCACTACCGCACCCATAAATAATAATATTGGCCCAATTAATAGAAATTGCATAATTCGACCCATTTATATATATATATACTAGATAAGAACCAAACAATCACTATATACAATTTCTATAAGCTTCAAACAAAAATTATATACAATTTATATATATATATATATATATATATATATATATATATATATATATATATATATATATATATATATATATATATAGAATTTGACTCTTTGCATGCATCAATTTTTCCACTAAATAATAAATAAATAGTCGAAATAAACATCTCAATCACTGCATTTTTATTCAGATCGACAATTACTGCCAATCGTGCCAACAATTTAAGGAGGAAAATCGATAAAAGTACTACCTATCAACAAATTACTCACGTCCTACAACTCAAAAGGGACTCTTTCCGTTGGTTGAGAGATTGCAATCCTCGTTTGATCATTCCACAACCTATTTCGACATCGGCTTCAACAATGTAGAAAAATCTACGGATGCAAACGCCGAACTTCATCGACGAGTTTCATTGCCTCCTCTCGTCAGAGCAAACCTCACGGGTTTGAGCATAAACAGTGGGTTTTATATCGGTGGGAAAATCGGTGGGTAAGTCGTTGCCTCCTCCCGTCGCTGCATTGGGTAACCTAAGGTTTTATACTGGTGGGTAAACTAGTGCCTCCTCCAGTCCTCGCGTCGCTGCAATGGGTAACCTAGGATATAGTATGATTCAGAGCAAACCGGTGGGTAAATCGGTGCCTCCTCCCGTCGCTGCAATGGGTAACCTAAGGCATAGTTTGATTCAGAGCAAATTGATGCCTCCTCCGGTCCTCCCGTCGTTGCAATGGGTAACCTAGGGCATACTATGATTCAGAGCAAACCTCATAGGTTGAGCAGAAACGAAGCTTTTTATGATGGTGGGTGAATCAGTAATTTCATATATTAACTTAAAGGGTATGATGGGCATTTCCCCTTGCACGTTAAACCAGAAAAACTCAATCTCACAGGTTTCACAACCTCAATTCTCGTGTCAATTCCTTTTACTTCAAACTTTTGCATTGGGTATAACAGTCCCTATTAGTTAATATTCCCAGTTTTTATTTTCTTGTTTGATGATAACAACCCAGCTCTTTATCTTTGGTTGAAGGTGAGAATGACTCCCCCTCGTAAAGATACGATTGTTCGAAGCAAGAAATTTGAGCTGGTCCCAATATACATTGGAATGAATCAGTGATTGGGTATATGTGGTACTATGTTTAATCAACTTGTGCCACCTTATGCGACGTACCCGATGCAAAGAATCTGGTGCCAACAATTGAAAAACCAAAAAATATTCATCTCGTGATTCAAAGAAGGCAAATGCCTTTAAGATGAATAAATACCATGTAAATCTCTAAACATGTTTTAGCCCCTCAGTTCAAAGGCATTCAATAACTTTGAATCACATAATGGAGGTATTTTTTAAGGCAATCTAGACCCCCCAAATCTTTACATTGGTTCCTTCCCATCTAGAGGCATCAATGGGACGGGTCGATTCAATCCCCAACCTAATATTTTATAGAGTCGGATCAGGTCGGGTCAAATCAAGTGAGGCAAAAATCGGTCGGGTTGGGTCGACCCAACCTGATATTTTATGTATAGAAACATAGAAAATAGGGAGGTTTCATCGGGTAGGGTCGAGTGCACCACCTGGTCAATTAAGTGGGTTTTCCAGACAGGTCAGGTCAAGTGCACTATTTTGTCAGGATGGATCAGGCATATGCCATTTTCCCATTGGGCAGCCAAAATTTTGGCCCGACCTGACCCTTTCATAGCCCTCTTCTCATCAAGTGATCTACTACTACTTTGATGAAAAATAGTGCCACGTGTACCTAATCAGTGACCCGTTCCAACGTAGATTGTGAAGGGGGGGGGTTACCCTATATAAACTCTTTAAGAGTTTGGAGAAAGTAGCTCATCAATCCAATGTTACATGTTGAGAACTTTTCCCATTTCTTTAGAAGAAAGGGTCAAAACCGCGTTGTACCAATTGGTGGTAGATTTTCAATTTCAAGACTTTATTTGTTTGACACAGCTTCCATTACGTGCAACTTTGAAAGATACTAGGAAGTGTGACAGGCTGATTGAGAGCTAAACGATCACTTGTAAAGCGCATATGTAGTTTTTATTTTATGCTATAATCATATGGACAAATTTTAGAGTTTCTCTCGGCTTGCTTATGTGATGAGATGTCACAAAATTTAGCAAAGCTTTTCAATTTTTTCGGCTTTTTATCTTTGTCATATGTGCTTCAATCATGCTTACTATTATTTTTTATTATTTTATCTAAGTACTATTACTTATTTTATTATTCAATGACATCAATTTTTAACTTTATATAGATTAATATATATTATTATTTCTATAATCCCTCTATGTTTATATATATATATATATATATATATATATATATATATATATCAGAGAGTAAATGCGGACAACAAGTGAAATTTCCTACAAAAGGAAAATGAAGGCATATAATTTAAAGTACTCGTGAGGTGTTGGTATGGTGGGTTAGAGTCGGTTGAAGAAGACGGATACATGAGAAAAAATACAACACCAATGACGTCACTAAGATATCGATGTGGGATTATTTTAAGACTTAGAACACGGCAATTATAAATGGCAGATAATTTTTTTATAGGCAATATTACAGGCAACTTATGTGGCATGATATAACTAGATAGAGTGCTTATGCCCCACTATGTGTACAATCAGTCATATCATACCACATAAGTTGCGAACAAAAAAAAATTTCCACCGTATATTAGTGTCCCTCAGATAACTAGTGTATGTTACTTTGTTAGACAAAAATCTCTTAAAATGACTATGGTTATGGAAAAAAATTATAAATCATTGACAGATTTTGATAGACAATATTACATACAACTTATGTGGTGCAATATGAATGGCTACGTGCTTGGGACTCACTATCTGTGCATGGGTTATTGCATATGATCGCTCATTAATATCTTATAGGTTGTGTTTGAGATTGTTCTTTGAAGGTAAAAAGCAGCTCTCTACATTGGGGCATTGGCATAGGTATTCTGTTACGCATGAGAGTCCACTAACTAGGCTACATGACATTTGTTGTTGAACAATCCAAGCCATCAAAATGATTATTTATAGGTAAAATTTCTAAAATTTCTCCCCTTTAAAATTATTTTTCTAAATTCTCCCCATATTTTTTTAATATCTAATAAATTCATATATATACTTAAAACTTAGTTATCTAAATGCCCCCTCAATTATAAATATTGATCTTAATATTAAAATTACCCTTCAAGGGGTAAGAATCTAGAAAATGGTTCGGACATATGGGCCACTAGGCCAATAAAAATTACGTTAAAAAAAAGTTAAAAATCGTATTGTTTTCATGCAAAAAAATTAAAAAATTAAAAAATTAAAAAATTAAAAAAACCTTTAAATATATATATATATATATATATATATATATATATATATATATATATATATATATATATATATATATATATATGTAAAATATATATATATTTTTTAGTTTTTATTGGCCTAGTGGCCCAGCCGTCCAACCCATTTTTTATATTCTTCCCCTTTTAAGGATAATTTTGATATTAAGGTGGATATTTATAATTGATGAGACATTCAAATAACTAAATTTTAAGTATAAAGATTTATCCGATATTAATAAAAAATATGGGGGAACTTAGATAAATAACTTCAAAGGGGGACGATTTTAAAAAATTTCCCCTATTTATATATTAAACTAAAGTAAACTTAAAAATTATATTCATTGGAAGATCCAAGACACTTTAAAAAGGGTGGCTGTTTTTAGGCATTCTTACTAAGATTGGTGGAGGGAAATTGACTTGTGTGCCACCCTTGATGCATGCGTCAAGGAGTTGGCATAAGGGTAATTGATTTTGTACATAACCTTAACTTGAGATTTTATTTTTAAGGAGTTGGCATAAGGGTAATTGATTTTGTACATAAGGCACCATGTGGTGCCTCAGAGGACATCTATAAATCAACTTCACGCTTAGGTTTAATACTAAAATGATCTATACTATATGATTAAGAGGCAACAATTGTATAATAAAGATTTGTTTTTTTACACTGTTAAATATATAATAAAGATAATTTTTTAATGCAATCTTAGAATAAAAAACCCATCTAGATCATCGTTTCATAATAAACACACAGTATACGCCAAAATGATACCATGCATACAGAATCAATGACCCGTTCACTCTCAAGAGTGAACAGGTCAGTTACCCCATATGACCATACCAATACAAACAATATAGTTGGTTTTAAATGCTATTGTACCACTGAAAGCTGCATGCCTCCCAGCTGGTGATCGGGTCGGCCACCTAATACCAGCTCCCATGTTCTCACCACGTTGTGATGCCCTTACATAATAAAAAACAAATGAAGAAAAAATCAATGCTCCATTGGATTACAACTAGTCTTACCAAACCAATAATTTGACAAAACTTATATTAAATTACAAGGACACTTGTCACGTTAGTTGTTTCCCATTTTCATTATATTTACTTTAAATATTAGTATTAGGTGCATGGACCCTCATGGTTGCCAATACTGTACACATGGCATGCTTCTTCAAAATTCCGTGAAGCCCGAGTGTCAAAGCCATTGTTGGTTGGAAATCAGTCTAAAAGTCGTCTTCAGAGGGTTCATGTACTCTAATCCATTTGTACGGATCATCTTTTAACAATCTACTTAAAAGGCTTTTAATCATATTGTAGAGATGACCCAATGCTGAAATTGTTTTTACCACTTGGCCAATGTTAGAAGATTTGCCACACGCGTAGAGAATTGATAGCCTGTGTACCACCAGTGGCGTGCATGCCAACCGCTCACCTAATGCGAAATCTTTCTTGGTCATCAATTTGTACTCACAGCCAAGTATCAAAATTTTGGATTTCATTTCGATAGGGACTGAAATCAAAAATTTGGATTGAAATTTATCCCCTTATACAAAAAACCAAAATTTTCATATTTCATTTTAATTTTGGTGGGGACCGAAACCGAAATTTTGGATTGAAATTTCGGTCATTTGGGCAGAAATTTTGATCCTTGTTCACAACACCATTTTCTTAAAGACACGGTGTGACCAATCCAACTCTACTCAATATTATATTGTCCGATTTTGGGCTTAAATCTCCTCCCGATTTTATTCCTGGCATGAGATTAAGTCCCCACTTAAAACGCACTATATTTGGAAGGAAAGTAACTCACTTTATGCCAAGATATGAACGAGTTTGCAACCAATGTGGGCTAAAGCATCCCATTAGGAGGGAAC
The DNA here is from genome assembly GCA_021018995.1 of Chloranthus sessilifolius. NCBI lineage: Eukaryota > Viridiplantae > Streptophyta > Magnoliopsida > Chloranthales > Chloranthaceae > Chloranthus > Chloranthus sessilifolius. Next base: position 106,576,190 of record CM037594.1, on the reverse strand, counting down.
AGGGTCACAGCCTCGGGGCCTCTACATCTCTCGGAGCGGAGGGTGGCTCTGCAATCAAGTGGGGAAGAAGAGTAGAGGCTCCAGAGAGGGTTAGAAGCCCCGGGGTTGTAACATTGTTCCCGCCTAATGAGATGTTTTAGTCTCACATTGGTTGTAAATTCGTACATATCTTGACAATAATTAAAACCACTTCCTTTCAAATATGGCACGTTTTGGGTGGAAATTTAAATCTATTCCAAAAATAAATTCGGAGAGAAAACTTAAGCCCAAAATCAAATAATATCGTATCGGGTAGGGTCGGGCCTTAACACACGTGGTGCCATATTTGTGCGGGATCGTTCTCTAAACTGAATTTAGTACTAAAACTACATAATATTATGGAGGCCACAAGCATGGTTTTAAAGATCAAGTTTTGATACATATTATATCAGCCAATATATATCGGATTAGCTCCACTCTATATTATCCCTCTCATATTCGATACAGCGTGAAATATGTGGTCAATCAATCAAATATCGGGCCATATCAACTCATACGCTTAATACATATTCGATATGAAACGGACATAATATCAACTTTGGGCCAATTTTTTATATATTTTTGGAACATTTTCATAAAAAAAAAGCCATTTGGTAAAGATAATTTTTTTATGCAAAGTTAGGATAAATCTCAGTTAAATATGGCCCATTACGTGGCACCAAAGAGGTGCCACGTGTATGATCAATTGATGACCCTATGACCATCCTATCGGCCTCCCCATGCCAGCTCTTCTTACTTCAATTCTTTATCTTAATTTTGAAATTGAATTTCTTTTTTGAGTGCTCTGTGTAGGTAGGGCCTTTTCTTTTTTTCAGTGAGGATAGCTTGTAATCCGTATATATACATCTTTAAATATATGCGATGGGTAGTGCCAACCATTGTTTCTCATGTTCAATTTAAATGTTCATTTATATTATTCCCTTGATCAGATGGTTAAGATTGTTTAATCGATGTGAATTTTTATGTCTAGGCCTCCACTTTATCATTGGTGCTTAGGCCTAAACACCTAATACTAATTCTCTTTTACACTTCTAAACTAGGGGTACTCAATCACTACTTTCTGATCTATTCGGACGGCTATAATGCAATGATTCCACTTGATATTTGCCACCCAAGAGAACTAGCAGCATTAAAGATACAAAAGACCCATCTTTATATATGGGTTTCATAAGTGATATTTACCTACATAATTGTATCTATGCTAGTTATAAATTATAAGTACATCTATTTTATATTATAGTTAAGAATTAAGACCCTTTCAAATTAAGAAACCAATAATCCTTGAAGTAAGGAACAAATTAGCTGCTACCGGCACTGCACTTTTTTCTTCCTGCACACACAAAAGCAAATTAGATAGAGTATGGATAGCAAAAGGTGGTGTGCACTTAAGAAATAAAATTAAGAAAATTTTATGTGCATCTGTTATAAAAACACATTTTGCTAAGTAGTAATACATGTTTTGGATCTTAATTAGTCAACTTAAAATTTATGATTAATTTTTTATTAATTGTTGGGCAAATAACAAAAGTTGGTGTGCAATTAGAAATAGAGCTGAGAATAAAAAAATGCGGTGCACGTAGCAGCCCTAATTTATTGTGTTAGTAGCCCAAATTTATAGTTTTCTATGTCACCATAAAACGATTCTACAGAATTAATTAAAATAGAATAAAAATAAGTAAATAAAACATAAAAGAACATGACCTTTGGTGATGACGGGAACCGATTCATGGCCGAATGCAGTATTGTAATTGTGCCTTTTTTAGCACTTTTTTATAGTGGGCCCACCAAAGAGTCCAATGTACCTGGCCTTGAAAACGTGCAGGTAAATTTTTTTTATTGAATGTGCCCAATAAGCGCACGTGATCACTCATCTTTAATAATGTTGGAAGCACAACTAAAAGAAGCTGGCAACATCTTATCAAAAACAAAACAATAAAAAGAAAAAGAAGCTGGCAATAAAAGAGGGGTCCATTAAAGAATCAAAACCTAAACTCTCATAATGAGGTACATCATACTTATGTGCGCCACTGAGCTCTGTACTCATTCCGTCATAACCACATAAAACATATGAGGATCAGACTACAACTAAGATATAACACTTATCAGATGATCTTGATCATCTTATACGGTTCGTTTCCTATGTACCCTTATCATCATAACCTATCTCATTTATTTGGAGTCATCTTTATAAGTTTCATATTTCTATTCATTTTCCAGCTTTAGGGAATTATTACTGTTCATTTTTAGATTTTGACCGAATTTTTAGAGCCGGTTCTTTACTTATTGCTAATTTTTTCCCCTTTTTGGACAGACATAGGTGGTAATATATCGATTATCGATTCCAGTGTTATAAATCTATATAGTTGTCAAACCTTACGCCAACCTTCTTTCTTTTTCATCTAAGAGTAAGGCTAGCGTGCTTAGAGTTAGTCCGTCAAGGTGTGATCAAGTGTTGGTAGGGTTATCTAATTCTAAAACTCATGAATCTTGAAGCTAGAATGCAACGAATCGAACTGATTCAAAGTTCTATTCAACCTGCTTGGTTCATTTTGCATTCTGGTTAGGGCTGTCAGCGGGCCGGCTTTCAGCCCGGGCCAGGCCTAATGGGTCGAATTCGGGCTCAATATTTTAAGTTATTTAATAAACGGGTCAGGCCGGGCTAGATTAAGCCCGGATAAAAAACGGGTTCGAATTTAAGCTTCAAAGTGTAAGCCCGAACTCAGCCCGGCCCGAGCCGAGCCGATAAAATGAGGCCCTTATAAAAAAAACTCTTAAAAAATATTATAAATCAGGCCTGAACCCGGCCCAGCCCAGATGACTAACCGAGCCGGGTTCGAACTACAACATTTAAAAATTGGACTGAGCCCGGCCCGGTCCGGTTAGCTTTCCGGCCAGGTTTGAGTTCTCATTATATCTTTAAAAAAATGGGCCTATAAAAAAACTCGGCCCGGCCCGACCCGTTGACAACCCTAATTCTGGTTCAACTAAATTTTCTGTCTCTTACTAAAACTTTTGTAAATGTAAAAATGTTTGTAAAAGATCTAAATCCAACCTAAGGGGTTTGGCATGTTCGCCTGGTACCCGCCTTAAGAGCGGGAGACCTGAGTTTGAAAGCCCCCCTCAAGCCACCCTAGAGATTTACATCCCGTACTTACACAATATGTGCTAACTTGAGGCGCACACGTGCCCCTGAGATTAGTCGGATGCTCTAAAATATTTGAATACCCAGGTTATCAAAAGGAAAAAAAAAATACGAAATCTAATCCAATTTTTAAAACCAATTACTTAACTAAGAAACTATAAAAGCATTTATTCGTGAGCTTCAGGAAAAAGAAGAGCATGTCACTCTTCTTAGTCTTTAACCCTTCAATTTAAGGCATAAACAATTTTGAATAATAAAAAAAATATTTTCATTGATATCTTCAACATTGTAGATCTCTTGATGACCATCATCAAATCAGAGATCACTTGATAAAATGGTGCCACATGTTAAAAACATAGCAATAATGCTTTAAAAAAAAAAGGGCCCTGACCAGGTGAGCCCATCATTTAAACACTAAAATAGTGTATAAATGATCTTACACCATAAATGATTTAAGATCATAGATTGAAGTGCACTAGGCTAAAAAATAGTGTTTTAAGGCTTAATAAATCATCCGACCTATGAACGTTAATAGCAACCATCGTAAATTAGACGAGGTGGTCTAGTGTTAGTTTTGGTGTAACTGCTGCTTCAGGGCTTAGGTTTAGTCTTTGGCTGTGGCTTTAGGTCATATAGCTTTTTTTTTTTTTGTGTTTTGGGTGATGGCCAAGGTGCCAAATCAGGTATTGGTCTCGGGTATCGATTTGTCCAAGATCGATACGAATCGATCGATACATATCAGCCATTTAAAAAAAAAAACAACAAAAACTCGGTTGAAACCGAGACATATCGGCCAATACCCGACACATATCGGCCGACATATCGGTGATACTAATACCGATCGATACGTATCGGTTTGGCCGAAAACCAATACGTATCGGAATCGGCTGATATTTGATACCTTGGTGATGATAATGCCGAAGCTCCCTGTAAAGTTCCTGCTTTTGTTTGTCTTTTAATGAAAGGGTGAGGTCTCTTAAACCCCAGGTTATTTATCAAAAATAAATAAACTTTAATGATATAAGATCATTTAAACACCATTCTAATGTTTGACTGTTGGTAAGTAGCCATTATCCCTAAAAAATTCTAGTGTTTGACTGTTGGTAAGTAGCCATTATCCCTAAAAAATTAACCCATTCCACTTTAGCCTTTTAGAATGGGCCAGTGCATATATACATAGGACTGTCAACAAGCCCGGCCCGACACGAGCAACTCCAGTCAGATTTGGGCTTTAATAAAAAGCTCAACCTTGAATGCACTCAGGCCGGGTACTATCGGATGTTACATCTGGGCCGAATTCATGCCTCATTTTTAAGGTAAAAATGATCAGGCCGATAAAATTTCGGACCAAACTCTACCCGGCCAAACCCAATTATATTAAGGGAAAGGATCGGGCTTGTCTAAAGTCGGCCTAGGTTGTAAGCGATTCAAGTTAGATTTGGGCTTTAAAAAAAAAGCCGGACCCCAAATCTCAAATTTATGTCTTGTTTGATAAAACTCATGGAAATATTTTTTTTTTATACTTTACATGAGCTTGTAAATAAAAGAACTCATGGGAAGTTTTATTTTTAAAATTGTACAATGGTGTGATTTTATTTATTTCAGCTGTTTGGCTACATTGTGTAAGATTATTTTCTTGAGGCACCATTCTTCACACCATGTGAACATGTAACCTCACCCCATCTCATCGGGCCAAAATGCATTAATCGCTTTAAATTAGAACATGAATTATTTTTTGTCCCAACTTTTTACAAGATGGGTCTTGAGATCATGGGCATACACTCGGATAGTTTTTTATTCCGCGTGGTACAAATCCCAAACAATAACTCGTGAAATATACATCAAACTCAAATACAAATCATGAGTCATTTTTTGGAATGAGTGTCACTTGAAATAAAAAAACTAATATACCCATGATCTCAAGATGCATCATCTGAAAGATTGAAATAAAAAACAATCTCCTTTGTCAGATTCAAATCAATCAATGCATGTTGGTCGGAGATGGGGCGAGGTTATGATTTTTCAGTGCAAATAAATAGTACGACTATGAGGTAAAGTTGCATTTAAACCGTTGATATAAAGGCCACGATCTACATATCTACGACGCAAAAGAGTGGTGCAAAACTCAATCTCTATCATATGATTTGATACAGTCAACTGTTGAATTGGATAATGGTTTTGGAATGCATTGAGTCATATGATAAAGATTATGCTTGGTGTCAATCTTTTCACTTATGATCTTTAGATTATGGCCTTCAAATTAACTAGCTTAGATGATTGGATATTTATTGGCTTCGCTGTTAATGGGTACCTCTGTTCGCGTTCATGCGTTCTCTGAAAGAGCCCACGCCCCAGACCTCTTGAAGACTATTGATTGCTTTGGATCAATGAGGGTGATTATTTTTCACCCCGATCGTCCATAGAATGGATCTTAAGATCATGTAACACCTATCGGACAATCAGTTTATGATTCCATGTGTCCCCAGTCCCCAAAATATGGCCCTAAAGTCACGTTTGAGCATGATGTGTGCTATATGATTGAAGAGTCATATTTTGGGTATCGGTGATACAGGAAACAAAAAATTAACCGTCAGATTGATGCACCATGAACCCAAGATCTATTTTGTGGAAGATCTTTGTTAAAAAAAATCTCCATCATCTGATCCAAAGAAACCAACGTTTTTTTCATAAGTCTGGAAATGTAGGCGCTTTCAAAGAACGTGTGGGCGTGAAAAAAGAGGTATTGACATGTGTGCCAGATAAACAAAAAAAATTGAACTTTTGATGATAAACTCATAGTGTCAAAATCCATTATATGAAAAATTATGGTGAAAAGAAAACTTTGATTCGTTGATCCAAAGCAATCAAATGATTTTGAGCATGAAATATTTGAGTTGAGAAGAACGAATTTCGGGTTATAAGGTGGCCACCAAAATTCCCAATTTGCTTTTAACCTATGTCATGGGCCGAAAAAAGTTTTTATGTAAGTTTTTTTCAAAAAAAGCTCTAGTTTGTGGGTCTTATTGTATTGTCAAATACTTGCAAATTATACTTTCGTGAGAAATTTCAAAATTTTCAGCTAAATTTTATCCGAATACGTGTTAATGAAAAATAATTGGGCCTATCAAAAGCTCAGGCCCAATTGACCCGTCTCGGCCTATTGACATCTAATATGAGTGCAACCGGCAAACTAGCACCTAAAACTATATCCTGCCTACCGTAACAAAAATCTGACAATAAACCCACCCAAACGGCTATCTTCCAGAACCTTCACGAGGTTAGCTAATAATAATCTTCACCATAAAACGAAGAAAAAGTCAAATTATTTTATCCAGAACCTTCACCGAGGTTAGCTAATAATAATCTTTACCTTCGAAAAAAGAAAAAGTCAAACTATTTTATTGACTACCCTTCCCACTATTACCATCCAAAGGCCAAGTGTCGTCCTTTTGGAGTCAAAAATTCACAAAGACATCAAACCTTAACCGCCTCACACCCTTTCATAAATTTATAAAATAATTATATTTACTTGTTAAAACCCCACACCTCTTTCTCTCTCTTTTCCTCTATACACAGCCGACCTCATCACCCTTTATATCTCCTCCCCCACTATTCCCAACACACACAAACCCCTTAACGCTTCTCCTCTACTTTCTCTCTCTAAAAATGGGTTTCTCAGCTACGCTCGTATCATCTTTACTGGTGCTAGCGCTTTTCACCGGATCTTCTCAGGCACAAGCACCCACAGGCGCTCCGACCGCCCCTCCCACCCGACCTCCAACACCTCCCACACCTTCGCCTTTATCTCCACCACCTGCTGTTACCCCACCACCAGCTCCTTCATCTTCTCCGTTATCTCCACCACCTGCTGCTACCCCAACACCAGCTCCGTCATCTCCACCAACCGCTTCTCCTCCGTCACCGTCTCCGTCATCTCCCCCGACGACTTCATCTCCTCCCGCACCTCCTCGGTCGGGCATTTCTAACCCGCCGGGTGGGAGCGTGCCGGGGCCGGCGGGATCTACGCCTAGCGGCGCTTTTCCTTCCGTTGGGAGAATCTCCGTAGCCGGATCGGCTGTTTCCGTCGCACTTTTCGCCGTGTTCTTTCTGTAGATCGTAGGCGTCAGATGGAAATCGGATCGGTCTCTGCCGTTGATCGTTGATCTGGTGTAGGTCGAGAGTGTGGAATGTGGATGGTGGTCTATTGTTTTTTTCCCTCATTTATGGCCGTTTTTTAATTTTGTTGTATTTTTATGTTATTATTTTCTTATTTTTACTTACTGTGCTGTTGTAGACTTTGATTTGTGTTCATTATTGATGTTCTCTGTTTTTTATTTTTTATTATTTATTTGGTTTATTGGGTATTTTTAAAGTATTTCTTGTTTGACCCTTACATTACAATAGGATGTTCGTGATTCCGATGATTTAAACCATGAATGCGAGATTTTGTTCGTGCTACACGCCTGATCTTTGTCTTCGACGAATGATCTAGTTTGGACGGTGTAAGATGCATTGAGCGAGGATCACTTGTAAAGCGCATATGCTTTACAGCTGATCTCTGAGATGAGTTTGAAGGATGCCTTCGGCTAGATATAATCATGATCTCATATCCTGATCGGTTAGCTAGGTTTCTGGACGGTGTATGATTGCACATGTATTTTTATTAAACTTCTTGGAAATATACATGTTTTAGAGGTGATCTTTCCTAGATGAGTTGAGGCCAGCTGTTATGGATTTTGTATTTTTCGTATTGGATGTGACGTCATATGGGGTGACGTGTCCAACGGCAAAGACAGATGTCACATGGGCAACAGCTATGAAGAATATATTAATATATATATTCCTTAAATTGCTAACCCATGTGGGTTGAGGATGCCAAGATACAAATACCAAGACAAATGTGAAGTCCCTGCAGTCCCCTTGAACTCGGTGAACTCTAACGGCACGTTTGTTTGGCTGCAATATACAACCAAATCCACATTGTTTCTAATTTTTAGGTGATTGGATTAAAGGTAAAATTCACTTTCAATGTAAAATTTGGGTGTAAAATAGTTACTCTTCTGGCCGCAAAATATTCCTTAAAATGTATTTTTTTTATATTTTTAAAATATTTAAATGCATAAGAAAATTGACATTTCTCATTTACCGTTGTTAGTAACTGACTTCATCGGGCATCATGGCTAGTGGTGAAATCATGATTTTTATAACAGAGGCCAGATTCGTCATGAAAATTGATTGAGCCCAAATGCTCCGTCGTTAAAGTGTCTTAATTACAAATAAAGGTTTAATTATAATTGTGAGTAAATAAGAAAATAAATAAAGGCTTAATTAGAATTGTGATCAAGAAATAAACTCGTAATCCTAATTTACATTGGGAAGGGTTAAATGAAGGCTTAATTATAATTGTGAGAGGTGAAAATATCATATGTCAATGCACAATTAATCCTATTCATCTAAGTAATATTAATCTACTTAAACATATAATTAAACACCTTATATGTTGTCTTCTCACCTAACCAATCAACTTCATGGAGCACTTTACACTTATTTAGACATAATCAAATGTTTCATATGCATTTCTCGCGACATCAACCTATTTTATTCATTTAAATTACTCTCAAAAAGCTAATACAATACCAAACTTAAAATCATAATCATAATTTATACGAGAAGGTTTAATTGAAGACTTAATTACAATTTTGAGAGGTCAAAATATCACATATTAAGGCACAACTAATCATATTTATTTTCTAATATCAGTCCACTTAAACATATAATCAAATATTTCATATGTTGTCTTCTCACCTAACCAATCAACTCCATGGAGCACTCTACATCTATTTAGACATAATCAAATGCTTCATATGCATTTCTCACCTACTTTATTCATTTAAATTGCTCTCAAAAAGTTAAAACAATACCAAAAATTTATTATACCCAATAATGTCTATCACAACCTCAAGTCTATCTTCTAGCTTAAAAAAAATACAACTCACAGAATGTGAAAAACGATCAAATATCATGGCAATTGGCAAAAGCTTTGCTATGCTGCACTTTTGTTCGGGTGGCACTATCTTGGAGAGGTAGAGAGAGAGAGGAAGAAGAAGACAGAGAAATCTTATAGGTATTAAGTCGGTTGGTTGCCTCTGGGTTTCGGTCGGTTGCTTCAGGGTCTTTTTATAGCCATTTTTTAGCTGTTGAGATTTTTGCCTATGAAATAATCGGCTTATGAGACAAGTGCCTCGTAAGGCAAAAAAATTACCTCCAGAAAGTAATAGTATTTTATACCACAAGTTTACCTCCAACCAAGCAATATATCTCGCATTTTTTTCGACTGTTGGTGTAAAATACACAAGAATGCTTGTAATATTAGCTCTTTACAATGAAACGAATATGCCTTAAATGGAGTTCACCCAATTTTGAAACCCTTGGATCCACGAAATTCTTGACTATTAACTTTTATAAGTTGACATTTACTTTTGAATCCCATTTAGGGTTCAACTGATTGGTGTTGAAGTGACCAAAATTAGATTGGTGTATATATATATAGGGTTGGGGATATGCGCCTTGGCATAGAGATATCTTTATACCAATTGATGTTATATATAGGGTTGGGGATATGCGCCCTGACATAGAGATATCTTTATATCAATTGATGTGAACGTGACACGTGGCACCATTTTTGTGAAGTGATGGGGAGCATGGGGCTCACTATACTAACTAAGGTTACTCTTTTAAAAGTTAAATGCTCTTTCAGCCGTCATTTTTAACTTTTTAAAAGTCTTTTTCTTTTCTCTATTTTTTCAAGAAATTGTGACTTACCTTTTTATGCATATTTTACTAAAAAAATGTAGCGTCTCGTAGCAAAGCGCTAGCACCTCGAAAGTGAAACGCCAACACCCTTAAACAAAGCGTCGATGCCCCTAAAATGAAGCATTGATACCTCGTTTTCGAGGCATCGGCGCTTCGTTTAGGGGCATTGGCGATTCGAAAAAAATAAATAAAAATAATCGAAGCGTTGACACCTCTAAAATGAAGCACCGTCGCTTTGTTTATGGGCGCTGGTGCTTCCATAAAATAAAAATAAAATAAATAATATATATATATATATATATTAATCGACGCCCCAGTGCCCCTAAACGAAACGTCGTCAATTCCTTTTAGGGGCCGCTAGCGCTTCCATAAAAAATAAAAAATAATAACTTTTTTTAATCAAAGCGCAGACACCCCTAAAACAAGGCGTCGGTGTTTCTCTGCAGAGGTGCTAGCGCTATGTTACCGGACGCTCATATTTTTTGAGTAAAATATACCTTAAAAAGTAAATCTAACACTTTCTTAAAAAAAGAGAGAAAATAAAGAAACTTTAAAAAGACTTCTAAAAATGTCAAGAATGGCGGCTGAAAATGAATATAGTTGTTAAAATATTTTAAAAGTTTAACTCTAGTTAGTAAAGTGGGCATCATGTCACCCATCACTTTATAAAAGAGGCGCTATGTGTCTCGCCCATATTAATTGGCATAGAGATATGTGACGGCCCGATTTTTTCGTTTCCACAAAAACCAACAATATATATATATATATATATATATATATATATATATATATATATATATATATATTTTTTTTTTTTTAAAAACTAAATCCAATAGGAAAATCGGACAGTTAGATCGTAGATCACAACTTGATACAGAATACTTTGTACAAAACATAGCATAAATAAAATCTCAAATTCTAATATTAAATATTACAATAACTAACAATGACCACCGATGATGTACCAACATCACCAAACAGTGGTGTACAACGAGTATATAATAATGCATTGTACCAAGCCACACTCACTGTGACAGCCCGAATTTCGAAACCCCGAAATCCGTGCCATCAGCACGACCTTCAAGGCCGTGCCCCGGGTTCCTTACGAAACATTGGTATATAAAAACTAAAACTGAAATTGAAGCACTCGTAGCTACACAAAAACTCAACAAAATAATCAAGGTGTCGCAAGGCAGTCCTTGTCCCATGCCAACTCATGGGCATAAGAACTTACCCAAATTTTTAGTAATAACAGTTCATCCTAGGCGTTCTGTCAAGGAATGGTAATTAAAACATTCGAAATAAAGAGGCTTGATATACCAAGCCATACATAGTACTCTCTCGACTCACTCTCAAAGTATGCAGCGGGTTTCCTAGAAGAATTACTCAGGAGGAGGTTCTGACTCTTCTGTGGGAACAAAAATCGAAGCCCTTGGATCAGCTTCTTCCGAAGTCTTTGCTGCCGCTAGTCCTGGACCTGCGACGTAAAGTTGAAGGGGGTGAGCTACATCCTAGCTCAGTAGGGAAAACAAAAAGAACATATAGATCAACCTTCCGACATGTATCAGTAATTTGACAAGCATAGAATTATAAAGTAATCACTTATGGACAACAAATTGAATAACAGGGAATAACCTAATGATTTTTTTGTCGTTACTTAGCATGATTTTGTTTAATCTCCTTATTAGTTTAGTTGTGAATTTGGCCTAATTACTTAAATCTTAACTTAAGTAGTCCTCGAGCAATATAGCATCGAGCCCCGATGGAATACCCGCCATCGTCGTCTAACTAGACAGTTGTTATATGTATTCCCACAGGAATACTGAGCCCCTTCCTTTTAAGCATAGGTGGCGGGGTCTGTTCTCAATCTACATCACAGGATGTGTTGTAAATGTGCGGATTGGCCTTGGCCGTGCAGGTCTCGAGATATCTCTGCCGAGTCAGTCATTGGGTATCATACGTCGGTGGGGTATTCTAATCAACCTTAAATAATAAAAATATCAATGTGCTTTACATATAGTTATTCACCGTGATTGTGCTAATTATATTACATTAGGCCTTATCACCCATACTGCTGTTGCACTCTTCTTTGATTGAACTACATGATTTTTCGTCCCCTGGGGACTTCAAGATTTTCACGTTGTAACACACACACACACCCTTATCATGAGGGTTTATGAAATATGTGACTATTTAAATAGATTATACTACGCATATGAGTTCATGGAATAATGCACATGTTTCAAGAATATTCCCTACCTCGACGAATCTCAAGGCACGCCTACTCGTAGAGGGTTATAATGCATCAAACCTACATTTCAAAGATAGGTTTAGAACAATCTAAAGTCATTGGGGTGTATGACCCCCAAGTTTCTTATATTCGAAAAACCAAGATCTGAGTGGTCACCAGACCTCGCTCAAGATCCGAGTTTATCTCGCCGAGCCACTTGACCTCGCCGAGCGTCTCTTGACCTCGCCGAGCGGTTAAATCGAGGTCGCCGAGCGTTAAATCGAGCCAATTATTATCAGGACCTCGCCGAGCGAAGCTTCCTTTAGTTTTGGGGACCGCCGAGCGAGCCCAGAGTTATATTTTTCTTCGTTTCATCCTCGCCGAGCGAAGCCTTTTAGACCGCTCGAGCGAGGAACAATGATTTTTGTCCCTCGATCAGATCGAGAACATGTTTCCATCCATCATTTAACCTTAATCTCATACAAGGAAACATTTAGCCAACATCTTTCCTACTATTTAAAACATTCCTAGGCATCTATCATGTCCTTAACGTACCTCTGACGATGAGTCACGCACCGGTCCGATTTATGATTCGAATATCTACTAGGCTATCTGGCCTCCCTGGTTCTTCCTCCCGCCATTTCCTCTAATCTCCTTTGTCGACTTAAGTCCCAAACAAACCCTAGTTCTCTACTAGGCTCTTTTCTTCTTTCTCTCTATATTCTCCTTCTCTCTATTTAGGTTAGAATAGAGTTACGTAAAGATTTCTCTCTCTCTCTCTTTCACTTTTATATCTATAAGTTAGGGGTATACTAGTGTGTTTCCCACGTACACACTTAGTGTCTTTGATTCGTTTTGGTCTCCTTGTGAAACACATATACCTATGTGTAATGCATACCGTGCACTTATCTCAAAAATCTGAGGTCGTGACAATCACCCCAACTTATCAGATTTTCGTCCTCGAAAATCGATGTTATTCTCTTAAATAGGTACTACCCCTGTTATCCGACTCGCATATCCAAAACAGAAATTTAAGCAGTTTGCCGCATGTAGCAGCAACAAGCGTTGGCCATGCCAACAAATTTTCACATAAAAAAAATCATTATCGCTATCTCATTCCATACATATTTATCATTCATAAAAAAAAAACTTTGTGACATTCATGTCACGATAGTTTGAAGAAAAAGTTGACCAAGAACCCACCTCCTTACAAAATGTTAAGAAAAAATTTACATGTCATGTGTTAAAAATTTTCGTTACTATCTAGTCCTCATCCTCTTCATAGTCGTCGTCGTCGTCGTAGTCCTTGCCATCCTCATCCTCATCGTTCACCGTGACGGCTGTGGTACCCGCTGTGGCACTCCTCATAGCCAGGCTGGAGCTTGACGCTCCAAAAATAGCGTCCCTCATGGCACCTACGTGCTGCATGTAAGACTGCGGGTATGCCTAGCCCATGAGGTCGATAAGTAGCGCTTCCTGGAACCTCTGATGTAACCTGATCTCCCGCCCTTGCTGAAGGATCTCCCTCATCATGCCCGCGTCGGTAGTGGGTATGGGCTGCGGAACTGAGGTAGAGGGAGTGGTCGGTCCTACCGGTGCTTGATGGGTGGTTGATCGGGAGACCTGTCGGTCTCTCTTCTTGTTGACGCTGGTTTGCAGGCTCTTAAGGTTTCGGCTCCAGTCTTGGGCGAGGTATGGGACGACGTTATCAGTGAGGAACAACTCGTCCTCCCGGATCTTAAATCCTCCCTTCCCATTCCGTGAGTCTAAGAGTCGGGAAATCAACCGAGCATACGGTAATCGGTTGATGCGTTGATCCACCTATTGTGGAATGCGGTGTGTAGGGCTCGCAGAAACGCATCTCGGCGTTTTTGATCATGACCGGTTGGGTGTAGATTCTTTTTAAAGATAATATCTAAAAGCCACATGCGCGGCGGTAGTTGTGATCGGGTAATAGATTGTCCCGAGTCGGACATGCCGCCAGTGATGTCAGAGATGATCGTTGGGAAATCTACGTTCCCAGAAAAAGGTGGTAGGATGAGTGGGCTAGGGGTGTAGATGTGGGGACATTTCATGATTGAGGAAATGTCGGCACATCTGAAAATTAGCTCATTACCATCGATGGTAACGAGTATGGCGTCCTCATCGACGTTCATGTTAAGGGTTTGATAAAACAATTTCACTAGCCTCGGGTAATATCGATCCCCGAACGGCGTAAGCAAGGTCTTGAGATGGTTGTTGGTGAGAAAGTCCGATGTCCACTGGGTGGACGTCGGATCCCCGAAGCATGAGGGATGTATTTCCCATTCGGCTTCAAAAGTCTTTGCTCCCCACCAATCATCCAGTGTGATTGGAGTGGAGGGCGGGTTTGATGATGGTTGAGAGGTTTGGGGCACTTTGTTGCGCGCTGGTGGCGACTGAATCGCCATCCGTTTCTTAGGTTGGGGGTTCGGGCTCGAGGCCATTTAGTATAATAAGGTTTAAAAAAGAAGGAAAGATTTTAGGAATAGGTAGATTTTACCTAGGAGAGTCGTCTTAATGGATCGGATTGTTCAAATCCGGTTGGAATCGGACGGAAAAATGTATGAAATCGTTTGCCCTAACCCCCCGCTCGTCTCTTCTCCCTTTCGCTTGAAGATGAACAGGCGCTTTGGCCTTTGCCATATTTATAGTTCCGCCTCGCTCGCGCGGTCATTAGTTCTCGCTCGAGCGAGAACAGAAATGGTATTATCATATACTGTAGCCTCGCTCGAGCGGTTATAATGCGTCGCTCGAGCGGTCAAAATGCCTCGCTCGAGCGAGGAATAGTTATCGCTCGAGCTAGAGGAAGTGTGAATTTATGTAGTTCGCTCGAGCGGTCATAAGTGGTTGCTCGAGCGAGACCAGAAACATTCCTCTGGTACCCTTTTCTCGTTTTCGGTTTCAATTCTCATCACTAGTTCCATTAATTAAGAGTTCAACGACAACGTGGTGCAATCCTTGTTTGGAGTCAACATATCTTTAAAAGGAAAATATACATAGCCTTCATAGTACCCGTAATCACATATTCTCAAAAGAATGAAACCATTCAGTTGGCAATTTCGAACAATTTGGGATATTGTTCTCTAACATCCGCCTCACGTTCCCATGTTGCCTCTTCGGCCGGATGGTTCTTCCATCGGACAAGCACTAAGGGAATAACTTTTGTTCGCAACACCTGTTCCTTTCGATCTAAAATTTCTACCGGCTCTTCAATCATGGTCATATCTTCATGCATTTCGAATGATTGGCCGCTCAGCACGTGATCAGGGTCATTGAGATATTTCCTGAGCATCGACACGTGGAATACATTGTGTACCTGATCAAACAATGGTGGCAAACCAATGCGGTAGGCTACTTCTCCCACTCGACCCAAAACCTCAAACGGTCCAAGATAGCGGGGACTTAGTTTCCCTCTCTTCCCAAATCTCATCACTCCCTTCATCGGTGATACTTTCACGAACACATGTTCACCCACTTTAAAGTCTACACTAGTCCGCTTGATGTCAGCATAGCTTTTCTGTCTGCTTTGAGCCGCCTTTAGTCTTTCCCTGATCATGCGAACAATAGCAGCGTTATCTTCAAGTAGCTCGGGTCCCAAAACAAATTTCTCGCCAATTTCCTCCCAATTGATTGGCGACTTACATCGTCTTCCATACAAGGCTTCATACGGTGCCATTCCGATGCTCGTCTGAAAACTATTATTATAAGCGAACTCAATCAATGGTAGACGTTGATCCCATGATCCTTGCAATTCTAACATACATGCCCTAAGCATGTCTTCAATGACTCATCTGGTTCTGTTTGTGGGTGAAACGCCGTACTAAAATCTAACCTAGTTCCCATTCCTTCTTGGAATTTCCTCCAAAACTTTGATGTATATAATGGGTCCCGGTCTGAAACAATGCTACTTGGAATCCCATGTAACCGGACGATCTCTTTCATATATAGTTCTGCTAATCTTCCCGCCGTGTACATCGTATTGTACGGCAAGAAGTGTGCCGATTTAGTCAATCGATCAACTACTACCCAAACGGCGTTATGCCTCCTTGCCGTTCGCGGTAGACCGACTATGAAATCCATTGAGATAGATTCCCACTTCCATTCCGGTATGGGTAAGGGCTGTAATAGGCCTGCGGGGTGTCTATGATCGATTTTCACTTGTTGTACGTCAAACATCGTGACACGATCGCCACATCTTGTTTTAAACCTCTCCACCAGTAATTCCTTTTCAGATCCTGATACATCTTCGTTCTTCCCGGGTGGATCGCATAGCTTGACCTGTGAGATTCATCAAGAATCGTTCGCCGTAATTCGGCATTGTCCGGAATGCAAAGTCGCCCCTTGAATATTAAGGAACCGTCTTCCTTGATTGAAAACTCAGATGTAGTACCTTCGGTTACATTTTGATGTATCCTTGTTAGAATCGGGTCTTTCATCTGTAGTTCTCGTATGTGTTCGAATATCACTGGTTTTTCTGATATGTTGGCTAAGAAGGCTCCTGTGGCTTGTGGTTGTATGTCTGCGCCACATAACACTAGATCCTCCAACAACTTCCATCGATGTATACCCGAAATTAGACTAGCCAGCTGGGCCGAACTTTTCCGACTCAAGGCGTCGGCCACTACGTTAGCTTTGCCTGGATGGTACTGTATGGAACAGTCGTAATCCTTGAGGAATTCCATCCACCTACGCTGCCTCATATTCAGTTCCTTCTGTGTAAACAGGTATCAGAGGCTCTTATGGTCAGTGAAAATTTCAAATGTTTCTCTGTATAAATAATGTCGTCATATCTTTAATGCGAATATGACTGTTGCTAGTTCCAGATCGTGTGTTGGGTAGTTCTTTTCGTGCTCTTTCAACTGTCTGGAGCCGTAAGCTATTACCTTTTTATATTGATTTAGCACACAACCCAACCTGTTATACGAAGCATCACTATAAACTGCGAATCCTCCACTGCCTGATGGAATGGCTAACACTGGAGCTGAGGTGAGTCTCTTCTTGAGTTCTTGAAAACTCTTCTCACACGCCTCACTCCACTCAAATCTTGAGTCCTTTCTTGTAAGCCTCGTAAGAGGTCCTGATATTTTTGAAAACCCTTCTACGAAACGTCGATAATAGCCTACCAGTACGAGGAAACTTCGGATGTCTGTCACGGTTTTTGGTTGCTCCCAGTTCACTACTGCCTCGATCTTAGCGGGATCTACAGTGACACCATGCTTGGAGACGACATGTCCCAAAAAGCTAACCTCTTCTAGCCAAAACTCACATTTGCTGAGCTTGGCGTACAGTTGATGTTCACGCAAGGTTCGTAGAGCGACACGTAAGTGTTCTTCATGCTCCGTTTTCGATTTTGAGTAGATTAGGATGTCATCAACAAACACTACCACGCAGGAGTCTAGGTATGGTTTAAACACTCGATTCATCAAGTCCATAAACGACGCCGGTGCATTCGTCAGTCCGAATGGCATCACTAAAAATTCATAGTGTCCATACCGTGTTCTAAAAGCCGTTTTCTGAATGTCCTCGGCCCTGACTCTTAACTGATGGTAACCAGATCTTAGGTCGATCTTGGAAAAATGTTTTGCTCCCTGCAATTGGTCGAATAAGTCATCTATTCTTGGCAACGGATATCGATTCTTCACCGTGACTTTGTTCAATTGGCGGTAGTCGATGCACAACCGCATCGACCCATCTTTCTTTTTCACGAATAGAACTGGTGCTCCCCATGGAGACACGCTTGGTCTTATGAACCCTTTGTCCATGAGCTCTTGCAATTGTTCTTTCAACTCTTTCAACTCTGCAGGGGCCATCCTATAAGGTGCCTTTGAAAGCGAGTTCGTTCCTGGTGCCAAGTCGATCGCAAATTCTACTTCTCTTTCTGGAGGTACTCCTGGCAATTCTTCTGGGAATACATCTGGGAATTCTCGCACCACTGCTATCTCGGAGATAATATTCTTTTCTTCTTTATCTCCTTTCAAAAATGCCAAATAACCACTACACCCCTTTCTGATTAAACGTTCTGCTCTGACTGCAGATATGAGTGGTACCTGAGTCGATCTCTCCCCTTGAAATCGAAACGATCTCCTCGTGTTAGAATGAGGAAAATAACAACTTTATCCTTGCAATCCATTGCTTGCAGCGATGATGGGACAGCCAATCCATGCCAAGGATTACATCGAATCCTTGCATGTCCAACCATATTAAATTTGTGTCTAATTCGTGGACAACGTGATCCCGAATGCTTACTACTACCGATTTACAGACTAACTCCGTGTCCACTAATTCTCCTGTTGGAATGGACACTGATAACACAAAGTCCAGTGTCTCCGGAACAATCTTCATCTTCTTTGCAAATCTAGGGGTGATGAAGGAGTGGGTAGACCACAGGTCTATCGACTCGTGCGTCATGGGCTACGTAGCACCCTTTCTCATAAATCTGTAACGTACCTACAATGCATGCATATACGTATATAACATATATACAAAAAAAAAATTTCACTCTTAAGTTTAATAACGGGTATTTATATATTTATCCTAATGGAAGCCCATTCTTTATCTAGAGTTGTATTACAACCGAAATTCTCTATTTTAAATGAGATCTCACCTTGGATAATGTCGTGTACACTCCCTGCTTCCTGGGCGGTAACTGCGTAGGCTCTCCCTCGAATAACAGGCTTTCGAGATTGAATAGGTTGTGGCATGGAAGTTGGGGCCGTCTTTTCTTTAACTGCCTCAGGGCAATCTCTAATCATGTGGCCTATCTTGCCACACTTGAAACAGCCTCGCATTCCCTGCCTACAATCTGTTGTTTTGTGGGACTTGCCACATTTAGCACAAGTTTCCCTTGGTGATGAAGTAGCAGCTCTCGAAAGACCTTGTGTAGTTGTAGCCCTCTTGATACCTCATCGGTCTCCCTGATGTCAGCAACGGATAACTTTGATGAGTAGGTTGTTGTGCAGCTCTCCCATACCCTGTCTGGAACGATTGTCTCTGATTCGGTGCTACAAACCTTGGTTTCTTATATACCGATTCATAACTCCCCATCCTACTGGGATCAATGCTTTCTCTACCTTGTGGTTCCCTTTGACGGTATCGGTTATTGTTTTCTTCTTCGACTACCAATGCCTTACTCATTACTTCTCCATAGGTTTTCAGCTGGAAGGGCGCAACCCCTCCTCGGATGTCCGTCCTTAAGCCCTGTTGGAACCTCTTCGCTTTCATCATGTCTGAAATTACGTAGTCTGGGGCGAAGCGAGCCAGTCTCATGAATTCCACTCCATACTCTCTCACGGTCATTCTTCCCTACGCTAGTTGTAAAAATTGGGTCTCCATCTGATTTCTCACAACTTCAGGAAAATATTGTTTATTGAATTCTTCTACAAATTCGTCCCAAGTCCACGGCACATCTGAAGTTTCTTGTGCTCTCGTTCGCGAAACGGATTTCCACCAAGGTCCAGCTTCTCCATCTAACATATATATGCATGTGACGCTCTCATCCTCCGTGCATGTCAGTACGCTAAACACCTTCTCCATTTCCCCCAACCAGTTTTCGGCGGCCATTGTGTCTGCTTGTCCTGAAAAGTTTGGAGGTCTCATTCTTCTGAACTCAGTAAATGCTGAAGCCACTGAAGGTGTAATTCCTACTGGAGGGGTAGGTGTTCGTTGTGGTTCTGGTACTGTATGCGCTGCCAAGGACGCTGCTTGCTGTGCCATGGCAGTTGCCATGGTCTCCATTGTGTGCATCATCCTCTGACGCTCTTCTCTTTCTTCATTTCTCTCTCTCACCCTATCTTGTTCCCTCTGATCTCGATCCTGTCTATCTAGATCTTGCTCCTCTGCTTGATTTTGGTTTCCTCCCTGGCCACTGCTCTCGGGAATCTCCCTGTTTCCCAATGGCACTCTGTTTGTAGGTGAGACTAACCCATCTCTACTGCGCAAATTCCTATCATGACCACCCCTGGGTCGGCCTCTCCCTCTAGGAAACATAACGGTCTGCATGAGAATCCATAATCTCGTTAGCAGAAGTCCCTATATTCTGACGATATGATAGTCAGAACCTGGAAAGAAAAAGGCTTTGATACCAACTGTGACAGCCCGAATTTCGAAACCCCGAAATCCGTGCCATCAGCACGACCTTCAAGGCCGTGCCCCGGGTTCCTTACGAAACATTGGTATATAAAAACTAAAACTGAAATTGAAGCACTCGTAGCTACACAAAAACTCAATAAAATAATCAAGGTGTCGCAAGGCAGTCCTTGTCCCATGCCAACTCATGGGCATAAGAACTTACCCAAATTTTTAGTAATAACAGTTCATCCTAGGCATTCTGTCAAGGAATGGTAATTAAAACATTCGAAATAAAGAGGCTTGATATACCAAGCCATACATAGTACTCTCTCGACTCACTCTCAAAGTATGCAGCGGGTTTCCTAGAAGAATTACTCAGGAGGAGGTTCTGACTCTTCTGTGGGCACAAAAACCGAAGCCCTTGGATCAGCTTCTTCCGAAGTCTTTGCTGCCGCTAGTCCTGGGTGAGCTACATCCTAGCTCAGTAGGGAAAACAAAAAGAACATATAGATCAACTTTCCCACATATATCAGTAATTTGACAAGCATAGAATTATAAAGTAATCACTTATGGACAACAAATTGAATAACAGGGAATAACCCAATGATTTTTTGGTCGTTACTTAGCATGGTTTTGTTTAATCTCCTTATTAGTTTAGTTGTGAATTTGGCCTAATTACTTAAATCTTAACTTAAGTAGTCCTCGAGCAATATAGCATCGAGCCCCGATGGAATACCCGCCATCGTCGTCTAACTAGACAGTTGTTATATATATTCTCTGGGAATACTACCCGAGCCCCTTTCTCATAGGCGGCTGGGTCTATTCTCAATCTACATCCCTGGGATGTGTTATAAATATACGGATTGGCCGTGCATCGTCACGGTTATCTGCCAAGTCGATCGTGGGTATCCACGTCGGTGGGGTATTCTAATCAACCTTAAATAATAAAAATATCAATGTGCTTTACATATAGTTATTCACCGTGATTGTGCTAATTATATTACATTAGGCCTTATCACATTACCTTCGTTTCTCGTTAGTTTTATCCGCATCCACAGGATGCCCCATATTTGTTGCACCCTTCTTTGATTGAACTACATGATTTTTCGTCCCCTGGGGACTTCAAGATTTTCACGTTGTAACACACACACACACCCTTATCATGAGGGTTCATGAAATATGTGACTATTTAAATAGATTATACTACGCATATGAGTTCACGGAATAATGCACATGTTTCAAGAATATTCCCTACCTCGACGAATCTCAAGGCACGCCTGCTCGTAGAGGGTTATAATGCATCAAACCTATATTTCAAAGATAGGTTTAGAACAATCTAAAGTCATTGGGGTGTATGACCCCCAAGTTTCTTATATTCGAAAAACCAAGATCTGAGTGGTCACCAGACCTCGCTCGCGCGGCCACTTATCCTCGCTCGAGCGGTCACTTGACCTCGCTCGAGTGGTCTCTTGACCTCGCTCGAGCGGTTAAATCGAGGTCGCTCGAGCGGTTAAATCGAGCTTTCGAATTATTATTGTGGACCCTCGCTCGAGCGAGCTTCCCTTTAGTTTTGGGGACCGCTCAAGCGAGCCCAGATTTATACTTTTCTCTGTTCATCCTCGCTCGAGCGAGCCTTTTTAGACTGCTCGAGCGAGGAACAATGATTTTTGTCCCTCGATCAGATCGAGAACATGTTTTCATCCATCATTTAACCTTAATCTCATACAAGGAAACATTTAGCCAACATCTTTCCTACTATTTAAAGCATTCCTAGGCATCTATCATGTCCTTAACGTACCTCTGACGATGAGTCACGCACCGGTCCGATTTATGATTCGAATATCTACTAGGCTATCTGGCCTCCCTGGTTCTTCCTCCCGTCATTTCCTCTAATCTCCTTTGTCGACTTAAGTCCCAAACAAACCCTAGTTCTCTACTAGGCTCTTTTCTTCTTTCTCTCTATATTCTCCTTCTCTCTATTTAGGTTAGAATAGAGTTACGTAAAGGTTTCTCTCTCTCTCTTTCACTTTTATATCTATAAGTTAGGGGTATACTAGTGTGTTTCCCACGTACACACTTAGTGTCTTTGATTCGTTTTGGTCTCCTTGTGAAACACATATACCTATGTGTAATGCATACCGTGCACTTATCTCAAAAATCTGAGGTCGTGACACTCACCAAACTCTACAAGGCACTCGATCTACGATCCCAAAAATCTCAGCACTCCTCAATTCCTCAATTTACAAGTCTGGTGTCTTTATAGCGTTATACCTGTGACGTATAGTCGGGGTGAGCTACATCTAAGCTCAGTAGAGAAAATCGATAGCAATGTACATCTCATCAGTCATACATAGATTCAAAGACGAGGATCAAAACATTTTCATATTAAAAACTGTTGACATTTTCAAACTCACAATAGAAACTGAATTTCAAAAGCATTTTCTTATCAAAAGCGAAATTGATTTCGAAGGTATTTTCTTATCAAAACCGAAGATGATTTCAAAGGCAAACTAATTTCAAAAGCAAACTAAATTCAAAAGCAAACTGAATTCAAAAGCAAGCTGATTTCAAAAATAAACTGATTTCAAAGGCAAGCTGATTTAAAAAACAAACTCATTTCAAAGACATTTTCTTATCAAAATTGAAACTGTTTTCAATTCGCTTACATGTCTTATCTTGATTTACTGAGTTCGCTTACATTCACTTGCGTGTCTTATACATTCTTACATAGCTTCACTTACATGTCTTACACATTCTTACATCACTTACAAAGTCGATTCACGGATATCCCGCCGTGCCGGTTTAAATCACGGATATTCCGACGTGCCGACCTTACTTATTCTTATATAGCTTGTTCAGAGTTTCGAATTCAATGTTCGGATTTCAAAGCACGATACAAATAACGAATTACAAATAAACTGCCATACCAGTTCAAATTAAGGATATCCCGCCGTACCGATTTAAATTACGGATATCCCGCCGTACCGGTTCAAATTGCGGATAACCCGCCGTACCGGTCAAATTACGGTTCTTATGTTCAATGACCTGTCTTACAGATTCGATTTACGAAGTTTGATTTGCTTAAATGACTTATACATCTGATTTGCGGAGTTTAATTCATTCACGTGACTTACTAATTTGATTTACTTACTTATAATCCGCCCTAGCGGTCCACGATTCCACGAACAATTCGCCCTAGCGGTCCACAAATGTACATAATCCGCTCATAGTGGTCCACAGTGTACTTATAATCCGCCCATAGCGGTCCACAATATACTTATAATCTGCCCATAGCGGTCCAATCAATGACAAGACTTATTGTTCGGTTCAAATTTAACTTCTGAGTTCGATTTGTTTACATGACTTTCAAATTCAATGTTCGGATTCGAAGTATATGTTCGGATTCGAAGTCTAATACTAGATTCATTTTCGAAGTCATATTCCCCATTCACATCCACAAAGGTTTACACTAATTTCAATTACAAAGATTAGATTCAAATACAAAGGTCGAATTTGAAATTCAAACACCAAGGTTCATGGCTTTCAATTATTTCAAAGATTTCTAAAGCAAACATTGTTTCAAATATCCAAGGTTCTAAACATAGTTTGAGCCAAATCAAAAACATCATAAGAGTCTATGGAATCAAATAAAAATGCAAGTGTATATCGAATTTTCCCCACCTTAACCTTAAAGTTATGTGAAGCCAAGCTAAGCCTTATCGATAGATTCCCGCCCTCAATCTACATCACAAATATATGATGATGTATCAAGGATCAATTTTAATCACTAATCACTTAGACTATTTAAGTGCTTTCTCAAAATTGAGTTGGAACGGGCAAGTTCGTGCGAACATAGAAATTGATGTAACCTTTCCCGTAAATTTTGACCTTTAAAGATTTATATTCATAAGTTGGTCAAAACATAAAAGTTGTAGATCTCTTTATTATCTTTCCAACGCCTCAAGAATCGCATCAATCAGAAGTCGAAGCAAAAAGTAATGGTCAAAATACCAAAGTAGTACTGGCGAGCACAGTTAAACTCAATTAATCAATCCCTATATCGATTAATCGAAATTCCAAAATCGATTGATCGATTTTCAAACAGCCATAAATCTTGCTCACTGGTTGTGACCAGTCGATTAATTGACCCAATTTCGATTAATCGAAATTCAAGAATCGATTAATCAATTTTACTCGATTAATCGGTTTCGTTTATCGAAAAAATCAGAATTTGACCCAGGTTATTACTAACTTTTGACCTTTAAAATGATTGATTCACAAGTTGGTCAATTCATGAAAGTTGTAGAGCTTGCGGTCCTCTTTCCAACGCAATAAGAATCACATCAATCAGAGTTTGGAACAAAAAGTTATGACCGAAATAATCTAGTAATGTCAGCAAGCCCAGGCAAAATCGATTAATCAAAATTTTCTTCGATTAATCGATTTCGTGAAGTTCCTCTTTGAATTTCTCTTTTGTCAAAATTGATTAATCGATTTTGACAGTTTCTGAGCACTTTTCAGGTTTGAACCTTGAAACCCATTTGTTTACATCAAAATTCAATCCTTTAATATTAATCTTTTGCACACATCTAAGCAACCTATATTTAGTTAAATTACATGAAAGAATTTGTATTATTTACCTCTTTAAATCGGTGATCTACTCGTAGATCGGATTGTCTCCTTTGTTAAACAAAAAGGGTTTCCAAACCCACTTCGATCATCTCCGTGCTCTACGATCACAACCAAGCCCATGAAATCGACGGCAATTCTTCCACACACACTTCATCCAAACTCACGCTACGATTTACGGATCAAAACCCACGATCTCTTCGCAAGAAGAGGGTCTCAAAACCTCAAACGGCTCCAAATCTCACAAAACCATAACCAAAAGTCGAAATCGACAGCGATCTTTCCCTTACACGATCTCACAAATATTTTTCACACAAATCTAAGGCTTGACACACATGGATTCAACACGTTCATTTTATCTCATCTTTCTCTCTTCCTTCTCTCCTCAAAAACCCAAAACCCAAAAAATCCCTTGTGCAAACCGGGTGTTAGCTCCCAAAAGAAGAAATTGCCTTTTTTAACTAAATGGGATTGGTTCCCATACAAAACACATATACTTGTCTTTGGGCGTATTAGTTCTCATCTAAGGATCTAGCTCCTATGTGAAACGAACGTACCTATTTAGGTGTTATCTCATAACAAAATCGTTTTCTTTGATTAGGTGTGGGCCTACACACCCAAACCATCCACAAATCGGACTCGGTGTTGAGCCAATACACCAAAGCTTGGTGCATAAGAAGCCATCTAATGCTCAACACACAATCTAAATCGGTCTTTTTCCACTCAAGAACAAACCCAATTTAACTTACGTAAGTAATTTCATAAAATCGAGCACGTGACCAATCAGACACGCACACCGAGGTATACTGTTCAAAGTCGGGCATACATCCTGAGGTACACTATTTAAATTTGAAAATTTCAGGATGTTACAGATATCTCTACACTCGGGCACATATTCCCCTTTGCCATATATATATATATATAGAGAGAGAGAGAGAGAGAGATGGTCGAGGACATGTGCTCGGGCGTAGAGATATCTCTACATCAATCCATATGGGCGTGACACGTAGCTCCCTTTCTGTAAAGTGATGGGTGGCATGGAGACCACATTGCTAGGGCTCTCAATGGGCGCAGGGTTGGGGTTCAACCTGGCCCTAACTTACTCGGGCCAAGAACGGGTTCCCAGCCCTAACCCAGGCTGCGATGTACTCAGCCCAAGCTCAACCCCTATTGGGCCAGGTCAAGCTTGGGCTTTTTTTTTACTATTTTTTTTATAATAAAATTTGGCTGCGCTTTGGCTATTTTTTTTCTAATAAAAGTTTGAAGAATATTAAATAATTATATTAACATTATAGAGGCTTATGTACATGCTTTTATTCAAATATTTCATTTTAGTATAACGGACAATGATTAATCTCAGGGCATTTAAGTAAATTATATTTAATTAAAAGAATTTTCTTTTTTACAATTTAAAAATGATATATATATATAGGGCTCTCAATGGATCGGGCCAACCCAAATTTTGGCCCGCCCTAGCCCAAAAAAAGTGGTATTTTCTATCAAGCAAATCCAGCCAGGTATCCGGAACGGGCTAAGCATATTGCAACCCACATATATATATATATATATATATATATAGAGAGAGAGAGAGAGAGAGAGAGAGAGAGAGCCAGATAGGTCCTCCAATGGAGGACGGTGACCATCCTCCAAGATATACATGGAGCTCCACGTGACACCCAAAATACTGTTTGGGTGCCCCGTGGAGCACAGGTGGACGGTTTAGATCAATATTAGAAAAAGAAATTTCGAAAAAAATGTTTTAAACCCACAAGCCAAAGTTTGACGGATTTCATTGGTTCACATTTCAAAAAACACATGGTGGAGATGAGTTTTCAATTATTATTTTTTTCAAAGATGATCTAAGCAATGCACCCGAGCCCCACGTGGCATCAAAACAATATTTTGAGTGCCATGTGGAGCTCCACGTGGAAGCTTGGAGGACGGTGACCGTCCTCCCATTGAGGACGGACACCTTTTCCATATATATATATATATATTATACTTATCTTTTTAAAGTTATAATTTTTTTTATATAGTTAAATATGATTTAATTAAATTTTTTTTTTAATTTTTAAAATTATATTTTCACTCCATTTATTATTTCATTTTTTATTGATTTGAGGCGATGATGATGAATGTTTGTGCATATATTTTTTGGTTGGACAAATTGGATGGCTTAATTCATTTTCAAGCAGCAGCTGCATAGTTTTTTAGTTACACAATTTGGATGGCTTATTGATTTTCAGGCAGCCATTGGCCGTTATAACCATTGTGTAACAAACTAAAATAAAATATTTGAATAAAAATATGTACCTAAACGTCTATAATGGTAATGTAATTATTTAATTAAATTTTTAACCTTCTTCAAACTTTTATTTAAAAAAAATAACACAACCCAAATTTATTAGAAAAAATAGCTCCAAAAAATGGCCCTAAAAAATAGTCCAACCAAATTTTATTAAAAAACAAACAGTCAGAAGAAAGCTCGGGAAAACACCCAAGCTTGACCCGGTAGGGGCCGGGCTTGGGCTGAGTACATCGTAGCCCGGGGCCGAGATGAAAAAATTGGGAACCTGATTCACGTAGGTTAGGTCCGAATTGAACACCAGCCCGACCCTAATCCGACCCATTGAGAGCTCTCTCTCTCTCTCTCTCTCTCTCTATATATATATATATATATATATATATATATATCCGAGCCAGGTGTTGGAGCACTCAACCCAAGCCCAAACTGGATTGATTCGGATTGCAACATGTTTAGCCTGTTTCGGATACCGGGTCGAGTTTGCTTAATAGAAAGTACCATTTTTTCGGGTCAGGGTGCAGGCCAAATTCCAGGCCTGCCCGGACCATTGAGAGCCTTACACATTACTAACTAGTGTTACACTCTTAAAATATTTTAAAAGCTAAATACCCTTCTGGCCGTCATTCTTGATTTTTTAGTCTCTTTCTTCTCTCCATTTTTCTAAGAAACTGTCAGACTTACTTTCTTAGGTATATTTTACTAAAAAAATGTGGCCGCATGGTAGTGAAGTGCTAGCACCTCGACAACAAATCGCTGACACCTCAAAAACGAGGCGCCGACACCTCGATAGCGAGGCGTTGACATCCCGGTGGCAAAGTGTTGGTACCTCGACGATAGGATGCCAGCGTCGGGGTGCCGGCGCCTTGTTTTAGGGGCGCCGGCGCCTTGACGCTTCTATAAACAAAAAATATATATATATATTGGAAGCGCTAGCACTTTGGTGCTTCAAATTTTTTTTTTAATCGAAGCGCCATGTCACGGAGTCACTCATTTCGACATGCACTCGCGTGCGACACATAACTTCCCAAGTTAGGTCAGCCTGCCTCTGATACCATCTGTCATGAGCACCCTAACACAAGCTATCACACCCATGTGGCGCCTCAATGCCGCGTGCAACGAGGCCAGCCTAATCCTTCATCAGCTCTGATTCCACCCGCCTAGAGGACGGGAACTCCTGTTCATGGTTATCTTCTTCCGAGGCATACCATATCATTGCATCGTGCCCCTTATGACACGCCTGCATGCACCTTGGTGCCTCTCTTGGCCTACTCAAGCTTTATCCTCGCACCATGCATTAGTACCTCGCTTCCCAACAGTAGCATGCAGCTCCTCATGCCATCAATGCTTCCATATGGAAGCGACATCACAACATTGTTGAAGCGATTGCGCTCTTTATATAAATAATGGTGCTGCTATGTTGTAGCGTTGGCGCTTAAACATAGAAGTCAGGTGATTAAAACTTACTGGGTCTTCTATTTCCTCTGGGTCTTATAGGTTGCACAGCAGCTGGAGAGTAATCTGTCGGCCCCAACATTTGATATGATAGTCCTATGTTAAGATTCATAAATAAGTTAAAATATAAGGGGATATACTTACTTCCACCATAACTATGGTGCAGGGATATACTTACTCGTTCTCACTGTTGGGCTTTTCCCATATAGCCATCATATAGTTCGTCACTGATGCCGTGGGAATCCCGTTTTGGCCTTCTTTTTATGGGGCTGAGAAACCATGAGTTCCTTTCCTTTATGGAGAGTTTGAGAGAGAAGAATCGTGGCTGGGGTTTTACCTCTGTTCCTCTTACTTCTCTTGAAGACGGTTAGACCATCTTCATGTTCATCGTTGTCTTCTTCATCTTGCATTGAAGACTTCTCCTCGGTGCATGGTTGCATAAGGGTCATCTCAGGGCCAGAGTCATGAGATGCAGTTGGCAGTGGTGGCAGTAGTGGTGGTGGAGGATGAGATAGAGGCTGGACTTGAGGTTAGGTTCACGTTCGGGTTTGGACGGAGTAGGAGGTTGGGGCTGGGGTTGGGTTTAGGACTTTGTAGGAGGTTGGGTTCGCTTTGGGTCGGGGATCGCGGCTGGGGTTGGGGCTAGGTGCGTGGTTGTGGCTGGGGTTGGGGTTGGGTTGGAGGTTGCGGTTTCTTTGGGTAGAAGGTTGGGGTTCGGATTGGGGTTTTCTTTGGGTAGGAGGTTGGGGTTGGGTTTTGACTTTGTAGGAGGTTGGGACTGGGGTTGGGGTTTACTTTGGGTAGAAGGTTGGGGTTGGAGTTTGGACTTTGTAGGAGGTTAGGGATGGGTAGGAGGTTGGGGTTGGGATTTGGAGGGAGTAGGAGGTTGGGGTTTGTTTTGGGTGGGAGGATGGGCCCAAGGTTGGATAAGAATCGGTGGTGGATGATGCATAGCGGCAGAGGAGGAGGGGGTGGCAGACCTTTTCCATTGGGGGACAATTGTCGAATGTTCCCCAGCAGGCTTCTCTTGACAGTGTTTTCTTACAATATGTGAAAAGAGACGTATTAATTAGTAACGAAATAAAAATTTACGAAGCATCAACGCCTTCATTTAAAAACGTTAGCACTTCATAAGCGATGCATTAGCGCTTCAGTAGTGCTTCATAATCAAAGCGGTAACACTTTCTTTTGGAAGTGATAGCGCTTCATTTGGAAGGGCTGACACTTCACTTCTACGACGAAGCGCTAGCGCTCTTATAGGCATTAAACAAATAGCGTACCTCCAATATTTGGTCAAGGTCACCTTTAGAGGTGCCTGATCCTTCATGATTTGGTTGTTCTGCCGCCTCAAATAGCCTTGCTCCTTTAAGATTTAAGCATTCTGTTCCTTCACTTTCTAGTTCTCCTGTTCCAGGTTGAGAACCTATAATCCGAGGTAATTAAAGCTCGTGCTCCGCTCTTTGACTGACCTCTCACAGTTAGCAATTCTTGCATTGACAAACTGCATCCATTTTTCAACAATTCATGGCCCTGGCACGTGTTTAACGACAACTGGGGCCATTTTCGAGGACTTAAGTGTTGTGGGAGCCTCTTCTTCCTCGTCTTCATCCTCTTCATCCTCTTCTTCTTCTTCTTGCTCTTCCTCCCTCTCTCTTCCTCTTCCTCTAGGTTGATAACGTTAATGTCAGACCTCTTTCTCCGCACGATAATGGGATGGCTAGGCCCTGTTCGCAGAAATTCTTCTATCATAGGCCGACTCTCCTCATAAAGTGTGCACTCGAGTTTCCCAAAGGCCTACAAGAAGATAAAATTTTCATATTATTGACGAATGATAAGGAATTAAGAAAATCGACATCGATTTGTTAGGAAGCGATTGCGCCTCAGCATTATCGCGACAGTGCTTCTTTTGTGAAGCGATTGCTCCTCAGAATAGCAGTGCCATTGCCTTTACTTTGAAGCGATTACGCCTTAGCATAGTCATGTCAGTGCTTCTTTTGTGAAGCGATTGCACCATGGTTGGAAAGCAATATCACCTCATTTGGAAATTATCTTATTCTCAAAATCTTTGATATAGAACTTCCTCATGTTCTGATTCACCTCCCATTTCAACAGCCTGGGGAAGCAGGTGAGGCCTTCATCGCTGAGGCACTCTTCTCGTTGATCTCGTACACCCAGATATGAGGAACAATATATTGATGAGATTTTTATGGACTTCATAGAAAATAAAACTTAAAATTAGAGCAAACATATTACCCTCAAAATTAGAGTAGACATATTACCCTCAAAATTAGAGCAGACGACGTTACCTGCAGGGAAATTGTGTCGTCATAAATATTATATTCTTGCACAACCTTTGCCTTCTCTGCTATTTTCATATTCCTCTTCGCTTTGTCGACACATTGCAGCAGGTGCTTGTACGCCACATCGCCCCATAGATATTCATTGAAATTTGGGGGATTATCAATAAGAACGAGGTAGGAGTCGTTGATGATGTATTTTGTGTTTGGAACGAAGACGGTGGTAAAGACGACCAATAAATAGAGCTTCAGGATGTGTCATTAATGGCATTGATGATGTGTCCCCTCTTTACAGGTTAATGCCCTTGAAATAGTTATTTATGATCATCTGGTCTTTGGGATGGGGCTTAGAGGGAGGGTAACGGTGGGGTCAGTCATTCAAAGACTAGTTATTAAGCAAAAATCAAGTAAGCAAAATCTGATAGTGCCCTTCCCAAAATTTCAGACATTTTTCTACTCAGAACTTGATGATTGCGTTTAGGAGGCCGTTGATCCTTTTCACGTCCTTTGGTGCAAAAAATAAGGTCTGAAGGCTGATTCTGAAAGCAGAGTTTTCCTATGTTCAATTGTCTCGTCATAGATTGATCGGCATTTCATAATGATGCACTTAGTCGCTGGAGTCTTGATAACTATCTTGAAAATTTGTGAATCATAAAGAAGTTTAAAGAAGAAGACATTAAAAAAGAGCGTCGTTGCTTCCACGTCGTAGCGTTAATGCCTCTTAATAAAAGTGCAAACGCTTATTTAATGAAGCATTAGCGCTTCATACAAGAAGCGATGACGCCTCTATATAGCGGCGCTAACACATCATGAAAGAAGCATTAATGCTTCATTAATGAAGGGATGATGCCTCTATATAGTAGCATATTTGAAGAGGAATGAATATAAAAGGAAACTCACCTTAATTCAGAAAAAATGAGGAGGTCACCACTTCGCTGTGTCACCACTTTACTGCACTCTAAGAAGAATAAAATTAGGACAAAGATTAAAGTAATTTGTGAATTTTTAATTCACAAATTTGACGCCTCAACTAATCTTTTCAAATGGTAATAATGGTTATTGCAAACCCCGATGTCAGGCACCGTATTTCCAGTCGCTTCGCTTTACGCTTCAGGTTCTAACAACAATAACTTTGGCTAAAGCAAGGTTAAATGATCAAAAGGTCAGACGTCGCTTCGCACAAAAATGTGTTACGTGTCATAAAAAAGGTGCTACGTGTCATATAGCAGATGTCATTCATTCCTTGACGGAGCGCTAATGTTTCATGAAAGAAGCGTTAGTTCTTCGTCAAGGAAGGGATAATGCCTCTATATAGCGGCGCTAGCACTTCATATTAGAAGCGGAAAGAAAAAAAAGACACTCACCTTAATTCAGAAAAAAGGGAGTCGTCACATCTCTATGTCTTCTTACTGCACTCTGAGAAGAGTAAAATTGTGGCAGATGAAAAGTAATTTGTGAATTTTTAATTCATAAATTTACCGCCTCAAATAGTCTTTTCAAAGGGCAATATGGTCATTGCAACCCCCAATGTCAGGTGCCATATCCCCAAACGCTTCACACTGCTTTCCTTTTTAGATTCTATCAGTGGTAACTCTGGTTAAAGCGTAGTTAAATAACTAAAAGGTTGGAAAGTCGCTTCAGTTACATGTCTTGCCTAAAATAATGGGCGCATAGCCCCGGCCATATATATATATAAAGTGTGCTTACTCCTAACCAAGGTTTCAACTCGGGCAAGGATCAAAATTTTGGGTAAAATTTTTGTTTTGGGCATGACTGAAACCAAAAATTTGGATCGAA
This sequence comes from Chloranthus sessilifolius, assembly GCA_021018995.1. Classification (NCBI taxonomy): domain Eukaryota; kingdom Viridiplantae; phylum Streptophyta; class Magnoliopsida; order Chloranthales; family Chloranthaceae; genus Chloranthus; species Chloranthus sessilifolius. The sequence continues at coordinate 106,543,398 of CM037594.1, read as the reverse complement.
ATTTCGGCTGAAACCCAAAATTTTGGCCGAAATTTCGGTCCAAATTATCGTTTCGATGAGGACCGAAACCGATAATTTGGACCAAAATTTCGGTCATTTCGGCCAAAATTTTGATCCTTGAACTCGGGTATCGTTTCCTGGCATACAACTCAGTATCTGATACCGAGTTGTATCGGTGCCTTTAAAAAATTGAAAAAAAAAATTTAACAAAATAGAGGGCCGATACCCGATACCGAAATCCGAGTTGATACTTAATATGTATCGGCACCAAGGATCAAAAGTTCAGATTTCTCTTTGGTTTCGATGGAGATCGAAACTGAAAATTTGAACCAAAATTCAAAATTTCGGCCGAAATCTTCAACCCACACTACAAAAAATAAGACTATTAGCGGCGACCAAAAACTGCCGCTATTAATAAAAAACTATTAATGACTATTAAGACTATTAGCGATGAAGGTATTAATGGCTGTTTTTTTATTAATAGCGGCAGTTTTGGCTGCCACTAATAGTCTTATTTTTTGTAGTGTTAGTACAAAACGTACCAAAATTATGAGTTATCGTTTCGGTGGGGACTGAAACCGAAACATTTCGACCAAAACCTTCAGATTTCAGCCGAAATTTTGAACCATGATCGGCACTGATACATATCAGTTGGCCGAAAAACTTATATATATATTCAATAGGTATCGATATCAGTGATAGGTATCGGTATCGGCGATAGTTAATACCATGGCCCTAACACTATTGGGTTATTTGGTAGATTTTGTTGGCCCATCCAAATGTTTAAAGGACTATCGGATTTTCATGTCACTTTCTGGGATGTGTGTCACATAGGATAAAGAATTGATAGTTTGATGGTATGCACACTGTCACAATAGACTGGGCCGCATAGTGGTCAGCCCTAGCTCGGCCATAAGCTAGGCCAACTTGTACTTAGCCCTGGCCCGGCCCTAAGATGGTCCGGGCAGTGAGCCATTTTTCTTTAAATTTTTTTATACATATTTATTTTATTTGGAAGCTCCTTTTTAAACGTTTTTTTTATTATAAATAAATAAATTATAAATCTAATTTTGATACAAGTCAGTGATGGCAAAAGATATTATATACTTTACTTGTAAGGGTACTTTACTAAAATATTGTCCAATTCATGTGAAAAAAATATATAATTTGAAAATATTTTGATATTATATACTTGACTTGAGATCATAGACCTTTCATCATATAATTAGATGTTGATTCCATACCGCACACATCTCAAAAAGTGATTGTGATTGCAATCACAACATATCATCAAATGTGATTCATGTATACTTTTTGGGATGTGTACCACGTGGAACCAACATTTAACCGTTTGCTGTTAGGCGCACATGTTCTCAACATCTATTGTGATAGCCCGGATTTCGGCTCCCCGAAACTCGTGCTATTAGCACGACCCTCAAGGTCGTACCCCATAATGCCTGCATGGAACATTGGTATAATCAAGCAACAATAAAGCAAAATAATGTATAAGAACTTAATCGAACTAAATCTCCAGTTCTATATGTATAACTATCAAAATGAATAACCTAAAAGATGGTTCTAGTCTTATGCCAACACATGAGCAAAAGAACCCACCAAACCATCAGTGACGAAACAACAGTCACCCGGGATGGTTCGCCAAAAGAATATATATCATTTGTTTAATTACATTTTCTCAAAAATAGCTTGGCATACCAAGTCGTATAATGCTCTCTTAAAACTAAATCAAAGTACGCAGGGGTCCTCCAGAAGAAGTCCTTAGGAGGGGGCTCCAAATCCTCCCCTGCAGGCACATAATCCGAATCCTCCGAATCTATGCCTCCTGAAGTAGCAGCAGCCGCAAGCACAAGACCTGTGACATATAGTCTAAAAGGTGAGGTACATCATAACTCAATAGGAAAATAAATGAACATATAATTTAATCTCTCACATATATTCCATGATATTTAGCAGCATGATGTATCAATGATTTAACTAGAAAAACAATTTAAATGTCTGAAAAGATGCACTGAATATTACTGTTACGCTACATGATTCTTTTGTTCTCAACTTACTCATATAAGATAATGATTTGGCCTAAAGACTTAAATCCTAACTTAAATATTCTCCGACTTACTATAGCGTCGAGCGCCCTATGGAATACCCTCTATCATCATCTAATCAGACCATTTTCATTTTCTTTTTCATTCTTTTGATACTACCCAGGTCCCTTTCTCATAGGCGACGGGGTTTACTTCTCATACATACATACATACATACATCCCTGGGATGTGCAACTGGTGTACGGATTGGCCGCCGTACCGGTCACGGATATCCTGTCGAGTCAATCGTGGGTATCCTGTCACGTCGATGGGGTATTATCCAAACCTTAAATATCAAAAGTGCACTACATATAGTTATTCACCGTGTGATTGTGCTAAATATAGTAGATTAGGCCTTATCAATCTCATTCACTTTGCTTTACATTTTCATATACATCCCTGGGATGTTCAACATAATGCATCACACATACGCTCTTATCACATTCACATCCCCTGGGGACATCACATACTTATTTACTTTACTTTGTGTTTACACACACACATACACTTAAGATGTCACATTTTCGATGCATATGTACTCATTTCTATATCACCACATACATGCTCTTGCTATTAAAATACATGTTCAAGGCGTTCCCTACCTCACGCGTATAATTCCTCAAGCGTAAAGATCCAAGGCGTTTGTTATGATTGCACTTACTCGTACAACCTATGGTACACCATAGCATAAGCAAAGCATCAAGAAAGATGCAATAAAAAAGGTACAAGACCCTCCTAGAATCCCAAAGTTCAAAATAAAAGCCAACAGAAACTGTCCAAATCAATTGATTGATCTCCCAAATCGATCAATTGAATCCCCAAAATCGATTAATCGATCCCAAATCGATTAATCGAAATTCCAAAATCGATCAATCGGTTTTCTCAAGCTCTGATTTTTCAGTCACTGGGAGTGCTCAGACGATTAATCAATTTAAAATCGATTAATCGATTGATTGATTTAAAATCGATCAATCGGTTTCGGGCATCTTTGCTTAGCTAACTTCCAGGCCAAAATTGATTGATCGATTTTCCAAATCGATCAATTGATTTGGTCAGAAATTCAGCCATTTGCGGGCATTTCTTCCAGCTTTTTTCCTTACCATTTTCCATTCTTTCTCTATATTTTTAATTCGACATTTAACCAATCTATCCTAGAGTTAATGAATAACAACACATTCATTAAAATCCAACAAAACTCACCTCAAACAAATCTCTTGATTGAATGAATAGTTGGGTCAAAGGCTAGGGCTCTTACCTCCAACTCTAACGAACTCCAATGCGTCGTCTCCGGAGTTAATGCTTGAGCACGCCTTCCAATTCGAATTCGCACTAACTCTCCTTAACATTTACTCTCTCTTTTCCTCTAGACTCTCTCTTCATAAATCTCTAACCACCCAATAAAGAGAAATAACTTCTCTTTTACTCCTCAGGCTACTTAGTTCATTTCAGGTTTTTGGTGACAAACACATACACTTATAACAGGTGTGTGACTTAAAAGAAAGAACCCAGCCCACATACACACAAGTACATTCACATCAAACTTAAATCTAAGTCATTAAGTTGACGTCTACTTGGTCAAGCTTGTGACCAGTCGGGCATACTTCCCGAGGTCACTGTTCAAAGCCTAAATTTCAGGGATGTTACATCTATTATGTGGAAGAATGTGATTAAAAGCGATCTTTATCACTCGATTAAAAACTATCTAACATATTTTTCCTTTGTTTAAGTGACGTGGCTGTGACATAAAGTGATGTGGGAGTAACACCATCCGTTTTATAATTCTTAAGGTTTATTCCCAATTTCAAGACTTCTCTCTTCAACATTTTATTTATAAGAATTTTAGAAAAATTAATTATAAACAACAAAGCCCGAAAACCATCCGACCTGAGCCAGCCTTGCCCGCCTAAGTTAGAGCTAAGGTTAGGCACATCAAAGCCAGCCTAAGTTAGGACCAGGCTAAGGCCCAACTTTGGCTCATAGGACCGGACTAAGTTTTAGGGTGACCATGCCCTAGCTCGACATGTTGACAGCCCTAGTCGTCCCACCCATTTAATCGCTTACCTCTTTAAAATCAATCTCTCTCTCTCTCTCTCTCTCTCTCTCTCTCTCTCCACGTTACATGATTTTAGTATATAGGTAATGAACACGTGCAACAAGAGCTGTGTATAGATTAATCTCTCTCCACCATCACCCTGTTTGGTAGTGAAGAAAGTTTGCATACCGATCAAGGTGTTGAAAACTTTGCGTACGGATGAAATGATACTTTATTCGAATGTACTTACTTTTGTAGTGAAAAACGGGATTTTTGGTTAGTACAATGCCTGAATGATTATCACAAAACAAATTTATAGCTTCAATTGATGGATGCTTAAGTTCTTCTAAGACTCATCTTAACCAAAGTGCTTGATAACCTGCCAATGCTAATGAAATGTACTCCGCTTCGGTTGTAGAGAGAGCAACAATTTATTTCTTTGAAGTCCATGAAATTAAACCTTAACTAATATTAAAATTATAATCGAAAGTGCTTTTGCCATCATCTACACATCCAACCCAATCACTATCGCAATATCCAACCAAACATGATTTTTGAACCCCTTTGTAATGTATACCATCATTAATTGTACCACATGCATATCGCAAAATTCTCTTTCCGACATTCCAATGATTTCTTTTAGGTGATTTTATGAAACGACTAATCATGCTGCCGCAAATATAATATCTGATCTTGTGGCGGTCAAGTATATGAGGCTACCAAAAAGACTCCGATAAAGAGTTTAATTAACTCTTTTTTCATTGTATTTTTGCTAAGTTTCAAACCAACCTCCATTGGAGTGCAAATAGGATTTGCATCTTCCATTATAAACTTTTTCAATAAATCTTTTACATACTTCTTTTAAGATATAAAAATCTCATCTTCATTTTGTTTTACTTCAATGCCAAGAAAGAAATGTAGGAGACTCATATCGGTCATCTCAAATTCAAGCATTATGAATTTTTTAAATTCATCATATATGCATGAACTATTGTCGGTGAAGATTAAATCATTAGCATATAAACAAATAACTAAAAACTCACCTTGAGTGTTTTCTTTGATATAGAGAGAGTGTTCAAAAGGATACCTTTTGAATTCATTCTTCATGAAGTACCCATCAATACGGCTATACCACCCCTTTGGTGTTTGCTTTAAACTGTAAAGTGCTTTCTTTAATCTACAAAATTTGTGCTTTTTACCCTTTTCCACATACCCGGGAGGTTGATCAACATAAGCTTTTTCTTCAAGAATACCATTTAAAAATGCTGATTTAACATCCATTTGATAAACCTTCTAATTTCTTTGAGCCGCCAATGCTAAGACCAATCTTAATAGTCTCAAACCGAGCAACGGGAGCAAATACTTCATTGAAGTCTATGTCATATCTTTGTTTATAGCCTTTCACCACTAACCAAGCTTTGTGCCTTTCGACTTCACCTTTTGCATTTAACTTAGCTTTATATATTTATTTTACACTAATGGATTTGTGCCCATTTGGAAGTTCCGTTAACTCTCAAGTCTCATTTCTTTTGATAGAATCAATTTCTTGGTTCATTGCATGGTTCCACTTTTTTTCTTGAGATGCTTCTTCAGAAGAAATTGGATCGGCATCGGCATATAGTGCAAAGTTAATCTCATATTCATCAAAAAGTCTTCTTGATGCTTCATAAATTTTATTGATGCTTTTGGTCTTCTTTAGAGAAGAATTAGAACTCGTTGATGATGAAGATGGTGAAGATAGAGTGGAAGGAATAATCCTATCCTCTTCATGCTCACAATTTTGAACATCTTTCAATTCTTCTTCGTTAACACAAATAGACTTTTGTGTCTTTTCTTGGAAATTCCAATTCCAAGCTTCTTCATTAAATTTTACATATCTACTTATGATAGTTTTCTTGGTGATGAGATTAAACAATTTGTATGGCTTTAAAGTTTCATTATAATCAATAAGAATGCAATTTTCAGATTTATCATTCAATTTTTATCTTCTTTCATCCGGCACATGAGAATATGCAATGCTACCAAGTATCCTCAAATGCACAACATATGGTTTGTGTCCATTCCATGCTTTTTGTGGTGTCATGCCTTTAACACTTTTAGACAATTATCAAAATTTCGATCGAAATGACCGAAATTTTGGCCGAAATTATCGGTTTCGGTCCCCACGAAACGACAATTTGGGACCAAAATTTCGGTCATATAATATATGAGATTGAAATTTTGGCCGAAATTTTGATCCTTGCTTTTGGATAAGGCACGATTCAAAAGATAGTTGGCACATGCAACGGCTTCGGCCCAAATATATTTGGCATCCATTTGGATTTTAACATACTTCTAGTCAATTTCATAAGTGTTTTATTTTTTCTTTTGGCAATATCATTTTGTTGAGGCGTGTACCGAGTGATTAATTGATGTCGAATGCATTTATCTTTTAAGAAATTCTCAAAATCATAAAAAACATATTCACCACCTTGATCAGTATGCAAATTTTTCAACATAAAATCACTTTGCTTTTCAACTAAGGCCATAAATGTTTTGAAGTGGCCGAATACCTCCGATTTTTCTTTGAGAAAATAAAGTCAAGATTTATGACCATAATCGTCAATAAAAGTGAGGAAATAACGATTACCGCCAATATAAGTTGTGTACATAGGCCCGCATAGGTCCAAATGAACAAGCTCAAGAGGGTTTGATACCCTTAAAGTTTTCCCAATCGGAAAAGAATTTCTTTGATGCTTTTTGAGTGCGCATCCTTCACAAACTTGGTCTTTGCGATCAATATTTGTCATGTCTCTCACCATGTGATTTTTACACATGAGAGTCAAAGAGCTAAAACTCAAGTGGCCATACCAAAGTTGCCATAGTCATGATTTGTCTTGGATGATGGAATTGAAGCAAAAAAAAACTTTATTTTGAAACTTAAGCGAAAACGTCTTATTTGGAGTCATCTTTACTTTGGCAATGAGAGCGTTGTTCATATCCTTGATTTCATATGCATCTCATTTGAAATAAACATTATGTCCTTTCAAAAGAAGTTGTCAAATACTTAGAAGATTGTGCTTGAGGCCAAGTACATAGAAAATATTTAAGATACGTTTGATGCCTTTCTTTGATTGAACAAGAATATCACATATTTCCTTTACAGAAAGTCGTTTATCATCGTCGGTCCTTACTTCACTTTGAATAGATTCATCCAAAGTGACAAATACGCCTTTGTTTCCCGTCATGTGGTTATTGTAACCAGTATCAAGATACCAATCTTCATTGAATGCAACTTCTTCAACATTGCAAGCAAGAAAGAGAGTGTCATCCTCTTTACTTTGATTGTTCTCTTGAATAAAATTTGATTCTTTTTTTTCTTCTTCCGTCAATCTTTTTTTATAAAATTTTATGGTGTGACCATATTTTTGACAATGATAACATTGAAATTAGAAAGAGAAGATCGATATCTTCCTCTTCCTCTTCCTCTTGATGACGTAGATGACTCATCTTCATCTCTTTCTTTTGCTTGATATCTTCCTCCATTATACCTTCCTCGTCTGCGATTAGAATGTCATTCTCTTCCACCTTTAGATCTTTCTTTAAAAGAAATTTGAGTTTGAAAAGCTTGCTCGAGAGGAGAAGAATCAAATTGCTTCATACGAAGTTCATGGGATTGAAGCAATCCCAACAAACTTTCCAAAGACAAAATAGATAAATCCTTAGATTATTCAATTGCAACAACAATATATTCAAACTTACGAGTCAAGCTTCTAAGAATTTTTTCTACAATTTTTTTATCTTGAAGATTTTCACCATTAATCCTTAGTTGATTAACGAGAGAAATTACCCGATTGAAACAATCTTCAACCGCTTTCAAATCCTTCATTCTTATAGAGTCAAACTCACATCGAAGAGTTTGGAGCCGCACCATTTTGACTTTATCATCGCCTTTGTATGAAGTATAAAGAGTATCACATGCTTGTTTTGCCAATGACACCAATGAAATTCTTTCAAAGATAACTTCATCCAAGGCTTGATACATGAAGAACAAAGTCTTCTTGTCCTTCTTGCGATTTTCTTTCAACTCATTGAGTTGAGCTTGTGTGAGAGCTGCTTGATCCTCCAGTTCTACATTTCCGGTCTCAACAATATCCCACAAATCTTAAAACTCATATAAAAGTATAAAACCTTCATTTGAATACTCCATTGATTGTATTTCTTACTGGTGAAACGAGAAAGTTGAGGTTGCAACATATTAGAAGTCATGAATCTCAAGCTCTAATACCACTTTGTTGGATTATACCAACTAGGATTGGAAGAAAATAATACTCCAAAAAGAAGCAAGTTATTCTCTTGTGTAGAAAAACACTAAAAATAAAGACTAAAGTAATATACTACTTAGAACCTTTCAAATTTCATTCAAATGACTTAATAAAATAAAGATATATAAGTGATATATTTAGTCCAAAATACAAATTCGAGAATAAATAAGCATACATTTCAAAGCACCATAGAAAATTACATTCTCAAGACACCAAATAAATTACACTAATTTTCTATGACAAAAAATAATTCTAAGATTGACCAATATAATTGTAAAAAAAGACAAAATGGGTCAAATGAGCCGCTCTAGCTTATAATTCTAACACAATCTTTCAATCGTAACCTTCGTTCACCAAACCAACTCATCACATGATTAGCTGTTCAATTTTAAAGGCTCTTGTTTTCGGTGTGATCTTGGCGCTCAATCTGATGAAAATCGAAATCGACGGAAAAATTGATTGGCCGAACGGAACAAAACCGAAATCAATTCCGGATCTATTAAGTTTCAATTTTGGGTGGCCGGAAGTGGAAACCGACCTAAAATAATAATAATAACTTAAAAACCAAAGAAAATTTGCATTCAGTATAGGTTTCGGTTCTGATATCTCGAAATGTCGGTTAACAGTTCGGTTCGGCTAACTGAATTGCTTCCCCACTATGCCCAATGGTGATTGGGTCAGTCACCTAATACGAGTGATTCATAAGCTGTGAGCCACGTTTAAAATAGTAGATCGAACGGTTAACATAGTGGGTACATGGAAAATAATGTGCACACTACAGATTGCATAAATATTTGACCAATCACGAGGCACAAATACAAAGAAAAATAAAATGCATCGATCCAATGGTTTGCACACTGGTGGCACCGGAGAAACGACCTGACTCTCGTGACAGTCATTTAAACGCCCAGATAGTCTTTAAATGATTTTACACCATCTAATGGATCATAGATTGAAATGCAACACTCCCAAAAATGGTGTTTTAAGGAGATTAAAACCATCCAAACTGCTAACTATAGAATCAACGGTTGATTTTAGTCTTAATAGCTGATATTAAAGTTCATCAATCCAATGGTTCACATCCACTTATAGGCATGATCCTTTGGACTGAGATATGTTTTAAGGATGGATTGCCACTTGAACAATTTAGATTTATAACAAAAGTGTGTTCCATATAACTTACCAATAAATTATACTTTAGCGATGTGAGATAAAATGCAAATATTAACGGTTTAAGATTATTTAAACACCATTTGGTGTTTAAATGTCGGTTATGAGTCATTATTCCTTTTTTAAAATACGGGTTTTGAGCTAATCTAGACCCTGTTAGATAAATATCTAAAAATTTGACCTTTGTGGATAAAAATGAAAAAGTTTTATCCTTTTTATTAACATATGAAGTCATAAATCTGTAAGGGCCAACTTAGCAAATGCCACCCCAAGTAACATCATAGAGATTGACGGAGAAAGCACATCGGTGGCCGAAAATGCAAGGGTCGGGATCGTCGTACCAGTACCACAAGGCAAGGTGGGCGTAGTTGTAGTGGAAGCGGTGGGCGTAGTTGTGGTAGGAGGGGTTGTTGCGGCCGGCGGCGTTGAGCTGGGTGTCACGGTTGCCAGTCCACTGGTTGCGACCGCTAGCTTCATGCCTTGGGCACAGTGACCCGGCACTCCACAGATGAAGTAGTGGGTCCCGGCGCTAAGTGTTATTGTCGTCACTCCGCCACTATCGGTGCTAATGACATTGCTTGGTGAACAGCTGCTGTAGTCACTTGAGCTCACCTCAGATACTGTGTGTAGTCCTCCTCCGTAATTAAATACTATTACAACCAAAAGTAATATATGTTAATAATCTTAAACTAAGGGTGGCAACCAACTGTCATATTGGATGGGTATCCGCAGATATATATACATATATAAATTAAAATACTAAAAGAAAATTACATAAATTAATTAAGGGATATTTTTGGTATTATGTCCAATTCATATTGGATAAGTATCAACCGATATCAACCAATCAGTATATATGAACCGATATGGTATAATTAATATATCGGCTGATATATGCCTATATGAATACATGTATTGAATCGGGGGTTATATTGTATCGGGTCTAGCCTAAAACGATACATATTGGTCGGATATGACAAATATTTAAAACTATGATTCTTAGAGAGTAATAGCTCCCAAAGGTGAGCCCAAGCCCGCAAGATTAAGGCATGAGGTTTGAGCTAAAAGAAATATCTTGTCCAGTGCCTAATATTTTAGGTATTATTTATGAATAGGTTGAATTATTCGGTCATGTTTTAGGGCTAATTAAGGGTCACTACAAAAAATATGATTATTAGCGGCAGCCAAAAACTGCCGCTAATAGTCTTTAATAATTTTTTGTTAATAGCGACAATTTTTTGCTCTAAAAAATTGTTGCTAATAATCTATTTTTTTGTAATGGGTAGACCATTTCAGGCCATAGTGACAAATTTCAGTGAAATTATCTGAAATTTCATCGAAATAAGAGTCAGATGAAACTTTTGGTGAAAATTTAGTGATTTTGTCAAAATTTTTGAAATTTCTATAATTCGAAGAATTTAACGAAAGTTTATTGAAATTAATGAAATCTCTTAATTTTGGTCATTTTTTAAATAATACATAATATTTATATAAATATTAATTTTTATATATATCTTTGTACTCCCTAAAAGTTTTCCGAAATTTTTCCCACATTTTTTCGAAATGTACCGAAACAGCCCCCATTGAAAACTGCGAAAAACAATATTTGTCACTACGTTTCAGGCTTTGCCGATGGACAGCCCTGGATTTTATTCCTCTTTACTAATACAGTAAAGTGGTTCAGCTCCCATGGAGCTTTGAGGGCTGCCCCTAGTAGGGTCATGAATTAGAATTTGAAAGAAGGGTGTTCTTGTTCATTGATCAAAATTTCTGTCGAAAATTGAAACCAAAATTCAAAATTTTAGGATTTTTATTATGGGGGGAAATTTTCGAATTTTGGTTTCAATCATGCCTAAAATCGAAACAAAATCCGATATTTTGATCCTTGGTCGTGCCATTTCGAGCCGTCAATTTTAAATCATTGGATACAGGGGAATTATTATTTGGAAATCAAGTAAAAAAAAATACTATTTTGTCGTAACAGTTATGGCCCTCCAATTTTATTTTATTTTTTCATTTTACTTGAGAAAACTTCTAAAATCTCTCCCCTTTAAAGTTTCTTATCTAAAATCTTCCCCATACATTTTCAAATATCTAATAATCACTTGTGCTTAAAACTTAGTTATCTAAATCCCCCCTCAACCATATATATATCCATCTTAGTATTTACATTTTAAATGCAATTTTTACTATTGTTTCTTGAGCTTGAAAAATATTTTTTTTTTTCATATTTTTCTCAAAAATTTTCTAATTTTTGGATTTTTATAAAAATTTTAATATTTTTTTCATTTATTTTTTGCGTGAAAAAATATAATTTTTCTATTATTTTTAATTTAATTTTTAGCATCCTCCCCACTTTAAAGGGTAATTTTGACATTAAAGTGAATATTTATGATGGTACATCAAATATGGTCCTTGGATTCCTTTTCGAGATGTGTGGCTTATGAATCAAAATGTGCCAAAAATTAATTAATACTCAGTTTTTCCTCTTCAAATCATTTGTCAATCTAAAATGGCTCCTGAACGACATACTAAACTGTATCATCTTTAATTTACGGGATAATGGCTCCTGAGTAACATTTAAACGAGTGTTGACTTTTAATCTTACACCATTGAAGTGTGATTGTCATTGTTCTATGTGGCAAACATTAAATGATCAATCTAAAATGCCAAGTGACAATCTATCATTCAAACACATCTCAGCTCAAAGAAATATGCAAGTGGATATGAACCATCGGATTGATGAACATTAATATCAACCATTAAAACTGACCCTAAAATACTATTTTGGCCGGTTGCATGTTTAACTATGATCTATCATTTTGATGGTATAAATCAAGGTATCAAAAATCGGCCGATACCAATATATTTCGGTATTTCAACAAACCGATATATATCGGCACTGATACGTATCAGTTCTGCAACTCTGTGTCTTGGGTATCGGCCGATAATAATTGATTTGAGCCAAGATTTGGAGGTTGTTATTATTATTATAAAATGGGCTGATAGGTATCGGTATCGGCCGATTCCTATCGATTCTCCATGGACCGAAATTCGATACACAATTCATCACATCTCATACCATTGATAGTGTAAGATCATTTAAAGTCAGTTAGTAGAGTCGGGACTTTAATTTAATTTGGATTAAGACCAACAAATTTGTCGAAAATAGGTCCGGGATCGATTCTCAGGGCCGACTTCCAGCTTTTAGGACTTGAAATTTACTATAGCGTCTAAAATTACCGTTTGTTAAGACCTGCTTCCGGATTCTTGCAGAAGCAAAAGAGTTACGGCAAGCTAAACGCCGGACAAGATCCAGAAGCCGCCTGGATCAGCTTCCTGCGTTTGTGTGAATCTGATGGAAGAAGTGGACTGGGGCCAAACAAGCCCTTGATTTCTTCAGCATACAACTTTTTATTCTAATTAAATATCAGATACCGATATTCATAGTCGAAAATTTGACATCCGCAACCAGTGGCTTCACCCGTTAAAACCGTTGTCTTGAGTGGGACCATGAGTCAAAATATCGGGTATCCGATACGTATTGTCTGAGCTCAAAACCGATACGTATCGGATGATACGTATCGGAATAGTACAATACCGGACGTCTGGGCATATGAATACAAAATGGCAATACGGTACATTGAATGTACCGTATCGTCTCAGTCCAAAATCGATACGTATCGTCCGATACATATCGGTATCGGACGAAATTTTGACCCATGAGTTGGACTATGGAAATCGTTTTTCGTCCCAATCTTGCACACAATAGATATTGAGATCATGGCCCACCTATCAGACGATCAAATGTAGATTCCATGTGGCAAACATCCCCAAAAGTGATAATGATCGTGGGAGTACCATGTGGAAACATCTGACCATTCTAATAGGTGGGCCATGATCTCAAGATTTTGTGTAGAAGATTGGGACGTCAAGCGATGTCCATCATATGATTCAAGACTAGTCAACGGTTTTAACATGGGCGGATCCCAGATTGTGAATATAGAATTTTCGGCCGTAAATACTAGTAGCCTTAGTGTACCTCTATTCGCGCCAACACCTTACCTGAAAGCACCAACATCCTAGACCCCTTGAAACACATTGACTGCTTCAAATTAGACGATTCATATCGTCTTTCACCTCGATCTTCCACAAAGGATCGATCTTGAGACCAAGATCTTAACATCAGGCAGTCTACTTTGGTTTTCACGTGTCACATATCCCCAAAAAAATGGTCCTAAAATTATGTTTAAGCGTGATATGTGTCATATGATTCTAGAACCTCTTTAGTTATCCCTGTCATGTGAAATTTAAAAATTGGTTGTTTCATGGTCCGCTCAGGGATCCGTTGTGGAAGATCAGGGTGAACAAGGTTCTCCAGCCTCTGATTTGAACCAGTCTAGGGTTTTCAAGAGGTCTTGAATGTTGGCGCACTCAGAAAGGTGTTGGCACGAATAGGGATACCCGTCTCCTTAAATATAATATGAGTCATTACTTGCATAAGAGAAGTTGGCCCCCGCACATGATTTAAAAGAAGAGTTAATTTGTCTATTATGGATGGACCACCCATCATGAGCGGTAAACTCAATCACACGTCTGTGCGACTTTTTGACAAACACAGACCTTGCAGTGTATGAAAGTCCGTGCATACTACAAGGTCACGCTGACATGCAGTCCAATTTCCAGCCCATGGTGGGTGGTGGTCTACTTATCACAGAAAAACTTTTAAAAGAAAAACCTATCATATTTTGGGGACATGTGATACGTGAAAACATCATCTAAGTCAGCCATGATCTCTATGGGTTAAAAAATCGTCCGATACTGATACGTATCGCCTAATACGTATCGGTTTTGGATATGGGTGGTACGATACATTGCCTATGTATCGTACCCCCTAAAAAATAGGATAATTATCGTCTGATACGGGCAATGTATAGCCCATATCGGACGATACGGACGATACATTCAAATTATTGGACGATAATTTCAAATTATCGGACGATAATTTGATTTATGAATTTTTTGAAAAAAAAAAAGTATAAAAACGATACATTGAATGTATCGGACGATACGCGATACGTATCGTCCTGAAGTTCAGGACGATACATATCGAAAATCCGATATTTTAACCCTTGATGATCTCTAAATTTTTGTTACAAAAGATTGACACAAAACAAAATGTCTATCAAATACATGATTTAATGCGGTCAATTGTTGAATGAGAAAATAGCCTTTGACAGCATTGAATCATATTATAAAGATCATGTGTCGTGTCAATTTTTTACAATTAGAATCTTTAGATCATAGCATTCAAATCAAACGGCTTAGATGGCCTTTACAGCTGATACCCTAACTTACAGAAAAAACTGAGATTAGAGAATTAACTAAGTCTGTCACCAGGAGCGAAGGCTTTGCCAGCGGCCCAAGTAGCATAATCGAAGTTCACTGTCCAACCGGAGGCATCACCGACGGTGTAGTCCGTAGCTGAGCTCCTAATCACACAACCAAAAATTGATAGGATAGCACCCGCAGCTCGGACAACGGCGCCCGCCATAGAGAGAGGTTGATTTAGCACTAACCCATAACTAGTCCCCCTATTTATATGGTTCATTTTGAGTAATAAGTCTCTAAATGCAATCATTGAATGGGATGGATGCCTTTAATTAGACTCTATATCTTAGTAGGCGGCCACATTTCTCTTTATCTGTTCCTTTTCCTTTATGTACTTATTTTGTTTGGTTGCAAATTGGACATAGTTGTCATTCAACAGTAGCTAAGGTCTTATTATTAGATATTCATTTGTATTAACTTGGTTCTATATAACAATAGTTGATGACTTGGGTATATTCTTCTAAGCTCGTGAGTTCAAAATAACTCCTCTTTCCGAGAAATGGGTCCCGAGCAACGATCAAAATTTTGGCCGAAATCTCAGTCAGATTTTTATATGAGAGTCAAATTATCGGCCGAAATTCAAATTTTTGGCCGAAATTTCAATTCAAATTCTCGGTTTTAGTCCCTTCCGAAATCAAAATGAAACCCAAAATTTTGATCCTTGGTCCCGAGTGCCACCTAAGGTAAAATTGTGAAATACTTGTGGAATGGTGGGGCAAGGGTATCTCTTAGGGATTAATTAAAGCCTAAGCTAAGGACACCCTATGTTATAAAAAAAAAGTTTTTTGAGCACATACCCCATATGTGTTGGTATAAATCAAAGCCTAAAATTAGGACACCTTGATTTACTGTTTCGTTAATTTCATCTCTTAAAAAATAAAGTGCACTTATCACCTACATTATTTTTTCTCGTGTTAGAAATATGTTTCCGCGTTACTTTGATTTTCTTAGGGACGATAGTTAACGAAACAAAAACTAAAGATGTTATTTGAACATAAAATTGAAAATTAGGGGTTATTTATAAATAAGTGAAACAGGGGTAGCATTTATAAATATGCCAAAGAAAAAAAAACTCGTGGTTCTAAATGGATGACCTAAATCTAAATTTTTTTAGGATAATGGTTGTTGACACTACAAAAAATAAGACTATTAGCGGTAGTTTTTTGCAGCCAAAAAGTACGGCTATAAACAAAAAAGCTATTAAGACTATTAGCAACAAGGGTATTAGCGGCAGTTTTTTTGTTAATAGCAGCAGTTTATGGCTGCCGCTAATAGTCTTTTTTTTTTGTAGTGTGAATTATCTTATACTAAGAAAATTAGACTTTTTATCTCACACCCCATTTAAGTGTGATTTATCATTATGTTAAGTGAGACACATATATTGTAAAATTTCACGAGCATACTCAATCTCACAAAACCGGCTTGTAAGCTGAAGAGTGCCCAAATTATATATAGCCTAAGACATCCAAGCCTACAGGCAATGTAGGACTATTCTAACACGCCCCTCGCATGCACTAAAAAAAATAAGACTATTAGCGGCAACCAAAACTGCTACTATTAATTAAAAAACTGTTGCTAATACCCTCGTCACTAATAGTCTTAATAGTCCTTAATGGTTATTTTGTTAATAGCGGCAGTTTTTGGTAGTCTTATTTTTTGTAATAGCGTGTTGACAGAATTAAGCCAAGCCAAATCACGTTGACAATTAAATTGGGTGGCATAGAGTGGAGAAATATCTGCTCTGATGCCATGTAAAATTTCATGGGCCTTACTCAACCTCACAAAACTGGCTTGTAAGGTGAGGCCCAGATTATATATCGCCCAAGACCTTCAAGCTCATAGGCAATGTGGGACTATTCCAAGATCAACGCTAAGCTCTTTATAATCATAGTCATAGTCACCAAATTCGCCGAATTTTTTAAAAATTCGTGAATAATTTACAAATTTGGACCTCTTTGAATTAATCTTGAATTATTCGCGAATTTTTTAAAAATTTGCGAAATTCCAAAAATTCGTGAATATTCATGAATATTCCCAAAATTTTTCAATAAATTGTGACTTTTAGTTATATATTTTTTATATTTTTTTTCTCTCCGATTTTTCTCCAAATATTTCAAGAACTTGAAGATTATTTCCGATTTTCTACCTTGCCAAACTATTACCGAACCCTGACTTGGGGACTATGACCATAGTCACCAAGACCAATACAGGAATAAAACGTCAGTAGCAAAGAAAAAAAAAAAAAAGCAAACAAAAAAAGGTACGAAAAAAAGGGGCCAAGTGAAATTCAGATTACTCAAGAGTATGGAAAGGAAAAATATTGGGAAAAAATAATAAAAAAGGGAAGTACGAGAAAAAAAGGAAATAATACTATTAAAATATAAAAAATTATTTAATCAAACCTTTTTGTTTAAAAAGTGGTTTTATAAAAATTTTTTTATATAAAATGCATTTTAAATAAAAACAATACATGTTTATATTATTTGCATATAAAATGCCTTTTTATATGTTTGCTAAAAAAATAATTTCTGTAAAAATAAAGAGTCATTCTCTGTAAGTGTATGTTACTTCATAATTACTTCTCTCATTGTTGTTTGCAGTCTTTCTTTTCTCTTATTCTTGTCGCATAACTTCGATGGACATGTCAAAACGATAGCAAGCTACATTTCATAATCCTTCATGATACTGCAAAAATAAGGTGTTTCAACGGCACATGCTATTAAGGTCTATAGCGGCAGTTTTTTTATAGCAACAAGACTAATAACGACAATTTTTAGTTAATAGCAGTAATTTTTGGCTGCCGCTATTAGTCTTATTTTTTGTAGTGCAGGTGCAACTCTCAAATTTTATCTGATACGCATATTTCAAATTTTATTTATTCTTGTTACTCTATCTATCCCTATTAACATGCCCACATCTCAGCTATATGTATTTTATCTTCTTGCCATTTTTTAGATAGAGATGGTCTATAATGAGTGTTTACCCATCATGAGTGGTAAAACAGTTTACACATATGTATGACTTTCTGACGTACACAAGCTTCCATGCATTAGAAATCCGTGCATGTTAAAAAGTCACACACACACAGATGTGTGGACTGCCGTGTTGATAGGTGGACACCCATTGTAGACCAACTCTTTTAATTACAGATAAAAGTTTAAAGATATGAAGAGCATCCTGTATAAGAAATGTGGTCAAAAAAGTCATAGCTCATATCCTTAGGCCCAAAATCCAGTCATTGGAAGATTTAATCCATCCAATCCATTTATTCTAATATGGACAGTTAAGCACAATTTTTTAATGGTCAATATTAGACTATTAGAGCACTTTCATAAATAAATAAGTCCTATGTTAAAAAAAAAATCATATGGTTTTAGTGCTTTGATAGTTGTGATATTTGGGCCTTAGCGTGATACAAGTGACGACCACACGCATGAATATGAATATAGCCACATTAGGGTAAGGAGCTAAGTGCCCACCCTAAGTTAAACAAAAGTTCCACTTAAGGAGTACCTTCATTAACAACCAAGGATTCTTTCTTTTCAACCCGAGTTTCACATGCTTAAATTATTGACTACTTTGAATTAGACGATTGGGATCTTTTTGACTTGATATTTGACAAAATAGATCTTAAGATAACGCACCGACCATCAAACGGTATATTTTGATTCCATGTGGCACGCATCCCAAATAATGAATATGATGATGGCCGAACATCAAGTTATCGAATCAATTTTCGATATCTGATTCAAAGCTATCAACTGCTTAAGCACATAAAACTCGGGTTGAAAATGAGGAATCTTAGGTTGAGAATAAAGGTAACCCCACTTAATTTAAAACATTTTTTTACTAGTCGACTACTTGACTGAAGGAAGAATCTTATCTCTAGCTCTCGCAACCCTAACCCTAACCCTAACCCTAACCCTAACCCTAAGTACCCTCCTTTGGCAGACCTACAATATCTCCGATGGCATCCAGTCCCTCCAGCAACATAAATTTTTGCCTTTTAAGATATTTATTTATTTTTTTTTTACTCATTTGAAACTTATAAGTACACAAGCCGACATGGAAATTTTCGGTTTTCGTTTCAGTTCAGCTGGAACCAAAATGGAATCGAAATGGATTCGAGTCAGTTTCGGTTCATCGAAACCTAGAACTTTCGATTTTTCAATTCAGTTTTAGTTGGATTCAGATTTTTTAATATTTTAAGCTACTTTTTCAAATTTTCAAACGGATTTTTTTCGGTTTTCTCATCTTACCTAATCGGTTTTCAGTTTTCCCCACCCGAAACCGAACCGAACCCAAATTGGTTCGGTTTTGTTCAAATTGGCTTTCGTGTCGGTTTTGACCAGTTTTCAAGTCAGGTTCAGGTTTCGGAAAAACTTGTACGGTGCATGCTTTTTTTTTAATGTTTGTGTTAGAAAGTCCTGGCTTCCCCCTACATGAAATACTTCAAATGATCAAAGAGACACGCCACTCGGCCAGGATGAGTGTCTCCTGGGAAAATAAATATTGGCATAAAGCGGTCATAGTTGTCTGTCCATAAGATTAACCTTGCATGCTGGTTTTATTTTTTTATATTTTGGGCAAATTATCAAATCGTCTTGTGCGATTATGATAAACACACAAAAAAAAAATAGGGTTATATTTTCATGACGAAACGGATGCAACACGGGCTGAATGCAGGTTACTTCACGGCCAGCCCGCCGAAGCGTGTTTAGTCCTGCCAATTCATTCCCTCCGAATTAAAATTTCTCGAGGCTACTTATGTGGGACTGCATCGATATTATAGTACATGTGTTTGGGTTAGCCCACTGATAATGGCTTTTATACTTCGAGGCCAGCCCATCGAAGCTTGTTTTCAGTTCACAATATGGGGCGTGTAGAGCCGTATTATTAGACGTTTTCATAATAAAAAAATAACCCAATTTTTTGATAAAAAAACGCTTTTATTATATTACTTTTGGTATTGTAATATTGTCAACTTTCCATTGTGCTACATGCCCGAATACTGTATAGCTTTGTTCGGGAGAAATGGGCTTAGTCCGAGCCCAATCCAGGGCATTGATTATTCAATAACACAAGCCCAACACTGGATTTGATCATCGGCTCATGGCACGGAAACTGTCTGTGGCATGGACTATGATCGCCATGCAGGCACCATGGGGTGATTGAGTTTATTGCTCTATACCATAGTTACTTAGTTCGCTAATCACTACAAAAAATAAGACTATTAGCTGCAGCCAAATTTGTCAATATTAATAAAAGCCGCTTGTTGTTTCAGTAGCGACAGGATTAGTAGCGACAATTTTTTGTTGATAGCGACCGTTTTGGCTCCCGCTGAAACACCTTAATTTTGTAGTGAATTCGCTTGATTTAAATAACGGTTCATAATTCGTAATTCGCTATTTTTAAACGTACCCTATTCGCTAGCTAGGGTAGGGTGAGTTTTGAAATTATTTACTAACTTACATAAATCTTAAGTTCAAATGATCTTTTTATGCTTTCAAAATTTGTTATAAATAACATACTCAGCATTAATTTGATTCACAATATTCAAATTGGCGATTGGGTGGTTGATCTGCAGGGGATTGCGGGACTAGGCCGGGTTGGGATCAGGCCTTAAATGCCCCAATTATAATCGGGCCTCTATGAACTAGCCATATCCAATCCAATTATTGATCGGGCGAGCTGAGCCTCTTTTTTTGTCGGGCCCAACTACCTCAGCCAATACTGAGCCCATCTCAGGCAGGCTGTACCGGCCGGTGGGCTGCCCGACAATGTCTATATAGTTTATATAGAAATTATCTCAAATTAAGGGGTCGGGTTAAGTTTGGGCCGAACTTAAATGGGCCAACTTTTAATCATGCTTTTGGAACTAGCGATGCCCGGACCGATTGAGAATTAGGTCGGGTAGGGCCTAGCTTTTATTCACACTTACCTACCTCAGCCTATACTCAGCCTATTTCGGGCTAGGCCGGGCTCAAGCCTAGCCCGACACCCTATGCACACTACAAAAAATAAAATTATTAGCGGCAGTTTTTTTAACAAAAAACTGCTGCTATTAATCCTGTCGCTATTAAAAACTGTCGCTATTAGTATTGCCGCTACCAAAAATTGCCTTAATAGTAAGTGCCGCTAAAAGATCTTATTTTTGTAGTGGCAGGGCCCAACCCATAGGGCACGCGTCAGCCACATCAGTCCTTCGTGTTTCCCATTTACCAAATCTCCATCAACCAATAGTTTGGTGGTTGCGATGTATTGTTCAAAAGTACCTGGCATGCTGGCGTGGCATTATTAGGACAAGTGGCAACATCATAAGTAGGCCAATGGTCACATCGTAGTTTCACAGCACCCACTAACTAAGCTGTTTGTCAGTGCGTTCTTTTACATGAGGGAGGACTAACACCAAAACAATTCCCTGTGGAATACCAGAGCCCATCAATATGTAATTGGACGGTGTTTGATGTGGGAGCATGGTGATGGAATCAATATGGATCTATCAATCCGACCGTCCAAAATAAGCCCTATGATCTAGGCGTATGATCAATCAAAATAATAAATTGATAATCCATAAATTAAATATATGTGCGCACCTTGAGTGTGAGCCATTAATGGTGGGTTGCGATCTTCAAAGATCTTCTCGCCCTTAATAACTCCTAGCACAATGGAGATGCTTTTACTGATAGGGAGGATTGAATTGTGTCGAGCAATCGTTAGGACCAGACACCCCTTATATTTATAGCCAAAGAGTCATTTCCCATTAAGAACTTAAATTACTAATTATATTGTGATTAGTAATCACAATCATACTATAACTAAAAGACTTACCTATTAGTTGCTTATTCTCTTCAAACTCACTGAATTAGCAACTACACATCTCACGATTGATCTTCCACATCCCAACAGGGACATAGTCAGGATGATTTTCAGTGTGGGTACTACAAAAACTAAGATTATTAGCGGCAGTTTTTCGCTATTAACAAAAAACTATTAAAGACTATTAGTGGCAAGGGCATTAGTGGCAGTTTTTTGTTAATAGCGACAGTTTTTGGCTGCCTCTAATAGTCTTGTTTTTTGTAGTGAGATAAGCATTCATTCCATATATAAAAAAAATTGAGAAGCACCTTTAGCGCCTAAATTAGAAAAAAAATATTTAAATTTTAAAAAGATACATCTCACCCGTTTTCGGAGCAAGGTCCACACAAATTTTCATGGACGAAAACGATTGATTGATTTAAATCGGACGCTAGAGATTGTTTTTTGCTCCAATCTTCCCA
This sequence comes from Chloranthus sessilifolius, assembly GCA_021018995.1. Lineage (NCBI taxonomy): Eukaryota > Viridiplantae > Streptophyta > Magnoliopsida > Chloranthales > Chloranthaceae > Chloranthus > Chloranthus sessilifolius. Next base: position 106,521,122 of record CM037594.1, on the reverse strand, counting down.
CAATAGATCTTAAGACCATAGTGTGCCTATCAGTCAAATATTGATTCCACATGACACACTCCCTAAAAGTTAAGATAAACCATTTTGCCTATGATCTAAGTCACTTTTCGGAATGTGACTTATCAGGATTTATTATATCACTAGATAAGAAAATTTTTCAAAGTCACAAACTTCTCTTTTTTCTCACCATTAATGCCAATCACTTCCACTCTCCTACTTAGCGAAAAAACTAATTATAATGCCCATTTACTTGGCACTAGATACATTACATAAATAAAATCAAGATCTGGGTACAATTTTTTTTCCTAGAATTGAATCATTCGTATGCTCACCTGAAATGAATAGAAGTTTAACCTTCTTTAGGTGAATTATGACAAAGTAACAAAGAAGCAATTTCACATATATGTTTAATGTGTTAAAGAGGTGAGGCCACTGTACCACTTTTTTTTTTTTTTGAAAGGAATTGAGGAATTTTATTGCTCAGAAAGAAAACATAAATACAACAGAAACCTCCCATATTACAAACTACACTGTCAAGGCAGCCACACGAGATGTGTTATTATTCTTTTTTAGGTATCTAACCAAGAACTAGAAGTTATTGTTACCTAGCATTTCTATGGTATAACATAGTCTTTCTATGTTTAGGGTGGAAACATTTTTTTTTTGGACAACAAACTTGAATTTTGAGGAGATATGTCAGGGCTTATTGATATAAATTTATGGTTAGGGTTAAAGAGATGGTAGAGGTACTCTCCAAGAACTCCTTCTCCTACTAAAATTAATGCACGACGCAGAGGTAATCTCCAAGAGCTCCACGTCACACACATTTTCTCCTAGAGATCCAACTCACCTCCTTTCTCTCTCTAATCCAATCAAGGCACTTTTGCTCTCTAATTGTGTTCCTTTGTACGCATAGCCACAAGTCCCCTCTTATCTTCTCTCTCTACAAATCTGGCACAACTCGGCAACCACATACTTCCAACCAATCCCTGCTCTTGCTATCTCTCTCTCTCTAACTTACACCCACCAGCTAGGTTCCTTGTCATTCTCTCCTCACTATGATTTCTCAAAACCGACCCACCCTTCTAATTTAATAAGAGCCCAAATTAGGATTGCCTCGTAGCACCTCCCCCACCTTGGCAAATGTGAACCCTTTTGTCTCTTTCCTTATTTTTCTCTTTCTCTAACTCCCATATAACTACAAGATATAGAAAGAGAAAGGAAATCCCTTCCTCTCTTCTTTACATTACCCAAACCATGAAAACTCCATTATTGTTTTTCTTCAACAACCAAGATACACCATCAACAACACACGAGTGATCACTTGAGTAGATTATGTTACATATTAATATAATAATAATGATTTATGGCACTATATGATACCTTCTGGCTTCACATGGTTCATGTTTTCATTTGACCTATAGGATGATCATCTAGTCATCTAGATAAGATCCATCAACACCCCTACACACATACACTTTTATTGTTAATCAACCTGTAATTTACAGGAACGAATTAGATTGGGAAAGCTTGCAAACGGTAGGCGGGTTTTGTGCACGCAAAGTGCAGGCGGCTGACATGGTGGGACGTGACTTGCATTGCTTGGGACCCACTACACTTGCAGCCAATTGCATCCCACTCGTCAGCCGCCTTCACTTTGCCTGCACAAAACCTTCAATATAACACTGTCCTTAGATTGGAGCACAAAGAAAAGAGCCAAAGTGCCTAATTTTGCTGCAGGTTTATGGAGCAAAGAGCCCATGGGTGGGGGCTTGTTCTGGCTGAAAATTTTTATTGGGCCAATAGCATAGACCCAAACATTTGAGCTATTTATCAATTGGGTCTGAAAATTAGGCCTAGATGTGGCCCATTTATGCTTGAATGGGCTACTCTTTGCGGTATCCAGTGGGCTTTAACAGTGCATGCTTGGTTTTATGACATCCAGGTCTTAACCACTTTCTTAGGCCTGGATTGTTTCGCTGTCAGGCCAACTCGACCTGCTTTTGAATCACACAGACCTTGGCGTCAAATAGAGGTTGTGGTCCAGCATGCTGGGGCACGTACAAAATTCTAGATCAATAAATAAATAGGTCGGACCCGTACCTGCATGGAACTCCATTTTGATTCCTGAATATTGCCCACTTGGGTCCATTTAAAAATTTGTCAGGCCCATGCCTAATTTCCAAGCCCAATTACTAAACGGGCCAGGCTTGGCCATTTTAGGTCTAGTTTAAAAAACAGGCAAGGCTTAGGCATTCCTAGCCAGCCCCGCCTCCCTGGCCCAGCCCATTTCAAACCCTACAAACCCCAAACGCATAAACCGAACACCCACTCTGCTCTTCTTTAAGGTATAGTTGCATATTATGACGGGGTTTTAGGTTTTGAGACTTGTACAAAAACTATTACCAAAACCAGTATCAGTTTGCAAAATATTCACAAACCAAGGGTAGATTTAGTCAGGCACCCAGATCCCTGTTTTGGTAAGACATATACCAAATAATAGGGGTCATATCCCTTTTGGTAAATATTGAACTTGATCCCTGTCTTGGTAATATTTTCAAAATTGTTATCTCTTTTGGTAATTTCCCTTTACTTCCTCTGCTTATGTTAATAATTTAGGTTTTTCTTTTCCTAAAAACAAGAAAGATAGGTCCTTTATTATGCAACAGAAACAAAAAAAACTAAGCTATGAATTAGTTGCCTACTTTAGCTCTTATCTTGGGCCCTAAATAAATGTGCATTAGAGCTCTTCAAATTACAGGCTACCTTTTTTCATAACCCTATTTACCTAACCCTTATAGCATATGACACATCAAATGCCAGCTCTTTCTCACGTAACTGCTCATAATAATCTTAATGATTTTGATGTAACATGCCTCCAAACTTAATATCTAAACTAAATCTCTCTTAATTGAAGTAAGTTTTGTTTTTTGCTACTGAAGCTGGGTATTGGAAAGCAACAGGGAAAGATATAGGTTAGAGGGCAAATTTTCTCTCTATAATCTTCCCAAAACAGCAAAGGTAAAAAGTTTCCAGAGAATATCATTAGTACATACTTTCACCAAAATGTTAAGGTATTGAAGTCCATTTTCTCTGCTTTAAATCAGAATTAAAGAATTATGTTCATAGGTATGGTACAGATGGAGTGTCCAAGTACCTTCTATTATATCTCAAAGACTTTCGAGAAGAGCCATCCTTAGGGAACTTGCATTTGTCAACATATCTGCGAGCCAAAAAACATTAAGGAACTATGCTCCAAATAACTAATAAATGAAATATAATCAGTGATTGAGTAATACATATTCTGTTGTTGGTTCATCCCAGTTCTTGGCATTTCCTTCAGTAATTGAGAAATAAATAAAATATAATCAGTGATTGAGTAATAAATGAAAAAAGCTTTTATAAAGAAGCCAGCAAATCCATATCCCATTAACTATAACAAGCATCACATTCAATCAGTAGATCATTAATTGACAAAAAAAATGTAGTATTTGTTTTTTTACTTTTTGGGTAAGAAGGAATTTCATTAAACCAAATAAAAATTCAAGATAATGTGGAAGCAATCCTTACAAATTTAATCAATTGACCACCTAAAATAAAATGAATGTTAGCCAATGATGGGAGATGCTTACCTTCTATGAAAGTAGGTCAATGGTCCACCAGTGTTCCCCCATATGTGGTTTGTATGAACAGTTCTTGTAGTTTGTATGAAGAAAAAAAATAAGGAGAGTTATTTTGAGCTGATTTGATGGGCGAACTACGACACTCAAAACTTCTGACCTGAATCAAGCAACAGGAAGTAGTAAGATATTGATCAAGACAGATAGTATTAATTTTGTCCATATAACCCTATTACAGAATATTTGGAGTCACTTTTCCTATTGAAAATAATTTAGCTATTATTTTTTTACTAGGCCTGAACCAATACAGAGCTAAATGATCAACGAATAACTAGACATAGTCTATAAAAGTATTGATGATATGGCTAATATTCAACCTTTTGGTTGAAACTGCATCAATCAACTCTGAAAATTTAGTAATATAAAGTAACTACATCAAATACAAAAAAAAAACGTAAATCAGAAATACTTATTAAAACATTAGTAACCTAAAATAAACCATAAAACATAAAAAAAGAATAAAAGAATCATATCAGAAAACCAAATAAGAACGTCTGCAAAATAAAATAAAAGAGCCTATTGCGATCATTTTAACCTCAAAATAATCGAAAAACTTCAAAACAAAAATACAAATAAATTTCAAAAAAACAAACCAAAAATACAAAGCAAGTCAAAGTCATAGCATTTATAAACGATATTAAAAAACAAGCAAGAGATTCAGAAACAAACCTGGAAAACTAACAGGTGTTGTTACCAAAAAATAATGCTTCAAGATCTGAAACAGATTGAACATCCCAAGTGTTGTTACCAAAACATCCTCTGAAATTCCATGAGTTAGGGTTTCCAGTGAACTAGGGTTTCTATGGAGCTATCTTTCGAATAGCTTCCATTTCGATCATCCAATTCACAAATTCTTATAAAAAACCAAAAAATTAGGAATAAAAGGTGAAGACGCCTAAGCTGATTCGATCCTCCAATGCTCTGTAGATTCCAAAGTTGATCAAACCCTAATCATAGATTCAATGCTCGATGAAAAACCCTAATGGCGCTCGACGACAAACCCTAACCATGAGTTAGGGTTGTTGGCGAAGGAGAGAAAACAAGAGAAAAAAAATCGCTTCCCGAGAACGAGAGAAAAAAGAAAAAATCAATTTGGCCCGATCGATGGCATGCATGGGGTAGGATTTATACTTCTAACCTACGCCAATGGTTGCAAGGAGTAGCCATGGGCGTAAGATATATCTACGCCGACGACTTCCTATTTCAGCCGTCAGCGTACCCTCTTATTTTTGTAATGTGTGGAATCAACATCTGACTGTCTAATAGGCACACTATGATCTTCAGATCTATAATGGAAAGATTGGAGCAAAAAACAATCTCCATATTCAAATCAGTTAATGATTTTCATCCATGAAAACCTGTAAGGTACTTGCTCCAAAAAACGGTGTGAACGTTCCATTTTGAAATCACCAAAGAAAAAGCAAGAAGTGTTTTGGGGAGAGTCTATCTCTGAGATGGTTCATTGATCGTGCTTATTATGTGTATTATATTATGTTAAATTAAAGTCTTAACCTATTGCAAGCGCACAATGGAAATCATAGTACTAGCATAAGATTGTTCCCACGAGGAAGTTTATTTATCTACTGGAGAAATATGAATAAAAGAATTTGTTTTAATCTAAAGTACATAAAATAAATCTAAATCTTCATTCTTCTTATTGAGGTCGTCAATCTCAATCTTCAGCTATCGGATATTTATGAATTTAAACAGTACAGTTACACCATATCTCTAGTTTTTTAGCATTGATAGCCAATCAAGTCTAAGATCCTATTAATAAAGATTTAATCTAATCAACAACTTCCTAAAATTTGGGCGTCAATCAAACCTTAGAAAACTGAAGATGGAAAAGTAAAAACCATTGCACTAATCTGTAAATCTCAACCTGAGTCATCAATTCAAATTAAAACTTGGAGATGTTTACAAAGTATGTAAATAAAGTAAATAAAATTTAAACTAGAAAGCAAATAAATATATCTTTCACCCCTCAGCCGCAGTTGTCAATTGCTTCTGATAAATTAGGATATCTACACTAATCTCCAGCACTGAATTGCAGTCGTCAATTGCTCTTGAGAAACTTATGATATCTAATTTATTCTAACTATTGTACACTACTTTGATCGAAAGAAAATTCAACCTCAGGCGTCAATTGATTCTAAAAATTATTCGATGCTTATTCCTACACCAAGCTCTCTTATTTATAGATCATAAGGAGTCGGTTTACAAAGACTTCTAATTATAATAAAAGAAACTACTAAAAATAAAAGATTCATAATATAACTCTAATTTCTAATTTTATCTTTCCTTACTTCAGACGGTAGATGTGCTTCTGGATTGTTCTCCTTTATTTTAGTAACCGGGATTTTCTAAGAGCTTATCTTCATCAATCTTTTTAGATACGTGATTCACCAGACTTCTAATTTCATATATCTTATAATTCTATTCTTGGCGATGATAATCTTCACTCATGTGATCAACAATAACAGCAATAGTAGGAAACTTTATTTTCTGGATAATCGTAAATCACAATTTATTATTTTCTTCTCTTTCTTAGAAAATCGTCAATCACAATTTTCTATCTTTCATAGCTTCCTATTTGGACGATACTCTGGATTACAATTTTTCGCTTTTCTCTTTTTGTCACTTTTGCAGAATCATAAATTACAATTCTCTGACTTTTAGTAGGCGAAAAATCGTCTTTTTCGCTTAATCGTCTTTCTTGTTACTTTTTGAGCTTATTTTGACGAATATTAACACTTAGACTCTATTTTACTGTTTATTTTTAATATTTGCACATCAGTAAGTTATTAGTAGTAAACTAAAGTCTAGCATCACTAAGTTAAGGGTGATAAAATGGTAAATTATGTGACTGATCACACGCCCAAACTTAAGTTTTACTAGTCCCTAGCAAATAAGAAAATATAAAATATCTAAACTATGAATTTAAATGTTACTTTCGTAGGGAGCACGATTGCATTTAGCAGATGCAACAAGCCTTTAAATCCCTAGGTGATCCCTAGTGGAGGAGTCGTAGTCTCCTGAAGGTTTTCAATAAAGTTACTTATAAACTTTCAATATTTTTGGATTTTTCAAAACTAAAAATTCAAAATATAGATTTTTATATACTAACTACTCAGTCATTCATTATATGTTCATTATTTTTCACAAAGTTTCAAATCTTTTATCCTTAGGTTTTCATCTTCGTAATTATCCTCTATCAGAATTTAATAATTTTAATTCGGTATAGCGTGGGGTGTGTGCATATAAGTGAAAAGTTTATTCATCACAGATTTTTCTAAACTGCAATTTTTAAAAAATAGTTTCATCCAAACTCTCACTTATTGGCATACTTTTAAAAATAATCAAAATTTTTGGGTTCTCACAATATTGTAGATATATATGAAAATTTTATCGAACAATTAGCTAAGAAGATAAATCTCATGGAAAAGATAATCAATTTTGTTCATATAATTTCTCAATTTATTCATAGTATCTATTTTATATATCTCTATTAGACTCATATTCTTGCAAATCGTAAATCACAAAGGTCTTTCCTTTAGCTTGTAATGAGGTTTTTGGGTTTTCAGAAAGTTTCAAAGAAAAAGGTAAAGAGGATTCAAAATTATTTATGAGAATTTAGCTCTTCCTTCTCTTCTTCTTCTATATTTTTCAACTTCAGTAAGTATCCTCATTTTGGATAATTTCTTTCCATATATTTTTCTTCAGTAAATCCCATTTTCTTTTCTAGTTGGAAGCTTTTTGCTTCTCTTTTTCATAGAATCGTCTTTTTACGATTTTCTTCTTCTTTTCTCATATTTTCATATGATTGTATTTTTTCTTATTTGTACCCTTTTCAGCAGATCCTTTATCTATTACATATATACTCTTTTCACTCCCTCTTCTTCCCTTCTTTGCATTCTAAACTCTTAGAAATTATAAGGATCAAGGATAGAAAGTTTTGGATAGTACATATGGTTAAAGGTTTATAAAATTTTTGGTACAAAGAAATTCGATTTTAGGCTTCTAATATGGGTTCAAAGGATAAAATATTCAGGAGTTTTTGGCTTTTTGGCTTTGGTTTAACAAAAGATAGCCTTTGATCATTTTCACGATTTACTAATATGAATATCTTATTGCTTTGATATATTTAATAGGCAGTTTTAAATAAATAAATCATCATATTTACATAATATCTTGATTTTAAGTTCAGCAATATGCGATTGTATTTTGACAGCAATAGTAGATAAGTTCAAGGAAAATTTAGTATGAATAAAAACAGCCTCTCTTTCTCAGAATAAAAGAGGAAATGGGCTCTATAGCTCACTGATTATATAATTTTGAAACTATAATCTAAAATATTTGCAATTTAGATCAATTGCATAGTTTCAAACATTCTCCTGGTACAGTGTTCTAAAGATACTTTACTCTGAATTGTAATTATTTCTCTTTTGATTTTTAAACCACTACTATGATGGATTTGCTAAGAATTTCGAATTTTCATATTTTTTCATAATAATTCTTATACAATGATTAACTTTTAAAAAAAAAATCTAAAGAAAACTATATTAATATATTATATTTTTAAAAATTGATATGTATCCCCCCACCCAAACTTAATTAGGACAATGTCCTCATTGTGCAAAACAGGGGACATACAGAAAAATATTACCTTATTTTACTATTGGGTTAGTTATAAGGTTTATAATCTGCAAGAAGAATAAAAAATCTTTCCCCAAACTTGGGAGAAAAAATTACTGGTTCTATGGAATTAAAAGTGTTAGATGTTAGTAACACTATTAGTAAAAATAGAAGAAAATTTCATATATTACTAGATATTTACAATGATTTGCAAGTTAAAAATTAAGAAATAAAAATCTTTGGGGATTATACCTGTGAGGTTTGTAATATTCTATAATGTTTTTACTCACTGGTAGAATATGATATAAGGGTGAAATCAGTGGGTTCATCTTCCTATCTGACATTTCCGTTGTCGAATAACCATCCTTATCTGCAGTTGAACTTCCTGTGCTGCCAATTCAACTTCTGCTGTATGTCCTTTGTCTACAATCCTTGGACAAGAAGTACCTTACGGACACTGTTTTTCTTTATCAGCCTTTTCTTTGAGATCCGCAATTAGCTTCTTAATGACGACAGATTTTAGTTGATTTCCTATTCTCAGCTTCTCTGCCTCGGCCTTTTCTTTTGCTAATGCGATAAAGTAATTCTTAGTTTGAGACTCAATTATTTTTACCTGTTTATCATTGACTGAGCATAGGGAATCTCTGTCCTCTTGAAGTTGTCTTACTTTCCCTTCTGCTACCGTCAATAAGTGAGTCTTTTATTTTAGCTATTGCTGGAGAGTTTTCTGGTAGTCCTTAAGGGCTTTTTCTCTTACAGTTTCTACATCATCGGGAATAACCATCAAACCTCTAAACTGTTTAAGGATACTGGCAATTTTCTCTTTATATACTCACTTCTCCTCTTCCCAAGCTTGTTGTTTTCACTCATTTCTATAGTTTGTTGCACTAGTTGGGTTTGAAGGGATGAGATAGCATCCTGAACTTTCTTTTCTGTCTCTGCTGCCCATCTTGCACCTTGCTCTTGTACAGCTCTTCTTTGCAGGCTGTTCATTATCTCTGCCCGTTCTTGAGCTGTCAAGGTGGTATCTTGGACTCTCTTTTTTAGTCCTTGAAATTCTCTCATCCACTTTCTTACTATTTCGGGCAGTTGTATCAAAGGTAGGGCATTTGTAGAAATCCAGTGCTCTAGTTCTCTCACATTTCTATTTACTTCTGGTAATGGCAATAGATTAGGTTCATGTGTAAGTTACCATTGCTCTACTACTTTTAATCTCCTTTCTAACTCATGAATTGATGTGGTGGGGACTGGAGGATCCTTAGTGGGTGCTTCTTCTCCATGTAGCAATTTTGTAAAGCTCTCAGTTGGTAACTCTGGCCTTTAATCTGCTTCTACTACTTAGGTTGTGAGAGTTTGCTTGGTGTTGGCTGTGGGTTGACCAACAGGTTCTACTGATACAAGGACATGACTAGAAGTAGCTATTCTCGCAGCCTGTTGATCAATTACAGAAGGAGTTTCTTCTAATCTTTCTATAATTGGGCTCACAGGATCTGCTTCCGTAATGATTGGCAGTCTGTCTGCCTCTGTTGAAGGGGAAATAGCAGGCCCTACGAGAGAGCCTAAAGCAGGGTCATATAGATTGATTTGGTCTGCAACTGGGGTTCTTAATTCGGTTATTCCTTCGGATATCAGAGAGCTGTAATCACACCTTCTTCTAAAACTGCATCTTTTGGCCCCATGAATTTTGTTGTTTGTACTAAATTAGTCTCCTCTCTTTCCTCATGAATTTGAGAGACTTGTGATACAGAGGGGGTACTTTTGGTGTGAGGAGCTAAGGGGATTCTCTTCTTCTTTTTAGCTCCTAAAGTTCTCCTATAGGCTAAAACTGTTAAGCCTTCCTCTGGTCTTGGTGAAGTTTTTTCTTTGGGGTCTATATTATATCTCACATTCATCAGTAGGTTCGTAATAAGTCCTCCAAATGGCATGTCAACTTTTTCTTCTAGTATATTTCTTGACTTAACTTCTCCCTCATGGTAGTGATTACCTCAAAAAGGTAATAGGACACATTGAACCAATAGTGATTTGCCATTAAGTACAATGCTTTAGCAAATAATGCTCTTCTCTGGGTTCCATGTCCCATGGGCCCGTGGGATGAATAGTTTTATAGATAAGTATATCAAAAAAGTAGAGTGATAAGCTCCCTGCTTCTAGGTCTTTTCTAAGGAAAAAGGACCTGTCCCGTAGAGTTTTTCCTAATAATTCTGTAGCCATTTGGAGGAAATAGGGGAGGGTATCTGATGCCATCCTCAGAAGGTTAGCTTTGAGGTTATCTTGGGACAATTGTGATATCTCTAGGGGTGTATTCATAACCCTGGTGACCATTTCCTTCGAAATTTTGATCGAAAGTCCATCAATACTAGTGGAGAGGGTAGGGGGTAGTCCTTGGCTGCCTTTGGTCATATTTTTGTAAAACAGCCTCACCAATCTAGGATAGACTGGTGTGACTCCTGGCTCCAAGAAAAAGGTCAATTCGGCATCTTTAAAGTATTTAATAGCTTCTCCACCCATTTTTAATTTTTCAAAGGATTCAACATCCACTGCAATTTCAGCTCCCACAGTATGATGCTTCATTGAAGTAGGGACTTTATCTACTGGCATAACAGAGGATGCTGGCTTCTTTCTTTTATCTAATTTTAATCCCTTTTTAAGGATAGACACAAACTCTGTCCCAGTTATTAGAGGTTTCGCTGATAACTACCCTGGAAGACTTAGGTTTCTTCTTAGGTGGGTTTACAGCTTTTGATTTGTCCTTAAGGGCAGCAGACCGTGCGATACGGTGAATGATTGGGGTGTTATCAGAATCATTACCTTCTTCTTCTTCCACTTCTTCCCTTTATCATTTTCCCGTTTCGTTCGTCATACCTCTACTCACTTTTCTGCAAAGATTAATATCACACCATTAATTAAACTTAAATTTCATGTATTGAATAAAATCTCTTGCATAAACCCTTTCATTTCACAATTAAAATCATTACCTTATCTTTTTAAAAATTGAAACCCTAATTTGTAATTGTAGAATAAAACGTGCGTAGGATTCTTCAGAATCAAACAGAGGAAGTAAGGGATTGTAAGAAAATAAACGGTTAGGTTGGGTGAAGAACGGTTAAGATTACGAACGATTTGAAAAAGAGAGGGAAGGTAGGAGGAGAAAACTCGGAAGATTTTTAAAAATAGGGTCAACATATCCTTTTTACAAATATATAGGTCCCATCTTCAGTGATGACTTGCTGAGCCGATCATTACTGAGTTTTAACCTAGAATCATAAGTTGATTCTTGTCTTCAGTGAATAAAAATCGCAATCGCTGCGTTTCAAATAATGAATAATCGTAAATCCATACGATTGTCCACTTATAATATACAGTAGATATAAATTACGATCTATCATTTTTTTTAACGAAATGGGTCGTATTATAATACATATATTAACTAAGAAAAGAAATAGTTTACACAATTTACACATGGTGTTACGGATGAGTCGATAGATCGACAATCCATGAGGGTCTTTTAATTAATATTACGGGGAGCAACTGTCTCCCCCAGGAAAGCTTGGCCTCTATGATTATTTACTGGCTGCGCAAGTAATTGGCCACTTTCTCTCCTTGCCACTTGTGAAGTTAGTTGTCCAATCTGGCATCCCAGCTTTGTGATGGACTGAGTATGTGAATTGAGCAAGTTGGTGTAAATCTTTTGAATACTGGTGCGACTGCTGTTGCAAATCTTGAAGGATTTGAGCAATCGTAGTATCAGATATTGATTCGTGGTCCAATCTGGGATTGTGCTTCCTGTATTTGGGGTCTTTGGTGAAAAACATGGGTCTTGGAAAATCGGGGCAGCGCAGCTGTTGGTGTTAGTTGTTGATTTGTACCGAAATATGACTATATTTCGCACTCTAAATACCAATATTTAGCCATCCGATGAAGACATTCTAACGGTTGTTGTGTAGTTTTAATAGTTTCAGGTGTTCTGGACCGTAGGATGTTGAAGAGCTTAAGTAAACATAATTAAGGGACTATATGAACTTTGGACCATGGAGCGAACGAAAGCACTGAAATCCGTGAAAAAGACTAATTGGTCTAGCCAAAGTTTCGAGAGTTAAATGTGTCACATGCCCAGTTCAATCGATTGAGATTTGAAACTCAATCGATTGAGTTTTAAAAAGTTACCCAAAATCTGATTTCCAAAAATCAATAGATTGATTTCCAAAATCAATAGATTGATTTCCTAAAATCAATAGATTGAATTCTAAATTCAATAGATTGATTTTCAAAAATCAATCGATTGAAATCCTTAAATTCACTAGATTGATTTTGGGAATTCAAACCACCAAAAATTCGAATTTTGAATTCAATCGATTGAATTCAAAATTCAATCGAGTGATTTCAAAATTCAATCTATTGATTCGAATATGGAATAATTCTAGCCCGGGGTCCTATTTAAACAAACAGGATGTTTAGGGTTCAGGAGTCTTCTGCTCGGTAGATTTTCTTAGGGCCTTTAGCAATTTTTTCTTTAATATTTTTAGTTTTGTATTTAGATAAAAAGCTGTGAAAGGTTGTGATCTTCTCCAAAAAAAGATTAAACGGTTGATAAATAAAAGAGCAATTTTTGTGATGGCTTTCGATTTACATTGTGCGTGTGGATCAAGGATGAGCGGCTAAACCTCTCGTTCAAGGAGGAAGCGACCCTTAGATGAGTAACTTACTTTTAAGCTTACAATTTCTTGCTAGAATTATTGAATCGTATGACTTTTAGTGTGTGTTTCATCGTGTTATCATCGAAAACTCGTTTATAGCCGTCGGTCGTGTGATCGGCGACAATAAACGAATTATTCCACCTAGATCGATCTTGTAGATCGATATAGGATGCCGTGCGATTGATTCTTATGGTTGTGATTTCGAATTTGAGATATGCTATGCCTTTCGCATAATGCATGTCGTGATTGGATGCGTCATAGTGTTTGGATAGGGTATGCCGAATCAATAATTGCATTTTCATCGATTCGTTTTTCTTGTAGTTAAATGATGGTATAATGATTTAACATGAGATTGTGTGGTTGATTTTAGAAAAGTTACAAATCTAGGGTTAGCAAATTGCTTGATCATTTCATCATTGTTAATTTCTTAATCATAGTTCATCCGTGCATAGCTTGATTTTGTTCTTTTGATTATCGCATTGTGTAGTGGTAAATCTTAACAATGAAATCTCTCACCCTTGGTACTTCCTTGGGTCTTTAAAATCTCTTTAAAATTATTCTAATTTTGTGCTTCCCTGTGGGTTCGACACCCTTGATTTCTCCATGCTACAATCGAACTTGTGCACTTGTAAGGGTGTACTTTAAAATCAATTAAGTTTTTGGCGCCACTGCCGGGGAATTGCGACGAAATTTTATTGCTTTTTAGGAGATTTTTGTTCTCTGGTTGCCAGTCAACCGATTGATTTTTCATATTTAATCGATTGACTGAGAAGCAGAGATTGCATCTCATTAAATTCTTTGTTGCTAATCAGTCGATTGATTTGTTAAAAATCAATCGATCGATCTTAAACTGTGCACATTTCCCTGTTTCATTTTTTTAATTTAAAAATAAATAAATAAATAACAGCTCTTTTTTTCTGTTTCGAGTTGATTGCAAAATTTCTAGTGGAAATATAAAATACATCATTGTTTGTTAGTCAATCGAATGACTTCTCAAATTCAATCGATTGACTGTGCTTGTCAGGTAGATTTTTTTTGTTTTTTTTTTGCATTTGATTGTCCTGTCAATTAATTGAACTGATAATCTCAATCGATTGAGTACTTAAATCTCAATCGATTGAAATTATTGGTTGTTCCCATTCTCAATCAGTTGAATTGATATATTCAATCCATTGATTTCCGGAATTCAATCTATTGATTTTGGGAGTTCAATCGATTGAATTTATAAATTCAATCTATTTAATTTGGAAATTAAATCTATTGAATTGATAAAATCAATCTATTGATTTTAGGAATTCAATCTATTGAATTATTTTATTTTTTCCCACTCTATTTCAATCGATTGATTGTCAAAAAATCAATCGATTGATTATGAACTGTGGCATTTTGAGTCTATTTTGTTTTGGTTCATTAGTGTATGAGCTTTACCCGATCTCATCGCCCAACTCTTCAACCGTTGGATCGAGAAATCGAGCGAGCTTGTAAAACAAATCGAAAGAGCAATCGGATCCAGCATAATAACTCCGAAGTTATGGCCGATCAAAGACAAAGAGAAGGAGAAAGGAATGTGAACAACAACAATAATGGTGAAAACCATCGTGAACTACCAGAAGGCCCACGAACGTTGGAACAATACTATGATCCTGGTCCTTACGAGGATCAAGATAGTATCGTTCATGCTCCCATTCCAAGGAATCACTTTGAATTCAAATCGGCAATGATTCAAATGTTACCTATCTTTAACGGATTGAGTAATGAGAATCCGTATGCCCATCTGACCGAATTCGTTGGGTATGCAAAATGTTTAGAGTTCATAATGTGACTGACGAGATAGCTAAATTGCGACTTTTTCCTTTCTCTTTGCGAGATAAGGCGAGATCATGGTTTAATTCGTTAGAACCAAGATCCATCACGAGTTGGATTGAGTTGCAACGCGAATTCTTAAAAAAATATTTTCCCATGAGTAAAACCAACGAGTTACGTCAGAAAATTCTGGTTTATGCTCAGCAACCTGCTGAAATATTTCACGAATGTTTGGATCGTTTTAAGGATTTGCTTAGAAGCTGCCCTAATCATTATATTCCAAGATGGCAACAAGTTCAGAGTTTTTACAATGGACTAATCCCAGAAGAAAGACGTATGGTCAATGCATCGTGTGGAGGATCCTATTCCATAAAAGAGAATGACGAAATATTGACTCTATTCGAAAGGTTGAGTCAAACCTCAATGCAAAGCGAAACTTTGGGACATGTTAACCTTGATTTATCAACAAAGTCTCATGTGTTGAAAAAGAGGGGTTGTTTGACGTTAACAATAATACCTCTGAGTTGTCAACAAAAGTGGATATGTTGTCAAAACAAATGAATATGTTGCTTGCTGCAACTCAGCAAGCTAAAACCCTCAATGCCCCTATTGTTTGCGCAGTTTGTGAGAATCAAGGTCACACATCTAACGAGTGTCCAACCACTCTGATGATTTTTCCCGAAGAATCAAATCCCCAGGAGCAAGTTAATGTGACTCAGTCATATCAACGACAAGATAGGAATCCTTATTCAAACACCTACAATCCTGAGTGGAAAAACCATCCTAACCTAGGGTGGGGAGGATCAAGTCAAACTGGACAAGGAAACCAGTAGTATAAAGCAAATACATCAAGTGGACAACAAGGTCTTCATCCACACTAGAATTCTAACTTCCAACGAAATTCGAATTTCCAACAAAATTTGAATTATCAGCACCCAAATTCTGAGTACCGTCAACATCAGAATTTCAACCAAACCAATGCTTCAAGTTCAAGGAATTCTGATTTTGAAGAAAAATTGATGCAGACTCTGCAAGCTCAACAACAAACTATGCAAGCTTACCAGCAGTCCATGGCCAAAATGCAAGTTCAAATCGGTTAATTGGCTAACCAAATGAGTCAAAGAGAAGAGGGAAGGCTTCCTAGCCAACCTATCAACAACCCGCGAGGCCACACACCATCTGGTGAAGGGCCATCAACCAGCCATTAGCTGAAGGCTGTAAGGGTCTTGAGAAGTGGTCGAGTGATCGACAACCAGGTCAAAATTCCATCTGAAGCTGAAGAAATAGAAAAAGAAGCTGAAAAGGAAGAAGAACCAGAAAAAGAGAAGAAGAACGAAAATCTCAAAAATGTTCGACAGGAACTTGAAGTAGACCCAGCAATGGAAATAAAGCCCCATACACCTAAGGCACCATTCCCTGAGTGCCTTACACCCCCATCCAGGTTGGGGAAGGGTTCTTCAAAAATGGACGATATTCTCGAGATGTTTAAGCAAGTAAAAATCAATCTTCCTTTGCTCGATGCCATTAACCAAGTTCCTGCATACGCCAAGTTCTTCAAGGACTTATGCACCCGAAAGAGGAAGGCATGTACACATGTGTCCAAGAAAGTATTCCTGACTAATCAAGTCAGTTCCATCCTGAAGTTGAATGCGCCACCAAAGCTTAAGGACCCAGGAGTCCCAACTGTTGCATGTGTTATTGGTGGACAAACAATTGGAAGAGCACTCTTAGATCTGAGAGCAAGTGTGAACTTGATCCCATTCTCGGTGTATAAAAAATTAGGCCTGGGTGAATTGCAACCGACTGCGGTGACACTTCAATTAGCAGATAGGTTTGAAAGACGACCTAGGGGTATCATCGAGGACGTCTTGGTAGGAATCGATAAATTTGTCTTTCCTGTGGACTTTGTTATTTTGGATATGGAACAACGAGTCAAATCAGAAAACCAAATCCCCATTATCCTTGGACGTCCCTTCCTTGCAACTGTAAATGCCTGTATTAACTATCGTACACGAGTGATGGATGTCTCCTTTGGAAATATGAAAGTGAGATTGAATGTGTTCAATGCTATGAACCATTTTTCCAATGAAGAAGAGGTTGATTGCTTTTATATTGATCAGGTTGATGAAGTGGTCGAAGAAGCGCTTCCCTCGATGCTCACTAAGGAGGAATTTGAAACCGCCTTGCTGGCAATCTATGATGAGGGAGGAAGTGTGAGCAAGATTTCGAGGAAATGAACACCATCTCAATTTCTCAGGAGAAGAAGCCATGGAAGGCACGGATTGAACCATTACCCGTGGTGGAAAAACCCAAATTGATGCCTTCAATTGAGCAACCACCAAATCTTGAGTTGAAACAGTTACCTGATTCACTTAAGTATGTTTTCCTTGGACCATCTGAAACACTTCCGGTGATAATCTCTGCAACTTTGTCAGAAAAGCAAGAAGAAGAACTGATTGGAGTACTCAAGAACTACAAAAGAGCAATCGGATGGACATTAGCCGATCTAAAAGGGATAGATCCGTCGGTGTGTATGCACAAGATCCATCTTGAAGAAGGTAGCACACCGTCAAGAGAGGCACAAAGACGGTTGAATCCCAACATGAAAGAAGTTATTTTGAAAGAGATTATCAAATTACTTGATGCAGGAATCATTTATGCAATTTCGGATAGTGAATGGGTAAGTCCAATTCAGATTGTTCCAAAGAAATCAGGAATAATAGTGAAGGACACCACCGACGGGGAATTGGTGCCTACACGTGAGACCACTGGATGACGTGTATGTATCGATTATCGAAAATTGAACACTGCCACAAGAACGGACCATTTTTCCCTGCCATTTATTGATCAGATTCTAGATAAGTTGGCAGGACAAGAATATTATTGTTTTCTTGATGGTTACTCGGGATACAATCAAGTGCATGTATTTCCATCAGACCAAGAAAAGACAACGTTTACTTGCCCTTATGGAACCTTTGCATATCGAAGGATCCTTTCGGACTTTGTAATGCACCGGCCACTTTTCAGCGTTGTATGTTAGCAATATTCTCGGATATGGTTAACAAATTTATCGAAGTATTCATGGACGACTTCTAGATTTTTGGGAGGACCTTTGAAATGTGTCTGAAGCATTTGACACAGGTATTACAACGTTGTATAGAATCTAATCTTATTTTAAGCTGGGAAAAGAGCCATTTTATGGTTCAACAGGGAATTGCGTTAGGGCATATCGTTTCCAAGAAAGGAATTAAAGTCAACAAGGCAAAAGTCGACTTAATTATTAATTTTCCACCACCAAGGAGTGTTCGACAAATCCGATCATTTTTGGGGCATGCGCGGTTTTACAGAAGATTTATCAAAGATTTTAGCAAGGTGGCTAAACCATTATGTACCTTGCTTGGGAAGGATGTTCCTTTCATCTTTGATGATGATTGTATGAAGGCATTTTTGAAAGTAAGAGAACTGTTATCCAATGCTCCCATAATTTAACCTCCGGATTACTCGCTTCCCTTTGAACTAATGTGCGACGCATCAGATAATGCAATTGGAGCGGTTTTAGGCCAAAGAATAGATAAATTACCTCATGTAATTTACTATGCAAGTAAAATACTGATCGACGCACAAATAAACTACACCACCACAGAGAAAGAATTATTGGCTGTAGTTTATGCATTGGAAAAGTTTCGATCATACTTGCTCGGGTCTAAGATCGTAGTTTTTTCTGATCATTCCGCAATTAAGTACTTATTGGCAAAGAAGGATACAAAGCCAAGACTAATTCGATGGATTCTGTTGCTGCAAGAATTCAATTTTGAGATACGAGACAAAAAGGGAGTTGAAAATGTGGTTGCAGACCACCTGTCTCGTATACTTCCTGAAGCAACATCTTCTGCAGAACCTATTCGGGATACCTTTCCCGATGAGCGATTGATGGTTATCCGTGCGGCTCTAAATGGAACTCCTTGGTATGCAAACATTGTCAATTACCTAGTTACGGGTCAAATCCTGTTGCAGTGGGGTAAAAATGATAAAAATTTATTCTTCTCCCAAGTGAAGTACTACATCTGGGATGAACCACACTTGTTTAAATTCTGCTTTGATCAGATGATCCGACGATGTGTGCCCAAAGAAGAACAATCAAGCGTGATGAATTTTTGTCATAATGGAGCTTGTGGAGGTCACTTTGGGGGACGAAAGACCGCATTCAAAATTTTACAAAGTGGATTCTACTGGCCCACTATCTTTCGCGATGCAATAGATTATTGCAAGGGATGTGTAAAATGTCAAAATTTGGGAAATATCTCTAAACGAGACATGATGCCGTTGAACCCGATTTTGGTTGTCGAAATTTTTGACGTGTGGGGAATCGACTTCATGGGACCATTTCCCCCATCATTTGGGTTTCTCTATATTTTGGTGGCTGTAGACTATGTCTCAAAATTGGTGGAAGCTGTAGCCACTCGATCGAATGACCACAAGGTGGTGGTAAAGTTTCTTAAGGAGAACGTGTTCAACCAATTCGGAATACCTCGAGCTATCATCAGTGATGGTGGTTCACACTTTTGCAATCGCCAGTTTGCAACTTTAATGAAGAAATATGGAGTCACTCACAAAGTGGCAACACCTTACCATCCGCAAACTAGTGGTCAAGTTAAGGTGCCGAATCGTGAAATCAAACGGATTTTTGAAAAGACTGTCATAACAGACAGAAAGGATTGGTCTCTTCGCCTATCGGATGCTCTTTGGGCATACAGGACGACATTCAAGACACCAATTGGAATGTCTCCATTTCAGCTTGTGTTTGGGAAAGCGTGCCACCTTCTAGTTGAAATTGAACACAAAGCCTTTTGGGCGATCAAACGGTTAAATTTTGACATGCAATCTGCTGGATCAAACCGTCGTCTGCAACTAAACGAACTTGATTGAGTTACATTATGATGCATATGAGAATGCTAGACTATACAAGGAAAGATCCAAAAGGCTTCACGATAAGTTAATCTCCAGAAAGGAATTTCATCCAGGGCAAAAAGTTTGGCTGTTCAATTCAAAGTTAAAATTTCATCCGGGAAAATTGCGATCAAGATGGGAGGGACCTTTTCAGGTCATTTTCACATCCTATTATTCCTATTAGAATACCTTGATGGACGGTATTCTAAGCAGGGTATGACTCTTCATGCTATATATATTGGTGGACGTCCACCGCTCACTACACACAAGCCTTTTGACATCTTTCCATCAAGAGAGTGTAGCAAGAGAGGCGGGTAGAGTCACCTTCTTCTTCTTCCTTGTAGGAAAGATACAACGGATTAAAGCTGAAGAGACGGTCACGATCTTTGCAATATGGTACGCACATATATTTTAATTTATATGGATTGTGGATCTATTGTTTTGATTGATCATACGCCTAGATCCTAGGGCAATAATTTTGGGTGGTCGGATCGATAGATCCAACAAGTGGTATCAGAGCAAGGATTGCCATATGATTAGTTAAAAGAAGCTTATTAGGGATTTGGTTCACATCCAAAGTAGGCACCGCCTTCCTCCACAACTTCTAGGTCTAATTTTCCCTAATAGTATAAACTTTTTTACTATTCTTCCTGACAACCTACGATTCCATCTTTTCGTGAGATCCGTGAAGGGCATCATTTTGTGGGAGCTTTCAATTAATGGCTGCTAATAGTAAATGCAGATTTGAACGTATTTCTAATATGGACGTATTTCTATTAAATCCCCTTTCATCCTTCAAACTGAAACTTCCTTCTTTAAACCCACTTCCCCATTAGTGGATGTCCGTCCACCTAGATATGAAAAGGGAGATCAGCTTATCCCGAATACTGATGATCATTTGTTTGAAAATTATATGACCAATAATTTTATTTTATTTTATTTTTTTATTTTTTATATAAGGGATCACAAGTGGACTGTGCTAAAAGGAGAATTACGATTCTTTAAGGATTTTGTAGATTTTGTGGGTGATTCTTGTATATGAGGTTTTTTATTTTGTTTGATATGTCATATATAAAGAGATTATGATTCATTATTACAATCTAGGTCTCTAATAGATCTAATAATTATGGTAATCCATGAATTATTGGACACTGCACGTTGTGGTTTTGGTGGCGTAAGGTTATAGCATTGTTTGAAACTCATATGGTTGAGTTCCCTTATTTGTTAAATTATTTTACTAATTCTCATAAGCGTATTTAAGGCCTTAATTTAGATTTGTGCAAATTTGTATAAACTTTTGCATCTTATGTTTGTGGATATATAAATAGTTTTGAACATTCTTGGTATTTGGGCCATCTCTAAGCTCAAATGGGACCTAAGCTCGAGTTAATTATATAAGACTCAATTTAGCCCATTGAAAAGGTTTCTTGGTTTGGGTTGTTATGGCCCTAAATCTGCCCATGGGTTGTGGGCCTTATAATGGTGTATGCTTTCTTAGTGGATCAAGTCTTATTTTGGGCATGATTATTTGAAAGAATATATTTGTGGGCTTATAATGATTTATTTTTCTTAGGTCTTGTTTAAGCCCATTAGAAAACATATTCATCTTTAAGCATATTGGGCTCTTTTAAGGTTGATTTTGACTTTTGAGTAGTTGATTTCAATTTATTCGTCGAGCCCAATTCATTGGACTTATTATTGAAACTAATTAATGTAATATACGGTGATCCTAATGATGTGTCTAATGTATTGTTGTTACATGTGCTTTTGGATCATGGGATTGATCCTTTAGCCCAAGTGTATGTGTGTGCAAGCTCATAGGTCTATGACTAAGTTTTGTCATTACAAATTTATTTAAATATTATTTCATGATTTTCTAAACTATGAGCATGGTTACGCATATACACTTTACGGTGAGTTGATTAAACTCTTGAGACTAGACATATCAGGTCTAGGTCTTTCTAATGGGGTTAAGGAAGACCGCTAAAGTGGTCGTTTAAGAGACTATAATTGAAGTAGGATTGGATCTGCCCAAAGGTGACTATTCTATGGAGATTCTTGTTTCTTGAATTTTGAGATTTTATCTCATTAAGATCATCTTGTGTACTGATTTGCATGGAGTTATTGATTCTGCCCAAAGGTGATTCATTAATTTTGTGTAAATGGGGTGAGTAGAATAGTCGTAAGTGTGAAGGGGAGAGAATGATGATTCTCTTGCCCAAAGATAGTGAATCATCTGGATCAAAACGGAAACATAAGTGATTAGGTCTACGCACATTTTTCTGCGCCCCGGGCGAGAGGATAGGTTGTACACTCAGTTTCTGCGCAAAGATAATGCTGGATGATACACATTATCTATACCTAAAGAGTGGATTAATTGCACATGATAAAACACTCTAATCAATTCGTTCATACCCCTAATACGAATTGTTTAATCCTTGGTAGATATTAATGGCTTATAGTCATTTTGGAGTCCTTTGTGGACATTAGTCTTTTAGACTTTTTGGTGACATATTATCATGTCTATATCCTTGGTGGATATTAATGACTTGTAGTCATTTTAGAGTCCTTTGTGAATATTAGTCTTTTGGATTTTATAATTTCGTAATATTTTTTCATTCACTAGTGATGCATTTATTGTCTATATCCTTGCTGGATTTTATGGTCTCATGACATTTTTCCATTCACTAGTGATGCATTTATTACTGTTTTTTGAAATTGTAGAGTAATGGAAGGAACTTCTATTCAGAAAAGTTTGGCAGGGATAGAACATTTGAATGGCTCTAATTATACTTCTTGGAAAACAAACATTGAGATCATTCTCGGTTATTCAAATTATGACTTTATTCTTACGGAGAACAAGCCTCCCGCTCCACCAGCGGATGCTACGGAGTCTGTAAAAACTTATTTTACTCGGTGGGAGAAGGCTAATAGGTTATCCATGATGATTATTCGTGCTTCTATTAGTGAAGTCATTCAAGAAGGTATAGAATCTACCAAAACAGCGAAGGAATTACTTGAGAACATTCAGAATCAGTTTATAGGCTCAAAGAAGGCTTTACAGTATGAATATTTGGGTCAACTCATGAACCTTAAGTATGATGGTAACGGAAGCATTCGTGAGCATCTTCTTAAGTTATCAACAGTGGCTATTAGACTTTGTCAACAAGGTATTAAATTTGAAGAAGCACTGGTAGTTCACATGGGTGTTCGGTCATTACCAAGCACTTATGACACTTTTAAAGTCAACTACAATACTCAAAAGGAGCAATGGGATCTAACTCAACTTATCACACTTTGTGTTGTTGAAGAAGAGCGTCTTAAAGGCTCTAAAATTGAATCTGTGCAAGAATTTTAAAAAACGAGATTTCAACAATATTCGAAAAGACAAAGGCAAAGCAGTCAAAAATCAAGCCAATAATGGGTGCTTCTTTTGTAAGAAGAAAGGTCACATTATAAAGAATTGCTTTATGTTTAAGAAATGGTTGAAGGAGAATTCTGATGGCATTCATCATGAGGAGAACTTTAAGCCAACCGAATGATAAAGATTCTTATGAGTATTTCTTTAATTTTCAGCTATTTGACTACTTTTATTGTTATTGGTGGTTAATTGTTATGTTTGACTTTATTATTATCTCTAGTATGTCATTTTGTGGGATCGTAAAGCATTTAGACTTTACATTTAAGTAGGAGTTATCTCACTTCTAAATTACAATTATCATTGATGCATCTTAAAATATTTGTATTATATATATATGTATATATATATATATATATATATATATATATATATATTCTGGGTTGAGTTTTTTCATAAAATCAGGTTGAATTTTTCTATAATTATATTTTGGGTGGAGTATTCTATAAATTGAGAGTGAAGTTTTTTTTTTCATAATATGAGTGGCACACCTTGGTGAGTGAGCCAATAGAAAATTTTTATTTTGGATGGAGTTTTTCACAAATTAAGGGTGAAGTTTTTCACAATTTTGAGTGGCATACCTTGGTGAGTAAACTAATAAAGTTTTACCTTAATCTTACCTGTGAGTATTGGTACTCTTTTGGATTTGCTCGGAGTTAAACGTGATTAGGCATCACGTTAATAACTTCTTGTTCTGAGAATCAGGTAAAGTATTTCACAAGCCAGAATTTTTTGGATGCCAGAACAACATATGACGAGTATGGAGCGGGACATTATGGATTTGTACATTTTGGTTGTGCATTTAGTTCACATGTTGAATTGGTTATCATCTCTCAAATTTATTATTAATTATAGTTTTGTGACCATGGAATTGTTGTAGTATCGATTTCAGAAAATGGTATACTATGTGCATTCATGATCCATTTCTATATTTTCATTAAATTTGGGTGATTTTGGGAATGCCTAAATTATTTCAAACAACGTTTTATTTTCAGAGTGCACTCGTTTTGATTGTCTAATCCAGTGGGAGTCGTTTTTAAAACCATAGTCCGTGTATGGACCACGTGGGAGATTGTTGGAATTTTTTATGAAAACTAAAATTTTTATTTTGTGTGGCCCACACATACTAAGATTTTATAAAACCCTAGATTGCAGTTGCTTAAAATAATAAAGGGCATTATTAGGAATTGAAGGAAGCTTCAAGGTTTCCTAATTTACATGTGACTCTTATTCCTATTAGAATACTTTGATGGGTGGTATTCTAAGTAAGGTATGACTCTTCATGTTATATATATTGGTGGACGTCCTCCGCTCACTACATACAAGCCTTTTGACATCTTTCCATCAAAAGAGTGTAGCAAGAGAGGCGGGTAGAGTCACATTCTTCTTCTTCCTTGTAGGAAAGATATAACGGATTAAAGTTGAAGAGACGGTCATGATCTTTGCAATAAGGTACGCACATATATTTTAATTTATATGGATTGTGGATTTATTGTTTTGATTAATTATACGCCTAGATCCTAAGGCAATAATTTTGGGTGGTCGGATCGATAGATCCAACAATTTATTCTACATTGCTCACCTGGCACGTGATAACTTGGACTATAAGAGGCCCGATAACTTGGACTATAAGAGGCCCGGACACAGGTTATGAGGAAAAAAAAACCTTTCTTTCTATCTTCGACGTTAATGTTAATGTTAAGTGATTTTCGTGTTGGATCTGGTGTGTTGGATCTGGTGTGTGACCTATTGAAAGTTGAATTATTTATTTGATTGGGAAGTAGCGTAGGATAGATTCTTAACATTTGATCAACTTGGTAAAAAGGGATGTCCGAATTCTTAGGTCTTGTATGTTTTGTAGAGGTACCAATATTTCACTTTATCTAATCTATGTGATGATCCTGTATATTGAACAGCTAACTTGCTTTATCCAAATCAGTGCACCCTAATATATGTGATTGTTGTTAGCTTTAATGGCTAATATTAAAGCTCTTTGATCAAACGATTTGCATCATTTTTATAGATTGATTCTTTAACTCATATGTGTTTCAATGAGGGATATCCACCTTGACTATTTAGATTGATCACAAATACATACCACATGGCATAATGGTGAAATATAGTTTAGTGGTGTAAGAGAAAAAACATATTAGTGGTATGAGACCATTTAAAACCTTCTTTTCGTTTTACGCCATATCACCGAGACACTAGACATGTAGCAGAGTTTCGAGATTTAAAACCATGCAATCAAGTGACCAAGTTATTCCAGCCAATCAAGCAAGTTCCACAAAATTCATTGGAATTTTCAAAATCTCTCCAATTTGCAGTCAAGAAAGCCTATAACCAAAACATAAAATACAATAGGTTGGAGAATCATGGCCATCTATGTATCTATTAATGAACTTCACGTTATGGATACCTTATCTAAAGGTTTTTAAATCAGTTAAACTTATTATTGTATGATTCAACCAATTAGACATCTTCAAAACTCATCTTTTTCTAATGGTTCAAATTCTAATGTCCAAATTGCTAATAAAAAGAAGCCTCAAAAGTTTTAAGTCTCTTTTGTAATTTTAGAATGTACCAAAAATCCTCCTTGATCAAATGCTTAAGATGCATTCTTATTGGGGCTAATTTACCTTACAAGCTAAAAATCTCGTTTGCAAACTTTTTTCACCATATGAGGTATTAACCTTAATTAGAAGTCATAAATTTTTTCTTTAGAATAATTATTTTATTTTAAAATAATATTTATTTCTATATATTTAGATTTTATACTATTATTATAAAGTTTCAATAAGGAGCATACATCAAGATAAAGATCTTTGGTATCCCGCATGCAATACATGCAAAATAATAGTTACTTTAAAAGAAAAATAAGCTGGATGGAAAAAGTGAAAAAATCAGAATGTGGAATAGACGTTACGATAATTTTTTATTGTATTATATTTTCTTTCCAAAAAAATTATGATTAATTATATTTTATTATATGCAGGATAGAGATAAACAATTTCAAATTCACATGAACAAATATCTCGAAAATGAGTATTTCTTTCAGGTCAAAGTGCAAGATACAATTTACCAAAATCGTCTTATAAGGTCGTTGTGACGACCCGACCTTTTCCAATCCCTCAGGTATAGGAAAAGCCGGTTCGCCAACCTATCGAATAAACGATAAGCCGGACAAACAGGGCACATATCAGAGTAAAGCGCAATAAATATCCATAGCTAAAATAAATGCGGAAGCAATTAAAAGTAAAGAACCACCGATGATGGCCGACCATCATCGAAACATGGCTCATAACAGAAATCAACGTCAAATATAAAACTATGGTATCCAACTAAAATGGGCCCACAAATTCAAGTCTAACTCTCACCACAAATAAGAAAATCAGTAAGTTCTATACTGGGAAAAACTCCTCAGGAGGAACCTCAAGCTCTTCCTCAGGCACGTAGTCGGATCGGATCTCGATACGAATAGCCCGTCAATACGAACACATGGACGTATAGTCGAGTGAGCTAACCAACAAAGCTCGATGAAGAAAAGACATCTACGGCATTTTACTTTAACTAACATGGTTTCAAAACAAATATCGAATATAGCTTGTCAAACATATAAGCGGATAATAAAGCTGAATTTAGGTGCGGAAATCATATGTAAGATTTATTTCTAAATGTGTGAAAAGCAGTTTGAAACAGATCACGGTGTTTTAGTGTCTTAGTTTCTCTAACTTCTATATGCAAGTTCGATGATTCAATGACTTAATCCTCAACTTAAAATACCTCCCAGTAAACTATATCTCGAGAGCGAGAATATAGCGATAGAACCCCTACCTACCATCGTCGTTCATGAACCCTTTTTAGGATGCAACAAGCCCTGCGTAATGAGGGAAACTTGTGCGGAAGTTGTTCGAAATTTTGAGTCGTTCGGTCAATCATAAAATAAATCAGATACTAATATAATCATATGGAAGTCTCTTATACATAGTTCGGGTTCTTGATTTGATCTTGAGCTTAAGCGATTCAGTTTGAGATTGAGTAGATTTAGATTTTAGTCATTCATATCAATTTCAATTTCTGAGATGTGATTTCAATGGCATATGCAAGTTCAAGATTTTAATTCAAAATATCCATGCAATTAAAATAAAATCTTTGTAAAGATGAGATTCTCCTACCTAAAATTGAGTTATGCAAGCAAGGTCCTATTGATGGCCTCTCGCCCTCAATCTACATCACAATATACGTTCATGCATTAAGATAAACTCTAATTACTAATAATATAGACCTATTTAAGCGTTTCCTCAAAAACAAGTCAAAACAGGCAAGTTGCGCAAATCCTAGAATTTGACGTAACATTCTCATATTTTCTTGACTATCAAGACGATTGATTCATGTGTTGGTCAAAACATGAAAGTTGTAGATTTTTATATTAGCTTTCCAATGCAAAAAGAATCGTCTCAATCGGAGTTTGAGATAAAAAGTAATGACTAAAATACTAAGGCAATACCGGAGTTCGGTGATACCTCGCTCGAGCGATGATAATAGCTCGCTCGAGCGATTTGATGTAACATTCTCATATTTTTTTGACCATCAAGACGATTGATTCATGAGTTGGTCAAAACATAAAAGTTGTAGATTTTTCTATTAGCTTTCCAACGCAAAAAGAATCGTCTTAATCGGAGTTCGAGATAAAATGTTATGACTAAAATACTAAGGTAATATCGGAGTTCGGTGATACCTCGCTCGAGCGATGATAATAGCTCGCTCGAGCGATTTGACGTAACATTCTCATATTTTTTTGATCATCAAGACGATTGATTCATGAGTTGGTCAAAACATGAAAGTTGTAGATTTTTCTATTAGCTTTCCAACGCAAAAAGAATCGTCTTAATCAGAGTTCGGGATAAAAAGTTATAACTAAAATACTAAGGTAATGTCGGAGTTCGGTGATACCTCGCTCGAGCGATGATAAAAATCGACGGGTTTCCTCAACGATTCGTGCCGCGATTGATCCCACGAGTTCACAGAGACAACTCCAACACGCCCCCAATGATCTCAACCTCTCCCAATAGCCAACTACGAATCCAAGGTTGATTCAAGTTCTTTCTAAGGTTTAAGTGTTTTCAACAAAGAGGGTTCTAGAGAAGGAGGTTTTCTAAACCGATCTCCTAGGATGATTGAAGAAGAGAGAAGAAGGAGTTTTAGGATTGCTCACAAAGTAAAACACACACACGCATCTTATGTATTATACACTTCTAATTTTAAAACTCAAGTCCGGTGTTGAGCGGCTACACCGAGGTCGGTGCACAACTTTCGCACGAGGGTCCAAATGGGCTCTAAATTAAAATCTGTCCGCACAATCACATCTAGATAAAAATCCAAAACAAATGGTGACGTCGGTTGCCGAGCCGAATACACACACAGGATTAGTCTAACTCGGGTTCAAAATACGGGTCTTTACAGTCGTACATATGTTAAAATATTAAATACGAAACTACGGATGATGAAGACAATAAAATCCTCAAGAAAGTTAAAGTCAAAAAGGAATAAACACTGATTTTCGCTTTAATTAAATTTTCAAGATTATACTTATTTATTAGTTTTTATTTCTATTCTTTATGCTTTATATTAATAATATAAGTTATATTTTTTTATTTTTTTTTATAATTTTAAATTATATATAATGAAAACATATTAAACATAGTAAAATAATTTTTTATTTTTTTTTTTGTCTTTAATAAATCATAAATTATATTAATGAACGTTTGAAATGGTATATTTTCTTTTATGTTCAAATTTAATTATTTCATGTTGAAAAATCAGCTTTTATATTAGCTAATGTTGACAAAGCAGCTTAATGTACGGCTTTAGAAGCTGTACTCGTTGACACGTGTTTTGTACGGATGAGTATGGACCTCTGGACCTCGTAATCAGCGTTTTTTTTGCGGCACCACAATCTCTCTGTTGGTCAGGCATTGGAAGTTTAGATTTTTCAAGAGAGTATTCGGTATTGAGCACTTGTTTTTGCAATCACGTCTTCTAGCTTTGGCACCCTTATTTTATTTTTGGTCCTAATCTTTTATATAATAGATTTTGAGATCACGACCATACAATCTAAAAAATATTGATTTTATGTGACACATATCTAATAAATTAAAATATGATAGTCGGATAGCACCATGGTACACCCATTTTGGTGTGGTGTGTAAATGCAGTATAACTCAATTAAGATAGAAATAAGATCATAGAAATCTACTTTTGATTTGGCAATCAATCGATTGGGTAGCAGTTTGATTTAATTAATTTGAATCAATTCAAGGAACAATTTGGGAGTTATCAAAATAATAACAAATTATTAATATATAAAAATATCTTTAATCTATTAAAAAGTAAAAATGATTTTCTTTAAATCATAAAATAAGCGTATTATATAATATACATATGCATTAGCAATTTATAATCATAAAAAATAATATTAAATATGATTAAAACATTTATTATAATGATAAATTTTCAAAAAAAATTCATCAAATTAATTAAATATAAATTTCATTTTTTTTGCAAATTAACCAATCAAACGAATATTGTACAAAAGTTTTTATAGACTCCAATTCAAAGAATTTTGGTGACAATTTTGATTAATTTGTAAAATATTGTGAAATTTTGGTCACCATTGGAGTAGAAATGACTCTCATGAAAATAACTCTTAAGCCAAATGGTTAAGCTAGCTTACCACCATAGGAGTAGAAATGATTCTCATTAAAATAACTCTCAAGCCAAATGGTTAAACTAGCTTACCATCTAATGCCGATTTATGCCTAATCCAGACCGTTTAATATATATATATATATATATATATATGAGAGTGCTAGGCTTCAATAAAGGAAGGTATGGACCGTCTTCAAGACACGTAGAACACAAGTAGATGGTTTAGATTAATATTAAAAAAAAAAATTTTGACAAAAATTTTAAACCCAAAAGTCAAAGTTTGACAAGTTTCATTAGTCCATATTTCACAGTTCAAAAAACACACGGTGGAGATGAGTTTTCAAATTTTTTTTTCAAAAATAATCTAAGCAATACACCCGAGCTCTACGTGACATTGAAACAATATTTTAGGTGTCACATGGAGCTCTACATGAAAGCTTGGAAGACAGTGACCGTCTTCCCATGATGGACAGACACCTTTTCCTATATATATATATATATATATATATATATATAAGCATCGGATGGAATCTCTACTAAAATCCTTTTTATAATTTGAACAGTGTTGATCTGAATTTGGGCTAAGAAAGGATCCATAGAGTTTGTATCATTCACTATACAACACTCTAGGTAATGAGAAGTTTCCCTCATATAATTATAAGAGAAATTTGCATTTTTAGCCTTATTAATTTTCTAATTTATGAAAACGGCCTTATAGTTTCAATATATGCAGAATAGGGTGACTCCAACTCAAGACCTATCTACGTCAGCATAGACCTATCTTTTTCAAGATTAGCTATTTAAGAGTTTCATAAAAAAATTTGGCTAAGAAAATTTTGATCTGACCAAACAAGCAGGTAACTTAAAACCCTTCATGGCAAATTCTTAAGTAAAACCCTTCATCGATAAGTAATAATATGCTTGCAGCCGCTTCTATATGATTGCACTCGCGATCGTATCTTAGCACATAAGATAGCGCCAACTATCTTAATATAGCAAGCGCTATTTTAAGATAGCAAGCGCTACTATAAGATAGCAGGCGCTAACTTATATTAATTTTTGTATTATAGGATTAATGAATTTTTCTATTTTTGAGATTCGCTTTCTATTTATTGTATTTGCGTGCTCATTACTATTTTGGTCATTTGAAGTTTGAGATAACATGTGAAGCATTACCATTGAAAGTTTTATCATTTGTTTTCTTCCATCCTTATAATCAAGATATAAGAAAAAACTTTTTCACAGGTATGGGTCAGTTTCGCTTAATTTAGTTTTATTTGGGAATGATTCGAAAAAAAAAAAGAAGGAAAAACACCGAATTAAAAAAAATTTTTTGCCAAAATATATCATAAATTATTTAAAGTTAAAAATGATATATTTTTTAGCAATAAAATAAGTGCATAACATAATCCATATGCATCAACAATTCATAATCATACAAATTTCAAAACATTCAATCACTTTAAGAAAAAATTAAGGAATTGAAGCATCAGTGAAAATTTTAAAGAATATAAATATAACAAAATATAAAGAAAACTATTTTTTTTATTTTTTAAAATAATTATTTATTAATTTAAAAAAGAGTTGAGATTAGGTGCCCGAATCATACAACAATGGTGGTGCAACAATGGTGGTGCAGAATGCAGACGTTAGTCTGCCTTACCAACTTGGTCAAAGTTTAAAGTTGCACATATATTTGTGATTGCTAAATTATTGGTAACATTTTTGGCCCATTTTCAAAGATTTAATAGTTTGGCAGGAGCAGAACCGATTTTCTTCCACAAAGGGAAAAGGTACGGTAGAGAGAGAAAATGGTACTCTAATTACATTCTGGGATACGTGCGCCATGATATAAAAATATTTGATATAAAAGAGTAAGATAAAAACAATATCCATTGTTTGATTCAAAGCCATTAAATGCCATCTAAAAATTCGATACAACGTAAATCCAACAAATGTGGTTAACTATATTGAAGAGATGATAGATATCTAATTTTTTCCAATCTTTTATAAAATAAATTTTGAGATAATAGGTGTAAAATCATATGGAAGCAAGCGAAGAGTTAGAAACTTTTATGAGAGGGAGCCAAAGTGAAAAGTCTCAAAATGTTGAAAATTTACGAAAATGATACAAGTTTTGAAAATGTGGGCAAAATAATCGAAATTTTCATTATATCCCAATTTCGGACAATTTCGACAAAATTTGTTATTATGGTTATTGGTGTCAATGCGCAATCATGCATGTTTAGACCTTGTGACTAAGATAAGATTAGTATTTTATATATGTAAATAAAAAAGAAGTTGGACTAGGGCGTGATGTGGGCGGGGGGCTATACTAATTGGGCTGGGAGCTGGGCCGATGGGCCCACTCTAAATCTAAAAAAAGCAAAAAAGAAGTTGGTTTATGGTGGGGGCCATGGTCCTTGTCAGCCCCTCCCCCTAGGCCCTTTGCCTCCATCCTTGTATGGAAGACATGATGGATGCGTATGGCATAGCTCTCTGCTAGCCCCTGCTATACTAGAGTTCATTTGCTTTAGCAGGTTCCTATCCTCTTTACTAACATTCGCTAGCCCCTACTATAATAGAGTTCATTTGCTACTTAGCAGGTACTCCTTCTCCTTAATAATTTCTTGCATAACAAGGTTTACCTGTTCAGCGGTTTTACCTTCCTCTCTACTCACTCTTTATCAGAGCAGATTTTATTTACTTTGATAGGGAGTTAGTAGATAACAGAGAAGTTGCTGTTAGAACAAGTATATCCTCCTTTACTGAGAGTTAGAAAAGAAAATGGAAACTAATTAAAACATACAAACTCTGTTATGACAGCGGCTATCAAAGAGTTATGTCCTATGGAGCCGCAGTTTCCATATGGAAGAGTTTGCATGGGTTAAACACCTAATACTAACTGCTATAGAGAATATAATGAATGGGGTCGGGTCCCCCACGCTTCAACGATGCCACTTCCTTTGAACCTTGCTTTCAAGTAATGGAAGTTGGGAGTGGGGACCACATTGACCCTTCCATCTAGGTTTAAAAGATAAAAAGGAAGACGCACCATGCTAAAAAGATGGCAACCGAGCTATATAGCATATTTGACACTGATACAATGATCATATGTATCAGCTAACTCTTTAGCGTCAAAATCAACAAATCAGATGGTTAGAAATCAATCTAACACTTAGAAAAACCAAAGCGAGTCCCAATCGAATCAATTTCAGTTTAGAATGACTGAAATCGGAAATCAGTTGGGTAGGTTTAGAAAACGGATCTAAAACCAAAAAAGTTTAAACTCAAATCGAAACGATTTTTTTCTGTTTCGGTTCGGTTTCGAGTTTCGGAAATTTAACCCAATCTACACCCTACTGCTAAGCACGTGTATAGTATGGATGGGGAAAGCTCCATGATTGGTGGTGGAGCCAGCTATGTTACAATACTTCGTATTTAAAAAACGGGCTCAGTGTACGGCCCTGGCGGCTCTTGTTGTTGACACGTGTTCTGCCTGGAGGACGTATGGACCTAGTGGCAGCATTCTTTTTGGCGACAACCAGTTCTCTGACAGGGTCATATGTAAATGGAAGTTTAGATTTTTTAAAGAGAGAGAGTATTCGGTATTGAGCACCTGTTTTTGCAATTACAAAGTCTTGGGTTGGCGCAAGGATCAAAATTTCTGTCTTTCCCGAAACCGATATTTTAAATTTTTGACCAATATATATATTTTTTTTTCGAAGGAGGCAAATTATTGGATGATAATTTTAGATAATATGCCCCAAGTCAAAACTACCAGAAATTTTGATATTATCGTTTCAGGGACCATTGAAACAATTAAGTTTTGGCCGAAATTTTGAACCATGGTTGGCACCATTATTTTCATTTTTGGTCTCAATTTTTCATATAATAGATCTTGAGATCATGACCATCAATCAAACAAATATTGATTTCATGTGACACATATGAATTAACATATGATAGTACTATGTACGATGGTACACCCATTTTCGTGTGTAAATGTAGTAATTTTTTTTTGAGATAAAATTTTATTCTTTTCATTTGAAATGGAGAACGGTTCAAAGTAGAGGGCCACAATAGTGGTAGCTACAATAACTAACATTAAAATACATTGAATGACATCTAAGACTTATCTAACATCGATACGGAATTCAGTGACCTTTAAAGTAAGGTAAAAATTTAAGAATTCACCACCATCCTGAAGATCCACCGGTAACCAATACCGAAGATCCATTCGAAGAGACGCCACGCAAACTCACGATTCACAAAAACTTTCATCATGTTAGAAACGAGGGCAAACACCGACCAAAAGCTTCACACATCGCTTCAATCGAAACTTTTAAATAATGCATCATGGTGGTATAAATATTGCATGTGCTCGCGCAACAACAAAGCCATCAAAACGTCGATAAAGCCCGTGACCAAAATTGTTTCAGAAACAAATATAGATTGCAAAAAAGCCTTCATAGGGTCGATCTCCTCGGAAAAAAGACTCTCACTAATGAGGGGATAAAACTCTCATATTCTATCCCTAAAATAAGGCAAAAACAAAGAGAGAAATATGGAGAGTCGAAGCCTCCAAGCAAAAGATGAACTCCAAAAGATCATTTATTATTAAAAGCATAAAAAAATTGGATGGAAAAGGATTAAATCCCCCTTCTCACCCCTCCCATAAAACTTCTTTCTTTAACTCTCAACTTTTTGTTTTTCTTCTTCTTTCTTTCGGTAATGGGTTATTGTTTGTAAATGTAGTATAACTCTATTAAGATAGAAATAAGGCCATAGAAATCAACTTTTGATTTGGCAATCAATCAATGGGGTATAGGTTGATCAAATTTGAACCAATTAGAGGAACAATTTGGGAGTTATCAAAATAATAACAAATTATTAATATATAAAAATCTCTTTAATCTATTAAAAAGTAAAAATAATTTTTTTTTAAAATCATAAAATAAGTGTATTATATAATATACATATGCATTAACAATTTATAATCATAAAAAATAATTTTAAATATGATTAAAACATTTATTACAATGATAAAAATTCAAAAAAAATTCATCGAATTAGTTAAATTTGAATTTTTTCTTTTGCAAATTAACTAATAAAACGAAAATTCAACAAAAAAAATTTATGGAGTCCAATTCATAAAATTTTGTTCACAATTTTGATTAATTTGAAAAATATTGTGACAAAAACTAAGATACACCATACAAGAGGTGATTCTCATGAAAATAACTCTCAACCAAATGGTTGAGTAGCTTACCATATGATGTCGATTTATGACTAATTGAGACCGGTCTATATATATATATATATAAGAATCAGATCGAGTCTCTCACTACAAAAAATAAGACTAATAGCGGCAGTTTTTTATTAAAAAAATCTGTCGCTAATAGTCTTATTTTTTGTAGTGTCTACTAGAAACATTTTTATAATTTTAACGGTGTTGATCTAAATTTGGGCTAAGAAAGGTTACAAAGAACTAGTTTCATTCACTATACAACACAGTAGTTAAAGGGAAGCTTCTTTTGTATAATTATAAAATAAATATTATATGGGTACCCTTATATTTGCTCTAGAGGACTCATATCTCATCCCCCTCATATCTCACCCACCTCTTCCGGCAGGCATGCATTGATCATGCATTGACCGCCTTTGAATTAGATGATGGAGATCGTTTTTCATCTCCATTGGATTTATAGATCATTAGAATATCATCGGTTCAAAAATCCGGCTAAAATGTTTTGGGCAGGCCCGAAACCGAAATGGAAATCCAAAATTTCGGGTATTTATGCATGGGAGGGGTGGGGGGGAATTTTGACTGAAAATTCGGCCAAAATTTCGGATTTCGGTTTCAGTCATGTCCGAAACTGAAATTCAACGCGAAATTTTGATCCTTGTTCCCAACGCATCTCAAAGAAAAACTAGGTCATCTACATTATTTATAGGCTACAAAGTATACAATAGACGGTATGAAATTGGGACATGCGTCCCACATCCAACAGTTGGAAAAGTTTTAGAATTCTCTTTAGAAGCTTCTCTACTCTTCATTGATTCTACACATGACTCACATCCAATAGTTGGGAAAGTTTTAGAATTCTCTCTAGAAACTTCTTCACTTTTCATTGATTCTACATGGTGCCTTTGGTGCCCTCTATCAATGGTTCCCAATCCTTAATATACAAGCTAAATGTGGTTATTGGAAGATATATTACAACTCATCCATAGATTTGACTGTGTAATCAATGGGCGAAAATTGCAATCATCGAAATACAAACCAGTAGGGTCGATCGTAATAGCGTAGATGATGTTGTGTAATAATTTCATCAAATTTGGACGCTTCCCCAGTAGGGGATGTGATGATTACAAAGGAATGGCAACGATAGTTAGCACCCCATAACAATTTTAGGGGCATTTTACATTATTTGTTCACTTGGCAGTGTATTGAATTTTAAGTCAAAAAGTAGTTTTTACATAGCGAAAATATAGTGAAGTGAACACCTTATTTTATAGGGCAAAATTCGATATTACTGCATTATTTCAATTTTTCTTTTTTAAAATGAAAGAGAAATTCATTAAAATTCTGCAAAACAGAGAGAGGAATGTGTGGAGGGACATCCTCCAAGCACACAGTGTTGATATCATTATAGAAAACATAGTTAGCTAGTTCGTGGGCCGCCTTATTTCCTGGTCGACGAATGTGATGACAAGAAACCCCTTCAAATGAATTTAACGCCTCCTTAACTTCCTCTATAAGGCCACCGATATCCGATAGATTTTGTTCGACATCATTAATAGCATTGACAACATTAATAGAATCGCCTTCTAAGATAACCTTTTGCATGCCAATGTCCTTAGCGAAATTAGTACCATACAAAGTCGCCATAGCTTTACTATGTTCCACGCACGAAATGCCATACACCAACTTGCTAAAGCAACCCAATATTGCACTACTAATAACAACTCCAATGCCTACCCTTTTGAGGTTTCGGTCCCAAGCAGCATTAATGTTAACCTTCACCACATTACTCAGTGGTGGCCACCATTCAGTAGCACTTGGATATTGTAATACTGGCATGTCCTTCTTCTAAGCTTCCTTATATTCATAAAAAAGCTAACCACATCCTTAGAGATTTTAAGTTGGTCCTGCTTCATTCCTTCAAAAATTTTAGAGTTACGAGCTCCCCAAATCGCCCATGTTGTTACAAGGAAAATATTGAGGTGCAACTCACTGATAGAAACATTCCCTGAAACTTGAGACCAAAACTAATTGTGATCGAAACTCACAAACCATACACCTGCTTCCAGCT
Source organism: Chloranthus sessilifolius (assembly GCA_021018995.1). Classification (NCBI taxonomy): domain Eukaryota; kingdom Viridiplantae; phylum Streptophyta; class Magnoliopsida; order Chloranthales; family Chloranthaceae; genus Chloranthus; species Chloranthus sessilifolius. The sequence continues at coordinate 106,483,918 of CM037594.1, read as the reverse complement.
TACAATCTTTTAAGGCATGAGTAATGCTTTTATGTTCCTCCACACACCGATGACACATTACATCAATATTTAGACCTTTGTCTCGCAAAAGGCTCCGAACCGGTAGTATTTCACGACAACATTTCCAAGCAAAGAACTTAAGTTTGTTAGGAATATTACAGTTCTATAGTGGCTTCCAAATCATATCCTCATTTTATGTTGCTAGTGGTAGCCAAATCAGTATTATTGGTATCCACTTCCAAAGCTACATGATAAGCACTCTTAACGGTGAAATGCCCATTCTTCGAAAACACTCAAGCTCTATGAATACCGGCTTCTTTCGTGAGTAAAGGGATCATGAGGATGACTTTCACTTCTTCATAGAGGAAAGTACCACAAATAAGACTCTCTCGCCAATGCATCTGATAGTGATCGATAAAGTTCGACACCATATTTACCCTTGGAGAAAGATTTGGAGAAATAATTTTGAAGGTAGTACAAGTTGGGATCCATTATTCCTGCCATAAATTTATGCTTTTATCATCTCCAACCCACCATATATAACCCTCCTCAAAGATGTCTTTTGTCGAGATGATGCTTCTCAATAAATAGGATAGGTGATAGCCGAGTTTTGCTTTGATGAATTTTGTATTAGGATAGTGCATAACTTTTAGCACCTTAGCAGCAAGAGAAGAAGGATGTTGTTGGAGTCACCAATATTGTTTTGTCAACATTGTCGTATTGAACGCTTGTAAATCTTTGAAGCCCAACCCTCCTTGAATTTTACCTACACAAAGTTTCCTCCATGCGAGCTAATGTATACCCTTCTCTTTTGATGCATTCCCCAACCAAAACCTGGCCAACATGCTTGTGATTTTGCGGAGTAGAGATTTTGGATGTTGGAAACATGACATAGCGTATGCGGGGATAGCCTGGGCTACAACCTTAATTAATATCTCCTTGCCAGCTATTGATAAAAGCTTCTCTTTCCAACCTTGTACTTTTCTCCAAATCCGATCCTTAAGTATTCCGAATGTAGCCTTTTTGGAATGTCCAATAATCGATGGAAACCCCAAGTATTTCTCGTGTTGAGTGTCGCCTTTGATTTGGAGGAGCCTTAAAATTTCTCCACAATGCACATCGTTCACGTTTCTACTAAATGTGGCGGCTGATTTGGTAAAATTTATCATCTGCCCGGACGCTTCCTCATAAACTTTGAGGATTTTGGTGATCTCCTTTTATCTCCTGAATTTGTGCTTTGACGAAGATAAGACTATTGTCCGTAAAGAATAGGTATGATATGTTTGGTGCACCTCTGCAGATTTTTAGACCTGAAATCTTTCCATCACTAGAAGCAACTATTAGAGGCGAGAAAAAATTTCCATACACAAGATAAACAAGTAAGAAGATAAAGGATTTCCTTGTCGAAGTCCTCTAGACAACCTAACTTCTCCGGTAACACACTCGCTTATGATAAAAGAATAAGAGACAATAGAGACGTATCCTATTATGAGCCTTACCTATTTTTCTCAAAAACCCAATTTTACAAGCCATTTTTCCAAACAAATTCACTCCACACGATCATATGCTTTGCTCATGTCTAACTTGAAAGCGCAACCCCCGACTTTCCGGATCCGTTTGTTTTTCAAAAATGAGAGAGTTCAAAAGCCACAAGGATATTATCCAAAATTAGTCCGCCCGGAATGAACGCGATCTGATTTGCCGAAGCAATAGATGGGATAACAAATTTTAAACAATTTGCAAGGACTTTGGATATGATTTTATACAAGATATTACAAAGACTGATTATACAAAAATCTCTAGCATCAATGGGATTATTCTTTTTTGGTATTAAAACAATATTAATTAGTATGATTTATATCATGAAGGGAGGCTGAACCAGTAAGAAAACGGAGGGCACAATTAATGATGGATTTACTAGTAACATGCCAAAACCTTTGGAAAAATATGGGAGACATACCATCAAGCCCTGGTGCTTTTAGTGGCGCCATTTGAAACAAAGCTTTTTTTACCTTTGTTGCAGTAAAATCTCGAGTTAGCCATTCATTTTGCTCGGTTGTAACTTTTGGAGTAACTTAGTGCAGTACTTCTTCGATTCTAACAGGTTGGGAAGTGGTGACCAATTTATGATAATATTGGATTATTTCATTTTACCTGCAAAGGAGATTTTACCACAATCGTGTTACCATGGAGTTTTTTTTTTTTTTTTATAATAGAAAACCTTTGAATAAAAGAAACAATTGAAAGTCAGTTACAATGTATTATAAACCTGAGGAGGAGCATCCTCTATCCAAACTTCATCACAATCATCCCTTAAACCTATTTTAGCTAGTGCATCAGCTACCGAGTTACCCAATCTCCTGATAAGAGAGCAAGATGAGTACTCTAACATGGAGGTCCATTGTTTGATATCGTTAAACAGAAAAGATAAATAAAATAAATCCCTCTCCGAGCAAGCCACGGTGTTGATAATCCTAGAGGAATCTCCTTCAAATATTAGTTTCTTGAACCCGCATTGCATCGCAATTTTACTTGCTTCCAGAAATGCCAACGCCTCACAAGGATCAAAAGATAATACACAACTAATATTTTTTGCTAACAAAACCATCACTTGTCCCTCATGATCCCGAATAATAACTCCAATCCCAACCATTTTGCTTTGATGCCTCCAAGAGCTGTCAAAGTTGGCTTTGAAGACACCATAAGGGGGAAGAGACCATCTAGAAATTGAAGAGTTGCTTATAAGATTTGGAGTTATAACAATATTACAAGAGTTTGGTGAATTAGACTTTTCATAATTAAAAAGGTATGCTTCAGCCCCAGTAGAAATAAGACTCGGGTTTCTAGGTTTTTCCCCATGACAAACACTGTTTCTTTCCTTTCAAATTGCCCAAGCGACAATAAAAAATGCATGAAGATAATTTTTTCTAAACATTTTGTGAAACTCCATAGCCCAATCTTTGAAACTATACTCCTGGAAAAAAGAGGCACGAATACTTAAAGAAGAAGAAAATCAGCACACTTCAGCTTTAGGGCAATCCCCATGAGCATGTTCACAAGTTTCAATTTGATCTTTACAAAGCTCACAAAACTGTGAGATATCTTTAATTTTCTTGTAGAGAGGCATTATAATTGTGAAGGTGGAAATTAATTGTGAAGGTGGAAATTGTGAAGGAGCTCGAAGAGGCATTATAATTGTGAAGGTGGAAATTTGACGCCACTTGTAAGCACTTCTAAATGTGAACTTGCTGTTTTTTTCATAAACCCACCGAATCTTTGAGTTCACTCATGCTGAAATCGATTAATTGATTTAAATCTGACGATGTAGATCTTTTTTCATTCCAATCTATCACATAATGGATCTTGAGATCCTGGGCGTGCCATTGGAAGATATGTTTTTGATTTCATGTGATACACGTTATGTTAAGGTCACGTTTTTGGATTAGATACCATGTAAAATTAAAATTCGATGGTGGATGGTAAGAGCATGATCTCAAGATGCATCATGTTAAAGATTGGGATGAAAAACGATCTGTATCGTCGGATTCAAAATAGTCAATGAGTTTTACCGTGGGTGAACTCAAAGATTTGGTAGGTGGATTTAAAGGTACTCATAATTATATTATGGGAGCCATTTCTTGCACACGCTTTTCAAGTGATTGCACTAGATTTCACCGAATTTAAAAAAAGGGAGCCATTACTTGCACACACTTTTTAAGTGATTGCACCGAGGTTAAAGAAAGACTTTGCATTTTAGACGTATGTGACATGTGAAAACGTAATCTAGGTCGTCTGATTTAAAGTTCATAATCTATAAATCCTTAGTAGATAAGATTGGATCAAAACACGATATTTATCATATGATCTGATATTTATCATATGATCTATTATTGTCAACAGTTGAATAAAATAATAGCCTTTGACTATATTTAATCACATAATAAAGATTATATTTTGTGCCAATCTTATGTACTAAGAATCTATAGATCATAAACTTTAAATCAGACTGCCTATACTGCGTTTTCACATGTGATATGTCCCTAAAATATAAAGTCTTTTTTTAACCCGAGTGCAATCACTTAAAAAGCGAGTGCAAGTAATAGCTCCCTTAAAAAAAAAGACTTGTAAGTTCGGGGACCTCTAATATATGAGAACCGTTTCAACCGTTTGATTTGAAGGTAATTTAAAGTTATCAATTGTAAAAAATTGGAACAAAATATAATTTTAATTATTTAAGTACATAATTTATGGATGATATGACAAGTATTGTATGTGCTCCAATTTTTTACATCAACTTCAAATCAAACGGCTCATATTGAAATTTCATATAACGCATGGCCCTAAAATACCAAATCTTAGTTTAAATTCTGTGCGATGACTTGAAAAACGTCTGCTTCCCTTATATTAAAATTAGTACTCTTCTTCTCCAAGTCTCCAACGGTTAGACATCGACTCGCTTCTAAACGCCTTCTCTCTCTCTCTCTCTCTCCTCTTTTTCTTGTAGAATTTTTTTAGGGTTTCTGAAAACCAAAGAATGAGTAGAATTTCCGGCGCCCCCACGAATTTCCGGCGAACATCTCCAAATTTCACCATCATACTCCGTCCAAGCTGCCGGAACTTCAAAAAATCCGACGTCGACTCTCTAATCGCCACGTGTACCCCGCCACCTGACGATTACGTCGCCTTCCAATCGGGTTTGGTCGGCGGACGCCTCTTTTTCCTGCAATGGAGCGACACTCTAGACGCCCTCGTCTCCATCTGGCGCGGCCGCCTCGCCGGCCACCACGTCTTCGACCCCCACGTCCTCTCCCGCTTTACCGTTCTGTCCGATAAAGACGAACTCTGCGGCCACCTGAAAGCCGTGTTTTCCAGCCATATTGAGAAGCTTCTAGAAGGGGAGGTGATCAAACGGTGGGAGATGAAGGCTGAGGCGATGGAGGATGAGATGAAGAGGGTTTCGGTTTCTCGTGGACGGCATAAATTTAAGCAGTTGAACGTTTATAAGGCGGATCAGGCGAAGAGGGATGGGATTGCCGCGGAGCGGGCGCAGATTTTGAAGAGGGTGATAGAATTTAGGGCTGCTTTGAAGTGTATTCAGAATCAGATAGAAGGGTTGAGAGGGGGGGAGGGTGGAGTGGAGGTCTTTGGGTTTGGGAATGATTTCGATTGGAGACAGACTCATCGCTTGATTTTGAGGGAGATTCGGCGGTTCGAGGAGGGTTTGCCGATTTACGGATGTCGAAGGGAGATTCTACAGAAGATATGTTCTCAACAGGTATAATTTTATGTTAGGGTTTGTAATTTTCTGTTTTCGTAGTAGTTTCAGAGAAAAAATGGCATGATTGTAGTAGAATCCACTGTTAAGGACCTAACAAATGCACCAAAAGCTCCTAGGGTTTAATGGAGTGTAAAGTTAAGCCCTTAATACTTTGGAGTCGTAATCAGGGTTCAAAATCATGGATCTCGGTACCGTAATGAGATTGGCCGGTACCGGTGTATACTATTATTTGGGCTCTAACTTTAGGAACTCTTGCTCAAGTGAGAGTTGATCTCGCCCATGTGAGATCTGCGAAGGCTAAAGGACCAAGGGGCCTCTCGGGCCGCCCTGGCGAAACCAATATCGCTTGAGCGGCCAGAATAACGTGAATAAGCTCTTCATGGGTCGCCTGAGCGACCGCCGAGTTCACCGGAGCGAGATTCGAACGACAATTCCAGTTTTGGCATGTTTCACTTGGTTTAAAAATCCGGTTTTAGGACTCTTATACATGGTAGTCAAGGCGTCGCGATGGCGAATGACGACAAATTTTGCCATATGCACTAATATGGTGAAACTGTTAAAATGGCGTTGCCATGGTGGTATGATGCCATGGCGCTGCCATATTCGCAATATATATATATATATATATATATATATATATATATATATATATATATATATATATATATATATATATATATAAAACTTATATTTTAATAAAGTTATATAATTATAAGCTATAATACTTATAAACTATATATTATACCTTATATATATCACTTATTATAAGCTATATAATTATAAGTTATAACTTATGTTTTGTATATAAAAGGAGAATCTAGGGTTTGGACAACTCTTGCAACTCCTCAGCTCTCGTTTCTCCTTAGCTCTCCCAAGCTCCTCTCTTCATTTCTTTCTCGCATTTCTCTCGGGTTCTCTAGTGGAAAAAGGTTCACAATTTTTTTTCTCTCTCTCGTCTTTCTCTCTCTCGCCTCCCTTTCTTCTCTCGCAGCCTCGCAGGCACGCAATCCTTTCTTCTCTATCCTCTCTCTCTCTCTCTCTCGCCTCCCTTTCTTTGTAGGTTTCTTGCACCCTCTATCACGAATTGAGCAATGACAACAGTACTGTATGTGGCGTGTTATTAAATATTTAATATCTTCCAATCTTTCTATATCATATTTATATTTTACTTATACTTGTTCATATTGCGATTTGCGAATTTCGTGAGGTTTCATATTTCATAATTAATATTTGCTCTCTATTTATTGATATATGTTTATGCTTGATTAATTAGTTGAATTTTTTTTATCCTCTAGAAAAAATATATGAATTAAAAATAGTAAAAAATTAAATAAAAAATAAATATGAATGATTAATAAATAAAAATAAAATAATTAATTTAAAAAAAAATTGTAAATGGCCTTGTCATGGCGTCTCCATGGCATGGCGAGCCTCTTCGCCATGACCTCGCCACACTGCCTTAACTACCTTGCTCTTATATAAGGGAAAACTATTCGGATGAATCTAGGGGATTGAGATTGGATTGTAAAGCTTTGTGAAAACCTATCTAGGGTTTTGGGGAGAGCTTTGTGAGCATGGGTCAAAAAACCGATCGTGCGTCTGACGACGCATCAAACAGTAGTGTACCGGACGATACATTCAATGTATCGTCCGGTATTTGCAATATAAATGAGCGATACGGTACATTTAATGTACCGTATCGTTCACGTCCGATACCGATACGTATCGTCCGATACGTATCGGTATCGGACGATATTTTGATCCATGTTTGTGAGGCTTTTGAGTGTTCTTTTATTCTCGTCGAATTATGTAATAGTGAATCATCGCTACCCGTGGATGTAGACAAATTGCCGAACCACACAAATCAATCTCTTGTGTGATTTGTTTTATATCTCTTTTGCGTTCTAGATCTATTGTTCATCGTGAGATCGTTTGTTAATTTGAGAGCTTTCGCGCAACATATACTATCAGTATTTTAAAAATGCTTGCTGTGTTAACTAAACACTAGGGTGGTTTTTGAAATTACCAATAATTATTAATTGGTACCGGTATATATTGGGTATGGCTGGTATCGTATATTTCGGTAAAATATGGGCGGTATTTTCCGAGATTTAAAACCATAGTAGTAAGACACGTCCACCTTCTGGAGCCGATGCCCATTGCAGCTGTTAAAGTCCTAACCAACACTTCAAAAATGCTTAGGCGTTAGTGGCATGGGAAGTTAATTCCTTATTACTTTGGGGTCGTAACACACCACCACTCTTTGCAATCGATGTTTGCGTGGCCCACTCTTTGGCAACTTTCACTCCGGTACCCCCTTTGCCCCCGCCCCCCTCGGGTAGCCCTTTCCTCAGGACTCCCCTTCCGGGACTCAACGGTGGTCAATTTTATGGCGGCTCTCACTCCAGTATCCCTTTTTAGGGCCCCCAAGTTACCCCTTCCGTGACTTGAACTCGAGATGTGATGCTAGCTCTGATACCATTTGTTAAGGTCCTAACCAATACTCCAAAAAGTGTCAGTGGAGGGGAAGTTAATTACTTATTGCTTTGGAGTCATAACAACAACCCACTCTGCGGTGGCTTTCACTATGGTATCGTTTATTGTGGGGCCCCAAGCAGCCCTTTCCCAGATAGCCTATTCTTGGACTTGAACAGGGAACATGGTGTGGGCTCAGATACTGTTTGTTAAGGACCTAACTAATACACCAAAAGCATGTAGGTGTTGAATGTGCGGAAAGTTAAGCCCTCATTGCTTTGGGGTCAACATTTTAGCTTCTCTTGGACACATTCTATAATAACTACAATAGAGGCCACAATGCCACATGACTGCCTACTAATGAATGGGACTCTATCTGTAGCTTTTATTCGAGGAGGGTCTAATAGAATGAATGAGACTCTGGTTGTAGGTTTTACTAGAGCAGGGTCTAAGGGAATCATTTCCCTCTGCTGCTAGTCTGAATTTCTAGTTCTGTGTTTGCAACTACCCTTAAACTGCAAGTCAATGTTATTTCTTGATCACTTATGATGGGATTTGGTAGCAAGCGCGTTTGGTCACCTGTCACCCCATTTACAATTGAATTTGGGGTGGTTTTTAGGTGCAACATGCAATAAAAAATTGTTTCGGGTAGGACCTGAAACAACTTTGGTTGGAACTACCAACATGGCCTGTGGAACTATGTCTTAAGTTATCCCGTTACTCAGTATTCTCTTATTGATTCTATGCTACATACACGTGATGTAATGGTCCTCAAGTTTACTGTTTCTGGTTAGATGTTTTTTTTCTCCCCTCAGTTGGAATGGTGTTTGACATGGACTTATTTTTGTTGTTGCTGTTGTAATGGTTTAGATTGCGTTTAAATGCAAAATTGAGATTGATTGTGAAATAAAAATAAAAAAAGTGTGATTAGGGACAATCAGATCAGATTGTATAGGCATGCTGTCCAGTTTGGGAGGCCTCTGGCCTCCCTGGAAGCTCATTTTGACCCTATACACTAACTAGTGTGCATGTCTGTTTGGTTTTATAGACTCCTATTTGAAAGATTTTTAATACTATATTGCTGTCAATTGATGCTATTGTCATGAATGTTGGCAATGGTCTTTCGGTCTTTCCCCATAGCATTTCACAGTGGTATCTCACAGCTCATTAGTGACATGTGGTTGCTTCATAATACAACCATTATTTGATGGTTGAGTTTCTAAATTGTTCTCTCGTAAAGAGATTTGAGTTTTGGTTATACTTCCCCTGTCGTTATGGAATCAATCCTCATAGGCAATCTCTATGCAAATGTAATCAAGCAACGTGCATGCCGTCATAACTAACTTGTGGTCAAATTATAGTTTATCATCAATAGGAAGATGGGGGAACCCTTGGAAAAGAGAGAAAGATTAATAAAGAGAAACACTCTTCTTTCAATCTGGAATAAACAAAAAAAAGTCCAATATGGCTGCAAATCCCCTCGATCTCTTTTCTAACAATTCAAAACTAAAATAAGAAAGTTCTGTACTCAGAATGGAGTATATGTCCAGACCTAATTCCTAAAACATAGTCCATTTTAGGAAGGAAGGAGGGAGGGAGGTCCCTAAAAGAATAAGCAATAGAGAAGCATCTCTTCATTCATATCTAAAGTGGACAAAAACAATTCAATATAGCTGTCCATCTCCCATACCTTTTGTTATCACAAATTCACAACCCAAACTTAAAAACAAGATCTCTCACAACTAATTACCTGTAACTAGTGTTACCTAGACACGTGGCACGGGTGCTAAGTGTCAAGGTACCAATAGATGTTTGGCATGACAATTTCGAAAGATTCCAATACGGCGGCACGACCTTAAGAAAAATAAATTTAATAAATAGAACATATATAACAAAAATATTGAAGGGAAATCTTAGAGAGCCAATTGAAATATTTTATGAAATGATATATAATATATGCCATGAACCTAAATAAAGGTATACTATATTATAAAAATCCTTTTCAACGACCAAACCTTTTTTTCCTAGTTCATTTTATCGTTGTCAAAATGATGAACATTTTGATAGTATTATATAGTATTTTCATACATGTCTAGAAATTTCGTGCTGTTTGAGGAGTGTCCCAAGTGTCGGCACGTGTGCCAAGTGCCACCAATTCGACACGGAAAAAATTCCAAAAAGTTGAAGTGCCAATGCAACACAACCTGTAACAACCTCTAAATACTACTTAATACAATGAAATTAAAGACTTTGACTCCCAAAGTTGATTTGAAATTGAATGCATTCCCGAAGTTCGCAGGTTCAATCTCAACTTAGCTATTAAAAAAATTAAAAAGAAATTGAATGCATTCTAATTTTTGCTAATTTTAAATAGAATGTATTCCTTTTTAAAGATAGTTTGTGAACTAGGTAGTTGTTAATTTCAAAGATTATCTAATCAAATATAGAACCCACAATGCTTCTTAAAAGATTACCATGATATCCTCATGAGACTTACGTGTCGACCAATTGATCGCTATGTTATAGACAAACTTGGCTTTCCTCTTGGGGTGAAGTTAAATCTTGACAAGATATATTTTCTCCCACAATGCTCCTTAGAAGATTACCAACTGTCCTATAAGCAATCTCAGTTTGTTATTTTATGGATGATAAGCATGAGTATTGAAACATTTAGTGCTCAAATGCTTGTACAGTTTCCACAAAAAAATACTCACAAACCTCGTCAGGATCAGTCAAAGTTGTCTTATGGACATGATGTAATCGTACTACATCTCTGGAGAAGATATCCAAAGTATGTGTGGCATCCATTATCTTTTTTACAAGGACAAAAGCATGCAATTTTGGAGAAGTGATAAACCACCCCAAAAATGAAATCTATGTATCGCCATAATCCATATAAAAATCAAGGTGCATTTGTAATTGGAAGAGGAATATATAAACGTACATAATCTAGGTTTCAAAGTGAAATACTCAAAATGTACATTTTGAGTATTTCACTTTGAAACCTAGATTATGTATATATTTGTTCTAGTTTGATATGTGTTGATTAACTATCCATCCTAATGTTTCTACGTTGTCATGGACATTTTCTTCTGGGATCATTACATTATGGATAAAAGGCAAGACGATAAGGATAAATAATCTATGCTATAGTGATTCATTTGTGTTAGTATCATGAATATGGTTTGATATGCCTAATTTATATATTTTGTCTATACCTTCATGACTTGCATTTGTCGAGTTAGTGTTTAATATCTACAATGTGTAGCAGAACTGCAGCAGCTTTACTTCATAAGGAAGGAAAAAAAAGAAAATTTATATGTGGGGTAGCTTTGCTATTTCAAAATTCAACTTCTAACGTTTTTTTGTTTTTTTACTTCCAATTGCACAGGTAATAGTTTTGATTGGAGAGACTGGTTCTGGAAAGAGTACGCAGTTGGTGCAATTTCTTGCTGATTCACGATTAGCCTCTGACGGGTCATCAATAATATGCACTCAGCCCCGCAAGATTGCTGCAACTTCCTTAGCGCAAAGGGTTGCTGAGGAAAGTAGTGGATGCTATGCAGATAACTCTGTGATTTCTTATCCTACGTATTCATCTGCTCAAAGATTCAGTTCAAAGATTATATTTATGACTGACCATTGTCTCCTGCAACACTGCATGAATGATGGGAATTTGGGTAACATTTCACACATCATTGTAGATGAAGCTCATGAAAGAAGCTTGAACACTGATCTTCTATTGGCATTGGTTAAAAAATTACTCCTTCAGAGGCATGATTTAAGGCTTATTATAATGTCTGCAACAGCTGACGCAAGCAAACTTTCGGACTACTTTTTTGGTTGTGGCATGTTTCATGTGTCGGGAAGAAACTTTCCTGTTGACATCAAATATGTTCCTACTGTAGCTGTGGATACTTCTTGTACTACTACTACTTTGAAGCATGGTCCCGGTAAGTGTGCTTCATATGTTTCTGATGTGGTCAAAATGGTGAATGAGATACACAAAACAGAGGAAGATGGTGCAATTCTTGCCTTTTTGACTTCTCAAATGGAAGTAGAATGGGCTTGTGAAAATTTTCCGACTTCACCTGCAGTTGCATTGCCATTGCATGGTAAACTTTCTTGTGAAGAACAAAATCGTGTTTTCCAGAACTACCCAGGAAAGAGAAAAGTTATTTTTGCCACAAATTTAGCAGAAACTTCCTTGACTATTCCTGGTGTTAAGTATGTAGTTGACTCTGGCATGGTCAAAGAGAGTATTTTCAAACCTAGCAGTGGTATGAATGTGCTTAAGGTTTGCAGGATCAGCCAAAGTTCTGCGAAACAACGAGCTGGGCGTGCTGGTCGAATGGAACCAGGCAAATGTTACAGGCTGTACTCAGAATCTGATCTTCAATCAATGCCATGCCACCCAGAACCTGAAATTCGTAAAGTTCACCTGGGCATTGCTGTTCTGAGGATTCTTGCCTTAGGTCTTTCTTTGCCCCCGGAGTTTCCGCTTTTATTTGCTTCATGTTCCTTGTTCTTGCTGTTTTTTTCTTTCGTTCTTTGGCCCTTGTATATTTTCCCAGATTCTCGCTGGTGTGTGTTTGCAATGGAATGAGTATCTTACTGATAAAAAAAAAATTCTTGCTTAGGTATCAAGAACATACAAGACTTTGATTTTGTTGACGCTCCCAGTCCCGAGGCAATCGACATGGCTGTCAGAAATCTAATTCTGTTAGGTGCTGTTATTTCCAAAGAAGATGCTTACGAATTGACGGACTATGGCCGCTGCTTGTTCAAATTGGGTATAGAACCTCGTCTTGGAAAAATTATTCTCGACTGCTTTAATGTTTATTTGGGCAGAGAGGGTCTTGTCCTTGCTGCTGTTATGGCAAATTCCAGTAGCATTTTTTGTAGAGTTGGTAGTGATGAGGAGAAATCAAAATCAGACTGCCAAAAGGTACACTTCTGTCACCGTGATGGAGATCTTTTTACTCTGCTTGCTGTTTACAAAGAATGGGAGGACCAGCCTTACGAGAGTAAGAATAGGTGGTGCTGGGAGAACAGCATCAATGCAAAATCCATGCGAAGATGTAAGGAGACCGTGCTGGAATTGGAACATTGTCTTGAAACTGAACTCAGCATCATTATTCCAAGTTACTGGTTATGGAAGCCAAATGTACCTATGCCGCACGATAAATTGTTGAAGAAGGTTATATTTTCTTCCCTTCGTGAAAATGTAGCAATGTATTCTGGATATGACCGATTTGGTTACGAAGTGGCTTTAACTGGAGAACATGTACGACTCCATCCTTCGTGTTCGTTGCTAATATATGACCAGAAGCCAAGCTGGGTAGTTTTTAATGAAATCCTATCAATATCCAATCAATATTTGGTTTGTGTGACTTCGTTTGACTATGAGTGCTTGCTTTCCCCTGAGCTTCCTCCTCTGTTTGATGTCTCGCGGTTGGAGAGCAGAAAGATGCACATGAATGTGATTACTGGATTTGGTAGTATTATTTTGAGAAGGTTCTGTGGGAAACTAAATCATAGTCTGCATCGTCATATTTCACATATTCAAACAGTTTGCATGGACAGCCATATTGGTATTGATGTTGATTTTGACGAGGGAGAGATTCAATTATTTTCGTCTGCGGAGAATATGAAAAAGGTTTCTAGCCTTGTCAATGAAGTGCTGGGGTATGAAACAAAATGGCTAAGAGACGGATGCACTGAGAAATGTTTATTTCACGGCACCCGTGGGTTGTCACCACCTGTGGCACTTTTTGGAGCTGGTGCAGAAATTAAGCATCTGGAACTGGAAAAAAGATGTTTAACTGTGGAAATATCCCACAAAAATGCACACTCGCTTGATGACAAGGAACTTCTTGTACTGTTTGACAAATGTGCTGCTGGTATAGCTAATTTTTACAAGTGTGGAGGTATTGGACAAGAAGGTGAACACACAGAGAAGTGGGGCAAGATAACATTTCTTAGTCCTGTTGCTGCTGAAAAAGCTGTATCAGAGCTGAATGGAATAGAATTGCATGGTTCCTTATTGAAGGTATGCCCTTTACAAATGGCTTTTGGAGGAGTTGATCATAAAATGCTCCCATTTTCTGCTGTAAAAGCTAGGGTCTCTTGGCCACGTAGGCATAGCAAGGGTATTGCTATTATTAGATGTGATAGGGAGGATATTAATGTTGTTGTTGAGGAATGTTCTTCCTTGATAATTGGAGATAGGTTTTGTTTTTGTGAATATGATGCGAAAAGCACAGATTGTGTGATCATCCGTGGACTTCACAAAGAAACTTCAGAACTAGAAGTATTAAGTGCTTTGAGAAATGCGACAAAAGGGAGAATTTTAGATGTTTTCCTGGTGCGAGGAGATGCTGTCAATGACCCTCCGGGTTTTGCTTCTGCAGATGCTCTTCTTAGAGAAATTGCTCCTTTCATGCCTAACAAGAATAATTGCAGGGTACAAGTGTTTTCTGTTGAAAACCCAAGGGATCATTGGGTAAAAGCTTTGGTCACTTTTGATGGAAATCTTCATTTGGAGGCGGCAAAAGCTTTGGATCATATCCAAGGGACGGTACTCGCTGGTTGTCTTCCTTGGCAAAAGATACAGTGCCAGCACATGTTTCACAGCTCATTATCTTGCCCTGCACCTGTTTATGCCGTTATTAAGAATCAATTGGATTCTTTATTTGTAAGATTCAAGCATCGGAAAGGTACACCTTGTTATTTAGTTTTTGTTTGGTTTTTATCTATAAATTACTTTATTATTTCCAAGTCTCCCTCTTCATGGTTCAAAATTTTGGATGAAACCGGTAAGTATCGTCGATACGTACCGGTTTCAGAGGTCTCCGGTACGATACTTTGAATGTATCGTACCGGTGCATTTCATATATATTGGTAATTTATGAACAATACATACCAATGTATCGTCTGGAACCGGTACGTATCCAATGATACATACTGATTTTGGAGCTGGACGATACATACCGGAAAACCAGTATTTTAAACCATGTCCCTCTCTGTTGGGGATGAGTGACATTGTGTACCTCTTGCTTTATTGGATTTCGCAGCATAATAGTACAATTTCTACATTTAAAGGCTATTTGTTTATCGTAAAGTTCCTGATATAAAATGATGTTTTATCATTACTTGGGATATGCATATTGTCACGGAGTTACTCTTTGCGATGTAATCTCTCGCGCGACAACTAGCTTTTCTCGAACTAGATCAGCCTACTAGTGTTTCCAACCTGCACGGTAGCGCATTAGGTTAGAAACTATGCGGATTCCCGGATGCAATTCATATAGCTATATGCAGCGACATTCCTAGGGGCAGCCCCACTTAGAGTTTAGGTCCGCACCGTGTAAGGTGGTTGTGGACTACCAACACGATGGCTCTAGCGCACGACGCGACAGGAGCGACCCAACACCTATGCAAGGCCCGGATGCACGAACTCAAGCCCACAAGGCTATCGTACGCGTTCCGTAGGGGATCACTTAGGCCAGCGACACGTCATGTGGCTGTTAGATCATTTCCCCATATATATGGTTTAAACATCAATAGTGCTAAAATGGCAGGAGGACCTCAAACCCCTTGGTTTGACATACCGTAACGCTTTGCACTGTTAACCCAGCTTGATCATGTCGCGTCCGCATCGTGTGCCCTGTTGGCACTGCATCACGACCCAAATTGCTACCATGTCGCGTGCTCTCTTGGCCCACGACCTAAGCTCTTGGAGTACCAATGGCGTAGCCCTCATGGCTTGGTGATGCACCGACGATGCCCGAACTTCAATCCACCAATGCCTGACGCACTAGTGGCACAAGTGGCCCTGCAGCTGACTTGGATGGCCACGCCGTCACAGTATGCTCAGGCATATTTTCACTCTCTGTGTGTGGCCTCTTGTGTATGCGTGTGTTCACACGAAACATTGATTGGTTAATTCGAGTGGGAGGGAAATGGAAGCAGCTATGTGTACCTGTGCGCACGAACCAGTTATTTGTTTGATTCAAGGAGGAGGGATGTGGACACATCTGTCTAAAAGAAAACATCTAAATTAATGGTTCTGGTAAAATAACATATAAATTAATATTCGGTGATGGTGCTTATGTAAGTATAGGATTTTTGAATCTAGAAATGAGCAAAAAAGATAGTACAGATAGTGCAAAATTGAAACTATTTTGCAGTTGTTACTTGTAATAAGAGGAGGTTAGGAAGCAAGAGTTGGAGCAAGATTTAAAACAGGAGCGGATCTTGGGTGAATGGTCCCCACTAATAAGAGTTAGAGTGTTCTGGGATAGGTTATATTAGATGGATTTTCATTGGTCCAGGACTCCACACAACATGCCCATGGTTAATTTAGACCATCAACTTGGTAGTGCACAATGTGGTTTGGCCATAGACTGGAAATCACATTGGTCAAATGATCCTGATGGTTCAATCAATGTTTGATTTAATGTTAGCGGCGGATCTTGTCCGTAAATTTGTTGTTTCCTTATGTGGGATTTATCTCTTTGGATTAAAATTATTTTTTCCCCAAATTTCATTAGTAAAACAACTTACCCAAATGACTTCCCTACCCTTCTTTGTGCTAAAAGCTTTCATAGCATCTCTATATCTTACATATTTCTGAAGAAAAGACGAAATCTTTGTATCTCTTTGTCACCCAATTGGTGGAACTTGTTTTCTTTCATAGCGTCTTTTTATCTCTTACCCATCGTGGTGAACCATGGGTTGCTATGATTCATGTAGTGGGTTTATTTTTATTTTCGTATAATGTTGTTGGTTACTTAGGTGCATCTTAGTAATTTCACCTGACTTTTGTTTGGGTATCTACAAAGGGTGGGTATTATGGAAAACATGAACATTGTTATTTTGTGACCTTGAGAAGGAACTCTTGACTAGAGAGCTTGGTTGTGTACCCATCTACCATAGTGCTCTCCATCTAATCGTTATCTTCCTTTTTTTCTCCATATTCTATTCTGACATTTATGCATTGATCATTTGGTATCAAAGCTATTGTTGAGCCCATAATTTTGGTGGGTCCTCGTGGCGGCAAAAGCTAGGTGGGTCGAGATATTCTTGAACAAAATGCACAAAGTAGTGGAGGCATGGGAAAGAGATCGTAGCAAATCATGGAATATCGACCTCCGCAGACATTTAAAGGAAGAGGAGGAAAGGGAACTTATAGAACTCTTATGGGAGCTTAGCAATGTGAGTGCAGATACAAATGGAATTTCTCTATGAAATCCCTGTACGAGCATTTGAAGAGAAGACCCCTAATTGATCTCTCGTGGATGTCATTACGGAATCGTAGGCTCCGTTAAAGGTTAAATTCTTCACATGGGAATGAATCTTAACATGCGTTCAGATGTGTAATGGGGGTAGTGGTTTTCAAGATGTGTGTCTTTTATGGAGAAGAGGACAAAACCATTGAACGCCTATTCCTATTCTGTCTGTTTGCAAGAAAAGTTTGGGCCTCATTCCTGGCTGGCTTTGGGCTGTTCACATGTCTTGTGTTGGGGGATCTAGCATCAATATCTTTGCGGAATGGTTAGAGTTCCCATTTGTTGAAAACATGGCCATTATGTGGAGGTTGCTCCCATTAGCAATCTTCTGGGAAATATGGGAAGAACAAAATCAGAGGATTTTTTATAGGAAGTTTGGTACTTGCTGTTCACTGATAAACTTGGTGCTTGATGACCTCTCATGGTTGTGTCTAGCTTCACCCAAATGGTCTGCCTCTTTGGTGGAAGAGATTCGAGGAGAGAGCAGCTTAAACCTCCAGAGGTTTTTTAGATTGTGTTGGGGTGGTGGTGCATGTTCCCTTGGCTCTCCCTTTTTAGGTGGGGGGCTATTGTTCGGCCTGATGGGGTCATGGTCTTGGCCCCCACCCTTAGTTGCATGAAGCGGGAGCGGCGAAGCGGCAATTTTTAAAAACATAGGAAGCGGGAGCGCCTATATATATAAAATTTTCTTTCAAAAAATTCAAAATGTTCAATTAAGCTCTTAAGTTGTATCTTTATACTTAAGTAGATGAGAGTCCCATAAGCATAAGAAAACATCCAAAATTCAAACTTTAATATTTTATTAGATGACAAAATTTAGAACATTTTGAAATAGGTAGGGATGCGTATTATGCAAATGTAGGTTTTGATAAGGTGCAATGTTAGATAGACACGTGAATATTTTTAACGATTGATATTAAAGTGTATCGATCGATTGGCTTTGCTTCTTTGATGGCTGCAATTTTTTGGTTGTGACATGTACTAATGATGTAATGCCAAGCGGGTTGTTTGGATTAATCAAATGTACATTCCACTTGGCATAGCACACGGAGTACACACAATCTAGACTTAACAACATATATGTACGCAAGCTTAACCATGAGAGTGACTTAAATGTTGCTAGCCATCAACGTCTCGTCAAATGAAAGGGTGCTTTTTAGATACTTTATGAGAGTAGTTAAAAAATGGGGGAGAGAGAGAGGCTGGTATAGCAACTGAACTAGGGCAACCGAATTTTCCGACTGTAAGAGCCATTGACTGCACAAAATGAGATGATGGAGATTCTTTCATCATCCAATTCTTGTACGCTAAATCTAAGATCTTGGCCCACCTATCCGACGGTCCGATGTTGATTCCACATGGAGAAAATCACCAAAATGGCCTGATAACCTTTCTTATGGTACTCCCGTGATACTATTATATATCAGCAATATCTATTGGTTCACCCGAGAACCGATGTTGATACCAATCTGACACTGACATGGTATCAATACCCGAACGATACCGATACTTATCGGTGATATGTATTGGTTTCGCCGATAACTGATATTGATACCACCCCGATATAGGTTTTGAGGTGGTATCCGTGGTATCGGTCTGAAGTATTGGTACTGGCCGATACGTGACCGTATTGGTCGATACGTTTTGGTATCGGTCTATACGTCTCGGGTACCAGTTGCTACGCCATTTTAAAAATAATTTTCTAGATTTTTTTTCAAAAATAAATCCTGTATCGGTTGATACGTATCCGTATCGGTTGATACATATCGGGTACCAGTTGCTGCGCCATTTTAAAAATAATTTTCTAGATTTTTTTTCAAAAATAAATCCTGTATCGGTTGATACATATCCGTATCGGTTGATACATATCAGTATTGGGGCCAATTTAGACACCTTCATACTGGCATTGGGCTTGTATTGGTATTAGTATGGGTATTAGGCGATATGTATTGACGTATCGGCCGATATGTATAGATGTCTCGGTCGATACATATCAGTACCAACTGATACTGTAGTTCATGTGACAGAAGCTTTAAAGCTCAGGTCACATGAGTCATCTCTTTTGCAACTAATTTCTCTCTTTTACACTTTCTCTCTCTCTCTCTCTCTCTCTCTCTCTCTTTCTCCTTAATCTCTCTTTCATCTTAGATTTACTTAGTCTAGGACGGATTTTAGCTTTGTAAAGGTCAATTTTAAGGTTTCATGGCACTCCGAACGCATTGGTGCTGATGAAATCACGAAAAACTCCTTGATTTGCGGAATTGGAGTGGATCCTTCAAATTTTGGAGGGTTGAAGGTAAATAATTAAAATTTGATCATTTTATTTTTCTTTAATATAATTCAACAATAAACTGCATCATTTACTAATCATGCATCTTCTTGATTGAAGTGCTTTTTAATAAATATTATTTTTATATGTTTTTCATTTTTTAAGCTAGTTAGTGATTAAATTGGTGGTGCACCACGAGCATCATCAATCTTACATATGATCTATATTATCGGGTCATATCCTTATTGTCACAGACATGGCCCAATTAACATGGGGATTGTGCATATACTTTAAACAAAGGGCATAATGTAACGATTATGCATCTTATTGATTGAAAATATGTGATGTGTTGAATTTTGAAGTTAAAGGGTATTATTTACATATTTTTATGCATTTATCATAAATTAAACATAGATTATGCATCTTGCTCAAAGAAAATGCATAATCTAATGAATT
This sequence comes from Chloranthus sessilifolius, assembly GCA_021018995.1. Taxonomy (NCBI): domain Eukaryota; kingdom Viridiplantae; phylum Streptophyta; class Magnoliopsida; order Chloranthales; family Chloranthaceae; genus Chloranthus; species Chloranthus sessilifolius. Next base: position 106,464,147 of record CM037594.1, on the reverse strand, counting down.
TGCATTTAACTGGTTGGAAATACGTGTGTATGTCGTATCTTATGATTTAAAGTTTATTATTTACGTAATTTTTCGTATGTATCATAGATTAGAGATGTATTTCATAAAATGCATAATTTAATGATTATGCGTATTTTAAACTGAAAATACATGTGTATAGGTATTGTATTCATTTGAAGTATATTATTTACATATTTTAAATTTATTTATCATATTTTGAACATTTTAATTAAATTCTGAGTGCACATATATGAATTAAAATGCCGTATTATATAAATTTAAAGTATGTTATTTGCATATTTTAATGAATTTATCATACATTGCACATTTTAATGAAAATCTGAATGCACATATATGAACGAAAATGCATGATAAATCATGCATCTTAATTTACAATACATCGATATACGGCTTATTTTAAATTTTTTTAAAATTAAATAGGGATTATTTACATATTTTCACATGTTTATCATATATTAAGGACACTAGTTATGATAAATTGATATGTATGCATTTACATGGAAGGGAATGCATGTTCTATTTATCATGCATCGTTTTGATCTCCGTATGCTAATTAAAACTGAGCACATCTTTGTATTTGCCATGTATTATCTATTAAGTAGTAACTAGTATTAAGTATTAACTAATTATTTATTGATGCTTCTTTATATAGTTCCGTAACATTTTAACCAATAATCTACTAATTCTACTTGTTTGATATATAATTGTAGTTTAAAAAAGTGCCCAATTACTAGTACCCGTGTGATTCTTATTCTATGCAACCAAAAAAAAGAAGCATTGAAAAGGAAAAAATATGAATATTTGAATGGAATTAGGGTGTTGCGATTGATGGGAATAAGAGACATTGACTGTAATTTTTGTTGTAGAGGAATCCGTTGTGGAATTTAGGGTCGTCAAGGGGTCCGGCCTGGCCAAAATTTTGGCTGCCCAATAGGAAATTGGCATTGCCTGACCCGACCCGACCCTACGGGTCAAAGGTCTATGACTGACCGGACTGACTTTTTAGTTGACTCTACCCAACATGACCTGAAGGTTCGGTCAGATGCCTCATTCCCGACACACCAGACGGGTCGAGTTTATGTGCCTGACCCGATAGAAAATTCGGGTCGGGTGGATGGGCATCCTTAAAGAGGTTCAATTATCAATGAGACACCATTTAAAGCTGCCAGTTAATAAAGGGAAAGAGCCATGTTTTGTATCCTCAGTCATAAAGGATGCCCACATTTAAGATTAGAAAAGGTGAATGAAATGACATTGGTTGGGTATTAGATGAATATGATGATGACGATGAAGATATTCAATTAGCTAGGTGACTTAGTCGGGAAGAGCAATATAGAGAAACTGAGAGACATGGATGGTCTATAACATGGCCACGTAGCTGCATACATGAGTTTTGTGGGGTGCGAGTGATTTTCCTCGAAATTTCCAATGATAGACCAGCATTTGGTAACATCCAACAATGAAAGATGGTGAATATAGGCAGAGTGACGGGCTACCGGTCCCACGGATCCATTTGTGTAGAGGCACCCAAGTGCAAAGTAGTAAAAAATTGGGTTAAAAATGCAACAAAGAAGTGAAGAGGTCCATTACTAGCTTCTTTCACTTCAATCATTTCCCTCTAAATGTTGTGAAATAGGCATACTATCAGCACATGGTAGACAACATCGCGCAAGTAGGTCCGGGATTCAAGGGACCAGTGCTTACAAAAATTTTCAGCCGTATTTTGATAAAGAAGTAGCTGAAAGTAATGAATATATTATTACATTTAAGAAGGTTTGAGATAACAGAAGATTCACTATAATGTGTGATGGATGAAATGGACCAACTAGGATATACATAATCAATTTCCTAGTATACTGCCCCCTGGGCACTATTTTTCATGATATGCATAGTGTTGAATATATTGTTGGAGTCATGGATGCGATTGTTAGAGAGATTGGAGACTCGAGAGTGATGCAAATAATTTTGGACAACGGTGCTAATTTTAAGAAAGCTGAAATACTTTTTATGAAGAAAAAAGCACCTTTTCTGGACTGTGCTGCACACTGGATTGATCCAATCTTAAAAGATATTGGAAAGATGAAGGTAGTTTTGAAAATAGTCAGGCACAGGGATCAAAATTTCGGCCGAAATGACCGAAATTTCGGTCCTCACTGAAACGATAATTTGGACCGAAATTTCGGTCATATTTTGTATGGGAGTCAAATTATCGGCCGAAATTTCGGCCAAATTATCGGTTTTCGGCCGAAATTTCGCTTTTGGTCATGCCCGAAACCGAAATTTTGCCCGATATTTTGATCCTTGGTCAGGCAAGCTAGGCATGTGACTACCTTCATCCTTATAGTTGACGATCTCAGAAAGAGTGGTATGATGATCCCGGATAAGTGTGTGCTTTGCAACAGCGCTCAGCTTCGGTGTGACTTTTCATCCGTTGCTTTATCAGAATTGTGAACTGTTTTCCCTCATTGCAGAGAGGTTTTATCTGAACCGGATCGTTATCATCTCAGTCGATAATGTAAATTATGTTGGAGCCTCCTTGGCTAGGGCTGTCAATGGGTCAGGTTGATCGATTCCGGACCCGCCCGACCTGGGTTTTTTATCGAGTCGGCACATAAAATTGACCCATCGGGTCTGGTTGAGCATGAGGCATTGGACCCGATTATCGGGTCAGAAAAAATAGGGTGTCGGGCATATGCCCTTTTCCTGTCCGGTGGCCAAAAATTTGGGTCGGATGCTCAAGCCCGAAAAATGGGAAGACCTGTTATTGGGTCTTGTGGAATGGAAGGAACTGTTGTATCTTGGAGAGCAAACAGGTTAACGCTGAGGCTATCATGTGTAATGTTCTATAGCCGATACTCGAATGGGCCTCTCTGTATAAGGTGTTCAGGGGTTGTGCTGTTGAGGAAATTGCAGATAAGCTGCTTGAGTTTCTGTGTTGATTTATGTCTTGTTCTATAGCTGTGTTGGTGTTTTCTTTGCTGTTGGGTGGTTGGGCTGTGGTTTTGGCTAGTTATTTTGGCCTCAGGTTTTATTCTTTTTGCTGCTGCTAAGCTCATCGCTTCATAGCCGCTCAGTGTAATTCTTTTCGTAAATGAAGTTGCATCTTTTAGGGGCCATTGTTTGGTGCAGTGTTATGAGGCTTGGGCTGTGAAGCTGAAGACAGGTTCTAGTTTGGAGATCAGCCACTGTGTAAAAAGCTGGAGGTTAGGTCTGGCTTCCTGCCCACCCCTCCCAGCAGCCCGTACATAAGGGGCCAACACTTCTAATGGCCTTTTTTTATTGATTGAAAAAAAAAGCATATACAATAAAAGTCTTGTGTGAGTGTGTGTGCTCAAACAAAAAACAGGCTGAAGTGATTTAAGCCTAACAAAAATTAAGTAAATTATGGTCTCGCCCAAAATCAATCCATTGGCATCCCCCACATGTCATGCATTAGTAAATTTGTGTTCTCCGTCTAAATGATATGTATATTTAGTTGGAGATCAAGTGTTGAATTCACATTTGTTGATAACGACTTATAATTCATCCTTCTTACTTGGGTATTCACTCACCTTAATGGTACCATATGTCCATAATATGATTGAATTTACGGATCCACATTATCTACTGCTTATACTTGATTGATACTAATTACTTCGTTTACGCTATAACAAAGGAAACTATAAATTGCTTATTTATTTGTTATTATTATTATTATTGCCTTATCAAGGCTTCTGAAGTTGTACCTTTGCTCCATTGAAGAGGAAGCCGACTGAATTGGGTGCACTTCCCAATTTTGTTACTTTCTTCATTAGTTCAGAGGCTAGATAAGCTTATTTATTACAATTTTTTGACGATAATAGCGAACTAGTTATTTCAATGCTTTGATGCTTGGTGAAAATGCTTCCTGATTTCTTGCATGCAACTCGTTGATAAAGAACAGGTTGTAAATATATCTTGATGAATAAAGATGATCTTTTTTAAAGTAAATTATCAAGGAGATGTGGCAATGTCTGATCTCCCTCCTACACACAGGTGTACACTATAATATCGAGAGAACCGAAAACAGATGCTACCGAGTAAAAATATCTGCAAATGCGACCAAAATTGTGGCGGACTTGAGGAAGCCACTTGAGCAGTTAATGAATGGGAAGTCTGTAATTCATCCGAGCCTCACTTCAAGTGTACTGCACCTTCTTTTTTCCCGAGACGGTGTTGAACTTGTGAAATCACTGGGTCGAGAAACAAGTACTTATATCTTCTATGATAAGCAAAGATTCAATATCAAAATCTTCGGCCCTCCGAAGCAAGTTGGTATAGCCGAGAAAAGACTTGTGCAATCGCTGTTGTCTCTGCAGGAGAAGATGCAAACTGAGATCCGCCTCCGATCTCAAGGTCACGACTTGATGAAAGAACTGATTCAAATGTTTGGACCGGACCTACATGGGCTCAAGGAAAAGGTTCCCGGGGCAGAGCTCGTTCTAAACGCTCGCAGACATATCCTTTCTATCCGAGGAAACAAGGACATTAAGCGAACAGTAGAAGAGATAGTATCTGATGTGGCACGATCTCTCGATGGTAAACCGCCTGACCCCCCTGATGGAGGACCCACATGCCCAATTTGCTTGTGCGAGGTGGAGGAATGCTTCCAGCTTGCATTGTGCGGGCATGGGTTCTGCCGTTCGTGTTTGGTGGGCCAGTTCGAGTCAGCAATGAAAAGCCGGGAAGGATTCCCTCTCTGTTGTGCTCATGAGGGATGCAAAGAGCAGATTTTGCTTGTTGATATGAGGTACTTGTTGTCGGCAGAGAAGGTAGAAGAGCTTTTTAGGGCTTCTTTAGGGGCGTTTGTGGCTTCGAGTGGTGGAATGTACAGGTTCTGCCCCACACCCGATTGCCCCTCTGTTTATCGAGTGGCGGGCTCCGAGGCGGAGGGTGCTCCATTTTCATGCGGAGCTTGCTTTGTGGAGACTTGTATGCGATGCCATTTAGAGTACCATCCTTCTGTATCTTGTGAAAGGTACAAGGAGTTCAAGGATGATCCAGATTCATCACTGCAAGAGTGGAGGAAGGACAAGGAGCATGTGAAGAACTGCCCTACATGTGGGTACACCATAGAGAAGGGAGAGGGTTGTAATCACATAGAGTGCAAGTGTGGGAAGCACATTTGCTGGGTTTGTTTGGAGTGTTTTGGCATCAGTGAGGACTGCTATAGACACTTGAGGTCTGTGCACCAGGCAATTGTCTGAAGACTATGATCTTAATATAGAGTATATGTTATATATATATATATATATAGAAATATATGTGGTTTCTTGGTTATGAGTTTATATACTGAAACAATTTGAGGGACGATGCCCTAATGAACTTTATTACTGTCAGTGCTGTCAATGGGCCGGATCGGCCTGTGACCCAGCCTACCTCCTGGTTTCTGAACTGGGTTGGGCACATACACTTGATTCGTTGGATCAGGTGTCGAAAGTTGAAACATTCAACTTGAAAGTCGGGGCGATTTGGGCTCAACTCAATCCGACCCAATAATATTTATATTCTTTTCATCCCTGTCCCAACATGACCCGACCTGGTTTTTGAATCGGGCTCATTCTGGCCTCTTGACTGCCTTAATTTCGATACCTATGATCCATAACCGTTTAACTGGCACACGTGATCATCGCTAAGGAAAAAACATGTCATGAGGTGCATTGTGCTTTCGTTCACAAAACATAACAAACTGAATTTCCATATTTACATAAATTGGAAATATCTGCTTTTCTTAAGCGTCGTTTGTCAAAATGGTTCCATAGATGATCGGTGAATAAGAGGATATTTTTGCCGGACCATTTTGAATGGCGGCACGACTTTGGGGGCATTCTGCTTACTTTATATCAAATCCAGCGGAATTTTGCAATTTCCCTGTTTATTATGGTTTGTATCGATCGAGATTTTATGATTTTGCTTCACTAGATTCAAGTGGTCATATTTCTCTAGGCAACAAGATGTTCTTTCAGAAGTGTAAAAATTCTTTTCAGTAACAAATTTTCTGAAAAGGAATAAAATTATAACAAATATCTACAACCCAATGCAAATCCCACACTAGCAATGCCCAAACAGAGAGCCAATGCAATGAGCCAGTTTGATGAACCCGCATCGTCAGCTTCTCCTTCCATCTGCAACCATTTCTCTTCGTGCAAGCGTGAATGTTTGACCTTCGAACGCAACCGGTTAATCTCAATCTCAAGTAGTTTCACCCATTGCCGATGAGCAAATGATCTCAAGGACTCCTCAAAGAACATGGCCGACACCCGATCCTTCTCGATTGAGATAAGCGATGCTTTCTTCTCGGCTTCCCTCGCTCTTGTCTGAGAGAGTCTCAAAGCTTTCAATAGATCCAAATCTTCGTATCGATCAATTTCATCATCTTTCGTTTGACTTATCAATCTTACAGTGAAGGAAAGTTTATAAAGAAAGTTAATTATGCCGAACCAAATTCTGAAGCTAAAACATAGCTCTAAACCTCGGCAAGTCATTGAGTGACTCAGCCAAGTTACTCAACTCGCTAGGACTTCGGGTTGAGTCCAAGTCGAGTAGAGATTTTGCAAGAATGATGCAATTAGGGATCATAAACTACCCTTATATACAACATGTTTTCGTTGGGTAGGGTTTTAGAAACTCATCTTTTCAAAAAGTATTAGGCTGCCCACTTTTGCCTAACATATCTTATCATCTTTTTCTTTGTAAAATATTTTTTATTTTTGTAAAACATATATATTTTAAAAATATTTACTCAATTGTATCCGAGTCTTCAAGTTGACTTGATCCAGCTGACTTTCGAAGTATGAGTTTTTGGGTTTTCAAATTCAAACGATAGAGTAAAAGCTTAATCCAATAAGAATCCTAATCCAAGAAATAAAACTAAGGTTTAGGAAACTTACATGGGTGCTGAATTTTGCTTTGAGAGATCAGTTGTTATGATACTTTCTTTTTTCCCTGAAAAGAGCTTGAGAGGTGGTGGGAGATCACAATTCTGTATCAGATCAACACATGAACTTTGAGATACCATAAAACCCATCATCATCATCTCTTTCTCCTCTTCTGCAACAAAGTAATCACACCTGACGCCATGATTCTGATAGAAATTTGAGTAAAAATGCTTGTTGGGTAGCTTTGAATTCGCCTTTTCGTTAACATTTGATCTCCATTTGTTGATGGGAGGGGTCCTAGTTGGTGGATTCATATCTCAATTTCTATCTGATCAAAGTGTAATATGGTAATATATAATATTAGTTTGATCAGAAAATGGAAAAGAACTGGAGACAAACAAGTTTCTGATTGTTTTATCAGCAAATCAGATGGTCGAAATAGAGGAAGGGGATGAATGGGGTTGTTAATGGCTAAGCGTTTTTAAGAATTCATCAAGAAAGGAAAAAGTAAAAAGACGAAGAGTTTTAAGAAACTGTCTAACGTTTTTATTGCTCTTTTAAGCCTTCAAGGCATCGGTTTCTCGCTTCCCGGACACTCAAAATACATCATTAGATTCTCATGCAAGAAACCTCGCCTCTCTCTCTCTCTCTCTCTCTCTCTCTCTTAATCGACTGGTTGAGCCAGAACTAGGCGAGCTGGATTTGGGCTCACAAGAAAGCCTGGCCCCGAATGCACCCGAGCCGAGCCCGGCCCTATTTTTTATCTGGGACGAAAACTAATCTCTATCATCCGATTCAAAGTAATCAACGATTTTAACCGTGGAAACTCATGCCGCAGAGATCAAATCTTCAACTGCAAATACCGGTACCCTAAATTAAATATTTATAGCTCGATGTTATGTCTTTAGCTTTAGACAAATAATGCTTAGGTTTAGTCCGGTTAGCAGAATGAAGACTCAGCCGAACTCCACATTGGTTCGCTGCCCAAATTGCTGAGTCCAATTGGCCGAGCCTTTATTTTTATTTTTTTAAAAAAAAGCTCCAAAGAGATATGTTCATTTTGGTCATTGGAAAATGTTATATATATGTAGTTGTTCAAAGAAAAATTCTATTGATCAGATGGTTAAGATTGTTTGATTTTTTCTCATATATTTTTAGATGCGTCACCAAATAGATGATCCATCACAATGAAGTCCATTTGATGAGTGTGCTTCATTGCTTTATTAGATTCCTTGACATGGGTCTTTTGGATGGTCAACAAAAATAGATGTAAATATCTAGGATTTGGTGATCATGAATGTCAAATTTGTGCAATTTTTGGGTTCTATTCCATCTAAAATGTGGTTGATTGATCGTAGATATCATACCATTAGTATGTAGACATGGGTGATGTTTTTTTTTTTTCTTTTGATAAATAGACATGGGTGATGTTAAGAACCTACGCATTTCTTCTAGGGGAGCTATTATTTGCACACACAAAGTTGGCCCAAACACACAATTTAAAAGGAAGACTGCTATTTTGGGGACCTATGCCATGTGAAAACACCATCCAAACCTCTAATTTGAGCGTTTTAATCTAGAGATCTTTAGTGCAAAAGATTGGTATGAAACACAATCACTATCTGAAGTGAGAGTCAACTATTTGATTTGATTGTTCACTATATTGAATCATATGATAGAGATTGTATTTCGTGCCAATCTTTCAAACTCTAAATATTTAGATTATGACCTTCAAATCATATCAGATGGCTTGAATGGTGTTTTCACATTGCACAAATCCTCGTAATAACCGTTTTTCTTTTAAATGTGTGCTAGGGCTAACTTTTGTTTGTGCGTGCAAGTAATGACTCCTTTATTCTAGCAAGAGTGTCATTTAGCCAAAAGATATTGGCAGAATCCATGTCAACTATTCTTAGCTGGTGAGCTATGAATTTATAAAATGTCATCATAGAATGGACCAAAATATAAAAAATTATAAGCAAGAATTTTATATTTTCAAGACAATTTTTGTTTGTTACATTTGAAAGGGCCATATTGAAGGTGACTGAGGGTTGGGCCTGTAGAACGTTGCAACATTATAACTTTGTGGTCACAAGTTCCATCCTAACTTAACCATAGTAAAAAAGAGAGCTGAGTCAAGCACACCACCTTTTGCTTTCCACACACTCAATCGGCTTCATTTATCAAATTCAAATTCAGAATCAAGGGGGTTCATTTTTGAAATTAAAATTCTAAATCAAGGGTGCTCATACTCAAATTCGGAATCAATGGGGTTCATTTATTAAATTCAAATTCACAATCAATGGGATTCATTTATGAAATTAATTAAGAATAAGGGAACTCATATTCAAATTCAGGATCGATTGGGTTCATTTATCAAATTCAAATTCAAATTCAAATCATTCCATTGTGCTACACAAGCCCACCCCATTTTTGTGTTGGAAAGTTGAAAAGGTTTGAATAAAAAAATACATTGATCCGGTTCGAGACACGAGGAATATCGTTGTCTTTAAACAAATATTTGCCCCTATCACTATTATCAAGTAGTCACCAATAGGTTATCGGCAAATTGGTTCCAGGATATAACGAATAAGCTGTGAATTCTTGTGATAGATTTGACGAATTTGATCACGCTATCAGAACATTAAATATTGCGAGACTTTGAAACGATCTTCAAAAATAGGAAGATAAGATAGAAAATGCAGTGTAGAAAAACTATGGTCTCGGGCCCCTTTTAAAGAAATCAACAAGTGTGAACATACCGTTTCGTGAAAAGACATAACGGTCACAAAAGGTTTAAAAAATAACCGAAAGTACACAACGGTCACAAACGAACAATTAAAAAGTGAAATGGTAATAAATCAAACAGTTAAAATACGGTTACACTTTTGTCCTAAGTTAATTAGTAAATGCACCACATTGCCATGTACACGTGCTCGTGCCCGTCCCGACGCGACCTAACTCGGTCCGGCTCAGCTCTGCACGGTTGCGTGTGTGACTGATGGGGAGCATGGCGGAGGAAACTATAAAATTTGGTGCTCCCTGGGTGAAGGCTACCAGCCTTGTACCAAGGCATTAAAATATAAGCCAAACCCAATTTTCGGGTTACACAATGTGGGACAAACCTCAAAGTAAAAGAAATATAAGAACTTTTTTTTTAATACTTTAAAATATCCAACAATCCTCCAATATTTCAAATATTTAAAGCAGAGCAAAGTCAGAAATATGTGCATAAATGAAAATAACTTACATACTTAAATTTTCACTTTAGTGAAAATAATTCAAGGTTTGTGAAGGTTTTTAGTGAAGCTAAGTCTTGAACTACCAATCTTATACGACAAATCGAAACTATTCCACACACACATTTAACATATTTGGTGTTACAAAAAATAAGTTAGCACATTTAGGCCCTATACTAGTACTTTGATTTTCGTAAGTGTTTATGAGATAAAATCATGTTTTATTGAAAGCGGCTCCACCCTTACACTGATATAGGTAGGCTTATAAGATATGTCCCTGTAACTTTAACATTTCAACACATAGTATTATAGGACTATTAAGAGCAACGCTCAACCTCCCCTTATCCATTACAGGTGAAACCCTACCCTTCCCGGGATATATATGAGATTTATTTCTTACACTTATATAGATAAACCTATAAGAAATGTCTCAGTAACTTTAACATCTCATCACATAGTATTATAGGACTATTAAGAGCAACGCTCAACCTCCCCTTATCCATTATAGGTGAAATACTATCCTTCCTGTAATGCATATGAGATTTATTTCTTATCAATGTAGAGCCCTTTAGCCGCCACATATTTACGACTTATTTTTTCCTTTGAACTTAAACATTGTATAAATAAATATTAGGTAGGGTTCTCTTCATAAGTGGCTGTTTAGGTTTAATGGCTTTAAACCCATTCCGATTGATGTCTTGTAAATTCTATATCTTCCAAGGCTTTTAGTAAATAGATCAGTCAAGTTTTTAGCAAACTTGACCCTAATTAATGTGATTATTCCATTTCTAAGTAATTGGTCTTAGACCAATGTGTCTATTTTTTCTATTATACGCTTGACTATAAGCCTTTGATAATGTTGCTTCACTATCGTAATATATAGAGATTGGTGGCAATGGTTTAATCATAAGTGAAATTTCTATTAATTCCTTAACCATTCTACCTCTTTCTTACTTGCCACTAAGGCAATGAATTTTGATTCCATAGTGAAATATATAATGTAAGTTTGCTTCTTTGATCTCCATGAGATCGCAACTCCTCAAAAATTGAATATCCATCCACTTGTGGTTTTTCTTTTTTCGAACTAAATATCCAACGTATATCGCTATATCCTTCTACCACATGAGGATATTCAGTAAAATGCAAACCATAATCAATAGTATCATTTAAATATCTAAAAATATGAGAAATTACATTCTAACGAACTGAAGTAGGGCTATTTGTAAATCTACTTAACTTACTTATCGCAAATGCAATGTCTGGCCTTGTACAGTGCATTGTATACATAAGGCTACTAATAATCCTTGCATATTCTAATTATTGCACACATCTCCCATCATTTTTAGTTAATTTAATATTAATATCCAAAGGTGTATTGATAGATTTTAAATTAAAGTAATTAAATCTTTTCAAAATCTTTTCAACATAATGAGATTGAGTTAGAGTTAACTTATTCTTATTTCTCACAATTTTGATTCGTAAATTTATATATGTATTTTTTATATCTTTTATGCTAAAAGATGAACTTAATAAGTTTTTAGTTTCTAAAATAACTTCTAAATTAGTTTAAAAAATAAGTAAATAATCTACATAAAGACATATTATAATACTATGATTATTAAAAAATTTATAATACATATATTTGTCGGCATCATTAGTTTTGAATCTAAATTTAGTAATGATATTATTAAACTTTTCATGCCACTGTTTTGGTGCTTTCTTTAACCCATAAAAAGATTTAATAAGTTTATAAATTTTCTTTTCTTATCCAGGTACAATAAACCCTTCTGATTGTTTCATATAGACATCTTCTCTTAAATCATCATTTAGGAAAACGATTTTAACATCGATTTGATAAATTTCTAACTTGTGTATTGAAGCTAAGACAATTAGAAGTCTTATAGTAAAAATTCTAGTAACGGGTGTATAAGTGTCAAAATAGTCAACACCTTCTTTTTGCCTATATCCTGTCACAACCAATTTTACCTTAAATTTCTCCATAGTTCCATCCGTTCTAAGTTTTTTTTAAAATATCCATCTACATCCTATGTGTTTAATCTTTCGGATAAATCTACTAAGTTTTATGTTTTGTTTCCCATTATGGAGTCCATTTCATCATTGATAGTTTCCTTCCAAAAAGTACTACCCCTAGATTTCATGGAGTCAACAAAAGGTATAAGATCATCTTCTATATTTAGACATAAATGTTTCTTACTACTTTTCTTACTATTTCCTTTAATAAGATCAATATATGTCATTTGAAAGATTAGTTTCAAATCTTTGACGTTTACTTTTTCTTGGTTTAATGATGGCTTTTTCATCACTCGAAGAGTCAATAGGAATCTTTAGATTTAGAAGATTTTTCATCTTCATAAGTTAGACTTTCATCGTTTAATTTATTAGATAAAGTAGTAAACTTAGATTCATAGAATATAACATCTCTAGATTCTATTATAGTATTTTATCTATACTGTCATATATTCCATGATTAGAAATCTGTAAGCCCTACTATTTTATACATAACCAACAAATGCACACTCAACAGTCCTAAGACCAATCTTAGGTCTCTTAGGATCTACTAATCTAACAAGTGCGGAACAACCCCACACTTTAAAATAGGTTAGACTAATTTTTCTTTTCTTCCAATGTTCATAAGGTATAATTAGAGTTTTCTTATGTGGAATTCTATTCAAAATATAAATAACGGTTAACAACGTTTCACCTCATAAATTTTTATTTAAATTAGCGTTGACCAATATTACATTAGTCATTTCTACTAATATTCTATTTTTTCTTTCAGTAACTTCGTTTTGTTGTGGTGTGTAAGGGGCCATCACCTCATAGCGGATTTCATGTACTTCACAGAATTTGGAGAACTCATTTGATATATATTCTCCACCCCTATTAGATCTAATGACTTTATTATTTTATTTAATTAATTTTCTACTAAAGTTTTATATATCTTAAAATTTTTAAAAGGCTCATTTTTAATATTTAATAAATATATATGAATATATCTTGAAAAATCGTTTATAAAAGTAAAAAATATCGTTTCCCTCCTCTAGTAGGAATATTATTTAAATCGCAAATATCACTGTGTACTAGATCTAATAAACACAAATTTCTTGTAATACTAGGAAATGACTTCCTATTAATCTTGGTCTTAGTACATACACTACAAGCACTACTATAAAAACATTCATGTTTGAGAATTAGATCTAAGTTAGGCATATATTTCATAGATTTATAATTAACATGTCCTAATTTATTATGTCATAAGTTAGAAAGAGAGACCGAGTAAGAAGGAGAGATTTTATGAATTTGATTAGTTATATTCAGTTTGAACATGTCTCCCATGGCATATCCTTTGTTAACAAATTCACTATTCTTGGATAGGATAAATTTATCCGACTAAAATACAAGTTTGAAATCATGCTTGATTAATAAGCCAGCCGATACAAGATTCTTACGAATTTCAGGTACATGGAGCACATCAATAAGCGTCACGACTTTTCCGAATGTGAAGTTTAATTTCACTTTCTCACGCCCTATGATCTTTGACGCAGATGAGTTTCCCATGAAGAGATCTTGATCATCGTTAGCCTTTTCATATGTTACAAATATGTCACGATTATTATACAAGTTTTATAGCATCCGTGTCGATCCACTATTCATTGATGTCACCAACCATATTGACTTCCGAGAGAATGACTATAAAGTTATTTTTCTCTTCCATTGCATTCGCTTAATTCTTCAATTTCTTAAAGATGTGACAATCCCATTTGAAGTGTCCGAATTTCCCACAGTGTTAGCATCCACCACTCTTCGGTACTTTAGTCTTGGCGAATTTCTTATTCTCTTGAGAGTGAGAAAATCTTCTCTTCCTTTTCTTTGATGGTCCATGATCAGTTACATATTTTAGCATATTTGTACCCTCATTTGATTGCAGTTAGTCCATAGTTTATTACTAACAATCTCTTGATAGTGGATAATTAAATCAATAGACAAAAGAGAAAGAAAATATATATCTATGATAAAATGGACTTCGAAAGCACAAGGATCAAAATCGTAGCTGAAATCTCAGTCTACAAGAAAACGAAAATGAAATCATAAGTCCAATGATCCCTTCACGATTCAGTCGAAGCACAAAAAGACACAATCGAAAGCTCAAGCCAGAAAATGTATAAAATCGCAGCCTTGTGATTGAGGAAAATGAAGAATAACAACTTTACGATTGTACGACGAGAGCTTGCGAAGCAGTACGAGAGTAGACTGTGAAAGGACGAGAGAAACTTACGAGCGACCGAAAGAAGAATCGTATGAAGAAAGCACTGAAACAGAATACGATTTTATCAAATAAAGTTGTACAATTTGCGCCTGAAGACTTACGTGAGAGTGTAAAATCATGCAAAATCGTAAATCATAGAAGAACCCATGCACTCCATGATTTAAGGAAGTCCTGTGAAATCTGTTGCTGTTGAAAACAAGGAAAAAGATCTCCACGATTCTAGAAGAGAATTCTAAACGAAGAAGGATGTGTATTAGGTAGTTTAGTTTTAGAAAAAGTTAAAGTAGGTAGTTTACTTAGAATAGGTTCCTTAATTATTGTATCCGGCCTCTTATGGATCTATAAATAAGAGAGCCTGTTTCTAGGAAAAACCATCGAAGAAGTTCTCGATCTTAATTGACAACTAAGATTGAGGAACCGAAGATCAATATAGTTTAGATTTTATTTCTTTCTTTTAAATTTTTATCTTTTAATTTTAATTTTAGTTTTAATATTTAATTTCTGTCTTTTATTTCAGTCTTTAGATCATTGAAGGAATTCTTGATTTTAACTGACAACTAAGATCTGGGTGATCGGAGATTTAAAAATAGTTTAGATTTAATTTCAGCAATTTAAATTCAATCTTTTGTAATTGTTTTCTCAATTCAATAGAAAAATGAGTAGATAATTTGTTTGAAGTTTAGGAACCCGATATCATATATTAAGTATGAAGAATTAAGAGTTTCTTAGTTTTTTGGATTAGGAATTATAATTGGTTAATGAATATGAGCTTTGAAAGGTTTTCAAGATTTCTATAATTTCATTCTCTTTGTTGCCGTTGTTGCCCTAGGACTGAGATTACTAGGCTTTCATCACCCGACTATGTTACCGTTGTTGCCTTAGTTAGTTTTATTAACGATATTCATACTAGAAAGGTTTATGTTGCTGTTGTGTCTTAAACCGATCTTTTATTATTTTTATGTTGCCATTGTTGCCTTAAGATAATTACATGAAATTCAGAAGACGAAGTTATAGTTATTTAGGATTGCGAAATCTGCAATGGGGAACCTAAACTTATTCATTAAAATAGTTTTATTTCAATCTCAACACTTTAATTTTAAACAAAAAAAATATTTTTTATTCTTTAAAGGCAAATAGAAGATTTTTAGAGTAGCACCTTCCCTGTGGATCGATACCTAATATATGTGCTACAATTTCATTGTACACTTGAAAGAGGATAATAAAAAGTACAGAAAAAGTCATACCCGGTCCACTAACAATCTTAGACTCAACCAAGTGTGCCTTTGATGTTTTATCAGTGTTATTGGTACGCACTATTCTAGGTCCCTTTTGGGTCCCAGAAAGTGGCCAAAATCTGTAACATCCTGAGATTTTTGAACCCGAGCATGCTAACTGAATGCTTGTGTTTGATACTATAGGTGATATGCGTCTTAGATTTGAACTTAATTGATTAATTAATTTCGGAACGGTTACCTATGTATGGAGGATTTTGTATTTAATTGTGTAACCGTTTACACAAGCTCTGTGAGAGCACCACTGGTTAGAGGTTTGACTTGTATGTGTGAGGTCTTGAGATCAAATCCCGTCAAGTGGAACTTTAGACTTCACTTTTTAATAGGTACCCATACATCGTCCACAATGCACCGGCTTTACACAGGATCAGTGCTCCATAGTATAAAACCAATTCTCACGCATAAAACATGCATGAGAATTGCGTGAGAGTTTTCATTTGATGGAGAGAAACCGCGAGAGAGGAAGAGGAACCACTCCCCTCCTCATTTTTCAATTTTTTTTTGAACCTCAGCCTATGGATTTCTTTTCCAACCATCACTTCTTTAAGAAGATCTCTCCTGTTCTGACCATCGCGACACCGTTGCGATTGGAGATAGAATCATCGGACGGATATGAAGCTACACCCAATTTCCTTCGATATCAATGATGATCGTTGGCCGCTTGCATGACATGAAAAGGTATGTGTCGTAATGTGACTGTGTAAGCATCGATTTCAGAGAGTTAGGTCTTCAATTACGTATGTTTGAATGGCATGCAAAAGATTTTATAGATCGGATGCGTGAAGAGCACGAACGCCGATAATTCAGATAATCGATCACTGAAACCATTGTATGCGTGAAATTAGAATGTAAAATTACTGCATTGATGGTGTAGAATAGGTTTAGTCTAGATTATGGATGATTTGAGACTTGTACAATGGATTTTTGAAAATTTTCGAACTTGGAAAGAAGAAGAACAAGTTCTGAAAAAATTTCAGAAATTGTCAAATTCGCTCGCATCAATTGCCTTCACAATACACTGAAAAATCTACATGGAAATTCGCGTGAATTTTTGTGTGCCACAGGGAGACTGACAAATCCGCTCGTGCAAATTTGCAGACAAATTTTCTCGGGTTAAATTCACTCGCGCGAATTTTTGTGTGCCACAGGAGACTGACAAATCCGCTCACGCGAATTTGGAAATCATGCGAGAGAATTTCCCTGTTTCTGTATGCCTCAATCCTCCTTTGAAAGGACTTATGAGGCTTTGAAGTGCTCATTGTCTATGCCATTAACACTTAGCTATGGACCTATTGTGATAGCCCGATTTTCCCAGCATGGATTTTTCTTAGGGAAAGCTGGACCGTCATGTACTCGGTACATCTACATAGTTGTGGAAATCAAAGTAATATAACGTATGACACTAATGAGATTCTACTTCTATGAAAGACATAACAAGAAAAACTATAATAATTACCGGTGATGGCCACCCATCACCTAAACAGTAGTATCCAAAATGTATGTACAAAAACATTACTAAATGCACGAAGCACAAAGTTCAAAAATTGAAATTATACCAAGGTCTTTGTAGACACCCAAATTTGGCCTAAGGCCTGATCGAAACACATTTCGAGAGAGGCGCGCTTCCGAGTTATTGATGACATGTATGGAACCCTTAGGAACCACCCTAGAACCCTTAGGAACCCTTCCAAACCCTTAGGAATCATCCTAGAACCCCTTAAGAACCCTTCCAAACCCTTAGGAATCATCCTAGATCCCTTAAGAACCTTTCCCAAATCCTTAGAAACCAATCATGACCCTTAAAACCCGTTTCGAGCCTAGACCTAACCCTTCCGAGCCTTGAAAGAGGAGTGGTGCACCAGGACTAGCTACAGCCTTCTGCTGCGATCAAATCTCATACCATTTAAAAGTAGAAGTCATCAGCTTTCCAACAAGCTAATAATCACCCCAATCAGAGTTATACATAAAAAGATATGGCAGTTCAAACTCGAAAGGTAAAAGTGTAATTTCAATTGGCCCACCCTAGGGATTTGGCGCAACTAATAGTTGCGCCAGGCCATTTATCCCTAGAAATGTCTTGGCGTAACTAATAGTTGTGCTAGCTACAATTTAGCATGGCACAATTATTAGTTGCACCAAGCCACTTTCCCAGGATTTAAGCCTGGCGCAACTAATAGTTGCGCCAGTATTAAAGTGAACCCCACCTCGCGAAGCCAACTTCCAGGCTATTGTTAAGTACTATTTTACTGTACATTTGCTTGGCGCAACTAATAGTTGCGCCAGGCATATAAACAGTAACCTCTGGTTTTACCTCAAATTTCGTGTTTGGGATTTGACTTGTTGACCACCTGGGTCTTTGGGGTGTGTTTTGATAGTTATACCTTTTTAATGCCTATTTGAAACTCATTAGGTGACTTAAGGCCCCTCCCTATCATCCACCATTGGAGGACCTTTTCACACCTTTCAAGGCTCCTAAAACCCTAGGAATCCTTATATGTAAGATTACCTAATTACTAACCCTAATTAGCATCTAAGTGGTTTCCTAATCCACCAATTTCCTATAAATAGAGCCCCCCTCCCGTGGTTTTAAAGGTTGAGAAATTTGCTTAAGAAAGAAAGAGCTCAATGTGAGAAGTTCTTCCTCCCTTTTGTGCCCCATTTTCACATAAATTCTAAAATTTCTCCAACCTCATTTCAAGCTCACTCTTACATCCAAAACCCTTAGCCTAGGTGTGTGCTACCCCCTAGACCCCTCACTCTACCTTTTAGCTTTAAGTCTTAGGAGTTAGAATCCCATTCCATACCATACAAAGACTTCAAAAGCTCATCAAAGTAAGCCACACAAGGCTCTCCTACGGTGCTAAAAGGGCCCGAGGACTCTGACTCTCTCCTTGCTTCTCCTATCTCTTTTTAGCTCTTCCCATCCTCCCATTTGTGCCGTTACGTTGTCGAATTTTCGGTAGGAACGGAGGGGCACAAATAGGATTTAAGACCCATTTGGGCAAGAGGAAGCCACTTTCTTTTCTTTTACTGTATTTTTGTTTCGGCCTTTAGTAGAGATCGCGTTAAGCGGGTTGATCGGGTGCCTAACACCTTCCCGATCGAAAACCGAAGCCCCTATCCAAGAGCCTTTGGTGTGGACTGGATTCAAAGTCATATTTGTGGCACTTTGGTGCTTATAAAAATGATATAGGTATCCCGGGACACCAAAAGCTCTGGGTGGAGACTCTATATTTTTTGTTAGTGAGCGCATCGCCGCGACGGGATCGTCATGAATCCCACGGTTGCACAGATGACGACTCTGCTAGGGATACCTTTTAGAGCTCCTCCTTGAAATTTGGCCATTTCTTTTTATTTTACTAACTTTTTTGTTATTTTTATTTTGTTTTATTGTTTTTATTATTTTCTCACCCCTACTTTTCCATCATTTACATGCCTTAGCCGATCGGCGGGCTTACTTGCACATTGCCTTTTTTTTCTTTACATTTCCGTCATTTTTAGTGCCTTAGCCAATTGGCGGGCCTACTTGCGCATTGTCTTTTAATTCCCTTTAAATTTCTATCATTTAAAGTGCCTTAGCCGATTGGCGGGCCTACTTATGCACTCATATCTCAATAGTGGACGCCGGCTCGTAGTGGCGGCACGGAGTCATCACGGTCTTTAAACTAAAGAAAACCTCCATAAAAAAAAATAGTTTTGAAAAAATTAAAATTGAACCAAGAATAGGGAGCTTAATTAACTTATTTTTACAGGGTAGATTTTAAAAGGATTGGGTTTAGGTACACATACAACCACACGGGTCTTAGTATAGCAGCAGTCCCTAGTGGTGATGATCCAGAAAAGTCTTAGCCCACCTAGTATCTGAGAAGGCACTTGCGCCGGAGGTATATCGGGTGGGTTCCCATTCCAAAGCTTAAAACCCTTGGGGAGCGCACTAGCGAGTTATACTAAACTCAAATCCTTAAGTGCGGTGAGGAGAGAACCGATTACAAAAACAACTAAATTTTCGGAAGCCTAGCTTCCACAAAACCCACAAAAAAAAGACCCATTTTCAGACTGCTGTTCCCTGCTGTCATAAACTCTGGAGCATCATTTTTGCTTGGCGCAAGTATTAGTTACGCCAGTGCAAAAATCGAGAAATTATAACTGGCGCAACTAATAGTTGCGCCAGCTTTAAATTCTCCACTTTTACCTTGGCGCAACTAATAGTTGCGCCGGTGTAAAAAAGAGGCCCTGCTACCTTGGCGCATGTATTAGTTGCGCCAATTCTACCTGCACAGTAGCAGTTCGAAATCTGAGGCTTTCTTACCTCCCGAGTGCCCTGATTAGTGTGTTTAGTATCTCTGTTTAGGCCCCGCCATCTTCGACACCTAATAGCTCCCGTCGGTCAAAAGAAGGCAACTTCTTTTTGGCTCATTTCGGGGGATTAGATTATTTGCCTCAATTTCCGTGCCTTCAATAGATCGAAGGTCCTCCTTTGATTCTTCCGAAGTGCGTCAGAATTATTGCCGCGGGTCTTAAATTAGGGTACGAGAGCCACCCGAGAAGGGAATTCTAAGGCATTGGAACCTTTGTTTTTCAAAATTTTCTCTAAAAATTAAAATTAAAAAAAAAAAAATCAAATCAAAACCTAAAAATAGAGTTCTTGTGGTGCCGGTACAACGACATCATCTTGCCCTCCGTCCTCCCGTAGGGGAAGAAGGAAGAGGATTTTTGGGCCTTATCCAAGGCACCCTTACCCAACCCGTTCCCGTAGAATATCATGGGTAGTGGACCCGACTGACGCCGATCCCAACTCATCACCGCCACACTCTCCAACTCACTCCCATTCGGGAGACATTTCCACATCCATCCCCCTCACCCAATCACCCTTTACCATTGCCGGCTCATTTGGTACCCCCATTTTTTCGACCGCTACCTCCTAAAACATCCAAAGTTCAACCCCCAACTCCCCATCTTTTGTCCAAACCATGCCCATGCCAAATCCAACACCTTTCCCCACCACATTCATGGCAAACCCAAACCCATTCCCCCAATCCACCTCCATGCCTCATTTCCCATCTCCCCCCTATAGGCCCGATCCATCCACATTCACATACACTACTTCTGCCTTATCTAACCCCCCACAAATCCCCCCATCTATCTGGGTCATGCTCGTTTTTACCAGGGCCATGCCCGATTTTTCTCACCCCTCCACACCATACCCCCCTTCATCCTAAAATATACCCTATACATCCCCTCATCCCTCCAATCCACCCCATATTCCCTCACCCACATGGGTCATGCCCAATTTATCCTCCACATCCATCCCATCTATACCCTATCACCCCTTAAATCCACCATCCACATCTGACTCTCCTTCCATGACCATGATGGAGGAGATGTTCCAAGCCTACTCCATGTGGAAGGCTTCCTAAAATGCCTCCTCTCCTCCACACCCCATGTCCATAAACCCATCTCACACCCTAGCTAATCTCCATGCCTCACTCCCCCATGACCCCCATCAACCCCCCATAATTCACACCATCCAAACCTCCATCTCTCATATGCCCCAAGGCCCAATGGCCTAAACCCCCATCTCCCACATGCCCCAAGGCCTATTGGCCCAAATTCCCATCTCCCACATGCCTCAAGGCCCATTGGCCCAAAACCCCACCATTCACCAAGGCCCGTTGGCCCAAAACCCCACCACCATGATCTCCAAGGCCCAATGGCCCAACACCCCATCACCCATACTCTAGGGCCCATGGCCCAAAATCATCAAGGGTCCATTGCCCAAATTCATACCCAAGGGCCCATGGCCCAAACCCATTTGGCCCAAGCCCACACCTTCCAAGGGTCCATAGCCCATACCCACCAATGGCCCTTGGCCCATACCCCTCAAAGACCACTGGGCTAGATCTACCAAGGGCCCATGGCCCAGACCCATCAAGACCCACTGGGCCAGACCCATCAAAGCCAATTAGGCCAGACCTACCAAGGGCCCATGGCCCAAACCCATCAAGGCCCACTGGGAAAAACCCATAAAAGCCCACTGGGCTAGACCTACCAAGGGCCCACCGCCCAGAGCCATCAAGGCTCATTGGGCTAGACCCATCAAGGCCCACTGGGCCAAACCTATCTAGGGCTCATGGCCCAAACCCACCAAGGGTCCATGGCCCAGACCCACCTAGGGTCCAAGGCCCAAACCCACAAAGGCCCACTGGCCCGGACCCACCCAGGGCCCACGGCCCAAACCCACCAATGGCTCATGGCCCAAACTTATCATGACCAAGATTTCATGGCCCATGCCTAAATCCCACACTCATACCTCCCCCAATACCCCCAACATTTCCCCCAACCTTCACACCTGGGTCAAACCCATACCATACCCCAAACCCAATTTTCCCATGGCCCCGTACCCCAAGATCATCTCCAAACCACTCCCCATGCCCAATGGCCCCATCAGGCCCCACCCCAAAACCAAACTTCCACTCATCCCATCGTCTAATAAACTTTCCCTCACCCCCAGTGGGCTCACCCAACCCCCGCTCATGCCATTCCCATCCAACCCATGCAACACCAACAAGAGAATCCCGCCCTCGCTGCATACTATGCCAGCAGTATGAGGAGGACGAGATTAGGAATAGTAGAGCCTATGCTGGGATATTGACCAGCCTTAACCCTCCTCCCATAACTGCCCACCCCTAGGTGGCCCAAAGTGAAGTCCAACCAACGGCCGAGAAAGCAGCCCCAGTATCAAAAGAGTCAGAAAAATTGAAAGAATAGTTGGAAAAAATACAAAAGCAGTTGATGAAAATGGGTGGTGTTGAAATCTACGCTACTGACTTCATGAATTTATGCCTATTTTCGGAAGTCCCCCTACCCCCAAAATTCAAAATGCTAGCGTTCGATAAGTACAACGGCACGGGCAACCCGATCGCACACCTCAAGTCCTATTGTGGGGACATGTGCCAATACGAGGGTGATGAGAGACAGTTAATAAAAGTCTTCCAGAAGAGTCTGACAAGTTCGACCTTGAGATGGTTCACATCTTTGGAACCCTCCATGATGAAGACGTGGAAAGATCTGACCCACTTATTCCAAGAGCAATATATTTATAACATAGACATTGAGCCATGTAAGTCAGACTTAGCTCGTTTAAGGCAGAACCCACTACGTGAAAATGGGAAAAAAACTACATTATTGGTGCGGGATATACGATGGCCCTTACTAGTCGGTAAAAGCTCGACTGTCTAGGTCTGTCATTTAAATTAAAACAACAGTAATACATAAATCGACTGCTTAAAGCAGTCATTTATGCATATATCTATGTAAAAGATAAATTATATATCTCTTGACTATATCTCATCACAATTTTTTTCGCGATGGATTTTTATATCATGAGCATACAATCAAACGGTTCGTTTTTTTATTTTACAAAGCACACATCCCAAAAAATTCCTTAAAATCAGATTTGGGCGTAATGAGTGTCAGTTCATATTTTTTCATCCTTTCTGGGATATGTGCCCCATGATGTCAAACACTGACGGTCGAATGGCATTTTCATGATATCAAGATCCATCCTGAAAAAGATTGGGACAATAAATGATCTACACCATCTAATTAAATGCAATCAATGCATTTAAGCGTGGTTGCTCACAAAGATTCGATGCATGGATTGTTTATATAATGGGTACCTTTAATAGAACCCAACATCATTGATTGCTTGAAATCAGAGGATGGAGATCGTGTTTCGCTCCAATTTTTCACATAAGAAATCTTGATGCCATGAACGTACTATCATACGCCAGTTTTCGATTCCACATGTCACAAATCCCAAAAAGTGGTTGTAAAATCACATGGCACACATCATGCGCAAAAGCGACTTTAGGTCCACATCGGGATCTGTGCCATTTGGAATTGAAAATTGATCATTTGATGGTATGTTCATTGATTGGAGATCCCTTGTGTGGAAGATTGGAGCGAAGCCGATCTCCATCTTCTGATTTAAAGCGATCATTGATTATGGGCATAGGTGCCCAACAAGAGTTTGTAGGTGCTATTAAAAGTACCCAATTAAACCTAAGAGGTCCTTTAAATCTACCCACCAAATCTCTGAGTTCACCCACACTGAAACACATTGACTTGGTAGAATCTGACGATGGAGATCGTTTGTCCTCCCAATCTTTCACATGATGAATCTTGAGATCATGGGTCTACCATCAAACTGTTAGTGTTTATTTCTCGTGGCACACATCATAGAAAAATGACCTTAACATCACGTGCACACTCAAAATTGATTTTAATGTCACTTTTTTGGGTGTGTACCACATGAAATAAAAAACCGATCGTCTGATGGTATGATCATATTCTCAAGATCCATTGTGTGAAATATTGGGACGATAAACAGTATCCATCAGCCGATTCAATATAATCACTGTGTTTCAGCATGGGTGAACTTACAGATATGGTGGGTGGATTTAAAAAAAAAACCATCGTGTTTTGAGAGTTGAGAGTTAAGAGGATTTCTATTCAGGGTTTGAGAAACCCAAACCCTAAACCCATTGAGCCCCACCTCACGTCGTCGAACCCCACCTCTCGCCGCCGACCGCTGTCCGGCAAACCTCAGTTGTGAAGGTTTTCTTTTTCTTCTGGCTTCTTCCTCTTCTTCTTCTTCTCATTTCTCAAGGGTTTTTTTTTTTTTTTTTTCTTAGTAATGCGTCCAGCAAACCTCCGAAGTCCGAAGCTCCCAACACACAACATATCTCCACAGGTGTGTTAATTTATATTAATTTTTTTATACTTTTTTTTTTTTTTTTTTTTTTTTTTTTTTTTTTTTTTTTTTTCAGTTTTTCAATGGATGATTAGAGGAATGGACCTATTATATATATATATATATATATATATATATATATATATATATATATATATATATATCAAATGGGGCTTTAATTTAATTGGCTATGATCATCCAAATTCCAAACACGATTATGATCATCAAAATTTTTTATATAATGGGTACCTCTAAATTAATAATAATACTAGTGGGAATTTGATTCATCCCCATGAGTTTTTGTTGGCAACGGGTTAGCTACTCTTAACGTTTGAGCATTATATTGAAATATTTACTTCTGTTAACTGCAACATTCATATCATTATAATAAGAAATAGATAGACGCGGCTCAATGTGATCCCTTCCAAGTATTTTCGAGCCATTTGTCTTGTCATTATATCCTTTTCTACAGTTTTGGTGAATGATATAGCTATTTGTTCTACAGTTTTGGTGAATGATATAGCTATTTGTACTGTATTGTTGCTTATATTAATGCATGTGCTAGTTGTGCCAAGAATTTTCAAATCTCAAGTACACAGCCCTTAGAATGCTACTGCATATATTTAAAACTTTACATAATCAATAAATAGGTTCGAGACGGTTTAGGCATGTTCATTAGATACCTGAAATGGCTTATGTATGAAGGATTTAAATGATACAACCACAATGAAATAGGACAAGGGAAAGACCAATAATGACTTGGAGGGAAGTAGTGAGTTGCAGCACAAAGGAACGAAAATGTGTGGAAAAATAAAATCTACAAATCTAACCCCACCAAGTAAATGGGAGTCGGACGCACCGATGATGATGATTAATAAAGTAGAAGATAACAATGATATTGCCATACATGTTTTAGCATGTATTGGAACCCGTGTTGATGTGTTCGGTCACAGGTGCATCATAGCATATGTCTCGATATGTTGGCCTACCCTCAACATATATGCATCTTTTTTTTAGCTTCTAGGCTATTTCCTTGCACCCCTTGGCGAGGTTGTTACACTACAATACTTATTCTTGAGATAGAGTAGCGGGCGGTGGGGGTGATAGAATGCTCTTCATTATCAATATGCTCTTGATATTCATCGAAATATGAATCTGAATTCATCAACTTCTATCAAGCCATATAATTTTCCTCTCTTAGTTGATGTTCCTTTTTAATTGCATTGATTTCAACTTCATGCTTTAGTTAGTTCCAAGACCCTAATTCTTGATTCTCCGCTTTTATGATGGGCTGTAAGTCTTTCCACTTTGTTATGGCCAGCCGTAATGTAGCAGCTATTGATTGACGCTTTACTTCGCTGAGTTCTCGTAGCATAATTGAAACTTCCTTACAATATCTAGTGCCATTGTTATTATTATTATTTTGGAACTGTAAAAGGCACAATTCATTAAAGAATAGGAAAGAAAGCATGCATGTCTAAGAGAAATTCTTAACCATAGGCCACAACTAGCCTATTATATGGAAAAAGATCCAACACCAACTGTTGCGCACCCCACACTGGCCAAAACATGGCATGAAAAGAGTAAATGAAAAATCAGCCAGGATGCTCCACGTTGTGCAGTCCCAGAGATTCGTAATTTCACCGTTATATCTGACCTTGAGCACCATATTAGTTGACACCCATATGATAATTAAGTCCCTGACACCCAATTTTTTCTCCTTCATACAACCACCACCAACTTTGTCGTCACTATCATAAACCCACTAACACTGCAGTCTCAAGCCCTAAAGCTAGAGATGGTTTTTCATGCGCGACACTTCCCACCATTAGTGGTTTGAGATTGCTGGGTATTAGTGGTTCTTATTTCTTTCATCCTCTTATTTAAAGGTAATATTGGGCTTTTTTATAATGCAAAATTATTCCAAAAATATTGTCAATATACTTTTGAGACATATTTGTCAAATTAAGGGTGAAGAGGAGTTATTTCCCAGGTGTCATTTTGCTCAAAAGCTCTCTTTTCGTCGAACATGATCTTCCACTTTGGTTGTGATAAGGCATTAGAACCAACTTCTTCAAGGCGGTGTTCTTGGAGCTCACCAACTCACCAACTCTCAAAGCAACTTTCTATCTACCCACCTGCAGCAGCGACTTGACACATGGATCACATAGTGGGGTGTCGGACAACTGGTCCATGCGAATGTTTTTTGATCTTGTACCTTATGAGCTAACCCAAATTATTTTCTTGCCTCTGCCCCATCTGTTTAAGAAACATAATATATGTATGGTTGTAGATGTCAAAGTAATCCTTTTTGGTATTTTATTATGTTGGGCAACGAGTGAAATTGTATTTTAGTAGCTAATAATAACTTTTATTTCACTTTCGTCTTATCTAATAGATTTGTTAACCATATATGAAAATTGATCTTGAGTGTTTTGATGCATGAAGTAGGTCAGCATTATAATCTTGGTATGCTTGTTAGCTGATGTTTGATTACTATCTTATTTTTTTATTTTTAGTTTCTTTTTTTTTTTGAAATTCTTTTGGTTCTCTATTTTGAAGGCACTTATTGCATTAAAGAAAGGTACCCAGTTGATCAAGTATAGTCGGAAAGGAAAGCCTAAATTTTGCTCGTTCAGATTATCTACGGTGAGTTATTGCCATTTCTTTCTCAAGTAAGATTTATAATATGAGCTGATTGATGAAATATTTTTCCAGTAATCTGGTCTATGTTACTTGCAAGTGGTTATGGGCATCTATGTCCACTAACTCTTTGGACATAATTATTGCAAAAAAAGTGGAACAAGTCTTAAATGAATAATCCACATTTCATTATATATTCCTGTCTTTTCTCCAGCTTATTGCTATTTTGTAGTATGTCATGTTCTGCTTATATGCAAAAGATATAGAACTAGATGCCAAACTGTTGAAGTAGAACAACTGAACATTGGAAATAAAATATATCTCCCATTTTATTTATCCTTTAATTTAAAACAGAAAAAAACATGGAACATAACCCCAATTCTCCTTCATTGTTGAGAACCTTATTAGTCATAATTACCTTTTCCCTGCTATTAACCAAATTATGGGTTCTTGATGGTTTTCTCACAATCTTGGAGGACACCTATGCAAAAAATCATTGATTGCTTTGAATCAGACGGTGGAAATCGTTTTTTGCATGAATGGAGTTTTTTTAGCTTGTGAGATTATTTCTGTAATTTTGATCAACCTTTTGATCAGCCTTCTACAGTCAGCAATTGCTTGAGGGACAACAGGTAAGATGCCCTTCATCCTATATGGTGTTGTTACCTTGTGACAATTCTTATGCATGTTGTGTCCATTTTACTAGGCATTTGAATGCATATAGATATGTTGTTACTTTGTCTCCTTAGTTTGGTCTATACCTTTATTTTTCTTTGATGACTTTCTTTATTCAGGTTCAGTGGGTTTCAAATTCCTTTGTCAAGCATCATGCCAATGGGAAACTAGTCAGCATTCTTCCCTCACAGCCCAAGAATGGTTTAGAAGTCAGAGTGCCATCCAAAAATAATGGTGTGCTTCAAGTCCCATCTGTTCCACCCCCTCAACAAAGACCAGTGTAGCAATCGAGCCCAAAGTTTGGATTGCAATCAGACGGCAAAGGAGAAAGCAATGCCCCTGAAGTTCACGCTCAGGCTGGTAAACCTCATATTGATGAAGAAAAAAGCACAACAATACCTGCGTATAAAAGAAAGGACAGAATGAGAAGAACTCTTCTGGAACCGGAGGATCCCTAGCCAACTTGTGGGGCTGTGCATCTGCAAAGTCAAAATCCAGCTGTCCCCCAACAGAAACTACCAACAATGATTCACGACTTGCCAGTAAGAATTATGCCAGAATGACACCTGCTGCTTTATGTCCTTGTATATTATATTGATATAGTGTCTTCAAAAAATACTTCAATGGGATTTAGAAAGGTTATCTTTTTTTAATTGAATTTTCGTAGAATGCTTGGTTGAATTTATCACTAGCGTATGTTATGACTGTTTATTTAGTTTCGAATTCTAACATCTTGTGCTTTTTTGTTAAAATGGCATTCGGTTAC
This sequence comes from Chloranthus sessilifolius, assembly GCA_021018995.1. Classification (NCBI taxonomy): domain Eukaryota; kingdom Viridiplantae; phylum Streptophyta; class Magnoliopsida; order Chloranthales; family Chloranthaceae; genus Chloranthus; species Chloranthus sessilifolius. The sequence continues at coordinate 106,435,572 of CM037594.1, read as the reverse complement.
TGCAGAGGCTCAAATTTGTGCTCGTGAAGCAGCAGATACAGTCAGCAGTGATGATGATGGACATGACATTAACTGTAAGAGGGAATCAAATGGTGGAAGCAGTAGAAAGAGAAGGGTTGTTTTTTATTTTTCAGATGACGAGGATGATAATGAAAATGTGGTGAGTCTTGCTTCTCCAGATCCTCCAAAAAAGCAGCCTATTCTAGATTCTAAATGCAATACAGAAAACTTGGTTCTAGAAAAAAGAGATTTGAATTTTGAAAGGGAAGGAGGTAAATTGGAGATTAAACAAGAGAAAACAACAAAGATAGACTCTGGATTACCACTGAAGGAAGACACAGTGGGTGCTTTCAATAGCAAGACATCTGAGAGTTCTTTTTCAAAGAAGATCCACAGCCATATTCCTGAAGGAGGAGTTGGTGATAATAATAAGGATAGAGCAACTGATCCAGTTCACCCAAAAGGAGAAAGAATTTCACAAGCTAAAAACACTCCTGGCCAAAGGGGCTTCTAATTTTTATATGATTAATTATGTGTAATTTTTATTTGGACATATTTGGCTATGGTCATGTTGATAGATTTGGATGATTGGTATTTTTTGTTTAAAAATTTAATGACTACATATGTCAACATTGAAAGTTGTAATTAAGGGTTATGAATATAATGTTTCATCCAATTATTTAAAGATATAAATTTTCTTTTGGTGAATTGGTAAATTTGTGGATTGGAATGATTATCAATTTTATTTTTTTCAGATAAAATTTGATAAAATGATGTTATATATACGTCTTTTCATAAAATTTAAATATTAAAAAGAAAAAATACCAAAACATGCGACTGCTCAAGACTGTCATTTTTTCTTTACACTCGAAAACAGTGACAGCTATAATATGTCGATTATAATGAAACGATGTTATTTTACTTTTAAAAAATGACACTTAAAACAATGGCCACAAACTGTCGTTTGTGATCGACAGCTATAAGCAGTTGTTGTTAAACGAAATAAACGACAGCTATAATACGTCATTAACAAATACTACAGCATTTTTTACGACAGCTCACTCGACGGTTAATAACTGTCGTTATTTTCAAAAACGACAGTCATCGGTTGTTGTTTTTTTTGTATTTTCACGTAGTGACCCAAACGAAACCTTCAGCTATTATCTAGGGCGGTGGAGAGCACTAGCAGCTCAGGTCAGAAATAGAATACCTGATGATGAGCAGATAGAGATGATTTCCAAGAATACTCTACCAGTGATTTTTGACTTTTTGGTGTATTAGCAGTAGTCTAGTTTTGCTGATCTAGTGAGAATGTCAATCGTTGTGACGATGCCATCAGGGAGGGGCGCCTAAACAAAAATGTACTAAGTGGAGATAGTGGGGTTAGGAGGTTTTCAGAACAAAGGAATGAGAAAAGAACAGGGGCCGATATTCAGAATATTGCCAATTCCAGGCCCAATAATAATATAACCCCGTTTCAATTTCAGGCAGCCCCACTAGCACCAGTCAGAACTGAGCAGATGCAGAGAGCAGGGAATGGGCAAGGAATGCAAATGACTCCAGAACAGAGGAGAGCCCGCTGCCACCGAGTGTTTACACCCTTGGGACAATCATTAAGTGTACTTTTACCTTTATTAATAGAAAATGGATTAGTTACTATCCGTCAACCACAACCTCCTCCTCACCCGATCCTAAAGAACTATGACCCAAATACCCACTGTAATTTTTATCAGGATCCGAGTCACCCGACTAATCGCTACTTCCCATTGAAGCACGTGATCCAAGATTTAATCGATGCTGGGAAGATCATTCCCCCTACACCCACCCAAGAAAACCAACATGCGAATATCCACCAGGTGCCTTTGCCACCACATCCTACCGGAGGAGCAGGTCTCAGACCCACCATCGGAATGGTAGAGGAATATGAGGAGGAATTTGAGTTTGACCCGTCCGATTACATTAGTGAGCGGGAGAGCTATGTAGCGCCATTGCCGAGAAATGTTGAAGAAAGGAATATCGGGGTGATTGAACTCCTGAATTTATCATATTATTTCCCCAACCCGACTCCATAAATTGAACCCTTGGATCTCAGGACATACTTTCCATCACCCACACCCGTCAATTATGTGTACATAAATGAATATCAACCATACACCACCACCCCCATCAATTACCTAATGAACCAACAGGCCCCCAATCTTCCACCTCCAATAAACTACCAATGGCCTGCGCTCACCCCATTACCCCCAGTTCAACCACCTACAAATTCCACCACCCCCGTCAATCACTTAATGGCCCATCAAACCCCCAATCCTCCACCGCCCATCAGCTACCAATGGCCTACTTTTTACCCCTTTTCTCCTAGTACCACTACCCTCAAGCTTCACCACTCCCATTTGGCCCAATCTAGCCACCCGATCCGCTACCATCGAGGCAAACCAAGTGTTTCCCACACCTACTGAGCCATCTGTACATGCACCTCAAGTACCAATAGCCATACCATTCTAGCTCTCAGGACCAACCTATGATCCACATCAAGTCTCACTGAGCTACAAGCAAACCAATGTTAAGAGCCGTGGACTTTGTTACCAGGTCGGGGAAGATCTCTAAGCAGCCAGAAGTGCCGGTGGGAGTACAAGCCCAGCCAGAGGGTAAGAAAGATAAACACAGTGAACCCATTCAAGAAAATGAGTCGAGAGCATATACTAGAGACTCAGCTGAAAAGAATGCCCGCCCATATAACTGTATGGGATCTGTTGATGACGTCCCCACTCTATTTCCAAGCATTAATGGGGGCGTTAAAAAATATGCATGTGTCGCTCCAAGTTAGCCCAGATGAGGTCAGGTAGATAATTGGTCAAGTGATGGCTCCGAATGCCATTTCATTTTCTAACGCTGACTTACCAGAGGAAGGAGGTAGCCACTCGAAGTCTTTGAATATAACAGTCGAGTTTGGAAACATGGTAATCCCTTTGGTTCTAATTGATAACGGGTTCGCATTGAATATATGCCCATTAAGATCCGCCACCAAGATCAGAGTCGATCCATGCATGTTGAGGCCCACAAGGACCAGCACTAAAGGTTTTGACAATACTAGGAGAGAAATAATGGGAGAAGTTGATCTTGAGCTGCTAATCGGGCCAATGACCTTTTCCATTTTGTTTTAAGTAATGGACATTAAATCCCCATTTAATATATTATTGGGGCGCCCGTGGTTGTACGAAGTAGGAGCCATACCTTCCACGTTACACCAAAAACTCAAATTTGTATCTGGGCATAAGATTATTACAATCATCGGAGAGGGGCACAGTGAGAAAGAAAAGGCCACCAATAGCATTGAGAGACCCAATATACTGGATGTACCGCACACTGCTGAGGATGTCGACCTTCACAATTTCGAATATGAGGTATCGACAATACTCCCGGAGCCCATTGAGGGCATCATTGCTAAAACTAGAGGCGGAATGGTAACAGCGGTGGCTATGCTCCAAAAATGGGGCTATCAGAAAGGAAGGGGTCTGGGGCCCAGATTACAAGGAAGGAAAGAGCCAGTCATTGCCAAGGAACAGAAGGTTTGATTCAGGTTAGGTTACAAGCCCACAGAGGAAGAGGTCCGAGAGGCTAAAGAGAAAGCCAGGGTCGCCACAGCTGCGAGAGCTTGAGGAATCAGCATTGAAGAGAAACCTCGCCCTAGGCCACACATCAGGGATTCCTTTGTTAGCGTTTGGGTCGTAAAGATCGATCAAAATAGGGTAACCCATTTGACCCCACGCAAACCCATAGCCCCTGTCCATCCCACCAATCCCCACATTACCCTTCCCAGCTTCGAGATAGATTTGGCCGCGTTGTTCCTTTTCGAATAATGACGACCAGTACATGAAAAAACTCCCCCTGTGGTAAATCACCAAAACGGTATTGACGTTTGAGGACACCATCTCAGACGAAATGGAGATAAATATGATAGAGGCTGAATCCAAAAAGTCATATCAGTCAGCACTCTCCATCCAAAAAGGCAAAGGGGTAGCAAGTCAAATATGCAATTGGGCATCTTTGCCCCAAACTCTGAAAGCAGGGAGTGGCCTACAATTTGGCACTTGTTTCCAAAAAAAAACAACTTGTAAAAAGTGAGATAAGCCCTTGGAAGCTAATACCTTGTATATATAGCAACCAACATTGCCAAGGGACCAACTCTGAAGAAAATAAAAATCTCAAAAACATTGAAAAAATACAAAATCCCAAAACAATTGAAAAAATACAAAACCCAAAAATATTGTCCCGTCCCATGTAAAATCGACCCCTTTCCTGTAGAAATATAAGAAGAGGTAGGAGTTACGAGTCTGGACAAGGATAGTCCTTTGGAGGAGCTCCCCAATGAGCTCCTTGACCAGTTTGCCGATTTGAGCATGGCCCTACCCCCATTGTCGAAGAGACCGAAGACATTAATTTAGGGACTGAGGAGATTCTCCGAATTACCAAGATTGGAACGTCGCTGTCTCCCGAAGAAAGGAAAAGCATGATTAACTTCCTTCGATCATACCAAGACATTTTTGCCTAGTCGTATGAGGACATGCTTGGTCTGGACATCGATTTGGTCGAGCATGAGTTGCCTCTCTACCCCGATATGAAGCCGGTTAAGCAGAAGGTGAGACGTATCTGACCCGAGTGGATGTTGAAAGTCAAAGACAAGGTCATCAAGCAGCATGACATGGGTTTCTCATGATATCCAAATACCCACAGTGGCTAGCCAATATTGTGCCTGTGCCGAAGAAGGATGGAAAGGTCCGCATGCGCATCGAATTTCGAAATCTGAACAAGGCAAGCTCGAAAGACGATTTCCCATTATCGCACATCAAAATCTTGGTCGATAATACCGCTAAGCATGGCATGGGATGCTTTCTTTTATGGCCAGATTCTCTGGATACAATCAGATAAAGATGGCAGAGGCAGATCGAGAGAAGACTGCATTCATCACTCCGTGGGAAACCTTTTGCTATCGAGTCATGCCATTTGAGCTGAAGAATGCCAGTGCAACGTACCAGAGAGCTATGACCGCACTATTTCACGACATGATGCATCGAGAAATTAAAGTATATGTCGATGACATGATAGCCAAGTCACCGGAGCGAGGCGATCACTTGATAAACCTCCAGAAGCTATTTGAAAGACTAAGAAAATACAGACTACGTCTGAATCCATAGAAGTGCGCATCTGGTGCGATGCCATGGAAACTGTTGGGATTCATCGTCAGCAGGAGAGGGACCGAGGTCGACCCAGTCAAGGTTAAAGCTATCACGAAAATGTCGCCACCATCTACTGAGAAAGAAGTTAGAGGATTTTTGGGCACAATACAATATATCAGTCGGTTCATTGCACAACTAATGCCCATCTGCATGCCGATCTTCAAGCTGCTAAGGAAGAACTTGCCCATTGAATGGAACTACGACTGCCAGGCAACATTCGATAAAATACAAAACTACCTCCTTAACCCACCTGTGTTGGTGCCACTCAAGCCAGGGAGACCACTCTTGATGTATCTTTCCACGATGAAAGTTTTGATGGGATGTGTCTTAGGGCAGCATGACGAGACGAAAAGAAGAAAACATGCCATTTACTATCTGAGCAAGAAGTTTACTGATTATGAAATACGCTATTCTCATCTGGAGAAAGCATGCCTAGCTCTTGTATGGGCTACTCAGAGGCTCCGCCATTACTTACTATCTCAAACCGTTCTACTTTTGGCTCGAATGGACCCGTTGAAATACTTGTTCGAGAAACCAGCTCTCATTGGACGAACTGCACGATGGCAGCTTTTATTATCAGAGTTTGACATCACGTACATCACTAAGAAGTTGATTAAGGGGCAAGCACTCGCTGATCATCTTGCCGATAATCCTTTGGCAAACTATGAACCTTTGAGAATTGAGTTCCCCGATGAGGACATCCTTTTTATGACAGAAGACGATATTGAAGAAGTAGAAGAATCATGGGTAATGCACTTTGATGGGGCAGCAAATGCCGAGGGTTAGGGAGTTGGTGCCATTTTTATTTTGCCCAAAGGATCTCACGTACCCATCTCTATCAAGCTCAACTTCCCCTGCATAAACAACATGGCCGAATACGAAGCTTGTGCCACTAGTCTATAGGCGGCTCTCGATCTGAATGTAACTCACCTCCGGGTGTTCAGCGATTCGCAGTTAATTATATGCCAGATAAACAATGACTGGAAGACGAAAGATGAGAAACTGATCCCTTACCATGAGCACCTCGAGGATCTGATAGCCTACTTCGAGGACGTGACATTCTCATATATTCCCTGAATAAGGAATCGCTTCGCCGACGCACTAGCGACGTTGGCATCAATGATGGAAATTTCGTATGGTGCTAAGATGAAGCCGATCATGATCGACCAAAGGAATGAGCCAGCCTTCTACCTCCAGATTGAGGAACCTACAAAGCCTGATGATGAGCCACCTTGGTTCTCAGATATCAAGAATTTCCTTGAGACCCTAACTTTCCCTGAGGGTACATCTAAGATGGACCAATGAACAATTCAACGTCTAGCAGCAGGCTACGCCATTTACTGGGAATGCCTTTACAAGCGATCCTACAATAATATTTTGCCAAGATGCCTTATAGAAAGTGAAGTGATCAATGTCATGAAGGAGATCCACGAGAGAATATGCGGAGCCCACGTCAGCGGTCACATGCTCGCCAAGAAAATTTTACGACAGGGATACTTTTGGACCACTATGGAATCAGATTGCTGCAAACATGTTCAGAAATACTACAAGTGTCAGGAACACTCCGGTCTGATACACGCTCCTACCATCGATCTTCACTACATGACCACTCCTTGGTCATTTGCTACCTGGGGCCTTGACTTCGTCGGAATGATTAATCCGAAAGCATCAAATGAACATCGGTTCATTCTTGTCACCATTGAATACTTCACGAAATGGGTAGAAGCGGCGTCATATTCCAACATCACATCCAGTCACATCGAGAAGTTTCTCAAGAGTAATATTGTGTGCCGATTTGGAGTACCCAAGGATATCATCACGGACAGTGGCACAAACTTTGCAAATAAGTGCATCTGAGCCTTCTGCGAGTAATACAAAATCAAGCACCATCACTCGTCACCTTATCGGCCTCAAACTAATGGAGCCGTAGAAGTTGTGAACAAGACGGTCGTTCGCATCCTTAAGAAGATGGTCGTCCAATACCGAGATTGGAGCGAAATGTTACCGTTTACTTTGTGGGCCTACAGAACATCAATCCGTACCGCTACAGGGGCAACACCATTCTCCCTTGTGTATGGAATTGAGGCCGTCTTACCAGTGGAGGTTGAAGTACCCTCGCTCCGAATCCTTATGAAATTAGGCTTACCCGAAGTAGAGAGAGAGAGATCCCACTTCGAACAATTGAATCTACTAGACGAGAAGAGACTCCTCACCATGTGTCACACTCAGGTTTACCTTGAGCGAATCGCACGCGCTTACAATAAACGTGTCCACGGTCGAGGTTTGAAGATAGGAGACACTGTGCTGAATAATATCTTCCCATCCCTCCACGCCGATCTGAGAGGGAAGTTCAAGCTAAACTGGGAAGGGCCTTACATTATCCGAGAGGTGCTACCGGGATATGTCATCCGCCTCGCCACCATGGACGGGGATCATCTTCCTGAGCCCATCAATGCTGATACGTCCGACGGTTCTACTCTTAGTCTATCGCGATAAGATAAGTATTGGTGAAACTGATACGTGACTGCTTAAGAACCACCAAAAAGAGGCTATCATTCTAAACACAGTAGCCAAAAAGTGTCCCTAAAAATGATAATATCTTTTGCTACCCCATTTGAGCCTGGACCTTTCTTTCAATAACCCCCTTCCCAAAAAAAAAAATGTGTGTACATATACAAAAGAGGGGAAGTAAAGTTACTATCAAAATCTAAAAAAATAAGAAAAGTAAAACCTTAAAAAGAGATTGCCTGAAATGGAGCAAAAAGAATAAAAAAATATAGAAGAATCACAGGGCATGTATAGTAAAACCCCCAAGGAAGAAAGTATGTTGAGGAAATTGAAGCCACATCGAGAAACCCCTTTTTAGCCCAGCATACCTTCAAAACCTAACCTGACCCATGGCCAGGCTACACCCAGAGGAAAGCCCTCTTTTTAGGTTCATAGCAGTCATAATATCTATTAAGTCAATACAAGCCGAGTTGTGAGACGACACCGGAACCCCGTCTAGCTGGCTATGACGGAATCGACGTCTATGTCGTGACTTTCTAAAAAAAAAAAAAAAAAAGTAGAAAGAAAAAATAAAAATAAAAATACAAGTTCAAAGCAAGATGGACGTAGTGAAAATGCTACGAGTAAAAACAGCGAGCTTGTGCGGACTAGGTGAAAACCCGAAAGGGCGCTTGGGGTAAGAGATCTAAGCCCATGGACGTGGTGAAAACCTAAAAGGGTGCTACGGGTAAAAAAAGTAGATAAAAAAAATAGAGAGAAAGAAGAAGAAAAAAAGAGGAAAGGGAAAGGTGTGAAATATTTGATTGATGTTTTGAGGAACCCTTTTGTCGCTCTCCCTGTCCCCTATTTTCGGTTGGGCCGCTCATGTTGGTTCAAATCAGACCCCGACCAGAATTGCCTTTGTAGAACTATTTTATCAAACGTATGACTCAAGGCAAGGAGAAAAGTTTGACCCAATCTGAAGGGATTGACGTTCTAGTGTTGGTAAAGCTGTTGAAACTCACCCAAGATTCGACTACTTAAAGGGGATTCAATCATGCCCAAAAAGGGGACCCGAGTTCTCACCCTGGGATTGAGGCATCATACCAAGCAAAAAGAGAATAAAGAACAAGGTGGAAAGCCCTCTTTGTTAAAGGGACCCATTAATAAAAAAAAAAAAGAAAAAAAAAAGAGAAAAAAAAAGAAAAACAAACAAAAAAGAAGAGAAGAAGAGGAGTCTTTGTAAATATAATAGATTTTCCTTTTCCATGTACAGAATGCACCACTTACACCACGTCCCAAAAAAATAGTCGGTGTGATGTTCAACTTTCTTTCTTTCCTTCTTTTTACAAAAAAAAATAAAAATAAAGAAACAAACATAAAGAAAATATGCATACCAAAAAATGTGTATATCTATAAAGGGGTTTCTTACTCCCCTTTTCTATGTATCTGATCTGTATAAAAAGTTATGTGTGCAGGAAAGAGTCAGCGGTCCAGCTCGCACTTCAAGGCACTAATCTCAGCAAGAAAATTATCTTCCCGGGCAGTCCGCTCAGTCAACCAACGACCGTGCAAGATCTTGCACCTCTTTTGAGAAGTATCAACAGCTCCAAGGGCAACACTTAAGGATCCATTCAGACAAAGGACCTCTCCCTATGCATTCTCTGCTCTGACCTTTTCCTGCATTAAAAGCTCGTGCAGGACCCTCTTCTCATCCACTAATAGCTCAATGCGGGCTTAGAGTGCCGTCAATTTCTTTGGCCAGGGGCCTTCAGTGTCAATACTCTCTGCTGAATCCAGACGATCAACAACTGGTTGCTCAGTCAGTAACCAGGCCTTATACTCAGGAGAAGACTGAACCAAATTTCCCTGCTCCACATCGCACATCAACGTCGACTAACGTGTCTCCCAAAGAGCGGCGATCCGATCCATGTCCCCAGAGGACCCTCTAGAAAAGATCAAGTCACACAGAGGGGGTTTTGCCTCGCAAGGCACCTGCTGAGTACAGCCGAACTGACGCAACACCCAAAATGGGTAGTAGGAGGTGCTGCCGGTCAACCCCAGAAGGGTGATGCCCTCGTGGTCTCTGGAATGAATTACAGGGAAGGTCTGCTCTAGCCAAGGAAGTTTCCATATAAGATCCGTGCCAGTCAGCCAAAGCTTCAATTCTGACAAATCTCCCTAGGGAATCATATAGCACCTGCCCAAAAAGCATTGAACCACCTCTCCTCGAGCAAGATAAAAGTGGGGAACTAGTCCCAAAACGCCAAGATGCTCTCCTAGCAAACCTGAAGCAAAAGTAGGCAACCTCCAAGATTCCTGGTCTTCCCAAGGGAAAACGCATCAAGGCACCGAAAAAGTTTCTCGAGCACCAAATGCATCATAGATCGGCCCGCCTCCAACTCAGTCAAAATATCGCAAATTGCCAAGGAGAAGCTCTCTCCCCCAATAAAGAAAAGGATTCTAAGATAAGGCCAAGAGAGAATGCTTTCACGTTGAAGATGTTCCGAGTCGACAATTTTCGGAGACTTTTGTCACCAAAAAGTTCTTTCAAGAATTTCATCGAACACCTAGTGGGCCCCCTAATGAGACTTTTCTCATATTCATTTTTCTTCAAGCACAAGGTAAGGTGAATAGTTTTGGCATAGCCCAGCTTCGGCACAATCCTGGCAAGGCCCTTGTGAAGCCTCAAACCAGACAAGTTGGACAATTCCTCAAGAGTAGGAGTTATCTCCCGATTCCCAAATCGAAGCACATGGCCGTTCGAATTCCAAAAGGATGTGGCGGCATGAAGAAGATCCCACCGTGGGGGAACCTCAAGAAAGGAAGGAAGGTGAGATAGCCCAAGACGCTCCAAGTCAATGAGCTCACTCTCATTCAAGCTCCCAACCCAACTCATTAGAAATTTGGGCCCCATGCCCAAGGAGATGGGTAAATTGGTTCCGGGCCCTCCACGTAAGGGAGGGTTGGAAAGCGGGTCCATAGATGTACAAAGATCTTTCAAGAAGATAAAAATTGATGTATGATGATGGACCCACCTTTGAAAAGCAAGAACAAAAAGAATCAGCCAAAAGGGCCAAGTCAAACAGAAAAGAAAGAGTTTTTGGACTGACTCGAGTTTATAAGGACCCACTGCTCCCCAGGCTAAGGCTGGCGCAACTATTAGTTGTGCCAGTGCATGTTGTCCCAAACTTTAGTCTGGCGCAACTAATAGTTGTGCCAGTACAATTTCCCAGGGGTTTAGCTTGGCGCAACTAATAGTTGTGCCAGACTAAAGCTCCCTACTCCTAAGCCATTTTGGGGCCTGATTGGGGGGAATTTCGGTCTTTTTCCAGCCCTTTAAAAATCGGTCAAAACTATTGGTAGTCTTGAACAAACATTCACCAATCTTTAGAAACCACTAATAGTTTGGAAACTACTTTGTTTTTTTTTATGTGCAGGAGGGATCCTACATCAAAGCATGCGACCCAAAAGGTCACTTTCTGAGAGCACTTGGCAGACACATCCTACAGAAGAATAGATACGCTACAGGGGAACCATGCCATGCAATCAAGACAAAAGCACTAAAATATTTCCAAAAATTATCCACAAAGTGCCACATCATCCATCCCAAGCTATCTAAAAATTCAAATCATCAATCCCAAAGTTCTGATATTTAAAAAGGAGAAACTAAGGCCTAGTCCTTATCCGCGCCCTTTGATTTCTTCTGACGATGCCCTGGTAAGTCCACATATCCCCCACCCGAGACCAGGCTTGAGAAATTTGGCTAAGCAAATATCGCGACTGCTTGGCGTGCGCACGCTACAAGTCATAGCCAAAATTAGATATTGGGACCAATAAAAAAATGATGAGGGAACCCACAGAAAAGCAGAGCAGCAGAATACGCACTGTCTCCACCTCCCGAAGCTTCGCAATGTTACGATGATACTCCACATACTCCATGGCCAAGTCAAAGTTCTACATTCAGAAAGATACAATGTTAGCTTTCAGGGCAATCATAAAACATGTGCAAAAGGAGGCCGAAACAAGAAAGAGATGGGTCATCAGAAGACTTACCCCTGGGATCACCTCAGGAGGAGGGACTCGGGCCGCTTCAGCAGAGAGACGTGCCTGCCTATCCACGTTGGCACATAGACCCGAGAGAAAACTGTTATCAAGGCGTCGAAAGGTCCCGTAGACCACGGCCAGATCGTCCCCAGGGGCGGCAGCCTGAGAAGTACCCGACGGACCAACGCCGGAAGGATCCGCACCAGAAGGGCCAACGCGAGAAGGACCTGCCCCTGAAGTATCAGCTGTACCCACTGCCATCCCACCTTCATCATTAGAGCCATCCCCCAGAGCAAACTGTAAATAAAATAAGATCAATTTAGAAAGAATAGAAACCAAGATAGAACAAAAAGACACTAATCTAAAGAGGAAAAGGTAATTACTTGCCCACGCGGGCCACCAAATTCAAGGAAATTGACACTAGGTATAAATCGTGGCAGGATAAACCGATATGGCAGGCACTCGTAGTGTGATAGTCTCCGGGCACATGAAGAGCGTGGATAGGGAGCCCATTATTGAGAAGGTCCGCCGTAAGTTCCTCAATGCTGCCAACATGATTCCAAACATCCGCGGGAGAGTCCACGGGAATGGCATAGTAGCCCTGGTACTGGTGCACCACCCGCTCTCCCAAATAGTAAGCCTTGGCGCATGCCCCATAAAAGAAAATGACACGACGGTTGTTAAACAGGCGAAAGGGGCCTACGGCTACCCGATCCCAGAAGGGGGATGCGAGATACAAGTCATGGAGGATATGTCCAGGTCTAAAAGCGGTCAGTCAATTAAGCAGGCAGTATACTAATCAAGAAGGATCTCCAAGCATGAGTAAACCAAGTTGTTAAGAGGGGCTTTACCTACTCAGGAACCATCAGGTCAAGTTGGGACCTTAAACCCATCTCCAGGTGCTTCATGCCCACATCACGGGACCAGGCTTGGTTCCAGTTGCTAAGAAGAGGGTAAGTAAGTTCCTCCGAGTGGAGAAGCAGGCACCCAGGGTGAAAATGATGATATCCCCATACCTGAAATGAGCAGTACACAGGAGCAGGTCAGTAGCATATAAAGATCATTCAAGGAAAATGGCGAAAGCGAAAGAATGAGGGATTACCTCCAAAGCGGCCCAAAAACCAATAATAGATTTGGAATCCCTAGTCGTGACCCAAGCTAAGTTAAACATCAGCCATGCGTACCCAGCCCCGCCCCAGTCATACCTATGGACGTCACCCCAATTGTCCATGACGCTCAGCAATGCTAGGCTGACTCGGTCACCGCTTGCATTGGTAAAAAGGGTCTTACCCAGCAGGATCAGAAGAGTAATGCGGGCCAAGACGATCGCCCGCTCGGGCGTAATATAAAGCACCCTGTCTGGCTGCCCCAGGTCCACCAACTCGTCAGTCGTATAAAGTGCGGTCAGCCAGGTCATCTTGACCTCAGTACCATGCGTCTGCCCGCGAGGGGGATAGGCCCCTATCAGTCGAATGACGTCCTCCCTACTCGGCACCGAGAGGCCGACTATCGGTATCCCTCCCATCCTAATACCCGTAATCATTGCCCAATCAACAGGCGTCAGGGTCATCTCGGCGTATGGCATATAGAAGGTTATCGTCTCAGGATGAAACCGTTCGATCAGGGCCTTCAGATAAATGGCATCAGCCCTCATGGTAGGGTAGGTCAGAAACTCCCTAAAGCCCACCTGCTCCAGCAGAAACTTCACTATGAGGGGGACATAGAGGTAGAAGTCTTGGAAATCAAGCCACCCCCCGCGGAACACAATAGAGGGTAAGTCCTGCATAAGAAGAGAAAAGTGCATCAGATCATGGAAAGAAAGAAAAGCTGCACAAAAGAAAGAAATATGAACCTTCTTTTACTTGGCCCGCTATGCCGAAATTCAAAATATGGGTATGCTGTTGATGTAGGAGGCCGACTCGGGCGGCCTCACCCTGCATTTCGAGCCATGGGCCTGCTTTCCGCTCTACCCAAAGGAACTGCTCCCCTCGTGGACCGTATACTACCTCGGGCCCCTCCTCGGGAACATGCTCATCATCACTCGACATTTCTAGGGCAACAAGAAGCAATCACATTAGATCAGATCAGATCAATGATAAAGAATCATGATGTACTATGCCGCAAAGGAAGGTAAGTATGTCCCCCCCTTTTTTTTCTACTTATTTTCAGAAATAAAAGATACACATGCACAAACCAAAAAAAAAGAGAAATCCCTTTTAGATTAAAATGCAAAATTTTTTTTTTTCTTCAAAAAATATATATAATACAAAATTTTTTCCCCTTCCTATCTTTAGAAATAAAGCAAGTTAGAATCACATAAAATCATTCCTTTATGTTTCTAAAATAAAGTAAAAAGCCCTTCTTTTACATTAAGAAAAACAAAAAATTATTCTTTTATGTTTAGAAAAAAAAAAAAAATCATCATCATCATGCTTCTAATAAAGCCAAAAAAATCTCTCTTTTCCTTAGGATCAAAAAAAGGGAGCAAACAATCATTTTCTTTGTGTTCCCAAAAGCAAAAAAAACAAACCAAAAAAGAGAAGAACTCTTCTTTTACAAAAAAAACAACTTAGTCTATGCCCACAAAACAAAAAAATCCTTTACTTTATTTGCAAAAATAAAAAACCAAAAACAAAAAAATCCTTTTACTTTACAAAAACCAAAAAACAACAAAAAAAATCCCTTTACTTTATAAAAACCAAAAACAAAAATAATCCTTTAGTTTATTTGCAAAAATAAAAAACAAAAAAGAAAAAATCCCTTTACTTTATAAAAACCAAAAACAAAAATAATCCTTTACTTTATTTGCAAAAATAAAAAACAAAAAACAAAAAATCCCTTTACTTTATAAAAACCAAAAACAAAAAATCCTTTACTTTATTTGCAAAAAAAAAAAAAAAAAAAAAAATCCTTTACTTTATTTGCAAAAAAAAATAAAATAAAAATCCTTTACTTTATTTGCAAAAATAAAAATAAAAAAAACAAAAAAAATCCCTTTACTTTATTTGCAAAAATAAAAACAAAAATCCCTTTCAATATGCACAAATAAAAACAACAAAAAATATATAATATGTACATATATTATGCAAAACCCATAAAACAACAAAAATAGGGGATCATTCATAAGAAACCATCCACACACCATCAATAAACATACATACTATGAAAGTTAACCATTACTCATCAAAGAATGTAAGATCATGATCATATTTGCAAGAAAAAAAAATACAAGGAAAATCAAGAAAAATGAGTTTTTAATGGTTACCATGTGAAGAGGATGGGGTCTTTGATCTAGCGCGGGTCGGAAATTAATCGACGCAAGCAAGCAACGGAAATGAGGCATGCGTAGAAGCAACGTAAAGGAACCCTAAGGAGGTCATTTTTCGGTTTTAAGGAGGGAGGGGGGGAAAATTTTGAAAATAATACCCCACAGCCCGAATCCGGGCTGCTTAAATTGCTCCCCAGCCAAGCCTGGCGCAACTAATAGTTGCGCCAGGCAATTTTGAGCCCTATTTTGGCTTGACGCAATTATTAGTTGTGCCAGGCAATTTTAGGGCCCCTGTTGGCCTGGCGCAACTAATAGTTGCGCTAGCCACATAGGCCTTGTTTTGGGCCTAGTACGGGTCATATGTGTAACCTGGTCCCCCCCTCTCTTCGTTTTGCTTACTCCTGGCAGATGCACACACTCTCAAGTGGTATGTCGACCCTCATTCGACTTATCCGGGAAGCCGTACTAACAATAAAGTGAACCGAGAGCAATAGGCGTCCCGATCCTACATAGAAAAACATAAAAAGTCTAAAAAAAAAAAAAAAAAAAAAAATCCCACAGAAAAGCAATAATAATAATAATAATAATAATGACTCACATAAAATAATAACTCTAAAAAAAAAAAAACAAAAATAAAAAAAATCCATAAAGTAATAAAAATTCACATAAAATGATAACTTCGAAAAGTCTAAAAAATCACATAAAATGACAGAAAAATCATAAAAATAATGCAAATAATAACCCATTTGTGTTTCCCAAAGGAGGGTATGCACATGCATAATGCGGCAAAATGTCAATGTTTTATTAGCAATGCAGCTGTGCCATATTAAAGTCACGAGTCTAGGGGTTCGCCTTGGACCATTGAATCCTTCTTCAAACTAGGAACAATGGCATTGGTCCTGGTCAAAAAGTTAATGTTTCGATCGAGTCAACTCCACTACTAAATCTTTGCGATGAGCGCTCTGTTTTAGATTTATATGAACTTAAGTGTCTTAAGTTTCAGATTCTCCGTTGGGAAAGGTCAATCGTTGGTTGAGACCAACCGGTTGAGAATGTGATTACGTATCAATCAAACTATGTGCAACCATGCATTCAGAAGGGTTCATTTTCCTTTTATTTTTTTGTAGGCTTAAAACTTGTATGGGCAGCGGTATCCCTGTAAAGTGTATACTATATGTCTGGGTATCCGTATGATGGTTCGTTTGTCCCTGTAAATTATACCCGGGTGGGTCAGGGTCGGAGCTTCCATCGCCTTTGTTGTTACTTATTGCCCCTGATGGGTGCATGATTATGTATGGTTAACTGATATTTATGATTATTGTTAACAGAGACCGGGATTGGATGTCCCTTTAGAGAGACACCTTAATGTTTGATTGGATCTGTTCAAGGTAGTTGAAGCTGGATACTCTAGGTCATGCTGATCTAGGGCACGCTTTCGAAAATGGCACGCCCTCCCCAAAAAGTGTTATGACATCTATTCACTTTGCTCGGGCAATCACGCTAACTAAACTTCAGGATCGATGGGTTCGCCCAAAGACCTCGAACCCTGGTTTCAGCAAGGGCACCCGCGAATAGTCAGATGGGGTAATCAAATGCCTCGTAGGATTGGACACAAATTATGGAGCCTTGCGTATGTTTACTTCGCGCCTATCTTTGAATGTGGGTCGATCACCCCTCTTACTTATGAAGTTGTTGCATTCAGAATGAATCTTAAACATCAAATACCTTTAAAATCATCTCAAGAAGCGAATGTTTGGCTTAACATACAGGGATTTCACAACTCGTTCCACCTCAGTTATACCCAGTAATGTCGCTAAGTGCTTGGGGACCAATTACCTTGAGAAATGAATGTTTAGCCTGACATCCAGGGCTTTCGTTTTCTCACCATGTTACTCATCTGATGTTTAAAGTTTGTTCTGAATGCAGCGGACCCGTCAGTAATGCCTTAGGCCTCTTCGGATGTCTCTTTTCTTTGGCATTCAATCATTAGTGATCGGATACCAAAGAGGGGCATCTATAGATACCCAAATTTGGCCCAAGGCCTGATCGAAACACATTTCGAGAGAGGTGCACTTCCGAGCTGTTGATGGCATGTATGGAACCCTTAGGAACCACCCTAGAACCCTTAGGAACCCTTCCAAACCCTTAGGAATCATCCTAGATTCCTTAAGAATCCTTCCAAGCCCTTAGGAATCATCTTAGATCCCTTAAGAACCTTTCTCAAACCCTTAGAAACCAATCCTGACCCTTAAAACCCATTCTGAGCCTAGACTTAACCCTTCTGAGTCTTGGAAGAGGAGTGGTGCACCAGGACCAACTATGACCTTTTACTATGATTGAATCTCATACTATTAAAAAGTAGAAGTCATCAGCTTTCAAACAAGCTAAGAATTGCCCCAATCAGAGTTATACATCAAAAGATATGGCAGTTCAAACCCGCAGGGCAAAAGTGTAATTTCAATTGGCCCACCCTAGGGATTTGGCGCAACTAATAGTTGCGCCAAGCCATTTCTCCCCAGAAATGGCTTGGCGCAACTGATAGTTGTGCAAGTTACAATCTAGCCTGGTGCAACTATTAGTTGCGCCAAGCCACTTTCCCAGGATTTAAGCCTGGCGTAACTAATAGTTACGCCAGTATTAAAGTGGACCCCACCCTCGTGAAGCAAACTTCCAGGCTACTGTTCATCACTATTTTACTGTATATTTGCCTGGCGCTAGTTGCCCCAGTATTAAAGTGTACCCCACCCTTGCAAAGCCAACTTTCAGGCTACTGTTCAGCACTGTTTTACTGTACATTTGCCTGGCGCAACTAGCACTGTTTTACTATACATTTGCCTAGTGCAACTAATAGTTGCGTTAGGTATATAAATAGTAACCTCTAGTTTTACCCCGAATTTCGTGTCTAGGATTTGACTTGTTGACCACCAGGGTCTTTGGGGTGTGTTTTGATAGTTTTATCGCACCCTTTTAATGCCTATTTGGAACCCATTAGGTGACTTAAGGCCCCTCCCTATCATCCACCATTGGAGGACCTTTTCACACCTTTCAAGACTCCAAAAACCCTAGGAATTCTTAGATGTAAGATTACCTAATTACTAATCCTAATTAGTATCTAAGTGGTCTCCTAATCCACCCATTTCCTATAAATAGAGCCCCCATCCCTTGGTTTTAAACGTTGAGAAATTTGCTTAAGAGAGAAAGAGCTCAAAGTGAGAAGTTCTTCCACCCTTTTATGCCCTATTTTCACATAAATTCCAGAATCTCCCAACCTCATTTCAAGCTCACTCTTGCATCCAAAACCCTTAGCCTAGGTGTGTGCTACCCCCTAGACCACCCCTCACTCTACCTCTTAGCTTTAAGCCTTAGGAGTTAGAATCCCATTCCATACCATACAAAGTCTTCAAAAGCTCATTAAAGCAAGTCACGCAAGGCTCTCTTATGGTGCTACAAGGGCCCGAGGGCTCTGGCTTTCCCCTTTCTTCTCCTATCTCTTTTTAGCTCTTCCCATCCTCCCATTTGTACCGTTACGCCGCCGAATTTTCGGTAGGAACGGAGGGACACAAATAGGATTTAAGGCCCATTTGAGCAAGAGGAAGCCACTTTCTTTTCTTTTACTATATATTTGTTTTGACCATTAGTAGAGGCTGCGTTAAGATGGCGATCGGGTGTCTAACACCTTCCCGATCGATAACCGAAGCCCCTACCTAAGAGCCATTGGTGTGGACCGGATTCAGAGTCATATTTGTGGCACTTCGGTGCTTACAAAAATGATATAGGTATCCCAGGACACCAAAAGCTCCGGGTGGCGACTCTATATTTTTTGTTAGCGAGCGCATTGCCGCGACGGGATCGTCACGAATCTTATGGTTGCACAGTCTTATACTGTACCGAGTCGAAAAGTTAAAATCAACTACAAAAATTTTCTTCGAGTGGAGGGTCTTCTTCTGGTATGAAATCAGGATCATTTGTACCTCTGGATTCTGATCAATATCTGCACCTGTGATGTATAGTCGGGGTGAGCTAACAGTCTATGCTCAGTAGGGAACGATCAATACTAATAACATCTTATCAATCAATACATAGATTCAATGACCAAAATTTAAAAGCATTTTGATATCACATTCAAAGGAATTTTTCGTATCAGATTCAAAGGCATTTTTCATATCAATTCCAAATTCACCGTTCAAAGATCTTATTTCACAGTACATATTCAACTTCAAAGCTTAAAGTTTAAAACTCGAAGTTCAGATTCCAATTTAAAATCTCAGATACAAAATTCAGAGTCAAAATTCAAATTCAGATTCAAAGTTCGGATTCAGATTCAAAGTTTCAGATACAAATTCAGATTCAAATTTTTGATTCAGATTCAAAGTTCGGATTCAAGATTCAGACACAAATTCAGACTCAAATTTCGGATTAAGGTTCAAAGTTTGAATTCAAAATTCAGATACAAATTCAGATTCGATTTCGGATTCAGATTCGAAGTTCGGATTCAAAATTTGGATATAAATTCATATTCAAATTTCAGATTCAGATTCAACGTTTGGATTCCAATTTCAGATACAAATTCAGATTCAAATTTCGGATTCAGAGTCAAAGTTCAGAGTTCATATTTGAATGTATGGATAACCCATTGTACCGGCCCTGAATTCACATCATAATCAATAGTCAATTGGGGTTAAAGCATCCCATTATCGAAAACAGGGCACTCCATCAACGGAAACAAGGTAAAAACCTTAGGGCCTCTACTCCTCTCCGGAGCCTCTACTACTCTTTAGATTCCAATTCAAAGTTCGGATTCATATCATAATCAATATTCAAGTGGGGCTAAAGCATCCTATTAGCGGAAACTGAGCATTCCATAAACGGAAACATGGTAAAAACCTCGGGGACTCTACCCCTCTCCGGAGCCTCTACTCCTCTCCCCACTTGATTTCAAACTCAAATTCAAATTCATATTCGAAGATTGTATTCAGAGTTCAAGGGATTCTGTGACAGCCCGAATTTTGGCACCCCAAAACCCGTGCCATTAGCACGACCCTCGAGGCTGTGCCCCATATATCTGCACGAAACATTTGGTATATTGACGCAACTAGAAAGCAAAATCATGCACATAAGAACTAATTTTGAATTTAATCTCCATTTCTATACAATAAAGCTAAAACCTGTAGCCCAAAAGATAGTTCTAATCTTCTGCCACTGCATGAGCAAAAGAACCAACCCAAACCATTGGTGACAAAACAACAGTCACCCAGATGGTTCGTCAAAAGAATGTCTTACAAAAATTACATTTGTCTCAAAATAAGGCTGGACATACCAAGCTGTACAACCACTCTCACAAAATAATCAAAATACGCAGAGGGTCTTCTAAAAGAACTCCTCAGGAGGGGGCTCCGACTCCTCTCCAGGCATGCAATAAGAGTCCTCCGGGTCTACTGCTCCCGAAGCAGTAGCAGCAACTAACATTGGACCTATGATGTATAGTCGAAGGAGTGAGCTACATCATAGCTCAATAGAGAATTAACTGAATGAACATATAAGTCTATCTTACTCACATATATTCCATGACATAACGAAGCATGATTTGTCAATAAAAGACAGCTGGAAAATAATTTAAGTCACTGAAAGCATGAACTGAATGAATATTTGTTACGCTACACGTTTTCTCTTGTTTACTGAAAGCATGAACTAAATGATTGGTCTGAAAAACTTAAATCAAATAACTTAACTAATCCCCGAGCAATATAGCATCGAGCCCTGATGGAATACCCACCATCGTCGTCCAGTCAGACCATTTTTTTTTCCATATAATACGGCCCAGGTCCCTTTCACCTAGGCGACGGGCATAAAACTCACATACATCCCTGGGATGCCATAGTAGTGAATGGATATCCCACCGTACCGGTCACGGATATTCTGCCGAGTCAGTCGCGGGTATACCGTCGCATCTGTGGGGTATTCATTGAACCTTAAATCAATTGTGCAAATACATATAGTTTTCACCATGTGATTGTGCTAATTATAATATTCAGGGTTTGTTCGTGTCTCATTCACATAGCCTCAACATCACCCGGATGTTCACATTCCCCTTACATCACTGAGATGCCTTCTACTCATATGCATCACTTAGATGCCCACATCACATTTACATCCCTGGGATGTCGCATTCTCATGAGCATACTGTTTTCTTACTAAGTGTTCACACACACACACACACACTCACCTAAATGTCACATACTTAAACTCAATTTGGAAAACAGAATACATGATGATGTTTTTAACGCACGCCCATACGTATTTACATCACCACATACATGCTATCGTAATCAAATTACCATGGGTCAAAATCTCGGGTTACCAATACGTTTCGTCCGAGCTCCAAAATGATACGTATCGGCTGATATGTATCGGTATTGTCTGATACCAAATGATACATTGAATGTATCGTTCGGTATCTGTTATACAATTGAACGATACGGTACATTGAATGTACCGTATCATTCAGCTCCAATACCAATACGTATCGTCCGATATGTATCGGTATCGGACAAAATTTTGATCCATGCAAAGTACATGTTCAAAGTAATCCCTACCTCACGTACTTTAACTCCAAGCATCAAGGTCCAAAGTAGCTCCCGTGTTCAATTCCAAGTGCCCAAAACTAAGGTACACAAGGTCACACACAAAGCATCAAGAATGATGCAAAAAGGAAAGGTACAAGGCCTTCCCAAAACTTCAAAGTCCAAAATAGAATACACAGGAAAACTGCTAAAATCGATTAATCGATTCCAATATCGATTAATCAAAATTAAAAAATCGATTAATCGAAAACCAAAAATTGATTAATCAAATTTAATTCAATTAATCGATTTCGTGTTGCAGTCTCCAGTTTTGCTTTCTGTCAAAAATCAATTAATCGGTTCACAAATCGATTAATCGATTTGACAGAAAAATAGCCCCCTTCTGGCTGTTCATCTTGCTTTCTCTTCTCCCTAATTTTTTCCTTTTCTATTTCTTTAATTCGTCATTAAATCATTAAATCCAAGCTCAAACATCACACACATCATAATTAAATCAAACCTTACCTCAAATCCAACGTATGAGGGATTCAATGGCTTGGATTAAAAACTAGGGTTATTAGCTTCGATTCACGAATTCACACATGTTGCCTTCGAGATTAACAACCCACGTATGGCTTTAATCCGTAATTTCACACAATATCCTTAACATTTACTGCCTCCTTCCTCCCCACTCTCTCTTTCTCTCTTCATAAATCCCTAACCACCAACCAAAAATCAAAGAGAAATAACTTCTCTTAGACTTTAGACTATTTAACCCAATCCATTCTTTGGTGTAAAACACATACACCCATAATAGGTGTATATGACCATATCAAAAGATCTAACACCACACACTCACGTGTACTTTCACCTCAAGCCTAATCTAACCTAAGTCATCAAGTTGCCATTCACTTGATCGCACAAGTGACTAGACGGGCACGCATCCTGAGGACACTATTCTAAGCCCAAGATTTCAGGGATTTTACATTCTCCCCACCTTGGGAATTTTCATCCTCGAAAATGCACCCAAGGGCTTCCCCTCATCCTGCATGCACACAATCACAATACATCCTGCATATATACTCAAGCTATTTGTACAGTTCTAAGCATTCACAACCCATCCTGCATAAAAAGAAACTCGAACCATTTGCATAACTTTAACCAATCACAACACATCCTGCATAAAAGAAACGCGAACCATTTGCATATTTCTATGCATTCACAACCCATCCTGCATATAAAGGAACTCAAACCATTCTAACGGTAGAGAACATGATAAAGCAACATCAATTGCTATTCCAATTGATCAAAAGAAATAAATGGCAGCCATGCCATATAGTTCAGTACATCAGATTTCCAACTATTATTTTAACACCTCATTTACATTCCCCAAAAAGAGACACATTCACAGTTCCATAACTGTTTTACATGTGCCCAAAATGTCCCTAAAATGCACAAAATGATTAAAATAAAACAAACGCAATATGCAAAATCAGGCAGTCCCATCCCCTGGCTGATCCTCCCCGTCATGCCCCTGTGTACTCGAACCAGATGCGTCAGGAGTCCACGTCCGCTCCACTGCTATGCGCTGGTGGTAATCATTGGGATACATGTATTGCATAGTCTGGTATAGCAGGTAATCAAACCGGTGGTTCATCTGTTGGTTGTTTGCTTCCATCATGGCTAGAACATCGTCGATGGTAGCTGTGGTCCGAGGTGCACGCCGGCGGTGAGGTGGCATAGGAGCGCAGAAACAGACTGCATAGGAGCAGGAGGTGGTACAAGAGGCTGCTCTGCAAGCTGTACAGGGGCAGGGGGCTGCTCTGTTACTGGCTGGTCCTAATGTGGTGGAGCATTAAAAGCAGGGGCTGGTGCTGGTCCCTCTGGTGGTAGCACTTTCTTCAAAAGGTTATAAGTTCATTTCCAGGAAGCTATGAAGTAAAGTTTGGCATGGTCAGTAGCCCTCGATTCAGTCTCAGGAATAACGTACTCTACTACACCGGAGTAGCACTCGATCATGCTAGAAATAAGACGGGCATATGGCATACACTCCTTAGGTCTTAACAATCCTTTCATCATCTTACCCTTGATGTAAATCATACCCTCTAACACCAGCTTAGTAGCGTCGAACCAACGACCTCTATATACCGCGTACAATGCTTGTTGCACCCCCTCCACCCTTTCGGTGTCATGGCACATGGGGTAGAGGTTGCGCTTGATGATGGTGTCAAGCATCCACAAATGAGGAGGTAAGTCAACCCTCCGAATGGACTTTCCGGACCCTTTGTTTCCCTTAGTCATTTTGGTTCTAATTTCTTCAAAATCTATGGGCTGAGCAAATGGGGGTAAAAGGTTGGTCTCAGGTCCGTACACATTGTAACACTCAAAGGATCCATGAATGTGGCATAGGGTAAAAAGATACTTACGACCATCGATTTCGGTCACAACGGTGTCGGTCTCCTTCCCCTCTTTCAGATTTTGGTAAAATAATCTAACCAACCAAGGGTAATAATAGTCATGTAAAGGCTTCAAGAGGTTACCAAGGCCCGCATCAATGAGGTAATTTCGGTCCCATTTTGTCTCGCCCGACACCTCCAGATCCTCAAAAAGAGCTTCGTCTATGGTGTATTCGTCCTCAAAATCCTTCGCGGCCCACCACTTGTTTGGTTGCGCTAAATGGTCGGGTTGAGGTGGTGGTGGTGACGATTGGCGTGATGACGCCTCCATCGAATATGATGACAAAGATGAAAGTGAAGGTGAAGGTTATGGCGGTGATTGCATTGTGCTCGCACTCCGCACGGGTAGTTTAGAAGCCGTGAGCTTCGAAGCTTGCCGGGTTTTAGGTGGCATCTTATTTAAACTAGGGTTTTAAACTAGAAAATTTAATCTAGGGCTTTAAAATACTCCAAATACAAAGGAAATTGCGAGGTTTAGGGCTTACCGTGCGTAATTAGTCCGAATGTATAGGGTATCCCCAAAGCCTTCAAACCCACACTGTTGTTGCCAGCCAAGGGGAGAAGAAAGGCGCCCAAAAATTTAAAAAAACATATGCAAATTTGAATGGGAATTTTTTTTCCCAAAACTGCTATTTATAGGGAAAAATTGATTAATCTATTTTAAAATTGATTAATCGGTTTTTAATATTCAAACCCATGCCAGATATCGATTAATCGAATAGAATTTGATTAGTCGAATTTGCCCCTTTAAATTTTTCCAGGTTCCTTCAGCTCACTAATGTGAGCCAGTCATTCAATCGAAAAATTTTGATTAATCGAAAATCAAAATTGATTAATCGATTTTGACAGAAACTCCAAAATTTGTTTTTTTTTCAAAATTTTCTTTTATATCTTCCTCCTTCTATCTAGTTTCCCATGGCTTTCAAGCTAGCCAGTCACTAACTTTCCTTCCTCTTGCTTCACACTTCCTATTGATACATTTATAAGCCCATATTCAAGACTCATCATCCATGCATTTCATGACGTAGACATATTCACGTTAAATATGTTAGACTTCATAAAGACCAATTTATAAATAAAATTTTCTTTTCATTCTCTTAATGATCTTAGCATCTACGTGCGGACTGTTGCTTACATACACATATTAAAATTTCACAAAATAATAGCGATAATACAAGCATACACTCAAGTCTCCTCAAACAAGTTAGGATATTGCTCCCTCACATCCACCTCGTGCTCCCAAGTAGCTTCTTCGACTGGATGATTCCCCCACCTGACAAGCACTAAAGGGATAACCTTTGTGCGTAAAATTTGTTCTTTTCTATCCACTATTTGAGTCATTTCTTCTATCATGGCCATGTCTTCGTACATCTCGATCGGCTGATCTCCCAAGACATCTGTAGGGTCATTTATATACTTTCGGAGCATGGATACATGAAACACGTTATGCACCCGATCAAACAACGGAGGTAATCCAATGTGATAAGCTACCTCACCGAATCAACCCAAAACCTCAAAGGGCCCAAGGTAAAGGGGACTTAGCTTTCCCCTCTTCCCAAATCTTATAACGCCTTTCATGGGCGATACCTTTACGAACACATGATCACCAACGGTAAAGTCCACACTCGTTCTTCTGATAACGGCGTAACTCTTCTGCCTACTCTGAGCCGATTTAAGTCTCTTATCATACGAACAATGATGGCATTATCTTCAAATAATTCCGGCTCCAATACAAACTCTTCACTGGTCTCTTCCCAATTGATAGGCGATCTACACCGCCTTCTATAGAGAGCTTTGTAAGGTGCCATTCCAATGCTCGCCTGAAAGCTATTGTTGTATGCAAATTTGATCAATAGTAGATGTTGATCCCATGATCCTTGTAATTCAAGCATACACGCTCTGAGCATATCTTCTACTACATGATTTACTTGTTTTGTTTGCCCATCGGTCTGCAGATGGAACGCCAAACTAAAGTCCAATCAAGTACCCATGCCTTCTTGAAACTTCCACCAAAATTTAGATATATACAACGGGTCATGATCAGAAAAGATGCTACTGGGAATCACGTGCAATCGTACAATCTCCTTCACATACAACTCTGTGAGTCTTCCTGCTGTGTACATCATGTTATAGGGTAAGAAGTGAGCTGACTTGGTTAGTCGATCAACGACCCCCCAAATAGCATGTATCTCTTTGCTGTACGCGGTAACCCCATAATAAAATCCATGGAGATTGATTTCCATTTCTACTATGGTATAGGTAGAGGTTACAACAATCCAGCAGGGTGTCTTTGGTCTACTTTCACCTGTTGACATGTCAAACACCTTGACACGTACTCGGATACATCTTGCTTCAGACCTCTCCATCAGTAACTCTTCCTCATATCCTGATATATTTTGGTGCTGTCGGGGTGAATTACATATCTAGATTTGTGAGCCTCTTCTAAAATAGTTTTCCGTAAATCGACATCAACGGGAATGCAAAGGCGTCCTCTGAATAGCAAAGACCCATCTTCCTTCACCGAGAACTTAGGTTTGGTGCCCTCAATCACATCTTGGTGAATCTTGATTAATTCCAAGTCTTTCATCTGCAGCTCGTGAATATGCTCAAAGATTGTCGGTCTCATTGTGATGTTTGCCAGAAAGCCCCTGAAGCTTGCACCTCGATATTTGCATTATATAATGAAAGATCTTTAAACAACTTCCATTTGTGTATCCTCATGGTAAGATTAGCTAACTGGGCCGAACCCTTACGACTCAAGGCATCTGCCACAACATTGCCTTGCCTGGGTGGTATTGTATTGAGCAGTCATAGTCCTTGAGAAACTCCATCCATCTGCATTGCCTCATATTTAATTATTTCTATGTAAATAGGTACCTGAGGCTCTTATGGTCGGTGAATATCTCAAAGGTCTCACCATATAAATAATGTCTCTAAATTTTTTAATGCAAATATGACCGCTGCTAGTTTCAAGTCATGTGTCGGGTAGTTCTTTTCGTGATCTTTTAGCTGCCTCGACCCATAAGCAATCACTTTCTTATTTTGATTGAGCACATAGCCTAAATGACTATGTGAAGCATCACTGTACACCGCAAATCCTCTACTGCCTGAAGGAATCTCTAGCACTGGAGTTGAAGTAAGTCTCTTCTTGAGTTCTTGAAAACTCTTTTCACACGCTTCAGTCCATTCAAATCTCACATCCTTCCTTGTGAGTCTCATAAGCGGTCCTGATATCTTCAAAAATCCTTCCACAAAACGTCTATAATACCCAGCTAGACCAAGGAAACTACGGATATCTGTTACCGTTTTTGGTTGCTCCCATTATACCACTGCTTCAATCCTAGTTGGATCCACTGTGACACCATCCTTTGAGATGACATGTCCCAAAAAGTTGACCTTCTCTAACCAAAATTCACACTTACTGAGCTTGACATATAGTTGGTGTTCACATAGAGTTTGTAGAGAAATTCTCAAATATTCTTCATGCTCCTTCTTTGACTTTGAATATATCAGAATGTCGTCGATGAAAACCACGCCACAAGTGTCCAGGTGTGGTTTAAACACCCGATTCATCAAATCCATAAACGACGATGGTGCATTCGTCAAACCATATGACATCACTAAAAACTCGTAGTGTCCGTACCGCGTCCTGAATGCCATCTTCTGGATGCCCCCTACCTTGACTCTCAGCTGATGCCATCCAGATCTTAGATCGATCTTAGAAAAATATCTCGCTCCTTATAGCTGATTAAATAAATCGTCTATCCGAGGTAAGGGATATAGATTCTTGATGGTTAGTTTGTTTAGCTGACGGTAGTCGATGCATAATTGCATCGACCCATCTTTCTTCTTTACAAACAAGATCGGTGCTCCCCAAGGAGACACACTAGCTCTTACAAACCCCTTGTCCAAGAGCTCTTACAGCTGCTCCTTCAACTCTTTCAACTCAGCAGGAGCCATTCGATATTGTGCTTTGGAAACAGGCTCTATTCCAGGTGCTAAGTCGATAGCGAACTCCACCTCTCTATCAGGAGGTAACCCTGAAAATTCCTCTGAAAAGACATCTTCGAACTCACGTGCAACCGCAATCTCTAAAATGATGTTCTTCCCTTTCTTATCTTCCTTCAAGAATGCCAAGTAACCATTGCATCCTTTCCTGATCAAACGCTCAGTTCTAACTGCAGAAACAAGGGGTATGAACTTCGATCTCATTCCCCGAAATCGGAAGGACCTCCTTGTATTCGGTCTAAAGATAACAACTTTATTCTTACAATCAATCGTTGCACAATGAGCTATCAACCAGTCCATTCCAAGGATCACTTCGAATCCTTTCATATTCAAAAGAACTAAGTTCGCTGTCAGTTCATGACATCTGCATCTCTGATGGCCACTACTACCAACTTACAAACTAAATTCGTATCGACCAATTCCCCAGTCGGAATAGATACATCCAAGATAAAATCCAATGTCTCTGAAACAATCTTTACTTTCTTTGCGAACCGCGGAGTGATAAATGAATGGGTAGACCCTTGGTCTATCAATACTCTAGCTTCATAGGCTATGTCACTTTCCTTTGCATACAATTGTAAGGTACCTATAATATATATATATATATATATATATATATATATATATATATATATATATATATATATATGCCCCATACTTACATATCATGGATCAATATAAAAGGATGAGTTTACACTATTTCCTACGTGGATGCACCTTCTCTATCCAAAACTTTGAATAATTGAAATTCTTAATTTAAAAGAAAATCTCACCTTGGATAATGTCATTGACGTTCTGTGCTTCTTGGGCAGTAACCGCATAGGCTCTTCCTTGCATGAGCAGCTTCCTTGGTTATATCAGTCTCGGCATGGAAGCAGGAGCTGCTCTCACCTTGTTCATCTCAAGGCAATCTCAGATTGTGTGGCCTATCTTCCCCCACTTGTAACAACCCCGAGTACCCCATCTACAATTTGCCATTTTATGAGACTTACCAAATTTGGCCCAAGTCTCATTTGGTGTAGAAGAAGCTCCTCGTGAGAAATCCTAAATAACTGATACTCCGATGGTGGTAGTAGGGTTCTCATATCTGATCGGTCTCCTAGACATAAGCACAGGTAATCTCGAATAATTTGCCTACTGCGTCGGTCTGATATAACTGGTCTGAAACTGTTGTCTCTGCATGGGTGCTACGAATCGCGGCTTTTTATTTAGCGGCTCATAGTTTCCCACTTTACTGTGATCCATCCTTCCTCTTCCCTGTTGGTCTCTCCTTTGGCATCGATCTTCATTATCTTCTTCTATTACTAGAGCCTTGCTCATAACCTCCCCGTTCGTCTTCAATTCGAAGGCCGCCACCTTTCCCCTGATGTCTGGCCTCAAGCCGTGTTGAAGTCTCTTGGCCTTCATCAAGTCTATAACCACAAAATCAGGAGCAAAGCAAGCGAGCCTCATGAACTCCACTCCATATTCCCTTATTGACATCCTTCCCTTCTCAATTTGAAGAAACTTTACTTCCATCTGGTTACACACGACTTCAGGGAAATATTGTTTGTTGAATTTGGCCACAAATTCATCCCAGGTCCATGGCAATTCTGGGGTTTCTTGAGCTCTAGTCCTCGATAAGAACTTCCACCATGGGCCTGCCTCCCCATCTAACATATACGTTGCCCAACGGACACTTTCATCCTTAGTGCAAATAAGCACACTGAACACCTTCTCCATCTCACTTAGCCAATTCTCTGCGTCTATTGGCTCTGCTTGTCCTGAAAAGTTTAGAGGACGTATCCTCCAAAACTTCATAAACGCAGAGGGTAACGACTGTGTAGTACCCACTAGAGGAGTAGGTGGTGGCTGTTGCTGGTCATTGGCATTATGTGCTTTCAAGGATGCCACTTGTTGAGCCATGGCGTTTGCCATGGTTTCGATAGTGTGCATCATCCTTTGACGCTCTTCTCTTTCTTCATTTCTTTTTCTAACCCTTTCTTGTTCTCTTTGATCTCTATCTTGATTTTCCTCTTGGTTTCTGTTCTCCTCACTACTGCCTCCTGGGGCATCACTATTCCCCAATGACACTCTATTTGAAGCCGAGACGAAACCGCCTCTACTTCGTAAGTTTCTATCATGGCCTCCTCTCGGCCGACCCCTCCTTCTAGAAGACATAACGCTTTGCACATGAAACTATGATTTCATTAGCAGAAGGTTCTCTGCTCTGACAAAATCAAAACTTGTCAGAAATTCTTAAAAGAAAGGGCTTTGATACCAACTGTGACAGCTCAGATTTCGGTACCCCGAAACCTATGTCATCGGCACGACCCTCGAGGCCGTTCCCCATATATCTACACGGAATAGTTGGTATATCTACACAACTAGAAAGCAAAAACATGCACATAAGAACTAATTCTGAATTTAATCTCCATTTCTATACAATAAAGCTAAAACCTGTAACCCAAAAGATAGTTCTAATCTCATGCCACTGCATGAGCAAAAGAACCAAACCGAACCATCGGTGACAAAACAACAATCACCCAGATGGTTCATCAAAAGAATGTCTTATAAAAATTACATTTGTCTCAAAATAAAGCTGGACATATCAAGCCGTACAACCATTCTCACAAAATAATCAAAGTACGCAGAGGGTCTTCTAAAAGAACTCCTTAGGAGGGGGCTTCGACTCCTCTCCAGGTACGCAATCAGAGTCCTCCGGGTCTACGTCTCTCGAAGCAACAGTAGCAGCTAACACTGGACCTGTGATGTATAGTCGAAAGAGTGAGCTACATCATAGCTCAATAGGGAATTAACTGAATGAACATATAAGTCTATCTTACTCACATATATTCCATGATATAACGAAACATGATTTATCAATAAAAGACAACTTGAAAATAGTTTAAGTCACTGAAAGCATGAACTGAATGAATATCTATTACACTACACGTTTTCTCTTGTTTACTGAAAGCATGAACTAAATGATTGGTCTCAAAAACTTAAATCAAATTACATAAATAATCCTCGAGCAATATAGCATCGAGCCCCGATGGAATACCCGCCGTCGTCGTCCAAGCAACTATTTTTTTTTTCATATAATACGGCTTAGGTCCCTTTCACATAGGCGACGGGGCATAAAACTCACATACATCCCTGGGATGTCCTACTAGTGTATGGATATCCTGCCGTACCGATCATGGATATCCTACCGAGTCAGTCATGGGTATACCGCCGTGTCAGTGGGGTATTCTTCGAACCTTAAATCAATTGTGCAAATACATATAGTTTTCACCGTGTGATTGTGCTAATTATAATATTCAAGGTTTGTTCATGTCTCATTCACATAGCCTCAGCATCACCTGGATGTTCACATTCTCCTTACATCACTGAGATGCCTTCTACTCATATGCATCACTTAGATGCCCACATCACATTTACATCCCGGGGATGTCACATTCTCATGAGCATACTGTTTTCTTACTTAGTGTTCACACACACACACACTCACCTAAATGTCACATACTTAAACTCAATTTGAAAAACAGAACACATGACGATGTTTTTAACGCACGCCCATACGTATTTACATTACTATATACATGCTATCGTAATCAAAGCATATGTTCAAAGTAATCCCTACCTCACGTGCTTTAACTCCAAGCATCAAGGTCCAAAGTAGCTCCTGTGTTCAATTCCAAGTGCTCAAACCTAAGGTACACAAGGTCACACACAAAGCATCAAGAACGATGCAAAAAGGAAAGGTACAAGGCCTCCCAAAACTCCAAAGTCTAAAATAGAACACATAGGAAAACTGCTAAAATTGATTAATCGATCCCAATATTGATTAATCAAAATTCAAAAATCGACTAATCGATCCCAAATCGATTAATCAGTTTTCCAAAACCTAACTCTTTCCAGCCATTGTAAGTACCCAGTCGATTAATCGATTCCAGATCGATTAATCAAAAACTAAAAATTGATTAATCAAATTTAATTCGATTAATCAATTTCATGTTGCAGTCTCCAGTTTTGCTTTCTCTCAAAAATCGATTAATCGGTTCTCAATTCGATTAATCGATTTGACAGAAAAACAGCCCCCTTCGGGCTGTTCATCTTGCTTTCTCTTCTCCCTAATTTTTCCCTTTTTTATTTCTTTAATTCGTCATTAAATCATTGAATCCAAGGTCAAACATGACACACATCATAATTAAATCAAACCTTACCTCAAATCCAACATATGAGGGATTCAATGGCTTGGATCAAAAGCTAGGGTTATTAGCTTCGATATCACAAATTCACACACGTTGCCTTCGAGATTAATAGCCCACATATGGCTTCAATCCATAACTTCACACAAAATCCTTAACATTTACTCCCTCCTTCCTCCTCACTCTCTCTCTCTCTCTCTTCATAAATCCCTAACCACCAACCAAAAATCAAAGAGAAATAACTTCTCTTAGCCTTTAGACTATTTAACCCAATCCATTCTTTGGTGTAAAACACATACACCCATAACAGGTGTATATGACCTAATCAAAAGATCTAACACCACACACTCACGTGTACTTTCACCTTAAACCTAATCTAACCTAAGTCATCAAGTTGACATTCACTTGATCGCACAAGTGACCAGACGGGCATGCATCCCGAGGACAGTATTCTAAGCCCAAGATTTCAAGAATGTTACAGATTCGATACAAGGACTGTCATTCAGTTCAACGTTTAAAGTTTGAAATTCAGAGTTTGAAAGATTCAATACGAAGACTATCATTCAGTTCAAAGTTTAGAGTTTAAAATTCAGATTTTGAAGGATTCGATGCAAAGACTGTCATTCAGTTAAAAGTTCAGAGTTCGAAATTCAGAGTTCGAAGGATTCAAAGTTCAAAGGCTCAAAGATTCAATAATTCTTTCCATATTCAAAGTTCGAAGTTCAAGGAATCAAAGATTCAAAGATTCGATGATTCAGAGATTCAACATTCACAAAGTCTAAATTTAATGTTCATATTCTATGAAACATGTAACTTTCATATTCAAAGTTCATATTCAATTTTATTTTCAAAGTTCACACCTAATTTCATATTCAAAAGATTCACAGATCAAAGATTCTAAATTTAGAGTTCAATTTCACAATTCAATGGGTTCGATGTTTCAGAGTTCAAATTCGAAGTTCCAAACAGTACCCAAATTCTAAGGTGTCCAATGTTCAATGCGATCACATTTAACAAATTCAATTTCAAAGCTTGGAATTAAATTTCGGAGGATTCAAATCCAAAGTTCACATTCAATCTGCAAAGAGTTTAATATTTCAAAACTTTCAACTACAACTAATAATTCAAAGGTTTCAATGATAATTTTTTTGTCAATTCAAATACATCATACGAATCTACGAATCAAAGTCGAAATGTAATTGCGCATTGAGTTTTCCCTATAATTTATTTTCAGAATTCAATATATAAAAAACTAAATTTTAATTTCCAATCATAAAGTCCATGAATCGAAGTCAAATGCAATTGCATAGTAAAATTTTCCTACCTCAATTCCCAACGTCGCAAGAAGGTGTGAGATGACCCTTATCGATGGTGACTGATTCCTTCATCTATATCACATCTATGATGATGCATTAAGGATTGATTCTAATCACTAATAACTTCGACGTACATAAGTATTTTTCTCAAAACTGAGGTGGAATGGACAAATTCGTGCTAACCTTGGATCATGTAAAACTTTTCCTAACTTCTTGTTCAATTTTAACCTTTAAAATATTTGATTCATAAAATTTTTATTTCACACAAAGTTATAGAGCTCGTTGTTTTCTTTCCAATGCCATAAAAATTGTGTCAATTCGAGTTTGAAGTAAAAAGTTATTGCCAAAATACCGAGACCTCATTTGGGCAATTTCCAAATTCGCTCGAGTGATTTTTTCCAAAAAAAGTTTGCCTGGAAAATTTGCTCGAGCAAATTTTCCAGCCTTTTTTTTTGTTTTTTTTTTTCTAAAGCCAACTTGCTCGAGCGGTTTTCAACTCACTCGAGCGATTTTACTTGACTCAGCATTGTTTGTGTTTCTACTTCCCTAAATCCAACTTTTTAAATTTCAAATAGATCCATTCCAAAACACACCCTGATCAATCTAGAGTTAGGAAAAATCATCTTGTACTATAATGTTATTAAATTTACCTTTCTAGGTAGCTCACACGAGCTTTCGATGCTCGTTATCAAAAAGGGGTTTCGGTGTCAAGTTTTCGGAGTTTCATGGCGACTGATTTCAAAACGAAGCTCAAACTAACGTGCCACGATCTCCATCTTTCAAGTTATGCATGTCACATTCACAATGGTTGATTTGAGCTTGTTCAGAGCTATGCTCCTTCTCACTCCTCGATCTAAATGATGTGGGAACTTCTGTGTTTCTCCGCGATCGAAACCCACATGAAGCGATCCGAACCAACGACGATCCTCACGAAGGAGTTTGAGGTAGGATCTCACGATCGGGGGTTCAAAGAGGGTTCGGGGAGGGTGGATTGAGAGGAGTGAAAGCTCTCTCTTTCTCTCTATTCTTTCAACCAAAGCCAAAATATCTAGATATTTAACTTACTTGGTCTTATCCTCTTTTGACTTATGGGGTTCATTTGGTGCGAAACAGGCACACCATGAGTCGGTGCATAGGCCGTCTACCAAAAGCAAAAATGTGGTTCTTCTTCACTTATAACTAAATCTCTTGCGGTTGATGCTCATATAGAGCTTGTGTAACTAATTACCCAATATTTATATATAGACAATGTATATCTACACATATAAACATATAATAGTTTGGGTCATAGGGCTCGGGTTAGGTTCGTGCCTAGGGTGCACTTGATAGCCATTGATCGCGCGCACACCACCCTTCTCATTTTAAATTATTCATTAATAATAACTAAGTAAGCCCAATGTTATAATTATAGTGCTTGAAAAGGTGGGCATTGAACTTGGTCTGATCTCAGGTTTCCAGTCGTGTGCAACACGCACACTTCTCATAAGGGTTCAAGCTCCAATTTAAAGTTCAAGTTAGGAATTGGTTTTCAGAATTCTGTTTGTGTGCATTTATCCAATTAAAATATTTGGGTAAGAGATTGCGTCACAGACATCAAAAGTTTGACCAAAGTCAAATCGGTCAAAAGAGTCGCACGATCATCTAGGGTCAACGAGTCAATGGTAGTAAAAGTCAGGGTTGTTACATTCTTACCCCCTTAAAAGAATTTTCGTCCTTGAAAATTTTCGCATCTTATTCGAAGAGGTATGGATACTTGGTAGTCTCAAACAAGGGTAGTCGCATCCTCAAGAGTCAACGATTCATCTTCAATGAAAATTTGGGTCATTACATCTAGTGTGATATAGATTGAGGATTGGAGGCCATAGATAAAGGCTTTGCTTTGTTTCCGTATTCGTCTCCGCACGACTTCAACATTAAGGTAGGGGAAATTCAATGCTGGCTTTTCATTTTTGATTTGATTCATAGATCTGAATGATAATCATAATCATGATCATAAGAAAAAAAATACAATTTGTTAAACTCTTTCTGCATTGCATATTGAACTCATTGGACTATTGATTAGCATTGATACTTCGATCTTTGTATGTGTATATGAACTCCGAACTCTAAATTTGTATAAGTATGGGAATCTTTGAATCTTTGAATTCGTCGGAATTTGTTGTGAAATTTGATTCTGTCATCAAGTGGGTGAGAGGAGTAGAGGCTCCAGAGAGGGGTAGAGGTCTCGGCGTTTTGACCATGTTTCCACCTATGGAATACTCTGTTGCCGCTAATGGAATGCTTGGGCCCTACTTTTATTTCAGATTTCGTTCCGACTTTAGTCCATCTGTGTGACCACTCCGTAGAATATGTTATGTTTTAGAATTGTGCTTTTGAACTAATGTTTAAATTATGAACTTGCTTTGAAAATGCTTTTACCTTTCGTCATTGAATCTATGCTTCGTATGTTAAAAATGCAAATCTGTATTGAACTCTTCCCACCGAGCTTGGACTGTAGTTCATCCCGACATTATGTCACAAGTGTAGACGTCGATAGGGATCCTGAGCTCGAGGAGGACCCAGACTATGTTCCGGAGGAAGAAGCAGATCTTCTGCCAGACAAGTTCTACCCGCAGTCAGGTTTTGATTTATATTTAACTTGGTACAATGTAAGATTGTTGTATAGAAAACTGAATTCATGTTTTGTGTATATGCACCACTGCTTAGGTGATGGTCGGCCGTCACGGGTGGTTGATTTTTTTTGGGTTTTGTTTATGTGTACAATTGTATATAGAATCTATAAATGCCACATGATATCAATATAGTCTTCTATATTGCATCTGCTTTAATTTCCGCATGTATGTAGATGCACCAGGTACATCAGACGACCCGACAGTCCTTGAATTCCCCACGTGGAAAGTTGGGCCATCACAGTTGGTATCAAAGTTTGTGAATTAGACCATATCAGACGGTCTGACTTTCCTTGAAATCTGTGTTGGGAAAGTCGGGCTGTCACAAAATCGGTCACTGAGGTATCTGTTAGCAAAGGTGGGCGGAATATAATAAAGCAATGAAGAAAAGGGGTACTTTTAAATGCACCTGTAGAAATCGTTAGTTGTAATCAAATTTAAATGTACTTGAATGTGATCACCATCTACAGATTTATTGACGCTGTAAAACGTAAGTGATGGCGAGGATAAGCGGGGTTTGGGTTGGACTCCTATACTAAACGTCGGGCTGTCGACTTTAACAACTATGATTGCCTAAGGTTTAACTAGTTTGGCTTCCTAATCCAACGTGGGTCTAGCTAAAAAAGGGGTTGTGGCCCATTATGCTCAGGAGGATGGACCCCATTTCCGGGTACCCTCTGTTAGCTCCCCTGGGCAATTAGTTGAGGCAATGACAGTTTCATAACTATTGAGAAGGATTAGGGACCTAATTGGCGCTAAGATGAGAATTTTGGCAGTTTCCTAGGGGTTGGATCTAAGGCAAAACTTTTCTCCTGTTCGTACTACATCGAGAATCGGAGCAAGTAGGCCAGCCCCACCATGCTCGATTACCCTTAAGATTTCTAGAGAAGAGTCTACAATTCTAGGGGCCAGAGACCTATAGTACAACTCAACTCATTTTTTTGAAATCTCAGAGCGAACCTTGAGTTTTCCAAAAGGAATAAGCTAAAAATTATTGTGTTTAGTGGGGAGGGCAAGGGCCCTATTTATAGTATTCTGTCAATTATGCGCTATGGACCGAACGTATAATTTCGAATTATGCGCTGGGACACCAACACATAATCCGAAATATAAGTAGAGCACACGACGTATAATGAATTATGCACTATGGTTATAGCGCATAATTCAGGCAGCAGACCGGTTGCCTCGGTCAAGTGATTGGGTAATTGGAAGGGTCTCCAAGGTAGAGTCCAAGTAGGACCTCCATCAATTATGTGCTATAATCAGGAAAGTCGAGAAGGTTGAAGAAGAGAAACCTAGTCCAAATTAGGCTGATTATGCCCTAGAATTCCGACACATAATCGAATTATGCACTGGGATTCCAACATATAATTCGGGGGAATTTCGGGATACTGGACCAAGTCCGGTTCGAATTGTGTGCTAGTAGCCCAGCACATAATTCAATTAAACGTTGCTACACCAGCATATAATTCCTGAACTAGGGGTTTTAAGAATTTTTGAGTGGGTTGGCCTTTCCAGAAATTATGTTCAAGGCCAATGGCTGACCGAATATTTTATATACTCATAGGGGGTGAAAATGGGGTGTCTACAGATGCCCCTCTTCGGTGCATTCTTGTGGAGCAAGAGTGCGTCGAAAAAATGGACACCCTGTTAAAAAGGTGCCCTCTCGTTTCTTAAAGGGATCACAAGTGTGAACCGGGGAGTTGACATGAACTGCTTGGCTTTCTTATCTGTAGGCACAAGTTGAAAGGAAAGAGGATTCAGAGGTCTTTCGGTAGCAATCGAGAGGTGTTTTCGTAGTTGTGAGTGCATATCGCGACCAGACGGGGGGATTATATGCAAACGAAGCACGGGTGGCACAAAGGAAAGTTAAGATACATTATAATTGATGATTTAAAAGGATGGCGAAGGTTTCGCAGATCATATCAAACTGGACGCATCATTACTGTGACGACCCGACTTTTCCAATCCCTAAGGTATAGGAAAGGCCGGTTCATCAACTTATTGATTTCTCAATAAGCCGTAACAAACAGAAGCCGACAACATAAACAAAGGTCTAAAGACAGAGGCAACATTGTTAATCCAAAAATAAAAGCTTCATATAACAAAATTAGATATATCACTGTGAGGAACCAAAAGGAACCACCGGTGATGGCCAATCCGATCACCTAAAATAGAGGTTCACAATAATGGTTCCTCGAGTGATATCAAAAGATCAAAAATAATAGCCTAAGGCTCATCATCCAAAATAATATCTAGACAAATACCAAAAATAGAAAATCTAGGATCACGGGAAGAACTCCTCAGCTGGTATATCCAAATCCTCCTCGGGAATATAATCGGAGTCCTCCGGATCCTCTGACCCAAGGTCAGTCTCAGCACCTGTGACGTATAGTCGAGGGTGAGCTAACAGCCAAGCTCAATAGAGGAAGACAGATCTATTTGCATTTCTTATAAGTAAAGGTTTTCAAAAGACGGAATCGGATCAAATATGGTTTTTCAATGATGCTTTTCAATTTAAATCTCCAGTTCTAATCCTGAGTCAAAACTGAAATATACTCTAAAGTGTTCAAAATGTTCTGATTTAGCATGCTTCTTGTCTTAAATTTATAACTTAATTTTATCTCCCAAATTTCCTATAGCATGAGAGCAGACTACGTGACCGATGGGAAGACCCTACTGACCATCGTCGTTCATGAACCCATTTCGAAAATGCAACAAGCCCCTACGCTATGAGGGAAACTTGCGCCAAAGTTTTACCGTCAACACGGTTGGTGGAATCTAGGGCATCGTACTTATGAACCCAAAATCAAATGCAAATGCTAACACATATCCAAGCTTATTATTCATATCATATACTGATTTTTCAAAGTTCTGATTCGAAGTTCTGATTCAAAAGTTAACTGAGGTTCTGATTCAAAAGTTAACTGAGGTTCTGATTCAAATTTAACTGAGGTTCTGATTTCCAATGATTCTTATTTATGACAAGGTTTGCAAATTTTCGGATTGTATCATATGTTCAAAGTTTTAATTTCACTGTGTGTAATGAATTTTCTATATTTCATGCTTCTAAAAATAACCTGATTTATGACTGTTTATGCTTATAATTTATGCAAATAATAGTTTGGATTCCCCTACCTTAACCAAGCAAATTCAAAAGCATGCATAAGCAGTCCTCTCCAAGGACTCCCAATTGACCAAAACCTACATATATTAACACCCTAAGTGTTAATATACAACCCAAAAATTAATCCAAAGGCTCATAAAACAAAAATCCAATCAAAAATTAAAAAGCCAGAAACTGGACAGAATTCGACCATCGATTTCAAATTCGATGGGCGAATTTGAAATTCGATGGTCGATTTGAAATTCGACCATCGAATTTCAGAACTCTGTTTCAAAGCTTAAAATCCCATTTTCGACTGTCGATTTCCAATTTGATGATCGATTTTATTCGACGATCGATTTTGAAATCGACGGTCAATTTCTCTCGGTAGGCGTAAATTTTAACATGCCCGGATTCTTTTTCATATTTTCTACACAGCCATTCCATCCTTTCTATTGAATCCAAATCTTAATTTCTTAACAAAAAACCCAACAAATTTGTATAAGGAGGTTTCAAAACATACCTCTTGTAGCTAAATCTGTTGATTTCCTTGTACCGATTCACACACCGGAACAAGCTTTTATGATTGAAGGTTTTAAAAGCTTCAAGTTAGCCCATTATAACCCTTCTTCCATTGTACAGATCCTATCATAAAGAAACGACCACGCATCGGATCACCTGATTTTCTCACTCTCCACATCACTCTTCTCTTTCAATATATCAAACTGATCCTAAGACAATTTCAAAGCTAATCAATGGTTGAGATGTGAAGAGGAGGTCTCAATCTCTCTAGATCTAGGATCAAACGAGCAAGGTCTTTAGAAGCTTAAATTCCAATGAGAGCGGGAGAGTTAATCTTCTCTTGCTCTCTCTCTCTCTCTCTTATAACTAAACCTAAGCAACTATAATATCTAGATTTTTTTTGTATTTGCAACTTATCCACTTAAGTTGAGAACATATCTAGTGTTAACCACCAACACCAACCCAATAGTATAAGTCATCGATTTCATGACTTGCACACCTCTCGAGACCAGATCCTTTGGCTATTAGTCTTACCATAGCCTTAGCTTACCAAAAGTCCAAAAATATTCTACAGTATTTTCCGGGCACACTTACCGAGGTAAACGAAAATATGCCGAAAATATCAGGGATATTACATTCACCCCTCCTTAGGAATTTTCGTCCGCGAAAATTTGAACATAACACACACCAGACAATAAAAGAATAGAAAATATGGGACACCGTGTTTCGATCCCACAGGGCACGCAAGCCAAGGGATGGAATCCGTAGTAACATGGATGTACTGCATGTGGCATTAAAAGACCATAGTGGATTGCATCCGTACATGGATACCCACACCCCAAGTGTCACGTGCCGGGAGACTGATGCACGGTGACGCATGAAAGCCATAAAGAGAATGAAAAGCTATCAAAGAAACAGGAAGTACAAAAAGTGACATAGAGCAAACCCACACAAGCATCTAACTGAAGCAGATACCAAAATACCCACAAAAGCAATGCACATCGAGATCCAACATGCATATCAAAAGATGAAACAAGTAGCTAACCGAACTATATACAACCAAAGATAGGCAAAAATATCCAGAGCAAAGTAACAGACAGAAAAGATAAAAGATAACAAAAGAAGGACCACCAGGTCCTAAATAATCCAAGCTGTAAATAAATACAGACCCATAACAACATAAAAGAAAGCAGTACCCCCTC
This sequence comes from Chloranthus sessilifolius, assembly GCA_021018995.1. NCBI lineage: Eukaryota > Viridiplantae > Streptophyta > Magnoliopsida > Chloranthales > Chloranthaceae > Chloranthus > Chloranthus sessilifolius. The sequence continues at coordinate 106,394,498 of CM037594.1, read as the reverse complement.
CCCCAAGTATACTAACAATCCCCGGCAGAAGATGGACCCGCCCGATCCGAAGTACCATCGCCCACAGCAGCATCATCATCACCCGTATCCTCCCTGGCCGTAGAAGGCATGCTAGGACCAGCGCCCGATGTCGAAGGGCGATAGACTGAAGCACGAATATCGGCCATATACGTCGTGTAATCCTCTGGAAACGCGTCGCATCGAGATAAGAGAAGCGCCGCCATGGACATCCAACTCCGACGCCAGAGCCGTGTGGTGGGTGAGCTCTTGAATCTGATGGCTCATGGCGGTCATCTGTCGGGTGAACTCGGAGAGTGTAAGAACGTCACTCTGTGGGGGCTGAGGAGGTGCAGCGGTAGTAGTGTCAGGGATAGAATGAGTAGGGTCCTCATCATCATCGCTAGTTGTATCAGGTGCCTCCGCATCCTTTGGAGTCTTTACCAGCCTACTGTAGGTTTGACCCCAATTGACCAAATTATACATTTTTGAACCCGCTGTGGATTTGGGTTCAGTAGGAGGGATATCATAAGCAGGGCCCGCTCGGTAGTTCTCAATCATCCTGAAATTATGCGAGCATAGGGCATTGTCTTCAATGGTTTCTTCACATGTTTGCCCATTTTCTCTCGGGCTTTGATAATCCCTTTGAAAAGGACGTCAGGAGCACTAAACCATCGCTCCTTATAGGCCGCAAAAAGAATTTGTTGGAGGGGACCGATGCGCTCAGATTGATGACCAAAAGGGTAAAGGGTGGTCTTTAAAATATTATCCAAGATCCACATGGTCTCCGGCATATGGACCGTGACGATGGATTTACCGGACCCATGGCGACCTTGCGTCATTTGCGTAATTACATCCTCAAAACGAACCGGTTTGGGGAAGGGAGGACCTAAACCCATGGTTTGGGAGTGATTCAAAGGGCATCGCAATGCCACAGCCATGTCCTCTAAATCAAAAGTATAATCTCGGCCATCGATCTCCATATATATTCGTTCCCGTCTTCGCGGCTCATGTGCTGATAAAATAGGCGCACGAGTCGGGGATAGAAATGGTCGCTAAAGGATGTGCACAGGGAGGTCAATTTGGCCTTTTCAAGGTATTCACCCGCCCATTGTGTGGTTGTTTGTTGATCAAACAACTCCGGGTGAAACAAATATTCCGTAGTGAAGCCTTTAATGCTCCAAAATTCGTTGGGTTGCTCAGGCAAGGGAGAGACAGTGGGTGGTGGAACCGATTGTGGTGGTTCTGTGGGCTGTTTTGTGCGGCTTGTAGACGCAGCTTTAGAAGCCGGTCGCTTTGAGGTGGAATTCCTAATGGGTGTCTGCTTCTTAGGGCCCATTCAAACAAAATTTAAGAGAAATACCCACAAAATGCAAGAAAATAGGGATGTACAGAGAAATATAGCAAGGTTTACCTTGTGAAAAAGCCCTAAATCGGTTTTGCAAGGATGGAAAGAAGCTCCCTTTGTGAAATGCAGTGAAATCCCCTTTGGAATGTAGCCAAAAATGAAGAGGAAGCTCCAAAATCCCCAAATCTCCCGAAACCCCTCAAAACCCTAAGCTCAAAACCCTCAAAACAGAAAACCGAAATGGCAAAAATTTTAAACCCCAAAACTTAAATCGATAAATTCGACCATCGATTTAAAATTCGATGGTCGATTTTGAAAATCGATGGTCGATTTTAAAATCGATGGTCGATTTGCTCAGAACTTTTCAGGTTCTGTTTTTGGCCGAAAATTGACTTGAAAACTCATAGAAAATTCGATGGTCGAATTTGCATTTCGACAGTCGAATTTTTTTATACTGCTATGATGAAAATTTTTCAAAATTTTTGAAATTCCAAGCATGCCCTTGGGTCTAAATGTACCTTCTTTGATCCCATTTCATTCCCATCACCTTATCGGACTATGACTGCATTATCACAGCCGAAATTGGAGTAGAAAATTAAAGAATAGGCTAAGCAATTGGCCAAACTATTTCATATAATTATTTGGAAAAACAACAAGTCCGGGTCTGGGCGGGCTCGTAAAATGTTCAGGAATTCCACAACGTAACACAAAAACAAAAAAAAACTATTAAACATTTACAAAATAATATATATATATATATATATATATATATATATATATATATATATATATATATATATATAGGGCCATGATATCAGTATCAAGGCCAAATTTACTTGGTAAATTTAAAGTAGCTAACTATAGGCCCAAATTTTATGTCACATAGCCAGTAGTGTGTAATATACCAAGTTTAGGCCCAATAGTATCGAATTTTCCATAATGTAGAGTCTTCTAAACATGCACCAAGTAATCTGTATATTGGATCGACAAAATTTTCTCGCCAAATCATCTGTATAAAATCAGTAATTACATAAAATTCAAGAAATTATACATTAAACACTTAATGTCCCAAAATTCAATCAAAAAGGTTCGGAAATTGGTCTCGGAGCTCAGCTTCACGCTCCCAAGTAGCTTCCTCCGGTGTATGATTCCGCCATTGCACGAGAACCAAAGGAATACTTTTAGTGCGTAGGATCTGCTCCTTGCGATCCAAAATGCAAATAGGGTCTTCGACCACCTTCAAACCATCCTGAAGCTCGATGGGTTGGTAATCAAGTACGTGAGTCGGGTCACGGATGTATCGACGCAGCATCGACACATGAAAAACGTTGTGCATGCTAGATAATTGCGGCGGTAACGCCACACGATATGCAACCTCTCCGACTCGGCCTAATATCTCGAAAGGCCCAACGTATCGAGGACTTAGTTTCCCTCGTCTTCCGAACCGCATAACGCCCTTGGTAGGCGAAATTCGAACAAAGACATTCTCGCCGACCTGAAAAATCGAGCATTAGTGCCAATTTCACATGGAATGAATACCAAGTGAAGAAATACACATTGACATATCAAAACTACCTGAAAATCCACGTGTCTCCGTTTGAGATCGGCGTAGCTCTTCGGCGACTATCGAGCTACTCGTAATTCGCATATCAACCGAACTGTCTCGGTAGTGCGCTCAACTATCTCAGGTCCAATAATGAGCTTCTCACCCACTTCTTCCCAGTTCAACGGTGATCGACACCGCCGTCCATATAAAGCCTCGAACGGAGCCATACCAATGCTAGACTGAAAGCTATTATTGTAGGCGAACTCTATCAGAGGCAAGTGTTGGTCCCATGACCCGTGAAAATCCAACATACATGCTCTCAACATGTCCTCAATGATTTGGTTCACGCGCTCGGTCTGGCCATCCGTCTGTGGGTGAAATGCTGAGCTAAAATCAAGACGAGAACCCATGCCCTCCTGAAATCTCTGCCAAAAATGTGAAGTAAACAACGGGTCTCGATCGGACACAATACTAGCCGGTATCCCATGCAGTCTAACAATCTCCTTCAGGTATAACTCTGCAAGTCTACTGGCTGTATAGGTGGTATTATATGGCAAGAAATGAGCAGACTTGGTTAGTCGATCTACAATGACCCAGATGGCATTGTTCTTTCTCAGTGTCTTCGGCAATCCGAGTATAAAATCCATCGAAATGGCTTCCCATTTCCACTCAGGCACAGGTAAAGGCTGTAATAACCCTGCTGGATTCTGATGATCAACCTTAACCTGCTGACAAACTAGGCACCGCGATACGTACTCAGCGACGTCGCGTTTCAAACCTCACCACCAGAAACTCTTCATCAAGTCCTGATACATCTTGGTGCTACCAGGATGTATGGCATACATGGATTTGTGAGCCTCTTCCAGAATGGTGTCCCGAAGCTCGCTGCTCGACGGTACACAGACCCGGTCATGAAATAACAAGCTTGCATCTGCTCGAATGGAGAAATCCTTCATCGCCATTCTCGACATCTCGTCTGATTGCCATCAGCTCATCATCGGTCATCTGAAGCTTTCTAATATTCTCGAAGAGCGTAGGGCGTAGTACAAGAGTAGCCATCAATGCTCCCGAGCCTTTTACATCAAACCGTGAGCTGCCCAAAGCCATATCTTCCAATAGCTTCCATCGCTGAATCCGGCTCACAAGATGTGATAACTGAGCTGAAGACCTTCTACTGAGAGCATCAGCAACGACATTTGCCTTTCCTGGATGGTACTGAATCGAGCAATCATAATCTTTCAAAAACTCCATCCATCGTCGCTGCCTCATGTTCAAGTCCTTCTGAGTGAACAGGTACTTGAGACTTATGATCGGTGAATATATCAAATATCTCACCGTAGAGGTAATGTCGCCAGATCTTGAGAGCGAATATAACTGCTGCTAACTCGAGATCATGCGTCGGATAATTTCTTTCATGGTCCTTCAACTGCCTAGAACCATACGCAATGACCCGCTCATGTTGATTAAGCACACAACCTAATCCGCCATAGGAAGCATCACTATATACTGCAAAACCTCCACTGCCGGAAGGTATAGCAAGCACTGGTGCTGTAGTTAAGCGACGTTTTAACTCCTGAAAGCTCTGCTCACACTATTCTGTCCAGTCGAACTTAGCATTATTTCTTGTGAGCTGTGTAAGTGGACCCGATATCTTCGAGAAACCCTCGACAAATCGCCGATAGTACCCTGCCAAACCAAGGAAACTTCGGACCTCTGTAACTGTCGTAGGTTGTTCCCATGTCACCACAGAATCTATCTTTGTAGGATCCACTGAGATACCCGCTTCAGAGACTACGTGGCCCAAGAAACTGACCTGCTCAAGCCAAAACTCACACTTACTGAGTTTGGCATACAACTGATGGTCCCTGAGTGTTTGAAGAGCCATCTTCAGATGCTGCACATGCTCCTCTCTGGTTTTCGAATAGATGAGGATGTCATCTACGAAAACTACCACAGATTTATCAAGATGTGGTTTGAACACCCTGTTCATCAGGTCCATGAAAGATGCAGGCGCATTTGTCAATCCAAATGGCATCACTAGAAACTCATAGTGGCCATAACGCGTCCGAAACGCAGTCTTGGATATATCTTCCGCCTTGATCTTGAGCTGGTGATAGCCTGACCTCAGATCAATCTTCAAAAAGAACCTTGCACCCTGTAATTGATCAAACAAGTCGTCTATCCGCGGAAGAGGATAACGATTCTTAATCGTCATCTTGTTAAGCTGCCTATAATCGATACACAAACGCATCGATCCATCCTTCTTTTTCACAAATAGAACCGGTGCACCCCAAGGAGAGACACTCGGTCGTATAAAGCCTTTGTCTAACAGCTCCTGAAGCTGTTCCTTGAGCTCTTTCAACTCAGCAGGCGCCATTCGATATGGAGCTTTAGATAACGGTTCTGTACCCGGCGCTAGCTCAATCGCGAACTCAATATCTCGGTCAGGTGGTAATCCAGGTAAGTCTTCTGGAAAGACATCAGGATAATCGCAGACCACCTTGATAAGAGCCAAGTCATTCTTCTTCTCGGTAGAATCTTGCAAATAGGCCAGATACCCACTACAACCATTCTTCATCATACGCTCAGCTTTAATGGCTGAAACCAACGGCGCAACCTTGGATTTGACTCCACAGAATCAGAAGGATTTTCGCTTTGGCGGTCGGAAGGTCACTATCTTCCGAAGATACCCACGCCTTCAGCGTGATAAGCTGCCAACCAATCCATTCCGAGAATGACGTCGAACCCTTCCATGCTCAACGTAATCATGTCGGTCAATGTCTCGTGCTCATCAATCATCACGATGACTGATTGACATGCTGTATCAGTGCATACCGAACTCCCCGTAGGAATCTTGACATCCAGAATGAAAGCGAGGGGTTCGGGAGTAATCCCCAACTTCTCTGAGAAGGAAGGAGTAATAAACGAGTGTGTAGACCCAGGGTCTATAAGTACTCGTGCCTCAATTTTATCCATGTCGTCTCGACTACTCATCATAAGTGTACCTTTAGTTAAAAAGTTTGTTAATTATATGCAATGATTCCTATGTGTTTTAACATAATTGACTTGTATATAGATTTAAACAATAATAATTGAATCAATGTATAATTGACGTCTCAACTTTAATGATACCTCGACGTTTGGGCATCTGTGCGATCCTTTGCATGACCCATGAAGCGTAATGGTGTCGACTTCTGCGTGAGAGACCGTCGTAGAAAATCCTTTCTCAATAGTAGGACAATCCTTGATCATGTGACCAACTGTCCCACACCAAGCATCCTCCAGTGTTCCGTCTGCAAGCCTCTGTATTATGTCGTTTCCCACTTCTTGCACACACTGGGGTTGAAACAGAGTGTGATTGATCCTCTCGTCGAGCCACGAGCCACGAAGCTCCACTGATGAGTGCTCCGGCTCTAAAGGGTAAATCCCCGGTGACGTACTGAGGTCTCGATAGGAAGACGTCACGGTCCGCAACCGGTCTAGAATATGATGGCTGACTAGGGTAGGGAGGAGGTTTAGAGAACCTCGGCTTTTTGTTCACCCGCTCAAGCACTCACGCCCTCTGGCCAAACCTATTTTTATTACCCTGCTCTCGCCTCAAGTACTGTTTTTGAATATCTTCCTCTGCAATGAGGGCCTTGGACATCACGCCAGCATACGTCTCCATTTCCCACATAGACACCCTCTCCTGAATGTTCGGCCTCAAACCTCTCTGAAATTTCTGAGCTCTCATTAGCTCTGGGCCACATGCAAGGTGCAAATCGGGAAAGTCTATCAAATTCTGCCATACTCGCAGACATCTCATTCTGTTTCAATTCGATAAATTGGACCTCCCACTAATTACGTACGATCTTTGGAAAGTACTGACCATTGAACGTATCCACAAACTCTGCCCAAGTCCATGGAGTATTGGGGTAGTCCTGCTCTCTCATTCTGGAAACAGACTTCCACCACGGGCTGGCCTCGCCCAAAAGTTTGAAAGATGCCCAGCGTACTTTCTCGATATCGGTACCTTATCGCAACACTTCAAATATTTTCTCTATCTCATCCACCATGCCTCGGCTTCCATAGGATCCTGCCTTACGAGAATGTAGGAGGTCTCATCCAAAGATCCTCTGGTCTCGGCCAATGGCCAATGGTCAAATACTGGGCCATGCTAGTAGCCAAGGCTGCCAACACCTCGTCCACATTTCCTATGTCTTGCCTAGCAGCTCCCAAAGGATCTGCATTAGGGCCAGAAGCAACTCGCCCTCTGCCATATGAGGTGCCTACGCCCTCATCTATCTCCTCAATGCGAGCTGTACGAGGTCCCTCTATACCTCGGCCTCTGCCTCTAAACCGTGGAGGCATGCTAATCTGTCATTGTTAAACAAACAATAACAATTAGATCAGTAATTAATTGTTAGAAAAAATCTAACCCCTAGTCCTAAGACTCTGAACCTAGAGCCTTGCTCTGATACCAACTGTGACGACCCGACTTTTCCAATCCCTAAGGTATAGGAAAGGTCGGTTCATCAACTTATTGATTTCTCAATAAGCCGTAACAAATGCAATTTAACAACATAAACAAAGGTCTAAAGACAGAGGCAACATTGTTAATCCAAAACAAAAGCTTCATATAACAAAATTAGATATATCCGTGAGGAACCAAAAGGAACCACGGTGATGGCCAATCCGATCACCTAAAATAGAGGTTCACAATAATGGTTCCTCGAGTGATATCAAAAGATCAAAAATAATAGCCTAAGGCTCCATCATCGAAATAATATCGGAACAAATACCAAAAATAGAAAATCTAGGATCACGGAAGAACTCTTCATTTGGTATATCCAAATCCTCCTCGGGAATATAATGAGTCCTGGATCCTCGACCCAAGGTCGGTCTCGGACTGTGGACGTATAGTCGAGGTGAGCTAACGAGCTCAATAGAGGAAGACAGATCTATTTGCATTTCTTATAAGTAAAGGTTTTCAAAAGACGGAATCAGATCAAATATGGTTTTTCAATGATGCTTTTCAATTTAAATCTCCAGTTCTAATCCTGAGTCAAAACTGAAATATACTCTAAAGTGTTCAAAATGTTCTGATTTAGCATGCTTCTTGTCTTAAATTTATAACTTAATTTTATCTCCCAAATTTCCTATAACATGAGAGCAGACTACGTGACCGATGGGAAGACCCTACTGACCATCGTCGTTCATGAACCCATTTCGAAAATGTAACAAGCCCCTACGCTATGAGGGAAACTTGCGCCAAAGTTTTACCATCAACACGGTTGGTGGAATCTAGGGCATCGTACTTATGAACCCAAAATCAAATGCAAATGCTAACACATATCCAAGCTTATTATTCATATCATATACTGATTTTTCAAAGTTCTGATTCGAAGTTCTGATTCAAAAGTTAACTGAGGTTCTGATTCAAAAGTTAACTGAGGTTCTGATTCAAATTTAACTGAGGTTCTGATTCAAATTTAACTGAGGTTCTGATTTCCAATGATTCTTATTTATGACAAGGGTTGCAAATTTTCGGATTGTATCATATGTTCAAAGTTTTAATTTCACTGTGTGTAATGAATTTTCTATATTTCATGCTTCTAAAAATAACTTTGATTTATATTTGCTTATAATTTATGCAAATAATAGTTTGGATTCCCCTACCTTAACCAAGCAAATTCAAAAGCATGCATAAGCAGTCCTCTCCAAGGACTCCCAATTGACCAAAACCTACATATATTAACACCCTAAGTGTTAATATACAACCCAAAAATTAATCCAAAGGCTCATAAAACAAAAATCCAATCAAAAATTAAAAAGCCAGAAACTGGATAGAATTCGACCATCGATTTCAAATTCGATGGTCGATTTGAAATTCGACCATCGAATTTCAGAACTTTGTTTCAAAGCTTAAAATCCCATTTTCGACTGTCGATTTCCAATTTCGACAGTCGATTTTGAAATCGACGTCAATTTCTCGAGTTACGTGGTCGTAAATTTTAACATGCCCGGATTCTTTTTCATATTTTCTACACAGCCATTCCATCATTTCTATTGAATCCAAATCTTAATTTCTTAACAAAAAACCCAACAAATTTGTATAAGGAGGTTTCAAAACATACCTCTTGTAGCTAAATCTGTTGATTTCCTTGTACCGATTCACACACCGGAACAAGCTTTTATGATTGAAGGTTTTAAAAGCTTCAAGTTAGCCCATTATAACCCTTCTTCCATTGCGAGATCCTATCATAAAGAAAGCGACCACAATCCATCGGATCACATGATTTTCTCATTCTCCACATCACTCTTCTCTTTCAATATATCAAACTGATCCTAAGACAATTTCAAAGCTAATCAATGGTTGAGATGTGAAGAGGAGGTCTCAATCTCTCTAGATCTAGGATCAAACGAGCAAGGTCTTTAGAAGCTTAAATTCCAATGAGAGCGGGAGAGTTAATCTTCTCTTGCACTCTCTCTCTCTCTCTTATAACTAAACCTAAGCAACTATAATATCTAGATTTTTTTTGTATTTGCAACTTATCCACTTAAGTTGAGAACATATCTAGTGTTAACCACCAACACCAACCCAATAGTATAAGTCATCGATTTCATGACTTGCACACCTCTCGAGACCAGATCCTTTGGCTATTAGTCTTACCATAGCCTTAGCTTACCAAAAGTCCAAAAATATTCTACAGTATTTTTCGGGCACACTTATCGAGGTAAACGAAAATATGCCGAAAATATCAGGGATATTACAATTACTTGCGTTAGGAATCCCTTTCTAGTAAACATTTGTGATTCCTCAAAGTTGAATATACTCGGTGTTTGATTTCCTAGGGGAAAATATGGATTGGGGTGGTGAGATATAGAAAGCTTGTTAGAATGCTGGACTCCCGAACTTGAAGATTCAACGAGTCCAATTCTGGCGGTAGAGGAGGTGAGGATGATATTTGTCTTAGAACTTGGGCATCTCACCACACTCTACTGGACGGGGTGCTGAATGCCTTGCAAATGGATGGAAAAGTTTCTATGAGGCATTGGCGGGCCATTCATAGTTGTCCCTTGTCTTTGAGGTGTCTAGCTTGTCTTCCTGTTTGAGGTGTCTTGCATTTTTTTTTTTGTTGTATGTTCAGGGGATATGCCTCCGGTAACACTTGTACAAGGTTATATATATATATATATATATATATATATATATATATATATATATATATATATATATATATATATATATATATATATGACTTTTTTTTTGTTTCAGTGTCTCCTCTTTTATTTATTTATTTTTGTTTCTGAAGGATGAAGGGTGACGATAAAAATGTATCAGTGTTAGCATACGGCGGGACATTATAATATTTCTTCTTTTGGTTTTGTTATGTATATTTTTGTTACGTGTTTTTGTATACTTATTTTACAGTGGGGCATTGTATTTTGTATTTTCTGGTTGTGTTGGGGATTACATGTTGGTTTTTTTTTTTGAAGATTAGTCTTTTGTTTTGTTTTTCTCAGATTGTATTTTTTTTGGGTTTGTAGTCGCGTTAGGGCGTATTATAATATTAGTCTATTTTGGTTGTGTAGCCTTTGTGTGTGTGTATATATATATATATATTGTGTTGTCCCTTTGTTTTTTTTTTGGTTTTTTTTGCCTATTATGTTTTTTTTTGTGTATTGTGTTTTTTTTTTCTTCTTGGTGTATCTTGGGCTTTTTTGTTCTTGTTCGCATATATGTTTTTTTGTATGTTTCTTTTTTTGTTGTTTGCATATCTCTGTGCATATATTTATATGTTTATTTTTTTGTATAGTTTTGTGTGTTCATATGTATATTTTTGGAATTTTTTTGGAGTAGAATTTTAGGGAGTTTTTCTTTTTAAAGAAATTATACGATTTTTTTTTAGTATCTTTGTAGAGAATTTCCATGTATATTTCTTTTTGTTTGTAGAATTTTTTAAAGAATTGTTTAGGAATTATAACATCTTTATGTCCTTTTTATAGAATTTTGGGAGTTTTAGAATATTTTTTTTTAGGTATTTTTAGAATTTTCGTGTATTTGTATAGAATTTTGGGAATTATACGCAATTATGCAAGTGCATAACTAAATTATATGCTGCTGCAACAGCGTATAATCCAAACGTCAGTCGGGTACAATGCATACCTGACCGGGAGTCTGTTGGAATTATGTGGTTACAACGCATAACCCTGATTGTGCACTGTGGTTACAACGCATAATTCAGGTGTCGCTTCTTCTGCGCGATGGAGGAACAATTATGCGCTTGGAGTTCAGCACATAATTTAGAATATGCACAGGTGACCCTCCGCATAATCCAATTATGCGCTATATGTCCTGCGCATAATCTTATCAAATTCTATAAGTACCCAAAAATTTCACATTTGTCTCATTCTGCTTGCGCCTTTCACTATTTTCTCTGGTTCCGAGTTTCCTTGCTTTCCGAGTGCCTCGAGTTTCGTGTTCTTGAGATATCTCGCAATCCATCCGTCCATTTCAAATGCGGTTTCTTACGTTCTTCTTTTTTCGTCGAGTTCTTTCATCTGAGATGGCTTTCGAGGGTAGCGATAGAGCTTCTCAGTGCTTGACCCCTAGGGAATTAGGGTTTGCTTCCTTTTCTTAGGACTTGGAGCACGCGTTAGGGGTTGTAGAGGTTGGTGAGGTTGTTTCGATTGAGGGTCCTCCTGCGGCTCAGGAGGCCTATCCGGAGGCTGCTTCGGAGGATGCTACTGCTGATGCTGGTGCTGCTGCTCTGCCTCGGGCTCCTCGTCCGATGCGCATTCCACTCGAGGACGCTCTTGCGAGTGGGGAGGTAGGTGCTCTAAACAAGAGTCCTCTCTAAATTTCTTAGGCATTTAGGTTATAACTTAGAATGATAGGATATGAAACCCCTTTTTTATTACGCAGAACCCGCATTTGGTTGTAGTTTGTTCTTGTCCATTCACATATTATGCTCGTATATAGTCTTAGGTAACATTTATTTACTGTTTTTTGCATTGTCTTACTCATGTTTTGCATGTCTATTTAGGTGTCATGTTTATTAGTTATCGTAGGTTTTATTCTCATAATCATCGTTATTTGCCATATTGTTATTTTTTTTTGTTTCTATTTGTTATCGTCATGTATGTTCTCCTTCATGTGTGTAGTGTTTGTGTTATCAATTTTGCCTAGAGTTTGTTGTTTAGGCATTGTTATTATATATATTTTTTGTTTTGTTATTATTATTGCTAGTTTTTTTGTTGTATTATTATTATTATTATTGTTATTGTTGTTGTTGTTATTATTATTATATTATTATTATGTTACCATCATTATTTATGTATTTATTATTAGTTTTCCACTTGTTATTATATTTATTCCATTGTTTATTATTATTATTTATTTATTTCTCCCATTTTTATTTTCGAGCGTTATCCCTTATATATATATATATATATTATTTTTAGGTACTTATCTAAGTTTTTGGCTTATCTTATGATTCGTTATTTCTCTGTTTGGGTCATATTTTTCAGGTGCCTCTTACTTTATCTATTAGTTCTACATGGGCAGAGTCGAGGGCGTGAAATGTGGTGCTCCCTCCTTTCCAGCAGGAGAGGCTGGCCCAATTCGGTTTTGGGCCTATTTTAGACCTCAAGCCATTCTGGCTCGATCCGGGCTTGGTTGATGCTCTTATCGAGTGGTGGAGGGATGAGCAGTAGACTATGCTCTTCCCCATTGGCATGATGCTTCCCACCCCAGAGGACTGGGTGTAGATCACAGTCATCCGATTCGAGGTCTTTGGATGTTAGTATCCATTCAATGTTGGGTCCAGGACGGGGATGATCTGGACCACCTGGTTCCTAGATGAGTTTGGTGGGGGGTTCGTCCTGCCAAAGCTTGCCAGTTGGCGGAGTATACGGTTCGACGTCAGGCCATGGAGGCTTGCCAGTTGGCGGTGATGCCGGGGGTGGCAACTGATCGGTACATCAGGGCCTTCCTGATGCATTTTTTCGGAGGTGTCATGTTTTCGTCTTTGTCTAGAGGAGCGGTGAGTGGTCTGTTCCTCACCCTCCTCTGGGACCTCGATTGCATGGGGTGCTTGCGCGTTGGGGGCGGCGGTACACTCACCTTTACAAGCAAGTGTTCTGGAGGGGGAGAGGAGCTCGTACTATAGGCAACTTCATCCCATTTCTACAGGCGAGCTGAGTTAAATTATTTTGTTTTATTTGTTTGTCATTGCTATTTTTCTTTCGATTGATAGAGCATCTATTTTTGTCTTGTTTCTTTTTTCTTCGTAGATATGGGCGCATGATCATTTCATGTTTTTGCGCCCACAGTTCCCCGCGGGGATCGTGCATGTGTTCCCTCGTATGAGGGCCTGGAGGGTGGCCATTGGGATCTGCAAGAGGGTGACAGACCTCCACATTGCTTGGTGGCTATTTGAGGATATGCATGCCGACCATTTGATGTTTTCCCTTTTTTGTTATGGTCGTTGTTTTGGGTTTTAGTCAAGTTTTTGATTTACTGTCAGGTTTACTTTGCAGGTCATCTGGAGACCCTATGAGGATGCGAACCAGGCTGTCATTCAGTCTAGTCAACAGTATTTTTAGAGGGACATATTATAACACCTGTCCCTCGATCTTTGTATTGGTCAAACTATTGATTGGACATTGGTGTAGCCAGACTATTCCAGGTGATTGCTTGAAGCCAGGTCTGCCAAAATTCATGTGGCACCCACCTTAAAGACATAGAAAATTAGCTATTAGTAGTGACACCCACTATAGATCAATCAAAATTTGACTATTGGTAGTGGCACCCACCTTAGAGCAATGAAAATTTGATTATTTTTAGTGGCATCCCATTAAATTCGATGGGTGTGCTAGAAAATTTTAAGGAACACACACAACATCTTATACCCTAAAATTTAGCCCGGACTATCTTTTGATAAATTTTGACCTGAGGTTTGATCCAAATTGGGCTTGAACCTTGGTGGTGATGGGGAAATCATCGCTACTGGATCGGTTTTTAAAGATGCTTATAGGATTGTTTGATGGGTTGAGTCAAACCTTGACACTTAAAATTTAAGGAAACTAAACGCACTAACATTTGGGTTGAGTGTTTGGGTTTTGTATTAAATAATGGCTCTCTTGTAATATTTAAATAAGTCCAAGGGCAATTTAAATTAAAGTACTCAATTCTAGTAGTTAGAAATTAGGATATTACAAATATTTAGCAAATCCTAGCCCTTGGTTCTTTTGACCAAGACTTGACCTATCTTACACCCTTTATTTTCATTGGGGAAATCTAGGGTGCAAGATGCACCCATTTGCATACACCACAAGATTTCTAAGACTCTTGAAACTTACAAGTTTTAAGGGTCTTGAGACCACTAAAAGACAAAGCAAGACATGATGTGTGGAGGAGAGAGGAGAGAGGAGAGAGGAGAGAGGAGAGAGAGGGATACTTTGGAAAGTAGAGAGAATACCTTGGGAAGAAATAAGAGGCCACATGAAAAATTTGTGCAGCCCATGTCCCCCAGGCCCTTGCAAATTTCAAAATTCATAGGAGGGGCTCTCATTACACCATTATCCATCTTCTTCTTCACTTGAAAACCTCCATTAGAGCTCCTTAGAACTCCATTAGAGCTCCATTAGACCTCCGTAGAAAAATTTCCCCCTTCGATCCAACCATTAAAATCAAGATTAAACACCACCACTCCACTCCCCACACCCTCCAGTATCACATATATAATTTTGAGCCTCAATCCAGCCCTTTCAACCACATGATTTGGGAAAAACCAGCAATGAAGAGCTAGCTTAGCCAAGGTAAAGTTTTAGTCTAGCTTTTGTCTAGATTTCTAGACTAATTGTATTTGGATTTTCCAATAGTTGTATGGTCCTGGCTTGTTTTGGATAGCTAAAATTCAGGGATGATCATGTTCCCACATGAGACCAGTACATAATAGCCTATGGTTGTGATCTTTGAGGTCACTTAGAGCCATCCAATGGCCCATGATGGCCAAATAGGCCTAGACCACTAGATCTTTGCATTTTTGAATCTTTTCTTATGAATTTTATGATTGGATTTGATTTTCATTTTGTAACATGAACAAATTCTGTAATAGGGTTTGGGCCTGAGATATGCGTGTTCATGCATGTGATTTTTACATCCATTTAAGGCCATCCAATAGTCCCAAATGACCTAGAAGGTCAAACTATGCCATTTTGATGACTAGCTTAGAAATTGGGCATTTTTGGCAAAATAAAATAAAAAATTGATATGATTCTTTTAGAAATTCTGTAATAAGACATGGACCTTAGCATAAGATACCATGCATGTGATCTTGTTACACATGCAAGGTCATCTAGTGGCTTAGATTGACTAAGAAGGTCAAATCTTGAGAAATTAGAGTTTTCTTTGGATTTCTTAGTATTTTAAACACAATAAATAATTTTTAAAATTTAGAACTCCAAAATTTCTAGTCATACAATGAACCAGTGACTTGAGATGTTGATCTTGTGATCTGGGTGATCATACAAGTCCATCCTAAGGCTATGATGTGGTCAACTTTGACCACTATTCCCCAAAGTGTACAAAGACTTGTATTTTTGAATTTTCTTAATCATGCTATACTTTTTGAGATAGATAATTCTTATAGATGGATGATATAGGCCTAGTAGGTTATGTTTATGAGTTTTTCATCTTTAAGATTCAATATTATGTTCACGGCTTTCTAGGTCAAACTGTGGTCAAAGATGCATTCTTATATTATACTGGGATGTTGATCTTGTGATCTGGGTGATCATACAAGTCCATCCTAAGGCTATGATGTGGTCAACTTTGACCACTACGCCCCAAAGTGTAGAAAGAGTTGTATTTTTGAATTTTCTTAATCATGCTATGCTTTTTGAGATAGATAATTATTCTAAATGGATGATATAGGCCTAATAGGTTATGTTTATGGGCTTTTTATCTCTGAGATTCAATATTATGTTTATGGATTTCTAGGTCAAATTGTGGTTAAAGATGCATTCCTACACTATGCCTAGTATAATATTGATAGATGTTATCTTTCTTGCAGAGATTGTCCATGGAAATTTATGATTTAATACTTGGTGCATTTTTATAGAATATCCACATGAAATATTAGATTTTTAGTCATCATGAATTGATTGGACCATGCCTAAAACGTACGGCCTTAGATCGCTTAAATTTTAGAATAGTTATATGTGATATAGAATGAAATGTTGCCTTATTTTATGGGATTAAAATAGGCTTTTAATATGATTATGTGGTTGGAATATAGTGACATTTATATGGTCATATTCCAGAAAAAATGTGATTCATTTATGTATCATGATGAATATCCAATCGGATGGTCACAATTGATCATTTTGAGAATTTGCTTGACTTGCTAGGATCTCTTGATAAAAATGCTTAAAACTCACTTGTTAGATCATAGAATCATGACCTCTTGAAAAGTCATGACAAGATTACAAATTCTGAAAAATGTTATGTTTGACCCTTGACTTTGATCATGAGGAAGTCGATGGTATTAGATGCATGGTTAGGATTACATGAATGGATATGTCGAAAATGTAATATATAAGAAAAGAGGACTTAAGGATAATTAAAACATGGGTTTTCAAAAGGAAATTTGAATGAAAGGTTTTCAAAAAGAAAATAAGTTGTTGAAAGTAGAAATTTGAGCGATACGTTAGACTCGATCGGATGGCTCTTAAAGCCCAATCCGATAATTTTAAGAAAAACTACACCGGCGACTATGAAAGTTTCAGTAACCGATTAGGCTAATTGATAGGTAAGATGAACCCAAAATTTTATCTCGATGGACTGGGATTAACTCGGGATTGTCCCGGACCGAGACCGATGAAGTGTGACATTGGATGGACCATTAGATGGACCCCATCGAAGGCCCAAGTCTGTGGACTTTGCAGCCCACAGAAAATCTGTTCCGGAACAGTAAATAGAATAAATAGAAATAAATTCTGGAAAAATCCCAAAATTTTTTGGAACATGCTTTAATGGGTTCCTGATACCCGGTAAAAATTTCAGATCTAAACCTTGTACGATTTGAAAGTTACGATATTCGAAACATAATGTCGAAGCTGCCCTGTTACACCTGAAAACAGAGCTGTAGTAAGACGTGATTTCTGTCCCCAAAAAATTATCGAAGCAATCTACGATTAATTACACATAGACTTTAATATACCTTTAATGTCTGGTAAAAATTTCACGCCTCGAATCAATCAGAATTTACAGCGAGGAAATCGGCCAAATGGTAGCCCAGGAAGTTGGCAAACGACACACAGTCAGAAACCAAACACGACCTTCGATCGGATGGACCCGATTACATCCTGATCTCTTGAGTGTTGACCTGAAAAATGTAAAGAAGAGAGTTGGGTAACTCATGTATCCTTCCAAAGTGCCGCTGAGTGTGCTTAATTCCATCATCGACATTAAATGTTATGGACCTGACACCGAGGCCCAATAAATCTGGCCCAGAATCTAATAAAATAGAGCAGATCTCGGTGATCTGTCTACCCCGATCAGTCCTGATCATATTTTTGGACTGTCACAACTTGGGAAAGATGCTCTTATCAGTGCTCTTACCCTAAGTTTTGGAAGCACTCGAAAATTCGATCGGAATAAAAAATGGCAGACCATTTACCTTAGGCTGTCTGGCATTCCTTTGAGAAATTTGATTTTAAAAAGCCTAGCGCTTGGATAGTAACCCGAGATCTGTGGCCATTCGAAATAAGCCCAATCACATGGTCCCATGAAACTAACTTGTGATAAAGACCCAAGTGATTTGGCCAGCCAAGTCAAAGACCCAAGTAAGTCTTTGACGACCCAATAAGGCCCAAAATTATAAACCTTAGTAAATAGGATTGACAAGAGCTTAGTTTAACGAACTGGCGCATGGCTCGACTAATCTAAATTAGTTCCTAAGATACGAGCCCGGCCCAAGACATGTCGATTAAGGCCGTACCACTAGATTTATATCTATTAAGGCCCGAATCACTTAAGAAATAAACCCTTTGGACCTATAATCCATTGGACTCATATTGTTTGGGCCCATTGGACTTATAATCCATTGGACCCATATTGTATTGGACCCGTTTGACCCATTGGACCTAAAATCCATTAGACCCATATTGTATTGGACCCGTTGGACCCTTTGGACCTATAATCCCTTGGACTCATATTATAATGGACCCGTTGAACCCTTTGGACCTATCATCCATTGGACTCATATTGTAATGGACCTGCTGGACCCAATAACCATTGAACCCATAACTCACTGGACCCACGACCCATATCCGAAAGTATAGGATAAGTAAAGTGATTGACCTTCGTTGAATAGTCAGATAGTTGAAGTTAGTTTAACTTGAATAGATAAGACTTATAGGAACATGCACCTAAATGCCTTAAACATTATTAGAGACAACCGAGTTTTTATTGACAATGATAAACATAAATTTCCCTGTTAACTTTAAACTGAGGTAACACTTGACATAAGTGTAAACCGAAGAGATCCTCCCTTAGGATCAAGTCATTTGAAACTCGGACCTGACTTATAATAGTACATGATATGAAAGATAACACATGACATGATAGTACATGATAAATAGTACATGACATGATAGTATGTGATAGTACATGATAGATAATACAGAATATGATAGATACATGACAATTAGTGGCATGTTGTATATGTTAGTACATGATAGTGTATGATAGATAGTACATGATAGATAATATAGGACATGGCATGATAGTACATAATAGATACATAACATGATAGTACGTGATAGTATATGATAGATAGTACATGACATGATTGTACGTGATAATATATGATAGAAAGTACAAGACATGATAAATATATGACAGTTAGTGGCATGTTGTACATGATAATACATGATAGTGCATGATAGATAGTACATGATAGTACATGATAGATAGTACATGTAACATCCCCAAATTTTGAAACCGCTTGCGCCAATGATTTGGGCCAACTATATTGGGCTGACTAATTGGGCCGACAGTTGGACCGACTCTGGGCCTTAGTTGGTATGAAAAAAGTATGTATGTGCATTTCACACCAAGCCTAAGTCCTTGGATAAGAAGTAGAACAGACAAGTGGTGTATGTGGACTCCACACCGAATTAAAGACCTTTTGGTGTGAAATAAAATACTTTGCTTATGTATATAGGTTCCACGCTAGAACGAAGCAAGATGGATAAGGTTTAACAACCAATTGTGTGCATGTGTTTCATATAGGAAAAATCCCATTTTCTATAAACAAGGCAAAAGCTTCCTTTGGAAACTATTATCGTTTGGAAATTTGGAGGGGCTTGGGTTCTAGAGAGAGGAAGAGAGAAAAGAAGGAGAGCTTGAAGTTTTTCTCCCATCCATCATGTGCCATCCATAATGTGTGAACATATCGTGCGATCGCATAATATGCAAGAAGTAAGATGAAGTGTGGTGTGTGTTGGAGTAGAGATTTGCCGTAAAAAAGAGTTCAAATCCCAAAATTTTCGATGTTGAAACCCTAGCTTGGACGTGAGCTCATGGATCGAGGAATCGATCAATTTAAGGTATGGAAATTATGTTACATTATGATGTATAGTTGTGTTAGTTTGGTTTATGCATATGGGTGAAAAATTTGAAGAAGAAAGATAGGTTTTGAGAGATAATGGGTTGGAGAAGTTTAAAACCGAGTTTGGGTGAAATCTGATAAAAACTGTCCGATCGATTTTGTCGAGCTATGAATTTGAAGGTTTTTGAACGAAACCGACCGATCGAAATAAATTCAATTGATCAATTTTGAAAACCGACCAATCAAAAATAGCACGACTGATTGATTTGTGAAAAATAGTGAGCATGTAATTTGGGTGCTGGAGAAATCGATCGGTCGAAGTTGAAATCGACCTGTCGAATTTGACCGAGCTTGCCGACACAGCCTCGGTATTTTGGCCTTAACATTTTACTCCGAACTCTGATTGACATGATTCTTACTGTGTTGGAAAGAGGACAACAAAATTTACAACTTTTGTTAATTAATCAACTTGTGAGTGAATTATTTTAAAGGTTAAAATTTAGTGGGAAGTTGGGTCAAATTTTGAGTTAGCACGAACTTACCTATTTCCGTTTCAATTTTGAGAAATCATATAAATGCACCAAATTTAGTAGTAATTAGAAACAGCTATTAATACATGATCATATGTATAATATAGATTGAGAATGGGAGGGTGTCGATAAGGACTTTGGTGTCGCTTTGAATGGTTCCGATCTTAAGGTAGGAAATACTCCGTAACATGTGCATTTAATTACAACTAGCATAGATTTTGTGATGTGATAGAAATATGTATAATTTGTGAAATTTGTCAGTTATTTAGCATGAATATCTTTCATGATTTTAAATGTGAAATGTGTGTGAGTATGTGTACTTAAACTCATGTATATGTGAAAGAAAATCAACTATGTGCGTGCGTGAGATAAAAAAGATGTGAATAAATGATGTGAAAGCTTTGAAACTATAAATCTACTTATAAAATACCACTTTTTATGAGTGATAAGTTATAAGTTAATTTTACGCTTTGATTTAAGGTTATGTGGATACCCAACCGACACAACGGGATATCCGTGACCTGTACGGCGGGATATCCGTACAAATTGTGCTCTGGTACTATAGGATATCCGTTTTTTGATTTTCAATCAGTGAAAATACTTTATTTGATACAAGTCACTTAATTCGAAAGGACTTGGGCATTATGCAAATGATTCATTGAATGACGATAGTAGGTATTCCCATTAGGGGCTCGATGCTATATATACTGGAGGGACTATTTAAGTGATCAAATTTAAGTTCTTCCTTTGTTATGGGAATAAGTATTGGAAATAAGTTTTCGAAATCATGTGTTAAACTTTAAAATCTGTGTTTGATATCAGTTTTATTTCAAGTCAATTTCCCTTAAATTGTGAATCTTTATTTGAAAAGCATGTTTGAATTATGTCGTAAGATATATGAGATGTGATAATATGCATGCTATTGATGTTTTCTCTACTGAGCTTAGATGTAGTTCATCCCTCGACTATACATCACAAGTACAAGTGTGGATTAGGAACGGACTTTGGAGAAAGGCTTAGGATCTCCTGTTTGGAGAATTCTACCTTAGGTGAGGATTTGTGCTGGTTATATTTTGGGTTTGTATGGTGATTTTTGGGATCTCTTAGATTTAAGACTTGGTATGTCCGGGGATTAAATACATTATAAGGTTTATTTTGTAAGTATATTTTGGAAGTTATTGTTTAGGTGATGGTCGGCCATCACCGGTGATTTTCTTGTGGGCCCTTTTTTATTTTATTGTTATGTAAAGTGGAAACCTTTGTTTTTGTCATATATATATTTTCTTTGACTCTACTTTGTAGATATACTAAGTATTTTTGTATTCGAATTATGAACTGTGATCTGACGGTCCAATTTTCCCTGAGTTTAGGATGTAAGGAAGAAAAAAAAAATATCGTACGAGAATTGTAGAATCGAGGAAAATCGAGCTGTCACAGTTGGTATCAAAGCTTAAGCATTAGGTCTTGTTGGGACCCAATACTATGACAATAGATTCTATTAGAGCATAGGAGATCTAATTAGGACTCTATCATAGTTGGTAGAAACCTTAGGCTTTAGGTCCCTAGAAGACTTAAGTCATGATAGTAGGTTCTGTTTAGAGCTGGGTTGTGGATCTTCACGATCATTTATAGTGGAGATAATTGATGATCGTGATAGAAGTACGGTGATAGGATACAAGATATATTTTTTTGTCAGAATATGGAGGCATGATGATCACGATCACTGGTAATTAAAACTTTATTTCATTTTGACAGATCAATATGGCTCAACGTAAAAGAGCAAAGACTGTACGCACCAGGGAAGGTGAGCAAAATAGGGAGTTGTTAAAAATAATGATCAACATAATGGCTCAATAGACCGCATTACTCACTACCATATTAAGAGACACGACTCACACCTCTCCATCCGCACAGGTTGAGTCGTGCTCAAGGTGTGGAAAGCGGCATAGGACGTAGGACTATAGATGGGCCACATGTGTGTGTTTCAAGTGTGGGCGTATGGGATACCTGATAAAACATTGTCCAACATTGAGGAAAAGGGCGACGACATCGACAACGACTCCGGATACTTCTCGGTCCACAATACAGGATCGTGCACTTGCCATCTCTGGACGAAATGATCTAATAGCCAGAGGGATTTTCCATGTACTCTCACTCTTCGGATTCTACACCGATAGATACATGCACGCGATGTGGGAAAAATCATAAAATGGAGAAGTGTAGGCGAGCCTTGGGTGCATGCTTTAGATGTGGTTGGGTGGGACATCTGGTGAAGTAATGTCCCAATAAACATCGAGGGCAGAAAACGTTGATGTCTACTCCGGGATCAATTCTTCCTATAACTCAGGGTGGTACCGGTGATGCATCGACACGAGATGCCCAATAGGAAAATAAAGTTTCCTAAGGTATAGATTCATTATCGATTGTCAAGATTTAATTCTAATTTATCGATGATGAATGCCCTTAGAATTCGTGTTTGCTTTTAGCATTTGAGGAAAGTTACAACACCATCATACACGCATTTGATTTAAATCACCTGCATGACATAAATGAGTTGTAATTTTAAAAGATTAACTAAGTAGGTGACAATTACGATGACAGACTTGAATCAATCGTGACAGTTAGGGTGTAATTACTTAAGGATAAGTTATTTAATAAATCTGAAATTAAGTTAGCACTTATGAGCAATGATGGTTGAACTAAGATTTGTAAACAAATATGCACTCAATAGACCTAATCATAATGTCCTTTAGACTGATAAACCATGAGTGATTTGTGTTCGGAAGCACTCCTTCCAACCTTGAGTGCGGTTGTTAATCACCGCAGTTTTATGTGGAAATCCTTAGGGATTCAGAGAAATTTAAAACAATAATGTCGATAGTCAACATAAGCTATGGACGATTCAATTAAGGATATAACGGGAGAACAAAGTCAGACATAGCCGTTATGGATTGTGCATTTTCCATCACGTTTAATCCATAAATTATGGCTGTGGATCCATAGGAACGACATTCAAACTTAGTTATTATATGGGTTGTGTTGAGAATTGTGCACATGAAGAGCCGATAAATCTTGACCTAACATGTACGTTCGACCTAGTGGTTGTATAAGAATGATTTAAGGCATAAATTTTGGAAATTCAAGATCATTGTGATAGGTTATAAATTAGCTCATTTGAGTAATGAATATATATCTTTATGGACGTAGGTGATATATCTTTATAGATGTACGCTCATTTGTGATATATCTTTATGGATGTACGTGATGGTGAATGTGGGTATGCTTGTAGTTGATAGTTAAACCATTTTACTCGATGAAATTAGTGTATCCAATCGATAATTTTGGAAATTTTGGGGGTGTCGCATCTTTAGACTAATGGCTATGATTATTAGTTCGTAGTTAAAATATTAGTGA
Organism: Chloranthus sessilifolius; assembly: GCA_021018995.1. Classification (NCBI taxonomy): domain Eukaryota; kingdom Viridiplantae; phylum Streptophyta; class Magnoliopsida; order Chloranthales; family Chloranthaceae; genus Chloranthus; species Chloranthus sessilifolius. The sequence continues at coordinate 106,371,059 of CM037594.1, read as the reverse complement.
TTATTCGTTCATGATCAAAATCTTGGCGATTATATTGATTGTACAGTTGTATTAAGTGTGCTAGTTAATGGTTGTAGGAATCCCCAATTTAACATGAGTATATAATAGTCTACTTTGCGGATGCATTGTTATAAGGGGTGCATATATGGTTTCAAGTTTATCTATAATAATGGCTAGTTTGGTTATGTAAAAATGCCATGTATTCAAAATCTGAAGGTCACCATTAGCAATTCAAAATTGGTTATGGAAATGATGCATTGTCACTAATGGTTAACATTGTTGTAGTAAAGATATGCTGCGTTCGTAGTAAATTTGTAATTGCTTGATGATATGGTTAATTTAGTTTATGGTTACAGTTCTGGATCCATAGTTCTAATCTGATGGTCACTATATTTTCTTTATGGATGTGTCCTTACCAACTATTTAGAGAAATACTTTGTTAAGTTGTGAAAGTGGTGTTTCATAATTACTTGTGCGCGAGTTGACTGATCTATCCCTTCAACTCTTGAGTGAGCACCAGTCTAGTTAGTGAGAGATGATAATCCTTAGTGTAAAGCTTCGTAGATAGATTTTTCCAGTGTGTGGTCGATCTTCAGTTAATATGTTGTAGCGAATCTCCATTTAACTTAGAGACTTTGCTTGTGCGTATAATCCCAAGTCGTTGCAGCGTTCGCTGTGTGTAATTTGAGTTTAACAAATGATTACTATATTGGATAACCAAACGTCAGGTCGTGCAATTTTTGAAGACGAAAATTTCTTTAGGGTGAGGAGATTGTGATAACCTGATTTAGAGGACATTGAATCTTTATGAGGATACCCAGATGTCGCCGAGAGATAGCTACGAACCTTGGAGTGATTTTGAGATAATTGACAAAAATTGAATATTTCAAATTTTAGATTATTATAACTTTTGAAGGTAACTTTTGGATGTACATGATTTTGAATTAAAAATATAAATATGTGGATGGTTAAAATTTTCAATATGGCTAATTTTGGATAATTCTATATGATGGAATCTGAAAGACTTTGGGTCATTAGAGAATGGAATTTGTATTCATTTAAGTAGATTTTTGATGCATGGGTTTTCAATGGGAAGATGTATAGATTTTATGCAGGTAAGTATGGAGATGTATAGACTATGAAAGTGTGTATGGGTGTATTGTGGATGAATTTTTTTCTTGCAATGTTCACCTTTGCTGTGGCTAGTTACACAAACTTTGGATGTGAAAATAAAAGTGGATATGTCTACAGGTGTTCGGGTAGGGTATGGAAATAGTTGAACATTTGCTTTGCATGGATTTGGTACACAGGTGATTGTTCGGGGGGTGGTCCCGTCTTGATTGGATACTTTTATTAAGATAAAAATTTGTTAAGACCTCATTAAAGGGTTGGATTCTCGTAAAGGGGAAAGATTTTTGTTTTCGTTAAGTACCTTTTAGTTGTGTATGTTCAACTTCATATGGAGTAAAGACCTACTCTCAAACCAAAGGAGCTAACCAATTTTTGAGGATGAAAATTCTATAAGGAGGGAAGAATGTAACATCCCCAAATTTTGAAACCCACTCACGCTGACGATTTGGGCCAACTATATTGGGCTGACTAATTGGGCCGACAGTTGGACCGACTCTGGGCCTTAGTTGGTGTGAAAACGGTATGTATGTGAAAAAGGTATGTATGTGAAAAAGATATGTATGTGTGCTTCACACCAAGCCTAAGTCCTTGGACAAGAAGTAGAACACAAGTGGTGTGTGTGCACTCCACACCAAATTAAAGACCGTTTAGTGTGATATAAAACACTTTGCTTATGTATATAGGTTCCACGCCGGAACGAAGCAAGATGAATAAGGTTTAACAACCAATTATGTGTATGAGTTTCATATGGGAAAAATCCCTGTTTTTATAAAAATGGCAAAAGCTTCCTTTGGAAGCTATTATCGTTTGGAAATTTTGAGGGGCTTCGGTTCTAGAGAGAGGAAGAGAGAAAAGGAGAGCTTGAAGTTTTTCTCCCATCCGTCACGTGCCATCCATAACGTGTGAACCTATCGTGCGATCGCGCAATATGCGAGAAGTAAGATGAAGTGTGGTGTTTGTTGGAGCGAGGATTTGCCGTAAAACAGAGTTCAAATCCCCAAATTTCCGACGTTGAAATCCTAGCTTGGGCGTGAGCTCGTGGATCGAGGAATCGATCAATTTAAGATATGGAAATTATGTTATATTATGATGTATAGTTGTGTTAGTTTGGTTTATGCATATGGGTGAAAATTTTGAAGAAGAACGATAGGTTTTGAGAGAAAATGGGTTAGAGAAGGTCAAACCCGAGTTTGGGTGAAATCTGACAAAAATCGACTAGTCGATTTTAAAATCAATTGATCAATTTTGTCAAGCTATGAATCTGAAGCTTTCTGAACGAAATCGATGGATCGAAATAAATTTGATCGATTGATTTTAAAAACTGACCGATCAAAAATAGCACGACCAATCAATTTGTGACAAACAGTGAGCGTGTAATTTGGGTGCTGGAGAAACCGACCGGTCGATTTGGAAATCGATTGGTCGAATTTGCAATCGACCACTTGAATTTGACTAAGCTTGTGACAGCCCAAATTTCCTAACCTTAAAACCCGGGCCGTCAGGTCGACCCTAAGGTCGAACCCCGAACGACACACTTGGCATAATCATGCGGGAAGCGGAAACAAAGTAGAGCCATAACTAACTAACATAGCCATCATAAGAAAGAAAACTCTAACTATTTCTCAAAAGTTCAAAATAATGATTCTAATTCTATATGAGTGCATATGGATAAAATAATCGAAAAGAAGCACCAGTAAGGGCCATCCCTTACCGAAACATGGTTCACATAAAAAAAATGATACCAAAATCTCCCAATTATATCTTTTACATATTACATAACCACAATCTAGTTCAACATCCAAGGCCGGACCTACCCGGGCCTTGAGCAGATAAAGCAGTCCTCGGGATGGGGCTCTTGCTCCTCCTAAGTTGGCATGTAGTCAGAGTGAATAGCATGTATTTCTTATCAAAGCACATATATCTTATGGCATAATTGAAAACATGAATCATTTCTTATAAGTGACCCAAATTCAAGTGTAACAGACTGAACAAATGAAGTTGTTAGTACACATGTTAAGATAATCAACTGGAGCAAACATTTATCGTGATTGCGGAAGCTTATCGGGTGCTCACACATTGACTCACATAACAAAGGAAGGAACTTAAAGATTTTCACTTAAATCAATACTCGAGTAGCTATAGCCTCGAGTCCCTGATGGAATACCTACCATCGTCGCTCATATGAATCATTTGCATAAGGTGCTTAAGGTCCCAATAAAGATGGACACTTGCGCTGAACACATATGTTACTATTGGCTGGTATGATTTCACAAGATCACATATGATCACAAAGGGTGTACGGATATCCCGCCATTCCGGTCACGGATATCCCGCTGCGTTGGTTGTAGTTATACAGCCGCGTCGATCGGGTATTCATATACAAACCTCAAATCATCGTACATAAGTTATAGTTTATCACCGTGTTTCGTGCTAAGTATAATTAGATTTGAAGCTGAAATTGAATCACAATCATCTCACACACACCCATAACGAAATAAATCGCGAAGGATTCCACATAGTAGCTCGTGGCTAAATCGAAGTTTGAATAGTTTCTCATCACAAAGCATGCTTACGAAGGATTTCAAATCACACACGCACACTAACATATTCGCATTGGTTATTAATACCATTTACACTAAGATGTCATAACATACATCTTAGTGTATGTCATTGACACATGTCATTGACATCGAATAAACATGCTATAATTATTTCCCTACCTCAATCATGGAGTCGCAAGCGAAGTTTCTTAACGCTCTTAAGCCTCAACTCTCCATAATTATACTTTCAACCTAAACAAAGTAAATTCATAGTTTATACGTAAGAATGACGCAAAACAGAACAACATAAGCCCTCCTTAAAACCCCTCAGACAAAATAGCCCAAAATCCTGAATCTGGCAATTTCGATCTATCGAATTTATCTCGATCGGTTGAATCTAACAAAATCTAAACATCAGACATACAGTTTGATCGATAGATTTTAAATATGATCGATCGAGCTCTCTGTTTCGATTGATCGAAATATTTTTTGATCGGTCGAATCCCTTAAAGATCCAAATGGGCATTAACATCTCGATCAAACGAATTATAATTCGATCGATCGGATTCTCAAATTCGATCGATCAAAATAAATTTCGAGCGATCGAATCCTATCAGCAAAAATCCAAATCCTTTAGAAATCGTATCCTTCTCTCTTGGGCTAATTTCGATCGATCGAATCAAATTTTGATCGATCGAAATTAACAGATTTCATTTGTTCTTGGGTTTTCTCATTTTTTCTTCGTTCTTTCTCAAATCTAATCTCGTTTCTTCACATTCTTTCGATCAAATCACAAACTAAACTTTCCTAACAGAAATTCACAATTGAACATAAATTTCTTACCTTGAATTTATCAATTTTCAAGATCCACGAACGCATACACAACTAGGGCTTCATAGTTTGAACTCCCCAGATTCGCATGATCAAATCTCGAATTTAATGTGTTGCTTCAGATCCTCTTGCACACACACTCATACCCTCGTATTGATTGCTCTTACCTCTCTTTCTCTCTCTCTCAATAACTCTCTCAACCACCAACACACTAGAGAAATCAATTTTCCTAGGTTTCTGACTCTTATACCTACCTTAGTCTAGGGTGTTAGGCACACACACCACACTTAAATTGTATATTACTCATCCAAAGGCTTACAACTAACCCAACCACTCCACTTAACACATAACCTTCCATAACTCGTTAGTCCATTCCTTGTTAGGTCGAGTACATGGCTAGCCGTGCACGCTCCCCGTGGCATACTGTTCATAGGTCAAAATTTCGAGACGTTACAGAGCTTGACGACACTGCCTCGGTATTTCAGTCGTAACATTTTACTCCAAACTCTGATTGATGTGATTCTTATGACGTTAGAAAGACGACAACAAGCTATAAAACTTTTGTGAATTAACCAACTTGTGAATCAACTATTTTAAATGTCAAAATTTAGTGAGAAGTTGGGTCAAATTTTGACTTAGCATGAACTTGCCCATTTCCGCTTCGATTTTGAGAAATCATATAAATGCATCAAATTTAGTAGTAATTAGAATTAGTTATTAATGTATCATCATATGTATAATGTAGATTGAGAACGGGAGGCTATCGATAAGGACTTTGGTAAATGACTTCGATCTTAAGGTAGGGAAAACTCTGTAATATGTGCATTTAATTACAACTAGCATGGATTTTGTGATGTGATAAAAATATGTACGATTTGTGAAATTTGTCAGTTATTTAGCATGAATATCTTTCATGATTTTAAATGTGAAGTGTGTGAGTATGTGTACTTGAACTCAAGTATATGTGAAAAGGAAATCAACTATGTGCGTGCGTGAGATATGAAAGATGTGAATAAATGATGTGGAAGCTTTGAAACTATAAATCTACTTATAAAATACCACTTTTTATAGTGATAAACTATAAGTTAATTTTATACTTTAATTTAAGGTTATGTGGATATCCAACCGACACGGCGGAATATCCGTGACCGATACGGAGGGATATTCGTGACCGACACGACGAGATATCCGTGATCGGTATGGTGGGATATCCGTACAAATTGTGCTCCGGTAAAATGGGATATACGTTCTTTGATTTCCAATCAGTGAAAATAGTTCGTTCGACACAAGTCACCTAATTCGAAGGGACTTGGGAATTATGCAAATGATTCATTGAACGATGATGGTGGGTATTCCCATTGGGGGCTCGATACTATATATGCTCAAGGGACTATTTAAGTGATCAATTTAAGTTCTTCCTTTGTTATGTGCATAAGTTTTGAAAATAATTTTTAAAAATTATGTGTTAAACTTTAAAATCTGTGTTTGATATCAGTTTTATTTCAAGTTAATTTCCCTTAAATTGTGAATCTTTATTTTGGAAAGCATGTTTGAATTATGTTATAAGATATATGTGGGATGTCATAATATGCATGCTATTGATGTTTTCTCTACTGAGCTTAGATGTAGCTCATCCCTCGACTATACGTCACAGGTATAAGTGTGGATCTGGAGCGCACTTTAAAGAAAGGCTTAGGATCTCCCGTTTGGGGAATTCTACATGAGGTGAGGATTTGGGCTGATTATGTTTTAGGTTTGTATGGTGGATTTTTGAGATCTCTTGGATTTAGGACGTGGTATGTCCGAGGATTAAATACATTATAAGGTTTATTTTATAAGTATGTTTTGGAAGCCACTGTTTAAGTGATGGTCGGCCATCACTGATGGTTTTCTTGTTGGCTCTTTTTGATTTTTTGTTATGTAAAGTGGAAACCTTTGTTTTTGTCATATATATATATATATATATATATATATATATATCTTTGCTTTGACTATACTTTTATAGATATACCAAGTATTTTAATATTCAGATTATGAACTGTGATCCGATGGTCCGATTTTCCCTGAGTTTAGGATGTAGGAAAGAAAAAAAAAATATTGTACGAAAATTGTGAAATCGAGAAAAATTGGGCTGTCACAGTACAGGACATAACATGATAGTACATAATAGGACATGATAGATAGTACATGACATGATAGATACGTGACAGCTAGTAACATGTTGTACATGATAGATAGTGACATGATTGAAATGTACATAACTAATAGATTGATAGTAAAATGTACAGGATTGATATAATACTGATATGCCTGATAGTAATATGACACTGACATGCTCTTAAATTATATGACATTAAATAACATGATATGATCTAATATGATAGTATATAAGACAATATGATCTGATATGACAGTAATATGACATGATATGGTAGTAACATGATAGTAGTATGATTTGATATGACTGTAATATGACATGATATGATAGTAACATGATAGTGATATGATAGTAATATGATCTGATATGACAGTAATATGACATAATATGATAGTAATATGATATGATATGATAGTAACATGATAGTAATATGATCTGATATGATAGTGACATGGCATGATATGATAGTAATGTGATAAAATACTGACATGCTTGAATATGAAATGCCAGTAATACAAATGATATGATAATAATATGATAGAATGCTGAAATGCTTGAAAGGAAATGTCTGATAGTGACATGCTTGAACATAAGATGAAATCTTGAAACTGTTTAGAATACATAATTCTAAAATACAGTACATGACAGATATAAATATATATAAATACAGAAATATGGATACTATACATGAAAGACAGAAATGTAAATGACAGAACCTCAGAAATGAGGGTACATGATACAGAACCTCAAAAATGAGGGTACATAATACAGAACCTCAGAAATGAGGATACATGATATAAAACCTCAGAAATGAGGATAATAGAATACAAAAATATGATTACAACACATGAAAGATAGAATCGTGAAATATGTAAAGAATACTAAATTTGAAAGATAATACAACGAAAACTAATAATATGGAAGTGGAAAGATGACACCATACAGACAGTATGAAACCTCACATAGCTGATCACTATTCTTAGAAATAGGCTCGTATGAGCATCTCGTATATGAATAGGTACCTCGTATATGCAGGGTTATTGAATTGTCAGTTGAGAATTGAGTCTAGTTAGACAAACAGGGTCGTTGATCCTTGCCTTGATTAGCTAAACGACGGAGAATGCCAACTTTTGTTCGCACAAATATTGGCATAAAATTTACAGACAGGGCCATGGTTGCTGCTTGGTATCAACATCGAATAAATTAAAAAGATACTAATACTTAACTCATATTTAATGAACTTAATAATTATCAATTAATCTCCAAGATAATATAAATTATACTTAATCATTTTGGATGAATTTGAAGTAACTGTAATTTATGCCCGATAATATTGTTGTAAGTCTTTTTCTTTAATATTGTTGTTGTTGATAAATTGTAGAATATAATTGCATGTTTATCTCTCTAAACGTATTGTTTCCTACTTAGTATGAATTGAATTGTTAGTGTTTATGTAAATGTTTACTTTTGTATTGAGTAGCATCTGCTAGTGTTACATATAGTTAGAGTTATTGGTTGATAATTGGATATGTTCACAACTATTGGAAACCCCACTTGCACATGCACTATAGAATAGTTGTACACTACTTGTACTATAAATCTATGACATGCTAACTAAAACTTTATTAAGCTTCATCGCTTACAGTCGTTTCATGACACAAAAATTCTAGATACCAGTCAGCAACCATCTAGTCAGGAATAGAGGAGCTGAAAAAGGAAGGATCTTGATGTTGTCAACGAGTTAAGGTTAAGCTCATTCCGTTCATGGAGCTACCAACACCTGCACTTATTTTTAATAGAATCTTTCCTTTACTGTGGTTACGTTTTAAGTCTAGTACTTCTTTAGTATTTTTGAAAAAGGTTAAGGTATCTTTATATCGGAACTTAAATGACATGGGTCTTTCAATATTTTATTTGAGAAATGTCTTTTACGTTATATTTCTGTTCACGTTTGAAACTGATACGATCAAGTCGTAAACCTAAACATGCCCAATCAGGTTAACGAAAATGGGAAGTTAAACCGATAGTGTTTAACTCAAGTTTTCATGACCACTTTGATAAATGTAATTTAACCGTTTTCGTAATTAAGGTATTTTCTGTAAGATTTTAGAAATATATATATATATATATATATATATATATAGAATATTACATGCAAAAGGAAATGACTATAAAATTCTAAATGCTCGAACCCGAATATGAATATGAAAGTATAAACGTGGCGCGCGCCTGCGTCGCTGCTCGGCTCTGCCAACGGACCAGGAGGCGTGGGGGCGTGACACATATGGGTCCTTTGTTTTGAGAAAGTGATCCGGATCCATGAGTACCGGGTCGTCTACCAACTGAGGCTCTGTTAGGGAGTCCCCTAAGAGCTTCTCGTGCATGTCGTGAAGAAGATGTTCGGTCCCTCTGGCTGGAACTTTAGTGATACTATGGGAGCTCAGCTCTACGATTTTGAGGCTGGAGGGACCCAGTCACAGGCTAGCGTGACGACACGAACGCTCGAGAGGTTCAGGTCTGGCTTCGCCATCTTGGTGGCGATCGTCTCTTTAGGCAGGCCCTCTTTGAGGGGACCACCTATTTAGCGTTGGTGGACTAGAGTCTGCCTCCGTTCTCAGGGAGCGATTGGCTGAGATGGAGAGAGGCCAGTTGAGTCTGACTGTTTGTGCCGTGTTGGACGCACTCCTGAGGGCTCTGGGAGCGATGGGTTTTGCTGCCTGCCTTGATGAGGCCCTGCTAGCTTCCCTGGCTGGCGTCATAGCCGACACTTGGGAGGATTGTCGAGGATTGGCAGACAGCTGAGGTTGTAGCCGCCTCACTCCGTCCTAAGAGTCAGGTATGACAGGTATTTGTATTTCACTTTTATCATGTGTTTGTTTTTTTTTGACAGTTTTGCATCGTTTCTTGTTTGTTTTGTCTGTTTGCAGGCTGTTCCGGACTCTGTTCTCGAGGCTCCTCCTCAGGATCCCTACGACATTTTCACTCCTCCCTTCCAGGTATAACATGTTATTATGTAGTTATTTTTTATTTTTATTTGTCTTTCTTTTTCTGATGCATCTTGATTGGCCATGTAGCAGCCTACTACTGAGGTATCGCGTCTGATCAGTCACATAATGTACCAATTTATCACCCTTAACTTAGTGATGCTAGACCCTAGTTTGCTACTAACATGATGTCTATGTGCAGATATTTAGAGCAGATAGCAAAATAGAGCCAAAGTGCTAATCTTTACCAAAGTGAACTCAAAATGCAGTACGAAAGATGATCGTATGCAAGTGCGACTAATCGTATCGAAAACCAGTCCATAAGCCAAAAGAAAGACGAGATACGATCGATCGAATGACCAATCGTAAGCTCGCTAGAACAAAAGAAGTCAAGAAAAGAGAACAATCATACTTATGATTCCTCAAAGAGAAGCTAAAGATTGGAGGACAAAATAAAAGAGAAATACGATCAATCGAAAGGAAGATATCATACTGAGAAGAGAACAATCGTAAATTATGATTGGTCAAATTTAAAGCTTTCATTGCTACTGATCATGTGAGATATACACCACCATGCACAGAATTAGAAGAAAAATTGAATTAGAAGTTTTGCAACCCACAGATTTAAGAAGATTAGCAAAGATATAAAAGAAAAATTCAAAAAATCCTTGCTACTGAAATCACGGAGAAAAGTCCTGCGCGCATATATCATCCCAAAGAAAGGAAGATTAGAACTAGAAGTTAGAGTTATATTAGAAAACTTTTGTTATAGTAATATTCTTTTATTAGAATTAGAACAATGTAAACCGACCCCTTATGATCTATAAATAAGAGGGCTTGACAAAGGAGAAAGATCATCCAAGGAATTTTCAGCATCAATTGACAACTGAGGTTGAAATTCTGGAAGATCATTGTAGAATAGTTTTTATCAAGTAAAATCGTCCACAGTTCTCTGAAAGTCTTGCTAGACAACCAAGACTGAAGAAGCTGAAAGATTGATCCTTTGGGGATGGTTCTACTTTTATTTTCTAGTTTAGATTTATTTTATTGCACTTTACTGCTTTGTAAACATCAAATTCTTCTTGATTTTAATTGACGCCTAAAATTGAGAGTTTGAGGATATTAGTGTAACGATTTTTATTTTCCATCTTCAATTTTCTTGATTTTGATTGACGCCCAAATTTCGAAAAGATTGTTGATTAGTATAAATCTGTGTTGAGGAAATCTTGAGTTTGATTGACGTCCAAATTCTAGAGGACTGAGATACGGTGTAACAGTACTTTGCTTTGATAAGCATTCGAGAACTGAAGGATTGTGATTGACGACCATAATCTGGAAGGAGGATTTAGATTTACTTTCCTTACAATTAGTTTAAATAACCATTCTTTTATTCTTATTTCTCTAGTAGATTAGATTCTTAAAAGACAAATAAAAGTTTTCAAAACGTATGAAATTTTGACCTTCCTCGTGGGAATGATCCTATACTAGTGCTGTAATTTCCATTGTGGGCTTGTAATAAGTTAAGGCTTAGTACAAGTATGGCCGCATCAAGTTTTTGGCGCCGCTGTTGGGGAAGCGACAAATTTTAATTTTGTTTTGAAAGCCAATATTTGTCTTTCTCTTTTTATTTTATTTTTATTTTTCTTTTCTTTGATCACTACATAATCTTTTACAGGTTTATTCAGAGCAACGAATCAAAGGTTTCGACACTTCTTTTGACAATAGAAGCTTGAGGCTTAGATTTGTTTTCTCTCCCTACTTTATAAAAGAAAAACTAAAAGCAAAAAAATAAATAGATGGCTATGCAAGGCCATGATCAATCATTTTGGCCAAACTATAATTTGACCTATCTATGCCCCAATGGAATACCTGACTATCTCTTTGTATCCAACTATAACAGAAACAGAGCAAGCCTTTATATCTCAGTGAAGTAATTTTGGGAATTCCTACAATCCTCAGTGGGAAAATCACTATGACTTCCCAAGGGTAACTCAGCAAGAATTATCTCACCTACAATACTCTGAAAATTTCCAACAGTCATATGCTTCAAATCAATCTTTTGAACAACCTAGTCCTCAAAGTGGTGACGATGATGCTACTATTGTCTAGATCCTCCAAGATCTGCAACAATAGGCGCACCAAGGTTCTAAGTAGCTATCTCGACTTACCCAAATCTCTCAAGAATTATAATCTTACACTCAGTCCATTACAAATCTAGAAACCCAAATTGGGCAACTAGCTACACAATGGGTGGAATGTGAGAGAAACAAAGCATGTTCACAAATTGTGAACAACTTGGGGGGACAATGTTAGGAGGGAAATACATCAATTCCCATCGTACAAGCTATTTAGACCTTAAGAAGTGGCAAGAATGTTGATAATAAGGCAGAGATGCCTACATCAGTAGCCATCCCTGAGACAAAGGAAGAAGAACTGGAAGTCACAAAGGAAATTTCTTCACGCGATAAACTAAATGTGACAGCCTGACTTTTCCCCTTCTCGTAAATGGGAAAGGTTGCGTCGTCGGATCACCTAACATGATCCTGTCATACAAGGGCATCGTGTACGAAGTGTTACATATGCGGAAGTGAATTTAATTAACTCTGATATGAAGAAATATGGCAACAACTGATATCCATTCCTTTATCTAAAGCAGTAAATTGAATAGGAAATATAAACAGAAACCTATACCTGAAGTAGTAAACTATCTTAAATCACACTGCTGTTTATACATATTTAATATTTTAAAAACAAATCTCTATCTCTCCCAAACCTCTCAAGGAAAGAAGTCCTCAGTAGAATCTTCCTCCTCGTCCTCCTCCTCAGACTGGTAGGTAGGATTAGCTTCGTGCTTAGGGTCTTGAGCAATATCTGTAGCTAAGACATAAAGTCGTAGGATGAGCTATCATCAAAGCTCAGCAGGGAAAATTTAAAGTGCTAATTTATATGCTAGATTATCCATTCATGTCTAGATGCAAAATAAAACGAAACACATGTCATCTTATATTAGGTCCATTCTAGCATCTATATATCCTAGCAGTATATAACAGAACAAGCACAAAATCATGCAATTATTGTATCATGCTGACAATGCTGACATATTCATGCTGACAAAGAATCAGGCGAGATCAATGAATCATGCTGAAACAAGACATGTACAAGAACAAGAAACAAGAAAATCAAACTCCCGAGTTAGCGGGATCACTTGTCAAGCTCCCGAGTTAGCGAGATCACTTGGACCGAGGAAATCAAGCTCCCGAGTTAGCGGGATCACTTGGACGAGATATCAAGCTCCCGAGTTAGCGGGATCACTTGGACGGGATATCAAGCTCCCGAGTTAGCGGGATCACTTGGACGGGATATCAAGCTCCCGAGTTAGCGGGATCACTTATTTCAAGATGAATTAAAGACGTGTACATGATATCAAGGATAACAGAACATGAACAATGCATGTTAACATATATGAAAGAACATCATGAACAGATATGACATAGCAAAACTGAACTAGTATCACTTAGTTAGCATAACTATTCATATTCATGCGTTAAAATTGAGCTTATCATCATTCGTACATAACTGATCGTATCATTATTTATAATCACACATCTAACTGAATTAGCCTAATAGTCCTACGGCACACTGCTTGAATCCTTATCATGTATATTTATTCATCAAAACTTAACACGAGCATAGTCATGCAAAGGCATTCATTTAAACTGAAATTAGCATAATCATTAATATTCATCTATTGAACTGAGCTAACTATTCATCAAAACTGGTCTAGCATATTCATTCATTAATCATACGTCAAATCTGACCTATATTTTCATCATGATTCATAAATTCATCTATCTCTATCCATGATATAGTATTATCCCGTTATCCCTATACATTTGAGTATCATCCTTTAACCATAAATCAACACTGAATTCATTGATATCATATCCATCCCAACTGACAGGAGTTCATTATACAAACTGACATTATCACATGCATTTGTCATCAAGAAAATTGATTGGCATCCTTATAAATCTTTAATTATCATTTAAAATTGCCTTTATATTCAAAGATTATTATGTTGACATATATTCATAGAATAATCCTATGTTGAGCTGAACTAGCATGGTTCGAGCATCAATATTCATGGTATAAACATATATGGCTTTGATCTTACCATCATCATAACTTAGTATTCCTCAGCAGAACTAGCACAACTAGCATATGGATTAAACTAACATAGGCATAATTATCATTTGTTAATCAGGAATGAGTTCAAAAATAAAATATAAATTAACAATGTAAATTCCCTACCTTATACCAGGCTTATGTGTAACTGATTACCCGTGCACGCATGTCTTCAAGCAAATGCGTCATGTGCACCAAGTGACACTTAGAATTGTCGTTCATAGGTTTAGTATTTTTATTGGTTTATTGGGTCAACATAGACCCCAATTATGGACCATTTATGGTCCCATGTATTATGGGAAAACTCAACAAATCAACCCAGCACAAACCCCTGACAGAGGTGTCACCAAGCGCGTCAAATACAGGGTTGCCACGGCAAGCTTTGCAGTTGCATGTTACTACAACTTGTTACTACTTTTTGACCCCTTAAACATTGGATTCAGAAATTGGTTCCTTCATGGAAGTTGTAGGGCTCGTTGTCCCCTTTCCAACGCATCAAGAATCGTATCCATCTAAGTTCGGGATCAAACGATATGATTAAAATACTACACAGTAGTCTGAGTATACTGTTGCTGCGGCAAGCTTTACAGTTGCATGTTGCAGAAACTTGTCACTAATATTTGACCCCGTAAATGTTAGATTCAGAAATTGGTTCCTTCATGAAAGTTTTAGGTCTCATTTTCTACTTTCCAACATATTAAGAATCGTGCCATTTGGAGGTCAGGGTCAAAAGATATAACCAAACTACCACATAGTGGTCTGAGCATAGGGGTTGCTGCGGCAACACATAAGGCTTGCCGCGGCAAGCACCTTGCCGAGGCAACCCTTTGAGGTTGCCGCGGCAAGCCACTCAGTAGAGGGTCTTGCCGGGCTTCAGGTAGGTCTTCTTCTTGGTCTTTTTGTCTTCTGCTGTTTCTTCCTTTTTACTTATATATTTATCTATATATATATTTTTATATATAAACTTATATATCACCTAGTTTATGTATTTATTGTCAGCTATATATCGATATATATATATAACTTGCAGCATATATATATATATATATATATATATATATATATATATATATATATATATATATATCTAGTTTTCATTTACAAATTTCCTTGATGAAGCCCAAAAGTGCAAAGATCTGCACTCAACTTCATCCTAAAGTAAATTTTTGAGCTGAAATTCTTAAACTTAAACAACTAACCTTTTTGGTGAATTTGTAGTATCCTACAATTGCTGTTGCTTTGCAGCTAAGCGACTGGATGTAATATGTGGATCTTGAAATTGCAGGATCATGAAGGTACTCTGGTTTTAGCTTGTAGCAAAATTTGTCAAAGCTGGGCTAGGATCAATCGGTGACCATAGTGTTTTTAGATTGATAGACCATATGTGCAGGTTTTCTTTCATGGTTAGGCAAAGGAGGAAGATGATGGTCTGTTTTATCATTCTTATAACGATTTCCTGCACTTTGCGTGCATGAAGCGAGCAATGACCCATTGGAGTCGTGGAGCGAAGGTGGAGCGAAGCTATCTTGCAAGTAGCTTATTAGCTACTTAAGGTTATTATACAATGTAAGCCAACACTACATTCGTAGTGTAATGTATAATAAAACAAACCAGAAGTCTATTATATGTTTTCCAGGTAAAACAAAATAGGGAAAAGCCAAAATGTTTATCTCATAGCCCCTCTCTCTCTTCTTGGTTATTTTAAGATGGATTAAAGTTATCTGCTGGTTAGTTTTAGGCAAATTTTTTTTTTTTGGGCTGAGATACCATGCATTCCTTACATGGTTTTTTTTTGGTCTTGTATAGGTAGATAAAGTCAAATGGTTTTGGCTTATTTTCTACCTGTATATAGGTAATTTATCACTGACCAAAAAGTACATAAAATTTGATTTTAATACACCTGCGTCTAGCTTGCATTCAAATTCTACACAGATTTTAGCTTAGTGAGGTCCTTAGGGTTTTATGGTGGATGGTGGAATTTACACGTAACTTGACCGGATTCTTACCACTGCAGTGTCAATTCTGGGGGTCGTTACACTAAAAAAAATAGAAAATGAAAAACAAAATAATAATAATAATGACAGTGCACCTTTACCCAATGCCTTCGGTGCACCGTCCCATTTTGATAAAAACCTCAAAAAGTTAGAAGAAATTAATGAAATCTTCAAAGAAGTGAAGATTAACCTGCCTCTCTTGGAGGCAGTAAAGCAAATTCAAGCTTACGCACAATTTTGAAAGAGATGTTCTTGCAGAAGAGCAAGAATCGAAATAACTTATCGTAAAAAGTCTTCTTGACGAAGCAGGTAAGCTCAGTCCTATAAAGGATCTCGGGGTGCCCACAATTTCATGTATCATAGGAGACCACGCAATTAATAAGGCACTTATGGATCTGACAACTAGTGTGAATCTGCTACCATACTCTATATACGAGAAACTAGGACTAGGAGGTATGAGGCCTATTTCGATAACTCTTCAGTTAGCCGATAGATCAGAAAGAAGACCAGTAGGGATCATAGAAGACGTCATGGTTGGAGTCGACAAGTTTGTTTTTCCCGTCGACTTTTTGGTACTCGATATGGAACCGAGTTCAAGATCTCCAACATAAATTCTAGTCATTGTCGGTAGACCCTTCTTAGCTACAACTAATGCTTGTATCAACTATAAAATTAGGGTGATGGAAGTATCTTTTGGAGATATGCAAATTCAGTTAAATATTTTTTCGGTAGCCAATCAGATGGCTTCAATTGATGATGAGGAATGCTTCTTTGTGGACGAAATTTATGAGATAGTAGAGGAAGCATTGCTTAAAGTCTTATCTAAGGATGCGTTAAAAACTATGCTCTGGTATGCAGAAGCAGGAGAACCTGAGCAACAATATGAGGAGGTGACCTATTTACTAGACGCTTCTTCCCGTAATTCTCAATCAAAGACTTGAAAGCCATGGATAGAACCTCTACCCGGCACATCCAATGATCCGTTGCTACCATCCATTGAAAAATCACCATCAGTAGATCTAAAACCACTTCCCGACACCCTTAAATATTCTTTCCTTAGGCTCGACAAAACTCTCCCAGTGATCATTTCTTCTGCTCTTAATAGGGAACAAGAGAGCAAGTTGTTGGCCATACTTACAAAGCATAAGTGAGTGAAAGGGTGGACTGTCACTGACCTTAAAGGGCTTGATCCATCAATATGTGTGTACCGAATTCATTTAGAGGACAATGCCAAGACTTCACGAGATATTCAGCGATGACTAAATCCAAATATGAGGGAAGTTGTCAAAAAAGAAATCGTAAAATTACTAGATGCTAGAATCATATAACCGATTTCTGATAGTTAGTGGGTGTGCCCCATTAAAGTAGTTCCAAAGAAGTCTAGGCTTACAGTTAAGGAAAACTCAACCGGTGAGTTGATACCATTACGTGAAACCACAAGTTAGCGCGTATGTATTGATTATCGGAAGTTAAACTCAATGACTCGCAAGGATCACTTTCCATTGCCCTTTATTGAGCAAATTCTAGAAAAACTTGCGGGCCAGGAGTATTTCTGCTTTCTAGACGAATATTCAGGGTACAATCAAATTTCGGTATACCCGAAAGACCAAAAAAAGACTACCTTATGTCCTTTTGGAACGTTCTGCTTATCGTTGTATGCCCTTTGGGTTATGCAATGCTCTAACAACATTCCAAAGATGCATGATGGCCATCTTTTCCTATATGATAGACAAGTTTCTTGAGGTATTCATGGATGACTTTTCAGTATTTGGCCAAATGTTTGACTCTTGTCTTGATCATCTTGCCCTCATCCTAGAAAGATGTGAGACTAATTTGGTGTTAAGTTTGGAGAAGAGTCATTTTATGGTTCAGGAAGACATAGTCTTAGGGCATATTGTTTCTAAGATAGGAATAAAAGTTGACAGAGCCAAAATTGATATAATAGTAAATCTGCCGCCACCAACTTTGGTACTATAGATTCGATCATTCTTTGGCCATGCTGGCTTCTATCGCTGCTTAATAAAAGAATTCTCAAAAATCTCGAGATCTCTATGCCACCTGTCAGTGAATGATGTATCTTTCGACTTTGATGATGCCTGTTGTGACGCTTTCAATAAGCTCCAGGCACTTCTCTCATCAACACCAATTATTTAGCCTCCAGACTACTCCCTACCTTTTGAAGTAATATGCGACACCTCTGATTACGCAATAGGTGTAGTCCTGGGACAATGAAAAGATAAGATCCCTCATGTAATTTATTACGCAAGTTGAACCTTGATCGAAGCTCAGGTGAATTACACCACCACTAAGAAAGTGCTCCTCGATGTCATGTTCGCATTGGATAAATTCTGGCAGTACTTATTAGGATCAAAGATCATCATCCTCTCTTATCATTCTATACTAAAATATTTATTATCAAAAAAGGATGCCAAGCCTAGGCTAATCAAATGGATCCTACTGTTACAAGAATTCGACTTTGAAATCAAAGACAAAAAGGGAGTTGAGAATGTGGTAGCTGATCATTTGTCAAGAATAGAATCGCTAGGAAATGTTAGCAAAGACTCTCTGCACGATGCCTTTTCGAATGAGCAACTTTTTGCCATATAGTCGATAGTGCCTTGGTATGCTAATATCGTGAATTATTTGGCCATAGGTAAGATTCCTCTGACCTGGTCCAAACAAGATAGGTATATTTTCTTTTTTAACTTGAAATATTATATTTGGGATAATCCTGACTTATTTAAGATATGTGACTTGATTACTTTTATGTATCTTATTAAGTCTTAACCTATTACAAGTGCACAATGGAAATCATAGTACTAGCAAAGGATCATTCCCAAAGAGATCGATTTTTAATTATATTAATTCAATTTTTATGAAAACTTATACTTATCTTGTAAAATCCTAAACTACTGGAGAAATATGAATAAAGAATTTGTTATTAAACTAAGTTACAAAAAATAAATCCTAATCTTCTAACTCTAGATTATGGTCGTCAATCACAATCGTTTGCTATCAGATATTTATGAAAATAAATAGTACCATTATACAATATATCAAGTTTCATAGCATTGGTCATCAATCAATACTAAAATCCTATCAATACAGATTTAATCTAATCAACAATTTTCGAAAATCTGTGCGTCAATCAAACCTTAGAAAATTGAAGATGGAAAAGTAAAAATCGTTACACTAATAGAAAAATTCTAATCTGAGTCGTCAATTCATATTAAAAATTGGAGATGTTTACAAAGCAGGAAATAAAAGAAAATAAAATCTAAACTAGAAAGCAAAGTAAATATATCCTTCACCCCTCAGCCGCAGTCGTCAATTGCTTCTGAGAAACTACAAATATCTACACTAATCTTCAACACCCAATAGTAGTCGTCAATTGCTCTTAAGAAACCTTGGATATCTAAACTACAAAGCAATAAAATCTAATCTAATGATCGAAAGAAAACCCAACCTCAGTCATTAATTGATGCTGAGAATTTCTTCGATGCTTATTCCTATACCAAGCCCTCTTATTTATAGATCATAAGAGGTCGGTTTACAAAGATCTAATTCTAATAAAGAAACTACTAAAAATAAAAGATTCTTAAGATAACTCTAATTCCTAAATTTATTCTTCCTTTCTTACGACGGTGGATATGCTTTCAGATTGTTCCTTTATTTCAGCAGTAGAATCCTTTTAATATTCTTCTTCATCAATCTTCTCAGATTAGTGATTCACCAAACTTTTAATTCAAGAGATCTTCTAATTCTGTTTATAGCGGTGATAATCATCACTCACGTGATCAGCAACAGCTGTAATAGCAATAATAGCAATAAGAGAAACTTTATAATCGTAATCGTAGACAACGATTATCTATTTTCTTCTTTTCTTTGGAAAATCGTAGTTCACGTTTTCCTATCTATTGTTAGCTTTTTATTGTTGACGACTCTCTAGATTACAATCCAGCTCCTTTCTTTTATACTTCCTCTGGAGAATCGTAGATTACGATTTTCTATAACTCTTCAATAGTAACGCTCTTTCTTCTGTAAAATCGTAAAACTCGATTTCCCGTTCTTCAGTAGGCAGCGAATCGTTCTCAGTATACTTTTTAGAAGAATACAGTCAAAGATAATTATAAAAGAAATCTCATGGAAAAGATAATCTTATTATATTCTTATTAATTCCCTATATAATCCATAGTATCTAATATCCATATCTCCACTAGGCTGATGCTTTTGACAAATCGTAAATCAAAGAGGTCTTTTCTTCAGCTTGTAATGGGGTTTTGGGTTACAGAAGGTATTAAAGGAAGGTAGAACAGGTGTAAAGACCCATATTTTTGGACTCAAATCAGATTGACCCTGTGTACGTATTCGGCTCGGCAACCGACGTTGCCATTTGTTTAAATGTTTATCTAGATGTGATTGTGCCGACAGATTCTGATTTTGAGCCGTTTGGACCCTCGTGTGAAAGTCGTGCACCGACCTCGGTGTGGCCGCTCAACACTGGACCTAAGTTGTTGGAATTAGAAGTTTAATACACTAAGGTGTGTGTGTGTGCTTAACATATTGAGCAACCCTTTTATAAGAGGAATGATATTCCCAAATGCTTTAGGTTAAGACCATCGTGCAAAAGTCATGAATTACTGAACTTTGCATATAGAAGTTAGAAATAATAAGACACTGAAACCTTACATCTGTTCTTGAATTTGTTTTCACATATTTAGAAACTGATCTTGCATATAAATTCTGTACTTTAATTTTATTTTTACCTGTATTTCTGGTTTTGACAT
Organism: Chloranthus sessilifolius; assembly: GCA_021018995.1. Classification (NCBI taxonomy): domain Eukaryota; kingdom Viridiplantae; phylum Streptophyta; class Magnoliopsida; order Chloranthales; family Chloranthaceae; genus Chloranthus; species Chloranthus sessilifolius. The sequence continues at coordinate 106,350,449 of CM037594.1, read as the reverse complement.
ATAATATTTCGAAACTTATTTTGAAACCCATGTTAGTTAAAATACAATGCCGTTGATGATATTTTTCTACTGAGCTTTGTTGGTTAGCTCACTCCGACTATACGTCACAGGTCCAGGCACTGACATGGCTGTTCGGGACTGCGAGACTAATCCTGATTACGTACTCGAGGAAGAGCCTGAGGTTCCTCCTAAGGAGTATTTTCTAGCTTAGGATCTAGTTTAATTTTACTTTTGGTGAGAGTTTGGACATAGAGTTGTGGGCCTTTTAGTTAGAATTTATAGTTTCATACTAGACTTTTGATTACTGTTTGAACCATATTTCGGTGATGGTCGGCAATCATCGGTGGTTCTTTTATTTACCTTTCACTTCCACATTTATTTTAATATTAGATATTATTTGCGCTTTACTCTAATGTGTGCTCTATTTGTCCGGCTTATCATTCATCCGATAGGTTGGCGAACCGACCGTTCCTATATCTGAGGGATTGGAAAAGTCGGGTCGTCACAGTTGGTATCAGAGCCGTGGCTTTAGATTCTCTAAGGACCCATGAGAACCCAACTGTGACCCGGTACAGTTCGCATAAGAGTTATATTGTTAGGTCTTGAGTCCACTATGACTGTGTGCATGATTGTGGTCACAATCTAAATACTGACCGATATTATTTTTGCAATGACAGATCAACATGACCCCAAGACTTAGAGGCAGAGTCAAAGGTAGGACAGTTCTGTTAGAGGACATCCCTGAAGGCTTCGGTGTCTCTAAGAGAGTCGCTTTCACAATCGGTTCCAACACAGTTCCAGTTGGAGTTGGAAGAGGTCAGGATGGAAGAATGGAGCAAGTGTTGGAAAATCTGGCCACCAACATTGCTTAGTAGACTGCATCTATGGCTCAGCAGATTGCTACCATCACTTAGCAAACAGAGCTGATTTTCGCAGGACAACAACAACAATCCTTCGAATTTGCCAAATTCAGGAGGATGATACCTCCAAATTTTTTTGGACAGACCGATCCAATGGTGGTCGAAGGTTGGTTGGATGAGTTGGAAAAGATCTTTGAAGTACTTCAGTGCACCGATGTTGAGAAGGTTCGTTGGGCAACTTTCAAGCTGGACGGACAGACTGGACCATGGTGGAAGTCCGTGGCTAGACACATGGAGCAGGAGTTTCCCAATACTCCTTGGACATGGCTGAGTTTATCGAAGCGTTCAATGATCAGTACTTTCCCAAGATCGCCAGGCATCAGATGGAAGTCTAGTTCATCGAGCTAAAGCAGGGGACAATATCAGTGCGTGAGTATGGAGATGAGTTCACGCGACTTTCAAAGTTTGCACCTCAGCATGTGGCCACCGATATGATGAAGGCCAGAAAATTTCAGCTGGGTCTTAGGCCGAGTATATAGGAGAGAGTGGCTATGTGGGAAATAGAAACATATGGAGGAGTACTGTCAAAGGCCCTCATACCCGAGGAAGAAATTTAGAAGCGATTTTTGAGAAGGAGTTAGCCAAACAAGGATAGGGTTGTGTAAGGGCAGTTTGGTGCTTATGAGAATAAGAGGGCCAAGTTTATGAAGCAGCTAGTGAACCTTATTCAACTTGCATTTTCTAGACCAACATTTTCTTCTGGACCGACCCCTTATCAGAGATTGGCAGCATCATCACCTATGTAATCTTACGACCAGCGACTTCTACGGCTAGTGGAGCTTCAGTGGCACAGGGATCCTCTTGGGCACCATCTTTTGTTTCGGTCACTACGTGCCTAAGGTGTGGGAAACCACACGAAACTGAGGATTACAGGAGGAACATTGGAGCATGTTTCCGGTGTGGCGTAATCGGACACATGGTTAAGGATTGTCCTCAAGAGGATAAGGGAGGAACTAGTTTGGCATCTACTCAGAGATCAACTCGACCTACTATTCAAGGTCGAGCCTATACCGTGACAGCTTAGGAAGTCGGAACGTCAAACGATGTGATCCAAGGTATTATTAAAAGTTGAGATGTCTTCTTATTTTATTTTGTTATATATATAATTACTTGGTATTTAATAAATTTTTTTAATAAATTATGGATGAACACACATGCTTAGAAAATTTTAATTGAAACACTTATCTAAACTAAGGTACCCTTTTTATACATCGTGAGGGCGACGTAAGCAAAATCGAAGCACGAGTGTTGATAGACCCTGGGTCTACCCATTCTTTTATCACTTTGTTGTTCGTCGAGAAGTTGGGCATCGTTCCCAAGGCCCTTGATTTCATCTTGGCAGTGTCAATTCATATAAGTAACTCAGTGAGCACCGATACTGTGTGTCAATCTGTGAACATGATGATAAAAGATCATGAGACTATAGTTGATTTGATTATTTTGAGCATCGAAGGGTTTGATGTGATACTAGGGATGAATTGGTTATCTGCTTACCACGCGAGCGTGGATTGTCTTTAGAAAATTATGACATTCCGCCCACCAAAGAGAAAATCTTTCTGATTTTATGAAGTCAAATCCTGTGTGGCATCGTTTATCTCTACCATTTGAGCAGACCGTATGATGAGGAACGAGTGTTGTGGTTATCTGGCATACTTGCAAGATCATAAGGAGGAGAAGAAAAATATTATAGATATTACGATTGCTTATAAGTATCCGGATGTTTTTCCTGAAGATCTGCCTGGATTACCACTTGACAGGGAGATTCAGTTTACGATTGAGTTAGCGTCGGGTATCGAACCTGTATTGAAAGCTTCGTATTGAATGGAGCCTGCAGAATTGAAAGAGTTGAAAGAGTAGCTTCCGGAACTGCTAGATAAAGGTTTTATTAGACCGAGTGTGTTACCTTGGGGAGCACCGATTTTATTTGTGAAGAAGAAAGACGGTTCAATGCAGCTTTGGATTGATTACCGCCAGCTAAATAAGTTGAAAATTAAGAACCATTATCCGCTTCTGAGAATTGATGATCTATTCGATCAATTACAAGGAGCAAAGTTCTTCTCGAAGATTGACTTGATGTCAGGCTACCATCAGTTAAAAGTCAAATCTAAAGACATTCAAAAGACAGCGTTCAGAACCTGATATGGACACTATGAGTTCTTGGTAATGCCATTAGGGTTGACAAATGCACCCGCGTCATTTATGGACTTGATGAACTTGATATTCAAATTATATTTGGATAAGTCTGTAGTAGTCTTTGTAGATGACATCCTCATCTATTCAAAGACGCGAGAAGAATATGAGCAGCACTTGCAAGTAACTTTACAAACCCTCAGAGATAATCATTTATATATAAAACTTAGCAAGTGTGAGTTTTGGCTTGAGCAGGTCAGTTTCCTAGGCCATCTTATCTTTGAGACCCGTATTACGGTTTACCCAGCAAAGATTGAGTCAGTGATGAATTGGGAATAGCCAAAGATAGTTATAGAGTTTCGTAATTTCCTCAGTCTGGCAGGTTACTATAGAAGGTTTATAGAGGGTTTCTCCAAGATATCAGGTCCGCTTACACAACTTACGAAGAAGGACACTAAGTTTGATTAGACAGAACAGTGTGAGCAGAGTTTTCAGGAACTCAAAAAATGATTGACTACTGTGCCAGTACTTGCTATACGTCAGGCAGGGGAGGCTTTGCAGTGTACAATGATGCATCGTATGGGGGTTTAGGCTATGTGCTTAACCAGAATGAGAGAGTTATTGCTTATGGGTCTAGACAGCTAAAAGACTATGGGAAAAATTATCCGATACACGACCTTGAGTTGGCTGTAATGATCTTTGCCTTGAAGATCTGGAGGCATTACCTTTATGGGGAGACCTTCGATAGATTCACCGATCACAAAAGCCTAAAGTATCTCTTATCACAGAAGGAGTTGAATATGAGACAACGCCGATGGATGGAGCTCTTGAAAGATTATGATTGTACCATCTAGTATCACCCCGGGAAAGCAAATGTAGTGGCAAATGCACTAAGTCAAAAGTTCTCTGCTCAGTTATCACATCTCACCGCAAGGGTGCGGCAATGGCATCTATTGGAAGATATGGCTCTAAGTAGCATGAGATTTGACATAAAAGGTTTAGGTGCATTAATGACTACGCTGGTGATACATTCTACTCTCTATGAGAATATTCGCAGACTTCAGATGACGGATGATGAACTTATAACTATCAGATATGATGTGATTGGTGGAGGTAAAGTATTTTTTTCTATCAAAGATGACGGCATTTTGTTGTTTAGAGATCGGGTATGCGTACCAATTAGTACTGAGCTTCGAGATACTATCTTGGAAGAGGCTCATAAGTCGATGTACGCTATTCACCCTAACAGTACCAAGATGTATCAAGACTTAAAGAAAAGTTTATGGTGGAAGGGTTTAAAGAAAGAAGTCACTGAGCATGTCTCGAGATGTCTTGTGTGCCAACAAGTAAAGGTTGATCACTAAAACTTGACAGGACTGTTGCAACCACTACCGATACTCGAGTGGAAATGGGAGGCCATTTCTATGGACTTTATTTTGGGATAGCCTAAGACGTTAAGGAAACACAATGCCATCTATGTCATTATGGATCGATTGACTAAGTCTGCACACTTCTTGCCTTATAATATGTCGTATATCGCCAACGAGCTCACAAAGTTATACATCAAGGAGGTAGTTAGGATGCATGGTATACCGGTCAGTATCGTAACCGACAGAGACCCGATATACACATCTCAGTTTTGGTAGCGATTTCAGGAAGGGATGGGTTTCAGGCTCGATTACAGTATGGCATTCCATCCTCAGACCAACAGGCAAACTGAGAGGGTGAATCAAATTATAGAGGATATGTTACGTGCTTGCATGCCAGATTTTCAGGGGTCATGGGACCAACATTTATCGCTGATTGAGTTCGCCTATAATAATAGTTACCAGGCTAGCATCGGCATGGCACCCTATGAAGCCTTATATGGACAGCAGTGTAGGTCTCCGCTTAATTGGGAAGAAGTAGGCGAGAAGCTCATTTTAGGCTCCAAAATCATGAAGAGTACGATCGAGACAGTTCGATTAATCCACGAGAGGTTATGCATTGCTCAAAGTGGTCAGAAGAGCACGCTGATCTTAAAAGGAACCACATTGAGTTTTAGGTGAGCTTTGTAGCATTGGTCACCTTGATATTGTTGTGATTTATGTTTTGTCACTAATACCTACGTTTCAGGTGAGAGATAACATTTTTGTCAAAATCTCTCCTACAAAAGGCGTGATGCATTTCGGGAAGCGTGGGAAGCTGAGTTCACGCTATGTTAGTCCTTTTGAGGTATAGGGCCGAGTCGGCGAGGTCGCTTACCGTGTAGCCTTGCCACCGCAGCTATCGAGCATGCACAATATATTTCACGTGTCCATGTTGTGGAAGTACGTGAAGGATCTGGCTCACGTATTGGACTACCAACCCATTGAGCTCTAGAAAGATTTATCATTGGTTGAAGAGCCAGTACAAATCTTGGATCGTAAAGAGCAGATCTTAAGAACCAAGACCATTCCCTTAGTACTCGTGAAGTGGCAGAACCATTCTTCAGAGGAAGCCTCTTGGGAGCACGAAGCAAGAATTTGCGAGCAATTTCCATAACTTTTCGAATAAAGGTAATAGTAAACTATGTAGATGTAGGAAAAATATAAATACTTTTGACATTTAAAACTCCTTTTTCAAACAAACATTACATATATCTATAACGATCACACAATAAAATCTTAAATATCATATTTATTCATTCTCGGTCAGAACCGTGTATCAGCAGAACCTGTGTCATCAGTTAGAACATGTATACCAGGCATGTGATTACGCTTCTGAACAAGTATTAAATTCTGACATCTGAAATTTCTGCTCGAGTAATTACCGACATAGTGTTTATGGTCTAGTGAGAAAAGGGTGAGGTAGGTGTGTGCTAGGTTTGAGTCACGGTGAAGTATGTTTCCAGGCACATGACACTCGGGAAGGTATGCATCCATGTACGTATACAATCCTCTATGATAGTATAGGATGCCACACGCAGTACATCCAGGTTACTACGGATCCTGACCCTTAAAAAGTGTGCTTAGTGAAGCCTATTACATCGCGACCCATTCTCTTTAGACATTGGGTTGTTTTGATTATGCCTTGATAAGAACTTATGTTGGAATAAGGGCGTACCGTAGACTTAACCTACCCGCTATATTTTTGAGGAATAAAATTTCTAAGGAGGGTAAAATATAAAGACCCGTATTTTTGGACTCGAATCAGACCGACCCTGTGTACTTATTCGGCTCGGCAACCGATGTTGACATTTGTTGGATTTTTATCTAGATGTGATTGTGTGGACAAATTCTGATTTTGAGCCGTTTGTACCCTCGTGCGAAAGTCGTGTACCGGCCTCGGTGTGGCCGCTTAACACAGGACCTAAGTTGTTGGAATTAGAAGTTTAACACACTAAGGTGTGTGTGTGCTTAACATATTGAGCAACCCTTTTATAAGAGGAATGGTATTCCCGTATGCTTTGGGTTAAGGCCTTTTAAAATTTATTTGCTTAGAGAGAAAGAGGAGACGAGAGCCATACGCTAGAAAACCTAGCTGCATTTTGAGTCGTTTGATCATTACAAAACTTTGCCTTTATCGTGCCACCGATTGTGAGATCTGTTTTGGGAAACCTTTTCTCTAAAACCTTTTTCGTTTGAGATCTATAAACCTAGGGCAAGATTGAATTAATCCTTGGATTCATTTTTGATGATTCGAAGAGGTTGAGATCATTGGGAACGAATAGAAGTGATCCTAGTGAACTCGTAGGAGCGATCGCGGCGCGAATTGTTGAGGAAAGCCGTCAATTTAGTTCTGAAACTCCGTTTGCTTGGCTCGTTTCAAAGCATGGAATCCTTTATTAAAGGTATAATTTTTATTAAGTTTAAGGTTTAGAATTAATAGATTAAATATGAGTTTTATTTTAGGAATGTGCGGGATTCGATTCAGGTGAAAACGAGGCGAAAAATCGCATCGCTCGAGCGAGGATAGAACTTGGTTTTTGTCTTCGTTTTCGTTTTCTTTTCGATACTGTCTTGGTATTTTATCTGTAAATTTTTACTCCAAACATCGATTAATATGATTCATTTTGTGTTGGAAAGATAACATCAAGCTCTACAACTTTCATCTTTTGACTAAATTAGGAATCAATCGTTTTGAAGGTCAACAAATTAGGGGAAGGTTACGTTAAATTATCTTCATTTTCATTTTCTTTCCGATAATAACTTGGTATTTTAGCCATAACATTTTACTTTGAATTTTGATTGATATGATTCTTTTTGAGTTAGAAAGAGAACATCAAATTCTACAACTTTTGTGTTTTGACCAATTGGTGAATCAATCGTTTTGAAGGTCAAAAAATTATGGAAAGGTTATATCAAATTCTATATTGGCACAAACTTGCCTGTTTCGACTCGATTTTGAGGAAACACTTAAATAAGTCTAAATTATTAGTGATTAGAGTTAACTTTGATGCATCATTATATATTTGTGATGTAGATTAATGGTGAGAGGCCATCAATAAGATTTTGCTTGACTTCGCGCAACTCCAAGTTTTGGTAGGAGAATCTCATCTTTACAGTAGTTTATTTTAACTCGCATGGATATTTTGAATTAGAATATTTGAACTTGAATATGTCATTGAAATCATATCTGTAAATTAAAATTTTAGATGAAAAACTAAAAATCTGAATCTACCTGAACCCTGAAACCTGAATCTGCTTAAGCTTTGAGAAGCTGAAAATCTAAAATCAAGAATCTGAAATATATATAAGAAACTTGCATCTAATTTATATTAGTATTTGCATTCGTTTTATGATTGACCTGAACGACCCCTCAAAAATTTCTGAACATCTTCCTGGCACAAGTTTCCCTCCTGAGTGTAGGGGCTTGTTGCATCATGAAAAAGGGTTCATGAACGACGATGGTAGGTAGGGGTTCCCATCGGCTATATTTCTGCTCTCGAGATATAGTTTACTCGGGAGGTATTTTAAGTTGAGGATTAAATCATGAATTACTGAACTTTGTATATAGAGGTTAGAAATAATAAGATACCGAAACCTTATATCAGTTCTTGAATCTGTTTTCACATATTTAGAAATTGATCTTGCATATAATTTCTGTACTTAAATTATGTTTTTACTTGTATTTCTGATTTTGACATATAATATTTCGATACTTATTTTGAAACTTATGTTAGTTAAAATACAATGCCGTTGATGATATTTTTCTACTGAGCTTTGTTGGTTAGCTCACTCCGACTATACGTCATAGGTCCCGGCACTGACGTGGCTGTTCGGGACTGCGAAACTGATCCTAATTACGTACTCGAGGAAGAGCCTGAGGTTCCTCCTGAGGAGTATTTTTCGACTTAGGATCTAGTTTATTTTTGCTTTTGGTGAGAGTTTAGACTTGGAGTTGTGGGCCTTTTAGTTGGATTTTATAGTTTTATATTTGACTTTTGATTACTATTTAAATCATGTTCCGGTTATGGTCGGCCATCATCGGTGGTTCTTTTATTTACCTTTTACTTATGTATTTATTTTAATATTAGATATTATTTGCGTTTTACTCTGATGTGTGCTTTGTTTGTCCGGCCTATCGTTCAACCGATAGGTTGGCGAACCAACCGTTCCTATATCTGAGAGATTGGAAAAGTCGAGTCGTCACAACAGAATTCAATGATTTCTGAGAATTTAGGCTCTTTCTTTTTCTTTTCTTCTTCTATTGTTCTTCTTTAGTAAGTATCCTGCTTGGATAACTTCTTCCCATTTCTTTTCTATATATCCCAGTTCCTCAGCTGTGAAATCGTATTTTATGATTCTTCTTTTTGTTAGCTTTTTGCTAAACTCGTCTCTTCTTTCTTTTCTTTTTTTTTTTATTTCAAAATCTTTCCCATATCTTTTCTTTCTTTTGTTTCTTTTTGTCCCTCTTTCTAACATTCCTTCTCTATTTTATTCTTACTCCTTTGACTCCCGCTTCTTCCCTTCTTTACATTCTAAACTCTCAGAAATTTTAAGGGTTAAAGGTAGAAAGTTTTGGGTAGTACATGGGGTTAGAGGTTTATCAGATTTTTGGGTATAAAGAATTTCAGTTTAGGCTTCTAATATGGGTTCAAAGGGTAAATTTTTTTGAGATTTTGGTTTTTTGGCTCTTGTTTTTACAAAAGATGGCCTTTAATCATCTTTGAGATTTACTGGCATAGATGCCTTATTGCTCTAATATTTCCTAATAGACAGTTCTAGACAAAAATTTAGTTCATTATATTCATAGAATAATTTGATTATAAAATTCAACAATATGAGATTTTATATCAGTATAGAAGTTCAAAGAAATTTTGATGGAATAAAAAGAGTCTTTCTCTAAATAAAAGAGGTAATATGGCTCAAAATCTCACTGGTTTATAAGTTTGAAACGACAGTCTAAATTTTTGCAGTTTAGATTAATTTATTATTTCAAACATTCATTCTAATACAATGTTTCCTGAGCTAATCATGAATTATAACTGTTTCAATTCTAATTGTCAAACTTCTTTTATAATGAATCGTAAGTTCTTCGGATTTGTAAAATTTTCTATCATAACTTGTAACGATCCCCAGATTTGACACAATAGTGATGAGGGTCCAGTCAGGCATAGGGCTATGACCATGGCTACTAAGTTAGTCCGGCCTAGCCATTAGGATAAAGACTAAGCCTAATTGGCAGCAATTATCAATTGGAATCATAGAAATTTAATGAATATATATATATATATATATAGATACATCCGGTATAGTTTAAAAAGAGCTTATACAGTGCTTAAGTAATCATGACTTACATACAAGTCATTACATACCTTGTCTTCTATGAGAGACTAGGTGTACCAGCTTAACACAAAATATGACCTGGTCTGAATTCTATATATAAGAAGACCCTGGTTTTGTTTTTAGTTGTTTTGTCTCTTATGCAGTACACTACCAAAGTAGTGTTAGTTTACAGGAAACCTTAACTCAAGTAGCTTATAAGTTGCTTGCGTTTCCTTTCAACTACACGACTCCAATGAGTCACTTTGCGGGAGCATGCACCCAAGGTCAATGTCATCCGTTATAAGGCAAAGTTTCCTTTCATTCTTTAGGTTTTTGTTAATAAATCAGAACAAATTCTGTGAAGGTCAACAAACAGTTTGAATTATTAATCAACTTCTCTCAGTTTTGATCCGTCGTTGAGATCAGTAGGCATAGCATCGTTATTCTTCCATGTGATCATACACTAATCACCAAAAAATTTAGTTGTTTGTTTGTTCTTGTACAGAAGATTTCATGTTAAGAATTGCAGCTCAAGATTTGCCTCAGTATGGAGTTGAGTGCAGATCTTTGCACTTTGGTTCTTCATTGAAGATCTATAAATGGAAAACAGAGATATATATATATATATATATATATAGAAATAGACAGATATATGTATATATATATATATGAGAATATATATATAGAAAAAATATATATAAGCAAAAAGGGGGGGAACAGCAGATCAAAAGAACACAAAGGAACCCCATCTGCACCCCGGCAAGCCAATAGAATACACAGGCTTGCCGTGGCAACCTTATAGGGTTGCCGCGGCAACAAGGCCAGCTGAAGGGCTTGCCGCGGCAACCACTTGAGTGTTGCCGAGGCAACCTCCCCCAGCACAGATTTTTAAGCTGTGTTTGTGCACTTCGGACCTTGGATCCAAGAGGGGTCCACGTGTTTACCTATTTAGGTATTGGCGCACTATTAGCATCTATAACTATGGGTTCATCTGTAAAATACGAGTTTTATTAAAAATTAATCATCTATTTTTACTAGATTGGTGCCTCATGGAGCACTTAAACCATATTTAGAGAAATAAGAGTTGCATAAGTTCCCCGGATGCCTGAGCGTGCATCGACGACAATACTAGTAAAACTTGACGTACACAGGTAGGGAATCTACGTTGGTATTTTATAATTGTATAAGAATTGTCACTGAGTTTTTTTATAGAAGCTTTAATGAGTATACATGTACACACTGATCAGCATAGTAGGAGTAAAAAAATCTGATATTGGTTATTTGAACTGATGAACCTGTTTTAGCTATGAAATAAATAGACTTGAATTGCCAGTAATCTGATGGCAAAAGAGATAATATATATATATATATATATATATATATATATATATAGCATCAGGAGCATCTAGTAAATTAGTTTAGCAAATTAATGCTATTATCTAACTATAACAGTTTAGTACATTGCATTATAAAACCATACATGCAAATGCATTTCTTGGTCATTCTACGTGATTCAGTACTCATACTCTGTTAAATTCAATGTTCTTGATACGCTATTGCTCCAGTGTAAATCAAGTGATCCTGCTAACTAGGGAGCTTGAGATTCTTAAATCAAGTGATCCCGCTAACTCGAAAGCTTGACTAGTGATCCCGCTAAATCGGGAGCTTGAAGTATTCTAGTCCAAGTGATCTCGCTAACTTGGGAGCTTGACAAGTGATCCCGCTAACTCGGGAGCTTGACCTTGATGATTCCCTGTTTTCGCCAGCATGTATTTTTGGTTTCAGTTTGTTTCTCACACTTGATACATCATACATAAATACAGCATGTCAGCATGTTATTCATATGTTATTTTATGCTTATCTATGAAAAAGTGATAAACTGTCAATAGAAAATAACAATGCAATATTCTCTACTGAGCTTTGATGATTACTCATACCACGACTTAAATGTCTTAGCTGCAGACCCTGATCCGGAGCACGTAGCAGATCCTACTTACATGCCTGAAGAGGAAGAGGGAGAAGAAAGGAGACGACAACGACGAGGAAGACGATTTCGCGGAAGAGTTCTTCCCGAAATAGGTTTGTAGCTTGGGATCTGAGGGGAAATGGGTTTGAGAAAGAGAGGAATGAGAGAGATAAATTTTATGGCATGTATAAATGATATATGATGGTTTTAGACATATGCTTGGATGTATAGGTTTTCTTTTCACTGTTTAGATGATGGGTGGCCATCATCGGTGAAAGGCTATACATCAGATATGACCTGTTATTTTGTTTATAGTGTTTATAGACTATCTATCAATTATTTTACCATATTATCCATCTGTCAGAGTTAAAATACATTGCTTTCGCATTTGCATCACTTTGAATTAAAGAAGTAATCCGTTGATGAAAGGATCAGGTCAGGTGATCCGATGGCGCAACCTTTCCCAATTTAGAGACGGGGAAACGTCAGGCTATCACTGGTATCAGAGCTCCGACATTAAGTCATTGGAGACTGAACTCTAACATATACGAATATGGCAAATTATCTGCTAATAGAATAAAGGTTGGAATTAGATTGAGTTGTATGTTTGATCAAATTTTTTATCTGATTAGGTTCAGATGCCTCCGCGTCGTGGAAGGGATAGAGGTAGACCACCGTTGCCCCATCGTACTGGGTCGAATACGATTCCAGTAGCCGGGTATGAGCATGACATTGCTTCGGGGAGTGGTGAGATTGCCCATCTGGCTGAAAGTCGAACGACAATGGAGAATGTTGTAGAGCATACTCTGCCAGAGCAAACTCTGCCAGTTGTAAATACTCCACCAATGGGAAGTGTTCCTGGTGTTGAATAGAGTGCAGGACACAATCCTCAGTTATTGGAGACTATGGTCAATACTATGGCCATGCTTGTTGTTCGACGTCCCGAGAATTTTACAGAATTTGTTTGACTTCGACCATCGAGTTTCCATGGTCAGCATGACCCGATGGAAGCTAAGAAGTGGTTAACGCAGATTGAAAAAGTACTGTAAAGAGTCACGTGCACCGAGGAGGAAAATGTAAGTTGGGCGACGTACAAACTGGAGAGTGAGGCAGAGCCATGGTGGCAGTCTATCGAAAGAACAAGGATGCCCGGAGTACCATGGACATGGGCAGAGTTCACCGAGGCATTTAATGAAAAATATTTCCCAGTGCCCAAGAGATATAAGCTTGAGGTACAGTTTGCAACCTTAGTATAAGGTCAGATGACGGTGAGAGAATATAAGGCAGAATTCACACATCTCTCTCATTTTGCACCTTTATTGGTAGCCACCGAGCTAACGAAAACCCAAAAGTTTGAATGGGGTTTGAAACCCCTAATCAAAGAACGCATTTCGTTGTTTCAGGCAAAGACTTATGCCAACGTGATGAGATTAGCCCTGATCGCGGAAACCGATGTGGACACCATGTTCAAAAGAAGGGAAGCAAAATAGAAGGCCAGAAAAGCTCCACAGTCCTATAGTGCGGGTCAAATTAATAAGCGACCACGATTCCAAGGACAGACAGCATTTCAACCGGCTGTAGGAGCATATGCACGGCCTTACAATCCATCGATATTCTCAGCACCATCAAGGATTCCACGTGTACCGAATCAATCCTTTTCACTAGCGGCTCGAAGTACATCTAGGTTTTCTCAAGGACGGCCGACCGGTTCTCGCACCGGATCTTATACAGCGTCATCAGTTGCCTCCAAAGAAATTTGGGGGAAATGTGGAAAGGCACACAAGACCGATGAGTGTCGTAAAGCTTCTGGTGCGTGTTTTCGATGTGGCAAAATGGGACATCGGATCAGAGAATGTCCGGAAACAGTCGAAATAGCAACAAAGGCAGGATCAGTATTACGATCGGCACGACCTACGGTACAAGGCCGAGCTTATGCTGTTACTACGACAGATGCGAGGACTAGCCATGACATCATTCAAGGTATGGTTGTCCATTAATTTTTACATTAAAATTTACGATTAATTATCATTTTAGATAGAGAATGTGCATATAATTAACTATAAACATTACATCCTAAATTCCTAGATTGACATATTATTATTTTAAATATTTGATATAAATAGGTAATATAGCTAACATTAGTCTGTATGCTTTAGGTATCTTACAATTATATCCAAAAGATGCTTATCTGTGTTATGACGCACGAGTCTTGATAGATCCCGGATCTACACATTCGCTTGTCACACCCCAGTTTGCTGAAAAATTAAAGAAGTTAGGAGGTACTCCAAAACCTCTCGACGTTACACTTCCGACTGGACAATCCCTCACGATTGATAAAGTATACCGATCGATTATGGTTTCAATCAAGGATTACTGGGGATATGAAGCAGTAGCTGATTTGATCTTGTTACTGATGCAAGGATACGATGTGATCCTTGGCATGGATTGGTTGCTCACTCACCATGTGAACGTTGACTGTCGCAAGAAGATTGTCTCTTTTCATCCCCAAAAGAAGAGATCAGCTAAATTTTATGGCGTAGCGTCAACTAATCTTTCACTGATATTCGTAATTCGAGCACAACAATTACTTGATGAAGGTGCTCAAGGGTATATTGCTTTCATACAAAGTGATGAACAAAAAGTGAATAAAATGTCATTTCTGATGTACCAATCGTTTGTGAATTTTTGGATGTGTTTCCTGATGAGTTGCCAGGACTACCACCTGATAGGGAAGTAGAATTTGCTATTGAATTAGCTCCAGGTACCGATCCAGTATCGAAAGCACCATATAGACTGGCGCCGACAAAGTTGAAAGAGCTTAAGGAGCAATTACAAGAGCTTCTTGACAAAGGCTTTATCAGATCGAGTGTGTCTCCATGGGGCGCACCGGTGTTGTTTGTGAAAAGAAAGACGGTTTAATGCGTCTCTGCATTGATTATCGTCAACTCAATAAACTGACAATCAAGAATAGATATCCGCTTCCTCGAATCGACGATCTCTTTGATCAGTTACAAGGAGCACAATTCTTTTCAAAAATTGACCTACGATTGGGTTATCACCAGATGAAGGTGAAAGCTGAAGATATTTCGAAGACAGCTTTTCGAACACGCTACGGTCATTACGAGTTTCTCGTCATGCCGTTTGGGTTGACCAACGCACCTGCTGCTTTTATGGACTTGATGAATAGAGTCTTCAAACCTTACCTTGATCAGTGTATCGTAGTATTCATTGATGATGTACTCATTTATTCCAAGACAAAGACAGAGCATGAAGATCATCTATGTCTGGCATTACAAATACTGAGAGATTTGCAGTTATATGCTAAATTCAGTCAATGCGACTTCTGGTTGAACCAAGTCAGTTTTCTGGGTCATATTATTTCTGAAGCAGGTATCACGGTCGATCCTGCAAAGATTGAAGTCATAATGATGGAAGCGACCACTGAGAATCGAGATTCAAAGTTTTCTAGGTCTTACAGGTTATTACCGACGTTTTGTGAAAGGATTTTCACGACTTGCTGTACCACTCACGCAGCTCACTCGAAACAATGTTAAATTCAAGTGGATTGAGGCATGTGAACAGGGTTTCCAAGAATTAAAAAGGAGACTCACTTCCGCACCTGTTCTAGCATTACCATCCGGTAGTAGTGGTTTTGTCATCTTCAGTGATGCCTCATACAGTGGGCTAGGGTGTGTATTAAACTAATGGGAACGTGTAATTACATATGGTTCTCCTCAGTTGAAAGACCACGAGAAGAACTATCCCACTCATGACCTAGAACTAGCAACAGTCATTTTCGCATTGAAAATCTAGAGACACTATCTGTACGATGAAACCTTCGAGATCTTCACCGATCACAAGAGTCTTAAATATCTCTTCATTCAGAAAGAGTTAAATTTAAGATAGAGAAGGTGGATGGAATTCTTGAAAGACTACGACTGTTCTATTCAGTACCATCCCGGTAAAGCCAATGTTGTAGCTGATGCGCTTAGCCGCATCCTCCGCTCAGTGAAACTACTCAATGATATTGTATCATCGAGTGCCACTTTGCGAGCAATGTCAACTGGAGGTTTACTTGCTACAGTAATGATCCGAGCTCCACTATTTGATAGGATCAGAAAGCTCCAGATGTTAGATGTAGAGCTTATTTCCATCCGACAGGGGGTACAAAGTGGGCTACAGCCAGAATTCACAATAAAGGACGATGGGTCGTTATTATTTCAAAGACGAGTATGTGAACCTGATGATCATGCCTTACGTCAAGAAATCCTCGAAGAAGCTCACAAGTTAGCATATGTTATTCACCTTGGTAGTACCAAGATGTACCAGGATCTTAAACAGACGTTCTGGTGGAACGGTCTAAAACGCGATGTAGCAGAATATGTTGCAAAGTGTTTGACCTGTCAACAAGTCAAGGTCGAGCACAAACATCCTGCTGGTTTGCTACAGCCATTGCCTATTCCATAGTAGAAATGGGAAAATATTTCCATGGATTTGATTCTCGGTTTGCCCCGTACTCAAAAGGGTTACAATGCCATTTGGGTGATAGTCGATCGTCTCACCAAATCGGTGCATTTCTTACCCTATAGTACACGATATACAACATCCAAATTAGCTGAAGTTTATCTAAGGAAAATTATACGATTACATGGGATACCCATAAGCATCGTGTCAGATCGCGATCCTTTCTATACTTCCCGATTTTGGCAAAGTTTCTGAGAAGGTATGGGTTCCAAGTTAGAATTCAGTACAACATTTCATCCTCAGACTGACGGGCAGACAGAAAGGGTGAACCAAGTGATTGAAGATATGCTAAGGGCCTGTATGCTCAATTTTCAAGGATCATGGGATAAACACTTACCCCTGATCGAATTCGCATACAATAACAGTTTCCAGTCAAGTATCAGTATGGCACCGTTTGAAGCACTGTATGGACGCCGATGTAAATCTCCGATTAACAGGGAAGAAGCTGGAGAGCGGTTGATTTTAGGCCCTGATATGATAGAAAGCACCAATGCAGTTGTTCACGTTATTCGGGAACGATTGAAGAGTGCTCAGAGTCGACAAAAGAGTTACACTGATCTCAAAAGAACTAGTATTGATTTTCAGGTAATAATTGACATTGATAAGGCTTCTATAAATTGACTAAAAGTTCATTATCAGTCTAATGAAATGATTTTCAGATTGGCGAACACGTCTTTATCAAAATCTCTTCGACAAAAGGCATGATGCGGTTTGGGAAACGAGGCAAGTTGAGTCCTCGTTACGTTGGACCATTTTCCATATTAGGCAGAGTAGGAGAAGTAGCGTATTGACTCACGTTACCTCCGCATCTAGCAGGCATTCATGACGTATTTCACGTATCAATGCTGAGAAAATACGTCAGTGATCCGACGCATGTGTTAGATTATCAACCGTTAGACATGTAAGAAGATTTAACGGTGACCGCAGAACCAGGTCAGATTTTGGACTGCAGAGACCAAATTCTGAGAACAAAGCGAATTCCACTCGTTCTGATCCAATGGAAGAATCATGGGTCGCATGAAGCTACCTGAGAGCGCGAAGCTGATATTCGTGCTCAATACCCTCGATTATTTATATAAGGTATGTACTTAAAATCCACGTACACTATAGTTACACTTAGTCAAATAAGTTTCAATTACTTAGATTATAATCTTATTTTAAATATTTTATAAATGCACCTTGCACCAGTAGACAAGAAATTATGGCAAATTGAATATATTAATTAAGTCTTATGGACCTTGATCGAAATATCTTAAAATAACATGCTGATATTTAGCATTAAAATATAATACTAGTATAAAATTTTATAATATTAACTATTGTGAATATTCAATGATAATAATATTGCAAAAAGGTGAAGTAGTGACACCTAAATAAGTATATATCTTAGCTTATTAACACCTGTCCCAAGTGACCAATCCAAGGGCCATTGATGGGCTAATATATTTTTATAAGCAATATTACAAAATGGATCAAATTCCATCAAAATAAAAAAAATTAACATAGAAAAATACATTAAATAGGCCAACAAATATTTTTCGATGGACCATGTATCTGATAAGAACACCCAGATACAAAAAAATCTTACACCACATATAAGGGGCCCCGAAATCTGGGCCAATCACTATTCGGACCACCTTGCCGCGGCAAGGACTAGTGCTGGCCGCGGCAAGTCAGTTGCTGCGGCAAGCCTTAAGTGTTGCCGCGACAACTTTGTTAAGATTTGGTGGGTCCGAAACCCACTTCCAAGTATTTTCATTTGTTTTGTCTGATAGAGAGGGTGCACATTTTGGTTTTTTCCAACCTTCCAAGCTGGTATCCATGCATGCACTCCTCTAAATCAAGTTTATACCAGTTGCATGTCACTGATCTACTCTAGGAAACCCTCTATTTTCTGATTTCGTTCAAATCTCAGGCAGATTTTTGATCCTTTGTGAGGTAACAACCAAAACTCTAACTCCATTGTTCTTTCCTTGTCATTTTGATTGTAAAATGCCTCCTAAAAAGGTTGGAGCCTCTAAACCTTCAAAGGCCTCAGCTCAAGCTAAGAGCAAAGGCCCTACTCCTTCACACGAACCGATCGATCCACCCGTTGAGCATGAACAACCCATCCCATGGTGGGCTGCAAAGCCATGGAACCCGAGTGGATCATTGATGATCGACTCTTAACCCCGAATGACCAGACTGCATGGTCTATTCGATACATGGAAAATGCGCAGTTAGGCACCTTGTATCAACCATTTCACAATCAATTTTATCCTCATTTAGTCCGGTTGTTCTATTAAAACTTGATAGTCTCCCCAACTGTTGGTCAATTGGAGACCAAAACTGATGATAGAAAATTTTACTTCAATATACGGCACATAGCTCAAGCTATGAACTGTAGTCCTGATTTTGACGTGACCTCGGGACTACAAATGCCTAGGCAGCGGGATGTGAAATTCCATCATATCATCACTAAGATGACTGATGGACAGACCGCTTCTAATTGTAGCCTTGCAATTCGTCGCAACCAATTACCACAAAAAATGTGGTTCTTAGACTATGTATTTCGATGTAATTTATATCCCATACAGCATGAAAGAGAGCACCGAGATGCTCTCTTACAAGCTCTCTATGCCGTCCATGAAGGCCGATGGGTAAATGCCCCTGGGGTAGTCTGGGAGGGCATTAAGTACGCCAATGAACACTTACAAAGCAACGTTTCAAGTTCTATGCCATCCTGCCCCTACCCTCGATTGATTTCTCGAATGCTAGAAGGGCACTCGGATAGTGTCAATCTAGTTCCATATCAGATCCCAATGGGTGAAGAGGTCCGCACTGATAATATGCGGGTCTTTAGCCCTGCTATTTGGCGGAATGTGTACCAATGATCCTTCCAAGCGGTGAGTAACCGCCAAGCTAAACAAATTCGTCGTCCTCCACAAGCCCAACAAGAAATACCTTCTGTCCCAACCCAAGATGCCTCCATTCCTCCTCAACCACAAACCCAAACCGAGTCAATTCCTTCGACACAGGGGACTTTTACAAATGCGGATCTTGTCCAACTCATGCGTGAAAATCATGAGCAAACCCTCCTACAATGCGATAACTTATATCAAAACTATTACATGCTCCATCAACGTATCGATTATATTAAAGAAGAGACTAATATCATGATGGAGCATCCTTTCCAAACTACTGCAATCCCTTACATTGGGCGGGCGCGCAACTACGTCTCCCAATACACTCGAAACGCAGTGTTATTGGTCCCGAAGTTCCAACAAGACTTCTAACAACAAGAAGCTGGTCCTTCCTCTGCAGGCCAACAACAGCCAAGCCCTCAGCCTGGTAACTTCTAACCTCACAAGCTCGTTATTTAAATTGCGTTTATTTTTATCTAACTTGTTCATTTATGACAGATTGAAAATTTGATACATCATTAAAAATTTGATACATCATTGAAAATTTGTTACATTATGTCAATAATTAATAAGTAAGGAGTGTAGTAGTTCCTGATATAGTAGTTCTTCTTGGTATATGTAACTTTTAAAGTGCGGTTCTATTGATTCGTTTAAATTTTGTCTTGATTGGTGATAAATGATTGTGGTGGTTCTGATGTTTGAGATCCTACATGTTTGTTTGAATTGAAAATTATTCATGATTTATGATCCTAGTCATGTGTCACATGTAGAAATAAACCCATTGTTGAGTGTTCTTATTTCCACAATTTAAGTTCTATCTATAAGAGGTAGATCTTGATTTCAGTTTCATCTAGTCAATTTCAATCTTATCTTGTGGTAAAATGTTGTTAATAAACACCACATGTTGGGTAGACCTTACTATATTTTTGTTCATGATTGTAGCATTCATTTACTACCCAGATAGTCCCAATTTATTTTCGAGGATAAAAATTCCTAAAATAGGGGAGAATGTAACGATCCCCAGATTTGACACAGTAGTGATGAGGGTCCGGTCAGGCATAGGGCTATGACCATAGCTACTAAGTTAGTCCAGCCTAGCCATTAGGATAAAGACTAAGCCTAATTGGCAGCAATTATCAATTGGAATCATAGAAATTTAATGAACACATACATACATATATATATAGATATATCCGGTATAGTTTAAAAAGAGCTTATACAGTGCTTAAGTAAACATGACTTACATACAAGTCATTACATACCTTGTCTTTTATGAGAGACTAGGTGTACCAGCTTAACACAAAATATAACTTGGTCTGAATTCTATATATAAGAAGACCCTGGTTTTGTTTTTAGTTGTTTTGTCTCTTATGCAGTACACTACCAAAGTAGTGTTAGTTTACAGGAAACCTTAACTCAAGTAGCTTATAAGCTGCTTGCGTTTCCTTTCAACTGCACGACTCCAATGAGTCACTTTGCGGGAGCATGCACGCAAGGTCAATGTCATCTGTTATAAGGCAAAGTTTCCTTTCATTCTTTAGGTTTTTGTTAATAAATCAGAACAAATTCTATGAAGGTCAACAAATAGTTTGAATTATTAATCAACTTCTCTCAGTTCTGATCCGTCGTTGAGATCAGCGGGCATAGCATCGTTATTCTTCCATGTGATCATACACTAATCACCAAAAAGGTTAGTTGTTTGTTTGTTCTTGTACAGAAGATTTCATGTTAAGAATTGCAGCTCAAGATTTGCCTCAGTATGGAGTTGAGTGCAGATCTTTGCACTCCGGATCTTCATTGAAGATCTATAAATGGAAAACAGAGATATATATACAAAAATAGATAGATATATGTATATATATATAGAAAATATATATATAAGCAAAAAGGGGGGGAACAGCAGATCAAAAGAACACAAAGGAACCCCATTTGCACCCCGGCAAGCCAACAGAATACACAAGCTTGCCGCAGCAACCTTATAGGGTTGCCGCAGCAACCTTATAGGGTTGACGTGGCAACAAGGCCAGCTGAAAGGCTTGCCACGGCAACCACTTGAGTGTTGCCGAGGCAACCTCCCCCAGCACAGATTTTTGAGCTGTGTTTGTGCACTTCGGACCTTGGATCCAAGAGGGGTCCACGTGTTTACCTATTTAGGTCTTGGCGCACTATTAGCCATCTATAAACTACGGGCTCATCTGTAAAATACGAGTTTTATTAAAAATCAATCTATTTTTACTAGATTGGTGCCTCATGGAGCACTTAAACAATTTTTGGAGAAATAAGAGTTGCATAAGTTCCCCGGATGTCTGAGCGTGCATCGACGACAATACTAGTAAAACTCGACGTACACAGGTAGGGAATCTACGTTGGTATTTTATAATTGTATAAGCATTGTCACTGAATTTTTTTATAGAAGCTTTGATGAGTATACATGTACAGACTGATTAGCATAGTAGGAGTAAAAAAATCTGATATTGGTTATTTGAACTGATGAACCTGTTTTACCTATGAAATAAATAGACTTGAATTGCCAGTAATCTGATGCCAGTAATCTGATGACAAAAGAGATAATATATATATATATATATATATATATAGCATCAGGAGCATCTAGTAAATTAGGTTAGCAAATTAATGCTATTATCTAACTATAACAGTTTAATACATTGCATTATAAAATCATACATGCAAATGCATTTCTTGGTCATTCTACGCGATTCAGTACTCATACTCTGTTAAATTCAATGTTCTTGGTACGCTATTGCTCCAGTGTAAATCAAGTGATCCCGCTAACTCGGGAGCTTGAGATTCTTGAATCAAGTGATCCCGCTAACTCGGGAGCTTGAAGTATTCTAGTCCAAGTGATCCCGCTAACTCGGGAGCTTGACCTTGATGATTCCCTGTTTTCGCCAGCATGTATTTTTGGTTTAGTTTGTTTCTCACACTTGATACATCATGCATAAATACAGCATGTCAGCATGTTATTCATATGTTATTTTATGCTTCTCTATGAAAAAGTGATAAACTGTCAATATAAAATAACAATGCAATATTCTCTACTGAGCTGTGATGATAGCTCATACCACGACTTAAATGTCTGAGCTGCAGACCCTGATCCGGAGCATGTAGCAGATCCTACTTACGTGCCTGACGAGGAAGAGGGAGAAGAAGAAGACGACAACGACGAGGAAGACGATTTCGCGGAAGAGCTCTTCCCGAAATAGGTTTGTAGCTTGGGATCTGAGGGGAAATGGGTTTGAGAAAGAGAGGAATGAGAGAGATAAATTTTATGGCATGTATAAATGATATATGATGGTTTTAGACATATGCTTGGATGTATAGGTTTTCTTTTCACTGTTTAGATGATGGGTGGCCGTCATCGGTGAAAAGCTATACATCATATCTGACCTGTTATTTTGTTTATAGTGTTTATAGACTATCTATTAGCTATTTTGCCATATTATCCATCTGTCAGAGTTAAAATACATTGCTTCCGCATTTGCATCACTTTGAATTAAAGAAGTAATCCGTTTGTGAAAGGATCATGTCAGGTGATCCGATGGCGCGACCTTTCGCAGTTTAGAGACTAGGAAACATCGGGCTGTCACATAACTCCTATGTACTGAGCAATTTCAAAAATTCAGAACTAAACTACTACTATACTATAGACTACTATTATACACAGTGTGTATCCCCCCAAACTTAAATCGGGCAATCCCCTCATTGGCACAAAAAATGGGGGATACAAAAGAAAAATAATTATTAATATCTGAGTGTTTGCCGAAAAAAAAAATTGTTATCAAATAAAAATTTCTCTCAAACTTGAGAGAAAAAATGACCAGCGGTATATTCTCGAAGAATCAATAACAAAAATGTTAGTATACAAATGTTAGTATTGTTAGTAACTGACTTGATTACTTTTATGTATCTTATTAAGTCTTAACCTATTGCAAGTGCACAAAGGTAATCATAGTACTAATAAAGGATCATTCCTACATAGATCGGTTTTTAATTATATTAATTCAATTTTTATGAAAACTTATATTTAACTTTTAAGATCATAAACTACTGGAGAAATATGAAAAAAGAATTTGTTATTAAACTAAGTTGTAAAAAATAAATCCTAATCCTCTAACTCTAGATTATGGTTATCAATCACAGTCTTTTGCTATCAAATATTTATGAAAATAAACATCACCATTACACTGTATATCAAGTTTCCTAGCATTGGTCGTCAATCAATACTAAAATCCTATCAATATAGATTTAATCTAATCAACAATTTTCTAAAATTTAAGCGTCAATGAAACCTTAGAAAACTGAAGATAGAAAAGTAAAAACCGTTACACTAATCTGTAAATTCTAATCTGAGTCGTCAATTCATATCAAAACGTGGAGATGTTTACAAAGCAGGAAATAAAGGAAAATAAAATATAAATTAGAAAATCAAGTAAATATATCCTTCACCCCTCAGCTACAATCGTCAATTGCTTATGAGAAACTACAGATATCTACACTAATCTTCAGCACCCAATTGCAATCGTCAATTGCTCTTGAGAGACCTTTGATATCTAATCTACTCTAACTATTTTATACTATTGATCAGAAGAAAATCTAACCTCAGTCGTCAATTGATGCTGAAATTCTTTGATGCTTATTCCTATACCAGGCCCTCTTGTTTATAGATCATAAGGGGTCGGTTTACAAAGATCTAATTCTAATAAAAGAAACTACTAAAAATAAAAGATTCCTAATATAACTCTAATTCCTAACTTTATTCTTCTTTGCTTTTGAAAGTTGATGTTTCTAGACTATTCTTTTATTTCAATAGTAGAGTCCTCTTAATATTCTTCTTCAATCTCCCAGATCCGTGATCAGTAGAACTTTTAGTTGCAAAATTCTTCTAATTATGTAATGGCGGTAGAAACCTCATGTGATCAACAACAGTAATAATAAGAAAGCTTCTATAATCGTAATCATAGATAACGATTTTTTCTTTTCTTTGGAAAATCGAAAATCATGATTTCCTATCTTTCATAGCTTCTCATTGGACGATTCTCTAAACTACAATTCATCGCCTTTCTTTTATTATAACATCCCTAAATTTTGAACCCGCACGTACTGACTAAGTGAGCGTGCCTGGGGTGACACTTTGTGTTCGTGCGCAACATAGAAGCAAAATGGATTTTTAATGATTTAAAACATATTGGTTGAGCTTGTACCGATTAATTTGGGCTGGCCTTATGGGCCAACTATAATGAATCAAAAATTTTGACCTTTGAATAGTATACCTCGGTGTGAGTGTCCGACGGGTCACATACCTGATATCATAAAGATACTTAAGTAAGTTATGGTTGGCTTAAGTGTTGGATGAAAAAGGGTGGATTTAGAGTGTGTATGGGCCTTTAGATGGATTTGTATACACCTAGGTGTGGTGTATCAGCTTAACACCAGATCCGATAGATAGGTGGTTTGGGTGTGCAGGCCCCATACCGAACCAAGGGATTATTGTATAATGGTTTATACCTTACGTAGGTGTATCCGATTCACAAGGAAACTAAGTCTTCGGATGAAGTTAATACCCAAAATGGGTGTATATGTTTTATAAGGGAACTAATCCCTTTGCTTATAAAAAAAAAAAAGCAAAGGCTTCATTTGGAAGCTATCAATCGGTTGCATTGTTTTCGGACTTGGGTTTTTAGAGAGAGAGAAGAGAAGAGGGTTTTGAATCCTTGCATGTGTGTGTGCTAGAGTAAAGTTTGGTGTGAAGTTTGTGAGGTTCGAATCAACGCTTTTCCCAAGATTTCAACTTTAAAACCCTAGCTTGGACGTGAGCTCGTGGATTGAGAAATCGATCAATCTAAGGTATGGAGATTGTGCTAAATTATGAGTTAGAGTTGTGTTAGTTTAATTTATGTATATGGGTGAGAAATTTAAAGAAAAGAGTTAAGATTTTGAAGAAAATTGAGTTTTGAAGTTCAAACTCGAGCTGACAAAACCGACCAGTCGATTTGGAAATCGACCGATCGAATTTCGTCTGAGCTTGCTGACACCGCCTCAGTATTTCAGTCGTAACATTCCGCTCCGATTTCCGATTACTGCGATTTTTATGGTGTTGGAAAGAGGACAGCAAGATCTACAAAGTTTGTGAATTGGCTAATTTATGAATCAACTATTTTAAAGGTCAAAATTTAATATGAATTAGGGTCAAATTCTGATTTTTGTCGAGATACGAAACTGACCGATTGAAATAATTTCGACCAGTCGATTTGAAAAATCGACCGATCGAAAGTAGAACGACTTGTAAATTTTCACAAAATAGTGAACTTGTGAATTGGGGTCTGGGGAAATCGACCGATCAATTTTGGAAACTGACTAGTCGAATTTGAAATCTACCGGTCGAATTTGTCAGAGCTTGCCGACACTGCTTTGGTATTTTAGCTATAACTTTCTACCCTGAACTCAGAATCATATGATTCTTGAGGCGTTGAAAAGAGGACAACGATTTCAACAATTTTTATAAATTTACCAACTTATGAATCCAAATTTTTAAAGGTCAAAAGTTTGTAGGAAGTTGGGTAAAATTTTAAGTTAGCACGAGCTTGCTCATTTCTGCCTCGATTTTGAGAAAATACTTAAATACATTAAAATTGTTAGAAATTAAGATCAATCCTTAATACATCATCATAAATATTATATAGGTTGAAAATCAAGAGTGCTTGCACAAGAAAGTTACATCATTTTGCGGATCTCGTGAACAAAGATAAGGAAAACTCCTTAACATGTGTATTTGACTATAACAAGCACGTGTGTAATGATATGATAAAAATATGTGTGTTTTCTGATTTGTCTTCGTAATAGAATGGATTTTATGATTTGATAGAAATATGTATGATTTGTGAAATTTATCAGTATTTTGCATGAGTATCTTTCATGATTTTAAATATGCAGCATGTGCATGTACACTCAGAATTGTATGTGCGTGTAAATCAAATATGTGCATGGTAAACATTAGAAGGATGTGAATAAATGTGTGAGGAAGCTTTGAAAACTTTGAACTATTATAATTATTACAACCTCACGGTGAATAACTATAAGTTAAATGAGCACTTGATTTAAGGATTTGTGGATACCCAACCGACACGGTGGGATACCCGTGACCGACATGGCGGGATATCAGTGACCGGTACGGTGGGATATCCGTACAACTTATGCTTCGGTATGACAGTATATCCGTTCTTTGGTTTTCAAGCTGTGGAAACACTTTGAACGGCACAAGTCTTCTAGTTCAAAGGAGCTTGGGCATTTTTATAAAAAAAGGGTTCATATGAACGACGATAGAGGGTATTCCCATTAGGGCTCGGTGCTATATTACTCGAGGGACTATTTAAGTGACCAATTTAAGTTTTTATTTTGTTATGAGATTAAGTTTTGGAAATCATGTGTTTAAGCTTTGTAAATATGTTTTTGAATAAGTTTTGGAAATCATGTGTTTGAGCTTTAGAAATCTGTTTATGATAACAGTTTTGTTTCAAGTCAATTATCCTTCAAATTGTGAATCTTTATGTGGAAAGCATGTTCGATTTCGTCATAAGATATATGTGTGATGTGATAATATGCATGCTATTAATGTTTTCTCTACTGAGCTTAAATGGAGCTCATCTCTCGACTATACATCACAAGAACAGGTATAGATCAGGATCCGGCTACGGAGAAAGGCTTAAGATCTCCTATTTGGGGAATTCTATCCTAGGAAAGGACTTGGACTAGGCACGTTTTGGGTTTGTATGTTGGATTTTTTTGGGATCTCTTGGATTTAGGACTTGGTATGTCCGAAGATTATTACATTGTAAAGTTTATGTTGTAAGTATGTTTTGGAAGCCACTGTATAGGTGATGGTCGGCCATCACTGGTGGTTTTCCTTTGGGCCCCTTTTGTTTAATGGTTATATATAGAAGAAATCTTTTATTGTCATATATATCCTTGCTTTGACTCTACTTTTATAGGTATATCAAGTATTTTTATATTCGGATTATGAAGTGTGATCCAATGGTCCGATTTTCACTGAGTTTATAATATAAGAAAAAAAAAAAATTGTGCAGGTTTTTATGGAATCGGAAAAAATCGGTCTGTCACAATTGGTATCAGAGCTATGGCAATAGATTCTATCGGGACGGAGGAGACCAAACTGTGACTCTGTCACAGTTGATATCATAGCTTAAGCATTAGGTCTTGTTCGGACCTAAGATTATGGCAGTAGATTCTATTTGGGCATGGGAGATCCAACTAGGACTCTGTCACAGTTGGGGAAACCTTAGGGACCTAAAGCCTCCTTAGAAGACTAAAGTCATGGCAGTAGGTTTCTGTATAGAAAATAGATTGTGAATCTTTACGATCGCTTGTAGTAGAGTTAGTTGTTGATCGTGATAGAAGTACGGTGATAGGATACAGGATATGTTTTAGATTTTTATCAAAATATGGAGGCATGATGATCATGATCACTATTAATTAAAACTTTTATTTCATTTTGACATATCAATATGGCTCCACGCAAAAGTGCAAAGATCGTACGCATCAAAGAAAGTGATCAAAATAGGCAATTACTAGAGACAATGATCAACACAATGGCTTAGCAGACCATATTACTCACTACCATGTTAAGAGACACAGCTCACACCTCTTCATCCGCACAGGTTGAGTCATGCTCAAGGTGTGAAAAATGACACAGAACGCAGGACTGTAGATGGGCCACAGGTGCATGTTTCAAATGTGGGCAAATTGGACACCTAATCAAACATTGTCTAGCAATAAAAAAGGAAGCGACGACATCGGCAATGACTTAGGATACCTCTTGGTCCACTGTTCGGGGTCGTACCCTTGCCATCTCCTCATCTGTACCTATTGATACATGCGCGCGGTGTGGAAAATATCATGAAACGAAGAAATGTAGGCATGCCATAGGTGCATGCTTCAAATGTGATCTAGTGGGACACTGGATCAAGAACAGCCCAAATATGCATCAGGAGCGGGTAACATTGACATCTACTCTTAGAATTTTTCTACCTACAACTCATGGTCGCACCAGTGACGCATTGACATGAGATGCCCAAGTGAAAAATGAAGTCCTCCAAGGTATAGATTCATTATCGATTGTCAAGAGTTAATTCTACTTTTTCGATGATGAATGTCCTTAGAAATGTGTTTGCCTTTAGCAATTGAGGAAAGTTTTGACACTATCATATGCGGATTTGATTTAAATCACCTACATGACATAAACGGATTTTAATTTCAGAAGATTAACTAAGTAGGTGACAATTATGATGGCAGACTTGAATCAATCGTAATAGTTAGGGTGTAATTACTTAAGGATAGGTTGTTTAGTAAATCTGAAATTAAGTTAACACTTATGAGCAATGATGGTTGAACTAAGATTTGTAAATAAATATACACTTAACGGACCTAATCGTAATGTTCTTCAGACTAATAAATCATGAGTGATTAGTGTTCAGAAGCACTCCTTCCAATCTTGAGTGCGGTTGTTAATCACTATAGTTTTATATGAGAATCTTTAGGGAGTTGGGAGAATTTAAAGCAATAGTGCCGATAGTTGACATAAGCTACGGATGATGCAATTTAAGAACTAAAGCCTTGATTTGAGGAGCAATGGATTTCTTCGTGACTCCTCAATTTTCTATTGAATTGGTTCTCGCTACTGCAACTTTCGTTATTATATGGATAGTGTTGAGGATTGTGCACATGAAGAGATGATTAATCTTGACCTAACATGTATATCCGACCTATTGATTGTGTCGGAATGATTTAAGGCATAAAGTATGGAATTTCAAGATCATTGTGGTAAGTTTCAAATAACCTCATTTTTAGTATTGACAGTATACCTTTACGGACGTAGGTGATGGTGAACGTGGGTATGCTTGCAGTTGATAGTTAAAATATTCTACTCGATGAACATAGTGTATCCGATCGATAATTTTCAATTTTGGTGGACGTTGCACCTTTAGACTAATGGTTACGATTATTAGTTCATGGTTAAAATCTTGGTGGTTATATTCATTGTACAGTAGTATCACGTGTGCTAGCTAATGGTTGTAGGAATCCCCAATTTCACGTGAGTGTATATTCAGCTTTGTGGATGCATTGTTATAAGAGGTGCAAATATGGTTTCAGTTTATCTATGGTAATGACTAGTTGGGCTATGTAAAAATGCTATGCATCTGAAATCTGGGGGTCTCTATTAGCAATTCTAATTTAGTTAGAGAAATGATGCATTGTCGCTAATGGTTAACATCATTGTAGTGGAGATATACTGAGTTAGTCGTAAATTTGTAAGTGCTTGAGGGTATGGTTAATTTGGTTTATGGTTACAGTTCTGGATCAATAGTTCTAATCTCAAGGTCAATATATTTTTCTTATGGATGTGTCCTTACCAACTATTTAGAGAACTACTTCGTTAAGTTGTAAATGTGGTGTTTCGTAATTACCTGCGCGTGAGTTGACTTATCTATCCCTTCGACTCTTGAGTGAGCACCAGTCCGATTAGTGAGCAATGGACATACTTAGTGTAAAGCTAAGTAGATAGGCTTTTTTACTAGTGTGTGGTCGATCTTCAGACAATGTGTTGTCGCAAAACTCTATTAAATTATGAAGCTTTGACCGTGTATATAATTCAAATTCGTTCCAGTGTTCATTGTGTGTAATTTGAGTTTAACAAATGATTACTATATTGGATAACCAAAC
The DNA here is from genome assembly GCA_021018995.1 of Chloranthus sessilifolius. Classification (NCBI taxonomy): domain Eukaryota; kingdom Viridiplantae; phylum Streptophyta; class Magnoliopsida; order Chloranthales; family Chloranthaceae; genus Chloranthus; species Chloranthus sessilifolius. Next base: position 106,320,523 of record CM037594.1, on the reverse strand, counting down.
ATCACGTCGTAAATTTTCGAGGACGAAAATTCCTTAAGGTGAGGAGATTGTGATAATCTGGTTTAGAGGACGTTGAATCTTTATGAGGATACCCAGATGGTGCCGAGAGATAGCTACGGACCTTGGACTGATTTTGAGATAATTGAAAAAAATTGGATATTTCAAATTATAGATTCTTGTAGCTTTTGAATAATGTTAACTTTTGGATGTACATGGTTTAGAATTTAAATTATAAATATGTGGATGGTTAAATTTTCAATATAGCTGGTCTTTGATAATTCTAAAGATGGAATGTGAAGGACTTTGGGTCATTATAGAATGAAATTTGTACCTCAGTTAAGTAGACTTTAGATGCGTTGGTTTTCAATGGGAAGATGTATGGATTTTATGCAGGTAAGTTTGTAGCTGTGTAGACTAAGGATGAGAATAGGTGTGGATTGTGGATGAATTTTTCATGCCATGTTCACCTTTGCTGTGGCTAGTTCCACATATGGTTGATGTGAATATTAGTTGGGGATATGTCTACGTACTTTCTTAATCATCATGTACTACTTATGTTAATTTTCGAGGATGAAAATTCTGTAAGGAGGGAAGAATGTAACATTTCTAAATTTTGAACCTGCATGTACTGACTAGGTGAGCGTGCCTGGGGTGACACTTTGTGTTCGTGCACAATTTAGAAGCAAAGTAGATTATTAATGAAGGTTTATTAATGATTTAAAACATATTGGTTGAGAATGGACCAATTTATTTGGGCTGGCCTTATGGGCCAACTGTACTGTCTCGAAAATTTTGACCTTTGAATAGTACACCTCGGTGTGAGTGCCCGACGGGGCACATACCTGATATCATAAAAATATTTAAATAAGTTATGGTTGGCTTAAGTGTTGGGTGAAAAAGGGTGGATTTAGAGTGTGTATGGACCTTTAGATAGATTTGTATACACCTAGGTGTGGTGTATCGGCTCAACACCAGATCCCATAGATAGGTGGTTTGGGTGTGCAGGCCCCATACCGAACCAAGAGATTATTGTATAATGGTTTATACCTTACTTAGGTTTATCCAATTCATAGGAAAACTAAGTCTTTGGATGAAGTTAATACCCAAAATGGGTGTATATGTTCTATAAGGGAACTAATCCCTTTGGTTATAAAAAAAAAAAAGCAAAGGGTTCATTTGGAAGCTATCAACCGGTTGCATTGTCTTCGGACTTGGGTTTTTAGAGAGAAAAGAGAGAGAAGAGAGAGAAGAGAAGAGGGCTTTGAATCCTTGCGTGTGTGTGTGTGCTAGAGTGAAGCTCGGTGTGAAGTTCATGACGTTCGAATCAACGCTTTTTCTAAGATTTTAACTTTAAAACCCTAGCTTGGACGTGAGCTCATGGATCGAGAAATCGATCAATCTAAGGTATGGAGATTGTGCTAAATTATGAGTTAGAGTTGTGTTAGTTTAGTTTATGTATATGGGTGAGAAATTTGAAGAAAAGAGTTAAGATTTTGAAGAAAATTGAATTTTGAAGTTCAAACTTGAGCTGACAAAACCGACCGGTCGAATTAGTCTGAGCTTGCTGACACTGCCTCAGTATTTTGGCCGTAACTTTCCGCTATGATCTCTGATTGTCATGATTCTTGTGGTGTTAGGAAGAGGATAGCAAGATCTATAAATTTTGTGAATTTACTAATTTATGAATCAAATATTTTAAAGGTTAAAATTTAGTGTGAAGTAGGGTCAAATTTTGATTTTTGCCGAGATACGAAACCGACCGATTGAAATAATTTCGACCGATCAATTTGGAAAATCGACTAATCAAAAGTAGCACGATCGGTCGATTTTCACAAAAAAGTGGACTTATGATTTGGGGTCTGGAGAAATCGACCGATCTATTTTAGAAATCGACCGGTCGAATTTGAAATTGACCGGTCGAGTTTGTCAGAGCTTGCCGACACTGCTTCGGTAGTTTAGTCGTTGCTTTCTACCCCGAACTCAGAATCATATGATTCTTAAGTCGTTGGAAAGAGGATAACTATCTATACAACTATTATGAATTGACCAACTCATGAATCTAAAGTTTTAAAGGTCAAAAGTTTGTGAGAAATTAAGTCAAATTTTATGTTAGCACGAGCTTGCCAATTTCTGCCTCGATTTTGAGAAAATACTTAAATATGTCAAATTTGTTAGAAATTAAGATCAATCCTTAATACACCATCATGAATATGATGTAGGTTGAAAATCAAGAGTGCTTGTATGGAAAAGTTACATTATTTTGCAAATCTCATGAACAAAGGTAAGGAAAACTCCTAACATGTGTATTTGACTACAACAAGCATGTGTGTAATGATATAATAATAATATGTGTGTTTTCCGATTTGTCTTCGTAATAGCATGAATTTTATGATGTGATAGAAATATGTATGATTTGTGAAATTTATCAGTATTTTGCATGAGTATCTTTCATGATTTTAAATATGAAGCATATGTATGTACACTCAGAATTGTATGTGCGTGTAAATCAAATATGTGCATGGTAAAATCAGAAGGATGTGAATAAATGTGCGAGAAAGCTTTGAGAACTTTGAACTATTATAATTATCATAACCTCACAATGAATAACTATAAGTTAAATGAGCACTTGATTTAAGGTTTTATAGATACCCAACCGACACAGCGCGATACCCGTGACGGACACAGTGGGATATCCGTGACCGGCACAGCAGGATATCCGTACAACTTATGCTCCGGTACGATAGAATATCCGTTCTTTGGTTTCCAAGCTATGGAAACACTTTGATCAGCACAAGTCTTCTAGTTCAAAGGAGCTTGGGCATTTTTATACAATTCATTTGAACGATGATGGAGGGTATTCCCATTGGGGCTCAATGCTATATTGCTCGAGGGACTATTTAAGTGATCAGTTTAAGTCTTTATTTTGTTATGAGATTAAATTTTGGAAATCATGCGTTTGAGCTTTGTAAATCTATTTTTGAATAAGTTTTAGAAATCATGTGTTTGAGCTTTGGAAATCTGTTTGTGATATCGGTTTTGTTTCAAGTCAATTATCCTTCAAATTGTGAATCTTTAGGTGAAAAGTATGTTCGATTTCGTCATAAGATATATGTGTGATGTGCTAATATGTATGTTATTAATAATTTTTCTATTGAGCTTAGATGTATCTCATCTCTCGACTATACATCACAGGTTCATGTGTAGATCAAGACCCGACTACGGAGAAAGGTTTAGGATCTCCTGTTTGGAGAATTCTATCCTAGGTGAGGACTTGGACTAGGCACGCTTTGAGTTTGTATGGTGGATTTTTTTGGGATCTCTTGGATTTAGAACTTGGTATGTTCGTGGATTACTATATTGTAAAGTTTAAGTTATAAGTATGTTTTGGAAGCCACTGTTTAGGTGATGGTGGGCCATCACCGGTGGTTTTCCTTTGGGCCCCTTGTTGTTTAACGATTATGTATAGAAGAAATCTTTTATTGTCATAGGTATCTTTGGTTTGACTCTACTTTTATAGGTATACCAAGTATTTCTGTATTTGGATTATGAAGTATGATCCAACGGTCCGATTTTTCCTGAGTTTATGATGTAAGAAAAAAAAAATATTTTTCAAGTTTTTATGGAATCGGGAAAAATTGGTCTGTCACATCTATACTCTTTCTCTGAAGAATCGTAAATTTTGATTTTCTATAGCTCTTCAGTAGTAACGCTCAGTCGTCTGTGAAATCGTAAAACACGATTTTCCACCCTTTACTAGGCAACAAATTGTCTTTCATGCTTAATCATCTTTCTTATTGCTCTTTTGAGTTCATTTTGATTAATATTAATACTTTAGCTCTATTTCACTGCTTTTCCTTAATTTATGCACATCAACAACTTATTAGTATCAAACTAAGTCTTAGCAACACTAAGTTAAGGGTGATAAATTGGTAAATTATGTGACTGATCACACCGCCAAACTTAAGCTTTGCTAGTCCCTAGCAAATAAGGAAAAATAATTATAAATTTAAATGCCACTTTTGTAGGGAGCACGATTGCATTTAGCAGATGCAACAAGCCTTTAAACCCCTAGTGACGACCCTTGAATTTCTTGGGTTCAAAACCCTTCATGTTGCTTCCTTGGTCTATTTTTCCTCTCAAATCTTGTCGGATTTGCTTTATTTTTGCACACACACATACACTAAACTAAAATAAGATTTATTCTACAATCTAAACCATTAAAATCAAAAGAGAAACTAACCTTTTGTCGATTAATCCCACAGCTTTAAGAAATAATGCCGAAGAGGGTTTTGAAGCAAAATCGTCGGATTTCTTCAACGATTGATCTCCATCTCTTCAAAACACAAACGAAGATCGTGAGATGATCAGCGTCACAAGCGTTGTGAAAGGTACAGAGTGTTCGGAGCTTGTAGGTGATCGCACAATCGAAATACCACAAGGGTTTCAAAGGTGACGATGCTCAAATAGGTTGGGTCGGTTCTCTCAACTCTCACTCCCTTTCTCAATAAAAATTTCGAATGGCAAAGCTTAGCCATTAAGCAACCGACCTCCTCTCTCTTATAACTGAATGAAAAACTAACTAAATATCAAGGATATTTAGTTGCAAATTCTATTTTCTTATCTTAAGGTTGGGTTTTGGTGTTGAGCGGCACACCGCAATTCGGTGCACGACTTTCAGGCTAACTGCCCAATCACACTCTAAACTCTAATCCTTCCACACAAAGCTACCCAAATATTATTTAATGACTTATTATTAAATAAAACCATGGCGACATTGGTCACCGTGCCAGACTTGTGCACAAAATTAGTCAAACTCGGATTAAAAAATATCGAGATATTACATTCTCCCCTCCTTAGGAATTTTTATCCTCGAAAATGGAGAAGACAAACGAAACAAAGCACGAAAGAAACCCATCCAAACCTTTCAGGCGAAACGGAACCGAAAATACAAAACTAAAACAAAAAATACATGGGCCACAGTGCGATAGCCTCACAGGGCATGCAAGTCAAGGGATGAGATCCGTAGTAACCTGGATGTACTGCATGTGGCACCCAAAGGGCCATAGTGGATTGCATCCGTACATGGATGCCTATACCCTGAGTGTCACGTGCCGGGAAACAACCTCACCGTGACTCATGGTGTACAAATCAAAACATAAAGGACACAAAACAGGTGATTTAAGTGATAGGGTCTGATCTGTGTCAAAATATGACTATATTTCGCACCCTAAATACTAACATTTAGCTATCCGATGAAGGCATTCTAACGGCTGCTGTATAGTTTTAGTGGTTTCAGGTGTTACGGTCTGTGGGATGTTGAAAGAGCTTAAGTGAATAAAATTAAGGGACTATATGAACTTTGGACCATGGAGCCAGCGGAAGCACTGAAATCCGTGAGAAAGACTGATTGGTCTAGCCACAGTTTCGAGAGTTAAATATGTCACATGCCCATTTCAATCGATTGAGATTTGAAACTCAATCGATTGAGTTTAAAAAGTTGCCCAAAAATCAATAGATTGATTTCCAAAAATCAATAGATTGATTTCCAAAATCAATAGATTGAATTTGGAATTCAATAGATTGATTTTCGAAAATCAATCGATTGAATTCCTTAAATTCAATAGATTGATTTTGGGAATGCAAATGAGCCACCAAAATTCGAATTTTGAATTCAATCGATTGAATTAAAAATTCAATCGATTGATTTCAAAATTCAATATATTGATTCGGATATGGAATAATTTTAGCCCGGGGCCCTATTTAAACAACAGGATGTTTAGGGTTCAGGGGGACTTCGCTTTCGTAGATTTTCTTAGGGCCTTTAGCAATTTTTTCTTTGATATTTTTAGTTTTGTATTTAGATAAAAAGTGTAAGGTTGTGATCTTCTCCAAAAGATCAAGCGGTTGATAAATAAAGAGCAATTTTGTGATGGCTTTCGATTTACATTGTGCGTGTGGATCAAGGATGAGCTGGCTAAACCCCTCGTTCAAGGAGCGACCCTAGATGAGTAACTAACTTACTTTTAAGCTTACAATTTCTTGTTAGAATTATTAGATAAATGACTTTTAGTGTGTGCTTCATTGTGTTATCATCGAATACTCGTTTATAGCCGTCGACCGTGATCGGCGACAATAAACGAATTATTCCACCTAGATCGATCTTGTAGATCGATATAGGATGCCGTGCGGTTGATTCTTACGGTTGTGATTTCGAGTTTGAGATACGCTATGCCTTTCGCATGATGCATGCCGTGATTGGATGCGTCATAGTGTTCGGATAGGGTATGCCGAATCAATAATTGCATTTTCATCGATTCGTTTTTCTTGTAGTTAAATGATGGTATAATGATTTAACATGAAATTGTGTGGTTGATTGTAGAAAAGTTATAAATCTAGGGTTAGCAACTCCTTGATCATTTCATCATTGTTAATTTCTTAATCATAGTTCATCCGTGCATAGCTTGATTTAGTTCTTTTAATTATTGCATTGTGTAGTGGTAAATCTTGACAATGAAATCTCTCACCCTTGGTACTTCCTTGGGTCTTTGAAATCTCTTTAAAATTAATCTAATTTTGCGCTTCCCTGTGGGTTCGACACCCTTAATTTCGCCGTGCTACAATCGAACTTGTGCACTTGCAAGGGTACACTTTAAAACCGATCAAGTTTTTGGCGCCGCTGCCGGGGATTGCGACGAAATTTTATTATTTTTTTTAAGGAGATTTTTATTCTGTAGTTGCCAGTCAACCGATTGATTTTTCATATTCAATCGATTGACTGAGAAGCGGAGATTGCATCTCATTAAATTCTTTGTTGCTACTCAATCGATTGATTTATAAAAATCAATCGATCGATTTTCAACTGTGCACATTTCCCTGTTTCATTTTTTTTTATTAAAAAAATTAAAAAATTAAAAAATTAAAAAAATTAAAAAAATTAAAAAATAATTAATTTAAAAAAAAAAACCCCAATTTTTTCTTTTCTGTTCCGAGTTGATTGCAAAATTTCTAGTGGAAATATAAAATACATCACTGTTTGTTAGTCAATCGATTGACTTCTCAATTTCAATTGATTGACTGTGCTTGTCAGTCAGATTTTTGCATTTGAATGTCCTATCAATTAATTGAACTTATAAGTTCAATCGATTGAGTACTTTTGTCTCAATCGATTGAAATTATTGGTTGTTCCCATTCTCAATCGATTGAATTGATATATTCAATCCATTGATTTCCAGAATTCAATTTATTGATTTTGGGAGTTCAATCGATTGAATTTATAAATTCAATCTATTGAATTTGGGAATTCAATCTATTGAATTGATAAAATCAATCTATTGATTTTAGGAATTCAATCTATTGAATTATTTGATTTTTTTTATTTTTTTATTTTCTTTCCCACTCTGTTTCAATCGATTGATTGTAAAAAAAAAAAAAAAAAAAAAAAAAAAATCAATTGATTAATTTTGAACTGTGGCATTTTGAGTCTATTTTGTTTTGGTTCATTGGTGTATGAGCTTTACCCGATCTCATCGCCCAACTCTCCAACCGTTGGATCGAGAAATCGAGCGAGCTTGTAAAACAAATCGAAAGAGCAATCGGATCCAGCGTAATAACTCCGAAGTTATGGCTGATCAAAGACAAAGAGAAGGAGAAAGGAATGTACACAACAACAATAATGGTGAAAACCATTATGAACCACCAGAAGGCCCCCGAACGTTGGAACAATACTATGATCCTGGTCCTTACGAGGATCAAGATAGTATTGTTCATGCTCCCATTCCAGGGAATCACTTTGAATTCAAATCGGCAATGATTCAAATGTTGCCCATCTTTAACGGATTGAGTAATGAGAATCCGTATGCTCATCCGATCAATTCGTTGGGGTATGCAAAATGTTTAGAGTTCATAATGTGGTGACCGAAAATAGCTAAATTGCGACTTTTCCTTTTCTTTGCGAGATAAGGCGAGATCGTGGTTTTAATTCGTTAGAACCAAGATCCATCACGAGTTGACCGAGTTAACGCGTGAGAATTTAAAGAAATATTTTCCCATGAGTAAAACCAACGAGTTACGCTGAAAATTCTGGTTTATGCTCAAGAATCTTTGAAACATTTCACGAATGTTGGGAGCGTTTAAGGAATTGCTTAGAAGTCGCCTAATCATCATATTCCAAGATGGCAACAAGTTCAGAGTTTTTACAATGGACTGATCCCAGAGGAAAGACGTATGGTCAATGCATCGTGTGGAGGATCCTATTCCATAAAAGAGCATGACGAAATTTGGACTCTATTCGAAAGGTTGAGTCAAACCTCAATGTAAAGCGAAACTTTGGGACGTGTTAACCTTGATTTATCAACAAAGTCTCATGTGTTGACAAAAGAGGGGCTGTTTGACGTTAACAACAATACCTCTGAGTTGTCAACAAAAGTGGATATGTTGTCAAAACAAATGAATATGTTGCTTGCCGCAACTCAGCAAGCTAAAACCCTCAATGCCCCTACTGTTTGCGCAGTTTGTGAGAATCAAGGTCACACATCTAACGAGTGTCCAACCACTCTGATGATTTCTCCCGAAGAATCAAATCCCCAGGAGAAAGTTAATGTGACTCAGTCATATCAACGGCAAGATAGGAATCCTTATTCAAACACCTACAATCCTGAGTGAAAAAACCATCCTAACCTAGGGTGGGGAGGATCAAGTCAAACTAGACAAGGAAACCAGCAGTATAAAGCAAATACATCAAGTGGACAACAAGGTCTGCATCCACACCAGAATTCTAACTTCCAACGAAATTCGAATTTCCAACAAAATTTGAATTATCAGCACCCAAATTCTGAGCATCGTCAACATCAGAATTTCAACCAAACCAATGCTTCAAGTTCAAGGAATTCTGATTTTGAAGAAAAATTGATGCAAACTCTGCAAGCTCAACAACAAACTATGCAAAGCGCATCAGGTCCATGGCTAAAATGCAAGATCAGATCGGCCAATTGGCTAACCAAATGAGTCAAAGAGAAGAGGGAAGGCTTCCTAGCCAACCTATCAACAACCCGCGAGGCCACGCACCATCTAGTGAAGGGCCATCAATCAGCCATCAGCTGAAGGCTGTAACGGTCTTGAGAAGTGGTCGAGTGGTCGACAACCAAGTTGAAATTCCATCTAAAGCTGAAGAAATAGAAAAAAAAACTGAAAAGGAAGAAGAACTAGAGAAAGAGAAGAAGAACGAAAATCCCAAAAATGTTCGACAGGAACTTGAAGTGGATCCAGCAATGGAAATAAATCCCCATACACCTAAGGCACCATTCCCTGAGTGCCTTACACCTCCATCTAGATTGGGGAAGGGTCCTTCAAAAATGGACGATATTCTCGAAACGTTTAAGCAAGTAAAGATTAATCTTCCTTTGCTCGATGCCATTAACCAAGTTCCTGCGTACGCCAAGTTCTTCAAGGACTTATGCACCCGAAAGAGGAAGACGCGTACACATGTGTCCAAGAAAGTGTTCCTGACTAATCAAGTCAATTCCATCCTGAAGTTGAATGCGCCACCAAAGCTTAAGGACCCGGGAGTCCCAACTGTTGCATGTGTTATTGGTGGACAAACAATTGAAAGAGCACTCTTAGATCTGGGAGCAAGTGTGAACTTGATCCCATTCTTGCATGAAAAAATTAGGCTCGAGTGAATTGCAACCCATCGGTAACACTTCAATTAGCGTATAGGTCGAAAGACGACCTAGGGGTATCATCGAGGACGTCCTTGGTAGGAATCGATAAATTTGTCTTTCTGTGGACTTTATTGTTTTGGATATGGAACAACGAGTCAAATCGAAAACCAAATCCCCATTATCCTTGGACGCCCTTCCTTGCTACGCAAATGCAGATTAATCGTCAGACAGAGTGATGGATGTCTCCTTTGGAAATATGAAAGTGAGATTGAATGTGTTCAATGCTATGAGCCATTTTTCCAACGAAGAAGAGGTTGATTGCTTTTATATTGACCAGGTTGATGAAGTGGTTGAAGAAGCGCTTCCCTCGATGCTCACTAAGGAGGAATTTGAAACCTCCTTGCTGGCAATCTATGATGAGGGAGGAAGTGTTGAGCAAAATTTCGAGGAAATGAACACCATCTCAATGTCTCAGGAGAAGAAGCCATGGAAGGCACGAATTGAACCATTACCCGTGGTGGAAAAACCCAAATTGATGCCTTCAATTGAGCAACCACCAAATCTTGAGTTGAAACAGTTACCTGATTCACTTAAGTATGTTTTCCTGGGACCATCTGAAACACTTTCGGTGATAATCTCTACAACTTTGTCAGAAAAGCAAGAAGGAGAACTGATTGGAGTACTCAAGGACTACAAAAGAGCAATCGGATGGACATTAGCCGATCTAAAAGGGATAGATCCGTCGGTGTGTATGCACAAGATCCACCTTGAAGAAGGTAGCACACCATCAAGAGAGGCACAAAGACGGCTGAATCCCAACATGAAAGAAGTTGTTTTGAAAGAGATTATCAAATTACTTGATGCAGGAATCATTTATGCAATTTCGGATAGTGAATGGGTAAGTCCAATTCAGATTGTTCCAAAGAAATCGGGAATAATAGTGAAGGAGACCACCGAGGGGGAATTGGTGCCTACACGTGAGACCACTGGATGGCGTGTATGTATCGATTATCAGAAATTGAACACTGCCATGAGAAAGGACCATTTTCCCCTGCCATTTATTGATCAGATTCTAGAAAAGTTGGCAGGACAAGAATATTATTGTTTTCTTGATGGTTACTCGGGATACAATCAAGTGCCTGTATTTCTATCAGACCAAGAAAAGACAACGTTTACTTGCCCTTATGGAACCTTTGCATATCGAAGGATGCCTTTCGGACTTTGTAATGCGCCGGCCACTTTTCAACGTTGTATGTTAGCAATATTCTCAGATATGGTTGACAAATTTATCGAAGTATTCATGGACGACTTCTCGGTTTTTGGGAGGACCTTTGAAATATGTCTGAACCATTTGACACAGGTATTACAACGTTGTGTAGAATCTAATCTTATTTTAAGCTGGGAAAAGAGTCATTTTATGGTTCAACAGAGAATTGTGTTAGGGCATATCGTTTCCAAGAAAGGAATTGAAGTCGACAAGGCAAAAGTCGACTTAATTGCTAATTTTCCACCACCAAGGAGTGTTAGACAAATCCGATCATTTTTGGGACATGCGGGATTTTACAGAAGATTTATCAAAGATTTTAGCAAGGTGGCTAAACCATTATGTACCTTGCTTGGGAAGGATGTTCCTTTCATCTTTGATGATGATTGCATGAAGGCATTTTTGAAAGTAAGAGAACTGTTATCCAATGCTCCCATAATTCAACCTCCGGATTACTCGCTTCCCTTTGAACTAATGTGCGACGCATCAGATTATGCAATTGGAGCGGTTTTAGGCCAAAGAGTAGATAAATTACCTCATGTAATTTACTATGCAAGTAAAATACTGATCGACGCACAAATAAACTACACCACCACAGAGAAAGAATTATTGGCTGTAGTTTATGCGTTGGACAAGTTTCGGTCATACTTGCTCGGGTCCAAGATCGTAGTTTTTTCTGATCATTCCGCACTTAAGTACTTATTGGCAAAGAAGGATACAAAGCCAAGACTGATCAGATGGATTCTATTGCTGCAAGAATTCAATTTTGAGATACGAGACAAAAAGGGAGTTGAAAATGTGGTTGCAGACCATCTATCTCAGATACTTCACAAGCAACATCTTTGCGTAACCTATTCGAGATACCTTTCCCGATGAGCAATTGATGGTTTTCCGTGCGGCTATAAATGGAACTCCTTGGTATGCAAACATTGTCAATTACCTGGTTACGGGTCAAATCCCATTGCAGTGGGGTAAAAATGATAAAAATTTGTTCTTCTCCCAAGTGAAACACTACTTCTGGGATGAACCACACTTGTTTAAATTCTGCTCTGATCAGATAATCCGACGATGTGTGCCCAAAGAAGAACAATCAAGCGTGATGAATTTCTGTCATAATGGAGCTTGTGGAGGTCACTTTGGGGGACGAAAGACCGCATTCAAAATTTTACAAAGTGGATTCTACTGGCCCACTATCTTTCGTGATGTAATGGATTATTGCAAGGGATGTGTAAAATGTCAAAATTTGGGAAATATTTCTAAACGAGACATGATGCCGTTGAACCCGATTTTAGTAAATTTTGACGCTTTGGGGAATCGACTTTATGGGACCATTTCCCCATCATTTGGGTTTCTACATTTTGGTGGTCAGAGATTATGTCTCAAAATGGGTGGAAGCTATAGCCACTCGATCGAATGACCACAAGGTGGTGGTAAGGTTTCTTAAGGAGAACGTGTTCAACCGATTCGGAATACCCCGAGCTATCATCAGTGATGGTGGTTCACACTTTTGCAATCGCCAGTTTGCAACTTTAATGAAGAAATATGGAGTCACTCACAAAGTGGCAACACCTTACCATCCGCAAACTAGTGGTCAAGTTGAGGTGTCGAATCGTGAAATCAAGCGGATTTTAGAAAAGACTGTCAGAACAGATAGAAAGGATTGGTCTCTTCGCCTATCGGATGCTCTTTGGGCATACAGGACGGCATTCAAGACACCAATTGGAATGTCTCCATTTCGGCTTGTGTTTGGGAAGGCGTGTCACCTTCCAGTTGAAATTGAACACAAAGCCTTTTGGGCAATCAAATGGTTTAATTTTGACATGCAATCTGTTGGATCAAATCGTCGTCTGCAACTAAATGAACTCAATGAGTTACGTTATGATGCATATGAGAATGCTAGACTTTACAAGGAAAGATCCAAAAGGCTTCACGATGAGTTAATCTCCAGAAAGGAATTTCATCCGGGGCAAAAAGTTTGGCTGTTCAATTCAAAGTTAAAATTTCATCCGGGAAAATTACGATCAAGATGGGAGGAACCTTTTCAGGTCATTTCCACATCTGAATTTGGTGCTGTCGAGATTAGAGACATCAAAGATAATCGAATTCTGAAAGTAAATGGTCAACAACTTAAACTGATGTTGGAGTCAAAGTTTCAAATGATGGCTAAAGAAACAGATCTCATTGAGCCGCCAATGTGATGAAGAATCGGTCGAGTTGTCGACACGTAAACTCAGCGCTTCCTGGGAGGCAACCCAGTGGGATAGATTTTAGTTGTATGGTCCTTGATTGTTGTGTTAAAAGATCTAAGTCAATTGATTGACTCGGGATATTTTTAGCATAATTGTGAAATATTTTTTTTATGGATATTAACTCGCATCGTCCGATTATTTTATCAGAACATGGAATGGATTCCGGCAAGACGATCGCCGTTGGGAGTTGATTGCATTAAATTTAAAAGAGGTTTGGGGGTCCTGCAACAATCCAACGAGGACATTGGAAACATCAGGTTTGGGGGTGGTGTGCTCAAATGCGTGGTTCATGATTTTTAACTTTTGCAGTATATGTTTGACCACATTTTATATGCACCTTCAATACTAAAAAATAAAAATAAAATAAAAAAAATCATCGTTGTTTATTTTTGGCGTAGTTTTCAAACTTTAATCACTGATGCATATAAAATTTTAATTTTCAAATATTTATGCCATGATAAAACTGTTGTTATTTAGGATAATTAATTCCATTGTGAACATTTAAAGATTAATTTGAATTTTATGCCTAGAAATTTTTTTTGCACTTCGCCATGCTTGAATCTGGAAATCAAAAGATTAGTCCAAATTTGGAATTCTAGGATCCTAAGAAAGACTAAACCCGTGAGATTTAGAACTTTGTCCTCATTCTTGATGAGTGCTAAAATAAATTCGGAGTATCTTTGAAATTAGGTAGCTTAATTGTTGAAATCTCATACATTTTATCTCGGTTTGTTTATTTCGCATGCTTTATATCATTGCGCTAAAACTCATTGCATTTAAACTCAAGACAAATAGGCATCATTACCATCGTGAAAGGATATGATCAAAGGCCATCATTGGCTCGTTTCTGCCTAAAATGCCCCACCTTATATTGATTTTCCTTGTTGCACCCCCTTTTGAGCCTTGATTGAAAATTTTTTGTGAAGCTATATTAACCATACCCCACACTAGTTTGAAAAAAAAAAAAAGAATACAAAACTTTACCTTTCAATCTCTGAGAAATTAGGAAAGAGGGACAAGAACAAGAGAGAAAGTGGAGAGTCATGACGATAATACTTGCAAGGAGCATATGGCAGAAAAATATGTGCATAAAAATAATTTAAAAAAAAAAAAAAAAAAAGGAATGAAAAGAAGAAAAAAAGGTTGAAAAGAAAGAGAAATTCTGAAAAATTCGAGAAAGAATGAGTGGAAAGTTAGAAAATTAAATTGTATTTCTTTTTCTAGTTTCTCAGAGAAATTTGAATCCAATTTTCCCTTTCTTTCATAACCTTCACCCGAGCCCCATTACAACCATAGAAAAGACCTTCGTGATCTGATCTCGGTTGGTAAATGCCTTGTGGAGAGTGATGATGCAATGACTATGGTGGTTGGTATAGCGTGCTTAAGATACAAATATCTTTCACCATGAGATTTCTTTTAATTCTTTGATGCACCGTCTTTCTTATATCATGTGAGACCTTTTTGTTTGTATTATAACTCTCTCACATGTGTGCAAAAAGTAAATCATTTATCGGAGCGATTTTGTTTTAAGTATATACCTAAGGTGAGGATTGAGTCGAAACTTTGGATCCGATGATTCCCGATTTGGATTAATCCAGCAATGAAATGATTTAAGCATTGGCACATGTGCACACGACATTCTAGGCATAAATAAAAAATTGGTCTAAAAATCAGAGCATTAGGTTAATTGGAATAAACAACAGTGGAATTATCATGCCATTGGTATTTGAGAATGAACTTTTGCATGCTAAAATAATTATTGGTTTTTGATTTTAAAGGTATATATATTATATAAACCGATTTTTGAAAACTCTTCTATCGATGATTTTGAAAACTGTTTTTTTTGAAGTTTGTAGGTATCTTTACTGAAAACCTTCAGGAGACACAACTCCTCCCCTAGGGATCACCTAGAGGTTTAAAGGCTTCTTGCATATGCTAAATGCAATCGCACTCCCTACGAAAGTGGCATTTAATTTTTTTAGGATGTTAGTTTAATTTGTCTTGACATATTTATCATTCTCTTTGCTCGAGGACTAGCAAAGTGTAGGTTTGGGGGTGTGATCTGTGTCGAAATATGACTATATTTCGCACCCTAAATACTAACATTTAGCTATCCGATGAAGGCATTCTAACGGCTGCTGTATAGTTTTAGTGGTTTCAGGTGTTACGGTCCGTGGGATGTTGAAAGAGCTTAAGTGAATAAAATTAAGGGACTATATGAACTTTGGACCATGGAGCCAGCGAAAGCACTGAAATCCGTGAAAAAGACTGATTGGTCTAGCCACAGTTTCGAGAGTTAAATATGTCACATGCCCATTTCAATCGATTGAGATTTGAAACTCAATCGATTGAGTTTAAAAAGTTGCCCAAAAATCAATAGATTGATTTCCAAAAATCAATAGATTGATTTCTAAAATCAATAGATTGAATTTGGAATTCAATAGATTGATTTTCGAAAATCAATCGATTGAATTCCTTAAATTCAATAGATTGATTTTGGGAATGCAAATGAGCCACCAAAATTCGAATTTTGAATTCAATCGATTGAATTAAAAATTCAATCGATTGATTTCAAAATTCAATCTATTGATTCGGATATGGAATAATTTTAGCCCGGGGCCCTATTTAAACAACAGGATGTTTAGGGTTCAGGGGGACTTCTGCTCGGTAGATTTTCTTAGGGCCTTTAGCAATTTTTTTCTTTGATATTTTTAGTTTTGTATTTAGATAAAAAGCTGTGTAAGGTTGTGATCTTCTCCAAAAAGATCAAGCGGTTGATAAATAAAAGAGCAATTTTTGTGATGGCTTTCGATTTACATTGTGCGTGTGGATCAAGGATGAGCGCTAAACCCTCGTTCAAGGAGGAAGCGACCCTAGATGAGTAACTAACTTACTTTTAAGCTTACAATTTCTTGTTAGAATTATTGAATCGACGGCTTTTAGTGTGTGCTTCATTGTGTTATCATACTGTTATAGTCACGTTTAATCCGTGATCGGCGACAATAAACGTATTATTCCACCTAGATCGATCTTGTAGATCGATATAGGATGCCGTGCGGTTGATTCTTACGGTTGTGATTTCGAGTTTGAGATACGCTATGCCTTTCGCATGATGCATGCCGTGATTGGATGCGTCATAGTGTTCGGATAGGGTATGCCGAATCAATAATTGCATTTTCATCGATTCGTTTTTCTTGTAGTTAAATGATGGTATAATGATTTAACATGAAATTGTGTGGTTGATTGTAGAAAAGTTATAAATCTAGGGTTAGCAACTCCTTGATCATTTCATCATTGTTAATTTCTTAATCATAGTTCATCCGTGCATAGCTTGATTTAGTTCTTTTAATTATTGCATTGTGTAGTGGTAAATCTTGACAATGAAATCTCTCACCCTTGGTACTTCCTTGGGTCTTTGAAATCTCTTTAAAATTAATCTAATTTTGCGCTTCCCTGTGGGTTCGACACCCTTAATTTTGCCGTGCTACAATCGAACTTGTGCACTTGCAAGGGTACACTTTAAAACCGATCAGAGTCGAGTAAATCGAATCACAAAACGAGATAAATACCAAAACAGACCGCAAAAGAACCAAAGGCACAACCATAAGTGAAGAAAAAGAACAACCATGGATGAAAGCACATGCTCAGATATCGAAGTCCATAAGTTCATAACCAAACAAAGATGGCTATAAACTACATGAGCATCCACAGATCAAATAGTACATAACGAAACAAAACGGAGCTTAGCGCTCCATACCACAAAACAAAAGTTTATAAGATATAGCAAAAGATAGAACCGTAAGGTTCTAGAGCAGCCATAAAAATAAATACAATCCATGAACATGACAACAAAAAAAACATAACAACACACAGGCTGGTCTAGTCCTCCCCCGTAGCAGCCTGGCCAGCTGAAGCCTAGTCATCGTCCCCACCATCAGTATTGTCATCATTCGTGCCACCATCACCCGCATCTGTAGGTATGCTGGGACCTGATCCCGATGTAGAAGGGTGGTGAACCGATGCTCGGATGTCTGCCATGTAAGTCGCATAGTTTGCTAGAAACGCGTGCTGCATCATGTATGTCAAAGCCCCGCCATGAACCTCCAACTCCCGACGCATGGAGCTGAAATGATATGTGAGCTCCTTAATCGGCTGGCTCATAGAAGTCATCTGGCGAGTAAACTCTGACAGGGTGAGTACGTTGGTCTGTGGGGGCTGGTCGGGTGCAGGAGCGTTAGGCTCTGCTGCTGCGTGCTCTTCATCCTCATCAGGAACGACTACACCTTTAGGAGCCTTTAGCAATCTATTGTAGGTTCGATCCTAATTGACCAAACCATATAGCCGGAGGCTAGCTATGGATCGAGGCTCAGTAGGAGGAATCTCATAAGTTGGTCTCACCCCAAAATTCTCAATCATCGCATAAAGCAAATGAGCATAGGGAATGCTCTTGGCCGGTGTCTTAACCCGCTTGCCCATCTTCTCACGGGCCTTGATGATACCCTTAAATACAATTTCGGGGGCATTGAACCACCATTCTTTAAAAGCCAAAAACAAAAGCTGCTGGATAGGACCCCCCCGCCGTTCCGATATATGGCTAAAAGGGTAGAGTGTTGGCTTAAAAACTACATCTAAAAACCACATAGTACCCGGCGTGTGTGAACGGGTGATTGATTTGCCGGAGCCGTGATGTCGTTGGGTCATCTGAGCGATGACCGCATGAAACAGGACAGGTTGAGGGTGTGGAGGAGCCAAACCCATAGTTGGTGAGTGTGTGGTCAGGCAGCGCATTGCCAATTATGGAACCCGGCTATGACGCAAGTATCAAGCCGAAAGTAACTTGTAAAAGTAAATGAAGTAGCTTACAATGTGGCCGGGTTTAGTTCACATGATTAGTAGAGAGTAACATCCACTTATAGACGTATCGCCCAAAATTTTCATGTCGCCTTAAAGTAGGAAGTATTAAGTAGCACACCGAAATTCTATAGACAGAGAAAAATCATATTGCACCTCCAAATGTGTATATATATATATATATAAATAAGAAGTACATAAAAAAAGGTCCAAAGTTGAAACATCCTATAGGCATTTTCTCAATAAGGTCAATCAAAAAGGTGCAGAAATTGTTCTCGGAGCTTAGCTTCGCGCTCCCAGGTGGCTTCCTCCGGTGTATGATTCCGCCATCGGACGAGAACCAAAGGAATCCTCTTAGTGCGTAGGATCTGCTCCTTGCGATCCAAGATCTGAACCGGGTCCTCAATCACTGTCAAACCATCCCGAAGCTTGATGGGTTGGTAATCAAGCACGTGAGTCGGGTCGCATATGTATCAACGTAGCATTGACACATGGAAGACGTTGTGCATACTGGACAATTGCGACGATAGCGCCACTCGGTATGCAACCTCTCTAACTCGGCCTAAAATCTCAAAAGGCCCAACGTACCGAGGACTCAGCTTCCCTCTTCTGCCGAATCGCATAACGCCCTTCGTAAGCGAGATTCGAACAAACACATTATCACCGACCTAAAAATCCACATTTCTCCGCTTGAGATCGGCGTAGCTTTTCTGACAACTCTGAGCTACACATAGTCTCTCGCGAATCAACCTAACTGTTTCAGTCGTACGCTCAACTATCTTAGGGCCGACAATGAGCTTCTCACCCACTTCCTCCCAGTTCAACGGCGATCTGTACCGTCGTCCATATAAAGCCTCGAACGGTGCCATACCGATGCTAGCTTGGAAACTATTGTTGTAAGCAAACTCGATCAGAGGTAAGTGTTGGTCCCATGACCCATGAAAATTCAACATGCAAGCTCGTAGCATATCCTCAATGATCTAATTCACTCACTCAGTCTGGCCATCTGTCTGAGGGTGAAATGTTAAACTGAAGTCGAGACGAGAATCCATCCCTTCTTGAAACCGCTGTCAATAGTTTGAAGTAAACAACGGATCCTTGTCGGATACAATACTAGTCGGTATACCGTGCAGTCGAACGATCTCCTTGAGGTATAACTCTGTGAGTCTACTGGCGGTATACGTCGTATTGTAGGGTAGGAAATGAGCAGACTTGGTTAACCGATCAACAATGACCCAAATGGCATTGTTCTTTCTCAGTGTTTTCGGAAACCCGAGAATGAAGTCTATTGAAATAGCTTCCCATTTCCACTCAGGCACAGGTAAAGGTTGCAATCGGCCTGCAGGATTCTGATGATCAACCTTAACCTGTTGACAAATCAAGCACCGCGATACGTACTCAGCGACGTCACATTTCAAACCTTGCCACCAGAAACTCTTCATCAAGTCCTGATACATCTTGGTGCTACCAGGATGTATGACATACATGGATTTGTGAGCCTCTTCCAGAATGGTGTCCCGAAGCTCAGTACTTGTCGGTACGCATACTCAGTCTTGAAACAACAAGGTCCCATCTGCTCGAATGGAGAAATCCTTCTTGCTTCCACTCTCCACATCTCGTCTGATCGCCATCAGCTCATCATCGGTCATCTGAAACTTCCTGATATTCTTGAAGAGCGTAGGGCGCAATACAAGTGTAGCCATCAATGCTCCTGAGCCTTTCACATCAAACCGTGAGCGGCCCAAAGCCATATCTTCCAATAACTTCCATCTCTGTATTCAACTGACAAGTTGTGATAACTGTGCTGAAGACCTTCTACTGAGAGCATCTGCAACGACATTTGTCTTTCCTAGATGGTACTGGATCGAGCAGTCATAGTCCTTCAAGAACTCCATCCATCGTCGCTGCCTCATATTCAAGTCCTTTTGAGGGAATAGGTACTTTAGACTCCTGTGATCGGTGAATATATCAAATATCTCACCGTAAAGGTAATGTCTCCAGATCTTCAAGGCAAATATAACTGCTGCTAATTCGAGATCATGCGTCAGATAATTTCTCTCATGGTCTTTCAACTGCCTAGAACCATAAGCAATGACTCACTTGTTTTGATTAAGCACACAGCCTAATCCCCTTGATTTTGTCCAAGAAGGAAGAAAAACCCAAAGAAACCTTAAAAACTCTGTCAATGACCATACAAAATTCGACCTTCGAATGTTAAATTCGAGGTTCAAATTTTGCAGTAACTGTGTACTTCAAAAATTTCCCAAAATTTAAATTTTTTGAAAGTTGGTCTTTATTCTATATCGACCTTTTCAAAGCCCGAACATATTTAACGCTAATCCTAAGCTCAGCCATAGGGGTAACACCTATAATCTGCTATTATAAGTGATCAACCAAGCTAGACATGGCCCGATTGATCTCATGTCATTTAGCTAAAGTAAACACAAATATGTAGGTACAATTTTTCAAAATTTGTATACCTGTATGAACTAGAAATATATATTGCAAGCCCAAAATCTTTATCAGACATTCAGCTCGAATAACTGATATAAAAGGTGCTACCCTAGTCTTCACTCCGTAAAATCGAAATGACTTTCCCATAGGAGGACAAAAAGTTACCACTTTCCTCAGGCAATCAACGCTTGCATGGTAAGCGGATAACCAATCCATTCCCAGTATCATGTCACGTCAAACCCCACCGTATTCAATAATATCAAAACTGCCCTAGTCTCAAGATCCTCCACGCGAATGATGATTGATTTGTTCACGGTGTCGGTCTTTACTGAACTACCCGTAGGAACTGTCACCACTAATATAAAGTCTAACGTCTCAGGCGTAATGCCCATACGTGTTGAGAACATCGAGGTAATAAAGGAGTGAGTAGACCCAGGGTCGACTAATACTCATGCCTCAGTTTTACATATGCCAACATTCTAATACAAGTGTAAAGTATTTAGGTTTTATGCCTATATTTTCAGTTAAGTGTATATAAGATAGCATCATGATATTACCCCAAAATGTCACAATAGCATATAACTTATAAGGACATTCATTAAATGAGAATAAGGTAAACTCTCGACAATAAATATCGGATTATACCTTAGATGACTTCATTCGTTGGTTGGGCATCGTGTGATGATGATGGTCCCGGAATAGATGTTGAAGCCATATTCCTTTGATTCAGCTTTGGGCAATCCTTCACCAGATGTCCCTTCTGACCACATTTAAAGCATGCGCCCAAGGCGAGCCTGCACTTCTCTGTCCTATGCTTCTTTCCGCATCTTGCGCACATATCAATCGGTACGAATGAAGAGATACGTAAGATTTGTCGTACTGCAGATGCTCTAGTTGTTGCCGCTGTTGTCGCCTCTCTCCAATTCGAGACAGTCTCTTATCAGATGTCCAATGCGTCCACACCTAAAACACGCACCTGTGATCCTTCTACACATCTCTGTCTTATGCTGCTTACCACACCGTGAGCATAACTCAACTTGTGTGGATGGAGAGGTGTGCGCAGTGTCTCGTAATAACGTCGTGAGCAGAGCAGTCTGTCGGGCCATTGTTTTGACCATTGTCGCCAGCAGTTGCCTAGTTTGCTCGCGATCATTATCGTCAATGCGTACTGTTTTGGCTCTTTTACGAGGCGCCATATCGATCTGTCAAAATGAAACAAAGGTTTCAATTAACAGATGGTCTCGATGTCCTGACAGAACTCTAACACTCATAGCCTATGTTTAGACAAACCTAATGTCATTTCCTACTTAGAGCTATGGCACACAGTCTCCCATAAGACCTAAAGCCTAGGCTCTGATACCAATTGTGACGACCCTCGAATTTCTTGGGTTCAGAACCCTTCATGTTGCTTCCTTGGTCTATTTTTCCCCTCAAATCTTGTCAGATTCGCTTTATTTTTGCACACACACATACACTAAACTAAAACAAGATTTATTCTACAATCTAAGCCATTAAAATCAAAAGAGAAACTAACCTTTTTGCCGATTAATCCCACAGCTTTAAGAAATAATGTCGAAGAGGGTTTTGAAGCAAAATCGTCGGATTTCTTCAACGATTGATCTCCATCTCTTCAAAACACAAACGAAGATCGTGAGATGATCAACGTCACAAGCGTTGCGAAAGGTACGAAGTGTGCGGAGCTTGTAGGTGATCGCACAATCGAAATACCGCAAGGGTTTCAAAGGTGACGGTGCTCAAATAGGTTGGGTCGGTTCTCTCAACTCTCACTCCCTTTCTCTCTCTACAAAAATTTCAAATGGCAAAGCTTAGCCATTAAGCAACCAACCTCCTCTCTCTTATAACCGAATGAAAAACTAACTAAATATCAAGGATATTTAGTTGCAAATTCTATTTTCTTATATTAAGGTTGGGTTTTGGTGTTGAGCGGCACACCGCAATTCGGTGCACGGCTTTCACACTAACTGCCCAATCACACTCTAAACTCTAATCCTTCCACACAAAGCTACCCAAATATTATTTAATGACTTATTATTAAATAAAACCATAGCGACATTGGTCACCGTGTCAGACTTGTCCACGAAATTAGTCAAACTCGGATTAAAAAATATCGGGATATTACACCCTAGGTGATCCCTAGTGGAGGAGTTGTAGTCTCCTGAAGGTTTTCAGTGAAGTTACCTATAAACTTCAAAACTATATTTTTTTTTCTAAAATTTTTCAAAACTTAAAATCACAAAACAAAAGATTAAAACCTAAACTAGTTTTATACTACTATATCATTAATCATCATACAGATATTATAATTTTCAAAATTTACAATTCCTTCCTCTATACTTTCCATTATAACAGTTATCCTTGATAAGAACTCCAACAGTTTTAATTCATACTAAACATGATTGTATGCATTAGTGAACAGTTTATTCTTCATAAAATTTTCTAAACTACAATTTTTAGAAAATATTTTCATTCAAAAACTCACTCTGGCATACTCTTAAAAAAAATTGAAACTCTTTTGGGCTCTCACTATAATATTTCAGAAAATTTTACTCAAAGATAATTGTAAAAAAAATTAATCTCATAGAAAAGATAATTTATTCTATTCATATGAATCCCTGTATAATCCATAGTAGCCATTATCTATATCTGTAATAGGCTTATGCTTTTGCAAATCATAAATCAAAAAGGTCTTTCCTTCGGCTTGTAATGGAGCTTTGGATTTTAAGGTGTCAAAGAAAGGTAGAAAAGGTTTCAAAATATTTCTTTTCTGAGAATTCAGTTCTTCTTTCCCATTTTCTTCTTCATCTTCTATTTCTACTTCAGTAAGTATCCTAAAAGTTGGATAACTTCTTTCCATTAATATCCCTAAAGTAAATCCCATTTTTTTTTAGAAGCTTTTTACTCCTCTCAAAATCATAGAGTATCTCGTCCGAGATGATTACCATATTGTACTTTCGTCGAGATGTTATATGCTTTCGTGAGTGGATGGCAGTAAGGTTGTGCCAAGAGAAATCCGGAAGTGGCGCTGTTGTGTCAAAAGTAGTGACACGACTCGGCCTAGGTTTATCATTAGTTATTACTTCCTTGATTTTGAAAGCATGGCTGTTACTCGTAGCCTTAAGGGAGAAGTCCCTTAGGTTCAATTGTTGGTCAAAAGGTATGTCAGGGATAAAGGGCTCCATCTCTTTTCACAGTTTTCTAATTTTCTGGGATTTTCATTTTTTAGATTTTTGGGCATTTGAGGTTTTCTATTTTTTTTATTTTTGAGTTAAAGTAGGATACAGGGTCGACTTCCTGTGGGGGAGTCGACAAGAATGGCTCTCTTAGTTGGGGGAGAGCGACGGCTGTCGGAGTCGTTCATGCGAGCCTTCAGATTGTGTTGATCCACTCGAAATTTGGCATTTTTCTTTATAGCCTTCATCTTCCTCTTGTGTGATCTTATGGATGAGCGATGAAGGAGGCAGACCGCTTGATGAACCGACCTCTTCTAGCATGTGGATTGCGTCATCTCCTGGGTGGCTTTCAAAGAGGGTTTGAAGATATAAATCTTTTTGGCTCTTCTTCTGCAGGTTTGGGCAAACTGGACTGATTGTCTTCTAGAGTTGGTGAAGGTTCTTTCTCTTAAGGTTCGCAGTACCTTAGTATGAATACTCATGCCCTACAGTGAGTCTTGTCCGGGTGTGTGATGCATGGGTCCCCCCATGGGCATTCCTAGTCAGGTAGAGGAATTACGAGATGGTAGAAATATTCTTTTTTCCCAAGCAGCTCTCGGAGGTCGAAGTCATCATTTCGAACATTGAGTCCTTTTGTTGGTGATCACTGCTTTCTTCTTCTTGGAAGAACCTTTGGAGATCTTCCCCTAGTTATTCTACTAGTTGGAGAGCCGGAAGGTCTAGCCAATAGTCTTCATCATCTCTTGGAGGTGATTGCAATTCTTCTTCTAGTGATTTCCAGAAGATTTGAATCTGCGGTGATTCCTGAGGTTGGAGATTATCTAGTTCTAATTCTTCTTCAATTTCTATAATAGCGATGTAGAAATCTTCTTCATCTGTAGATTCTCAATCTTCTACGAGTGGTTCAAGTTCTGTACTTTGAGGCTCTGGGCATGTTGTATTGATATTAGAAGTTTTCGTGCTAGTAGATTCTTAATTTTAGAAAAATCGGCCGACCCCTTCGAGTGATTCATCCATCTCCTCTTTCTGGTTTAAGTCCATCAGGTTGGCGAAAGCTTCTGCCATTTGTTCAAGTTATGTTAATTGCGGTTCGATAAGAATCCCTGTCTTTCTTAGCACATTGGCCTTTTCAGTTGAGTCGCATACAAAATGGTCATATAATGACCACTTGGGTGAGGTAACTTGGACATCAGTTTCTTTACCATCCGGGCGGTAGCCCACGCTGGTGAGCTGGCGAACCTTGGTTTGTAATATGGGTCCTATCCACCTTGTCTGTTCTTATTGAGTCCCATGTGTGGGATGTACCCTAGTTAATACATTAGGTCTCATCCCTTTGTTGCGGTTGGCACAGTGTCATACATTTGGGACTGGTCGGGATTGGATCGGTTGTTCTCTTTATCACTTTTCGCTGAGGTACCGGGAACGACTAGGGTGGTTAACCTTTGCTATTTACGTATTGTTAGGTATCCCTATTTTTCTTATATAACCAGTGGATAACACTGAATCATGCACCATAGGGATACTTGCGGTGTAGTAAGTTTCCATCCTCTCGTAGGGAGCATCCGCGTATACCCTGATTATGATATCTTCGTGGGGGAACTTGACACACTGATGGTAAGTAGACGCTACAACTTTCATCGATTCTAGTGATTTTTTACCCAGGATTAGATTATAGGTGTTGAAAGAATCTGACACATGGAATGTAGTGTCCATGGCCACTGACCGGAGACGAACTTGGAGTTTGATTGCCCCTTCGACGAAACGTCGAGTACCATCATATGCTATAAGAGATAGTGATGACGGCAGTATATCATGTTCTATATACTGGAGGGTCTTGAGCATCATTAATGGACAAATGTTTAGGCTAACTCCTGTATCGACCAATGCTTGGTGGATAGAGAACCCTTTGACTATTACCATTAAGTATATGGGAGTCTAGCTTCTATGTAATGCTTCTTTTGGCAGGTTAGCATCTGTGAATGTAAGCGTTGGGGGTTGTACCATAATTGAGGTAATTTTGTGTCATCCTCCTAGAGTTGTGTCCTCAGCTATCCGAGTCTATGCAAGCACCTTCATTAATAATTGGTAGTGCTCTAGTGATTTCTTGATTAGCTCAAAGATTGAGATTTGAGCTGGGACTTTTTCGAGGTGCTAAAAGAGATCATACTCCTTCCATAACTCGAGAGCTGGTTCCTTTCCGGGTCTATGAGCTTTATTGAAGACTGGTGGAGGCGGTTGTGTCACTGAACTTGGTGGGGGACTGGATTTGCCTCCTTGTCCCTCACCCTCCTCTCTGGTTGTTGAGTGTTTGTACCTTCTCTCCCTCTAAAGGATGGGGAGCCTTTTGAGTGACGGAGAAAAGGTGGTGGTAGATAATTTATCCCCGACTTGAGGACCGGGGTCACGCCATTCCATGGAGGGAGATATTGTGTGTAGTCCTCCTCCTCCAAAAATGTAGAAACTAAAGTCTCCACTTTACTTGGTTCTTTGGTCTTGATCCACACCAACACTTGGTTCAGCTCCTATTTTTATCTCAGCTTCTTTATCAAAATTAGGTTCAGATGAGCCACCAACCTTGGGCAAGATTTGAGCTGTGGGTTGTTCGGTCTCAGGTTCAGAATCAGATAAGGGGGTGGTTGTGGAGTTGGTTCATGGTTTTGGGGAGTTGAGGGTCCTAGTGGATGTCTGTAGAGATTGGGGATCCTAGCTCTAAATGATTGGATTCTCTGTTGGGAGAAGGTTGGGTATGGTGGTGGCTTCGGTGCTTCGATTTGAGTGATTAGGGTGGACGGGTGTGGTTGGATGGTTGGTAGTCTTTGGGTTTCGGTTGGGTTGACTGGAGGGTTTGAAGGATCAATTCGGGTGATTAGGGTAGATGGATGAGTTGTGAGTTGGCTAGGGGGATTTACAATGGTGATGTGGGGAACGGGTGCTTGGTTTTGGTTAGTGTGGTTGGGCATAGGGTTGCTTATGATTCCTAAGTTTGATAGAGGTTGGTTGTAGTTTTGATTATCGGTTCGGTTGGCTTCCCTGTTGATCTAATTCCTATCATTCATGTCATAAACTACGTTTCCTAGGACCAGCAATCCTCTAAGTTATGTCCTGCAAATCGATGTAATGCACAAAATTTACTATAATCTAAATTTGCTGGCCAGGGACGTGGCCTCTCTGGTGGGATCCTAATCAGATTCTGGTTGCTAAGTGTGTGGAAGATGTTTGGTAGGGTGTTAGGTAGTGGCGGGTAGTGTTCTCTTTTCGGTTGATACCCGGTCTTGGGTGGTTGGTTAAGGGTTTGTGGAGGTGGCAATAGTAGCTCTTAAACTATTCATTGTCTTAACCTATTGCAAGCGCACAATAGTATTGTAGCACGAGTATAAGATCGATTCCATAGGGAAGACTTTGATTCTGGAAGCCTCTATTTGTCTTTATAGAATAAAAACTTGATGGTTTTTGTTTAAACTACTATGTAGAAAATAAATCTATTCTATGAATTTTAAAATCGTTACACTAGCTATCAAGTCTCTCAGATCTTAGGCGTCAATTAAAATCTAAAATACCTTTGAAATCCTAAGGGCTGAAAATAAATTACAGAAAAATAAATCTAATCCTCCTCCTTCTAGATTCTAGTCGTCAATTAAACTCTGTCAATCCTCGGATATTGACGTTCAAGAAAAGTAAATTACTGGAAGGTAAATTTATAGAAAGTAGATTTGCCAAAAGTAAAGCTACACTATGATGATCTTCCAGAAATTCTCCCTTAGTTGTCAATTAAGATTGAAAATCCTTGGATGTAATACAAACAGAAATTGAAAACTATTCTACTTTACAGAAAATAAAAGACTGAAAATAAAACTACTCTAGTTTTGATTTTTCATCCTCACAATCTTATTGTCAGTTATGATCGAGGTTTCTAGGATGATTATTCAAGATGCAGGCCCTCTTTTTTATAGATTCACAAGAGGCCTATTACAATAATTTAGGACTCTAAAGAAGGTAAATTACCTACAACAAAATTTCCTACACTTACTCTCCTAATGCATATCCTTCTTGCTTCGGCTACTAGAGGCGTGTATGATTTCTCTCCTGATCTTCAGCAGCAGTGATTCTCGCCAATCTCTCAGATCAGTGAAGTGCATGGATATCTTTGTTAAAGTTTTCGATTTTATGCATGGTTGTGCATTTCTCGTGTGACTCTCCAGCATTATTGCATGAACTTAAATGTACAAAATCAAGGGTACGATTTTGTAATTGTTTCTGTTTCTTCATTCGATTTCAGCTCGATTGCTCGTAATTCACCTTGTTCTCTCCTAGTCTTCTCTTCAACAGATCGTAAGATTATAATTTCTTTCTTTCTTCTTATTATGACTCTCGATTTTGCTTCGACCGGCTCATAGGTTTCACGATATCTCTTCGTCGGCTCGAGAACTGGTGTTTCAGCTATAATTCTTTTGCGATCTTCTTTCTTACTACTTTATGAGATCATTTTGGCAAATATTAACACTTTGTTCTTCTGCATGTTCTAAATATTCATCAACAACACATCATTAGTAGCAAACTGTGGATTAATAATACTTAGTTGAGGGTTTAGACTTGGTAAAATATGTGATTGATCATGCACATTGTTATAGTTTTGGGGATCAGCAATTTGGTTTTGGGTTATTTTTTTATTTTGGTTCTGATTCCGGTATTGGTTGGGATAATTGCTACGATTGGGGTACTGGTTGTGGTTTTGGTATTGGTTATGATTGGGGTATCGGGTTTGGTTTTGGTATTGGGTTTGGTTTGGGTATTGAGTTTGATTTGTGTATTGGGCTTGTCCGCCTTGATTTTGGTATCTCGGTTGGAAATTTCCACTTTCGAAATTCTGCCCTTGGTTGGTAATTGCATTGACCTATTTTGAACCTGTATTTTTCTTTTTGTTTATTGTCTTGGAGTCGTTAGAGGAGGCTCCCTCAAAGGCTAACATCGAGAAGGAGAAGTCTCCATTCTTGATGTGTCTTTGTATGCGTGAAGCACGCAGATGAAGAGTAGAGATGTCTAGGCAGTCGCTTAGGATGAGGGACTCAATAGAGGTTCTGGAGCATTATCGATCGCACCCTTTCCTTTCATCTGGCTCCTCATTCGGGCGGGGAGCCTTCTCCAACAACCAACAAAGACCGTAAAGTCTTCATCGACTTCTTGTTTCGTGGTCATTAAGTTTCTAAGACTAACCATTTCTTGAATAAGGTGTTTATATTGATGTAGAAAGTGACTGGTAAGATCATCGAACATGTCGATCTTATGGAGTGGTAAACTGGCAAACTAATCGAGAGCTTCTCCCTCCAATGATATTTGGAAATGGTGGATGAGGAGCCCTTGATTGTCGCGTATGAGTCGACAATCGTTACAAAATAGTGACAGATGTTGATTCGGGTTTCACGTACTATTGTATCTGTTGAATTTTGGAGGCTTGAAACTTGTAGGTATGATAAACTCAAGATCCCGACAAAATTTATCAAACCGGAATGAGAATCCGGGGCGTTCTTTCTTAGCCATATAATCATCTAAAACCCGAGTAAGGTCCTCCACATTTACACTGGTATCCTTTTTTGTAGTTCGAGTGGGAATTCTAGATTGGTTGTTATTACTGAAGAAAGTTTGGGTAACCCGCTCATGTGGTGATACCAGGGGTGAAGCAGGACGTGGAGGTGTTGGTGACCTCTCTTCCCTTTGATGTTCATCCGCATCATGTTGATCTGTGATGGCTTGGTATAAAGTGGCCAAGACTCGAAGTAGATCTTTAGCTTCTTTTCCTCCCTTTCACAGTGTGTGGGAATTGAGATCCACAATTCACTCGGTAGTATAGTTTTGTCCAATGTCATTGTCTCTTCTGTTGTTATTACTAGTGCTAGGAGGAGTGACCGGTATTTCTTCACCTACCATGTTAATCTCTGGACCGAGTCATAAGACGGTCCACCATTATATTTGGGAATATCGTAGTAGCCCCATAATGGTGAGTCATTATTAGGTACAATTTACGGATTTCTGACATTTCAAGTTTTTGAAAATCATTCATGTGCTCTAAAAAACTCTTGGGGTTTTGGAACTAGGGAGAGATATGGATTACTTCTACTTCGGGTGCCTATGTTCCTCACCATGTATACAGGTGTTCTTCCTCAGGTTTTGGGATGGGTACATTCCGTGCCTGATTAGGTCTTACCGGAAGGTCCGAAGTGCAGGAAGTTCCCCAGATCAAATCCCCAAAGAGATTATCACACCGACCCTTACACAATAGAGGGGGGTAGTAGAAATTGGTTGCTAGATATCTAATATGCATGTAAGTGTGTGTGAAAAAACTGGTAAAGTAAAGATATAAAAGAAAACAAAACTAATTCAGCTGGGGCAACCCTAATAAAAGGAGTCCAACTGTGATCATCAGTCTGTTGGTACACACTTTTTTAGGTCCCTTTCGGGTCTCAAAAAGTGGCCCAAATCGGTCACTGTGGAGCCTGTTTGCAAAGGTGGGCGGAATGTAATAAAGTAATAAAGAAAAGAGGTACATTTAAATGCACCTGCAAAAATCGTTAGTTGCAACTGAATTTAAATGTACCTGAATGTGATCGTCATCTACAGATTTATCGATGCTTTAGAACGTCAGTGATCGTGAGGATGAGCGGAGTTTGGGTTGGACTCCCACACTAAACGTTGGCCTACCTACTTTAATAGCTATGATTGCCTAAGGTTCACTACAAAAAATAAGACTATTAGCGGCAGCCAAAAATTGCCGCAATTAACAAAAAACTGCCGCTGATAGTCTTAATAGTTTTTTTGTTAATAGTGGCAGCTTTTAACAACCAAAAACTGCCGCTAATAGTCTTATTTTTTGTAGTGGTTTAACTAGTTTGGTTTCCTAATCCTACGTAAGTCTAGCTTAAAAAGGGGGGGTTGTTGCCCGTTTCGTTCAAGAGGATTGGCCCTGTTCCCGGGTACCCTCCGTTACCTCCCCTGGGAAAATTAGTTAAGGCAATGGCAGCTTCGTAAATATTGAGAAGGGTTAGGGACCTAATTGGCGCTAAGCTGAGAATTTTAGCAGGGGTTTCCTAGGGGTTGGATCTAAGGCTGAGCTTTTCTCCCTTTTATACTACTTCGAGAATCAGAGCAAGTGTTCCAGCCCTACCGTGCTCGATTACCCTTAAGATTTCTAGAGAAGAGTCTGCAGTTCTAGGAGCCAGAGACCTATAGTGCAGCTCAACTCCTTTTTCTGAAATCTTGGAGCAAACCTCGAGTTTTCCAAAAGAAATAATCTAAAAATTGTTGTGTTCAGTGGGAAGGGTAAGGGCCCTACTTATAGTATTCGGTCAATTATGTGCTATGGACCCAACGCATAATTCTGAATTATGCGCTGGGATACCAGCACATAATCCGAAATATATGCAGAGTGCACGACATATAATGAATTATGCGCTATGGTTATAGCACATAATTCGGGCGGCAAACCGGTTGCCTCGGTCAAGTGGCCGAGTAACCGGAAGGGTTTCCAAGGTAGAGTCCAACTAGGACCTCCATCAATTATACACTATAATCATAGCACATAATTAGGAAAATCGAGAAGGTTGAAGAAGACCCAGTCCAAATTGGACTGATTATGCTTTGGGATTTCAACGCATAATCGAATTATGCGTTGGGATTCCAGCGTATAATTCGAGGGAATTCTGGGACACCGGACTGGGTCGGGTCCTAATTGTGCGTAGCTGGTAGCACAACGCATAATTCAATTATACGCTACCACACCAACGTATAATTCCCAAACTAGGAAGTTCTAAGATTTTTGGAGAGGGCATGCCTTTCCAGAAATTGTGGGTAATGTCAATGGTTGACCGAATAGTTTATATACTTTGAGGGGGCGAAAACAAGGTGTCTACATATGCGTGCGTACTTCTTTTATGGGGTTGGTACTAGAAATTGCAGTTTTTTCTAGTGACTTAGTTCACGGCTGATTGATATCATCTGAAGATAAATATTAGAAAGAGAGCTAATAACTTGCACCAAAGATTTGTACCATGGCACATGGGTTTAAAAGAAGACCTTGCTATTTTTGGAACTTGTGCCACATGAAACACCATCAAAGTCATTTGATTTAATGCGGTCAACCTTTAAATTAGATGAGAGGCTTTGACTGTGTTGAATAAGATGGTAGACATTGCTTTTCGTGCCAATCTTTGGCATCGAACATCTTTATATTATGGCCTTCAAATCAAATAATTTAGATGATGTTTCACACGACACAAATCTCCAAAACATAAGTGTATATTTTTAACCCAAGTGCCACAGTACAAATATCATATAGCTCTCTAGCTATTAGAAATTCTCAAAGATTTCGTAGTTGGGCCATTAGATTACTGAAAGTTTTTCGAAGCAATATGTTGGTCAATTTACTCTCTTCACGATTGATTGTGGTTTCTCATATGTGAGGTCTTCGAGATCATTTGTTGGCCTAAATATGGGATTCAAGATCGGTAGCGGGCTCCCATTCCATCCCAAACCAAATCCAATGGTTTCCTTCAACCTTATCCTCATCACAGAGGTGTTCAATAGATTTTGCAACTATTATGGAGATGCTGGTTTCTATCGTAGCGCATAATTCGGACTATATTGCATTTTAGCATAGTGATTTTGAGGTCCATTATGAACCTGATATGGTAAAAAAAAATTCCCTCTTATGCGTACGGACACAGTATAGATGACCCTGAGTTGTTGGACATTCTAGCTCTTTAATTCTTTTGGATTACAATTTTCTAGATTAGGGTATAATTCCTATTTGAGGGCTATGCCCAGCCCAGATACCTTTGTCAATCTGACCCGTTTGCATCCTAGTATGTAACCTCGTTATTTATTCATTTGAAACTTATAGACGTCACCAATTATTTAAGCAATTAAAAAAATATATGAGACTAATTAATCAATCCTCACATAATGTTGGTGCAACAACCACAAATTATATTGTTATGGTGTTGGACTTTTCAACTATTTTTCTCGATCCAAAATGTCTCCGCTTCTTCCTTTAGCTCATCAACCTGT
The DNA here is from genome assembly GCA_021018995.1 of Chloranthus sessilifolius. NCBI lineage: Eukaryota > Viridiplantae > Streptophyta > Magnoliopsida > Chloranthales > Chloranthaceae > Chloranthus > Chloranthus sessilifolius. The sequence goes on along the minus strand of CM037594.1, from coordinate 106,287,798 downwards.
GAGGCAAGGAAAAATGAACATATATCAAATGATGGCATATATATATATATATATATACAAAACTATCGTTATTAACAAAAAAAACTTGTTTTAATAATGACAATTTTTTTTTTAATAGCGTCAGTTTTTGACTGCCACTGAAACACCTTATATATATATATATATATATATATATATATATATATATATATATATATATATATATAGGAAGGGGTGTGTATTTGCATCTAGCAAACAAGATAGGCCATCCAAAACATTTTTTTGGTGTAATATATGCACGAAAATTGGAAGAGAAAATAAATAGAGAAAGAAAATTACTCTAATCTATTATAGAGATTAAATGAAAATGATGGTTCTGGCCTCTCCATTTTTTTTGGAAATGATCTTTTCCATTATGTTTTGCGCTTTGTGGTTTCATTGTCCTCCTTTGAAAGCGTTGCAATCTTCCTTTAAATTATATGGTTAGAGACCCTCCAACCCCTCAGTTCTTATAAAAAGTGACATAACAATTTAAAAAAATAAATTAAAATTGAACAAATGAAGGTTAAGCTCACAGGAGAATCACATGAGAAAATCATTTTATAGCCATTTTTATGTAAAAATTATGGATATTTAAAGCCTAATAATTGCACTGAAGGGATAAGATGAAAATTAACATCTATATTTATTTTTTATTAAAAAATTTAAGAATTTTTTTTAATTTATAAGTATAAAATAATAATATAAAACACTTCTTTGAATTGTTTTGTATTTTATTTTCTTTTTAATGAATTCGCTTACGTAGCAACAAATCAAAAAAAAAAAAAAAAGAAAGAAAACACAAGACTGAGTTATTTAATTCCATTTATTTCTTATTAAAATATAGCAGAATAAAAATTAGTACATTTCATTTAAAAATATTAAAAAAGGAATGAAATCATTTAATAAGAAATCAATATAGATTTAAATAAAATTAACATACATTAATATAATATAATTATATTCTCTATTCCAAGTGGCTTTGAAAAATTCCATCAGCAAATAACTTATAAAACATCGAACTCTGTATCATTTGGGAATAGTGCAAATGAAAAGATTTTCCAATACCAATACTTGAATGGTGATGATCCGTAAACCACTATGTTACTCGGTATAAGTAAAATAATGTAGATTCTATAAAATAAATTCATATTTATATGAAAGAAAGTGTTCCCTTTAAGGACACATAATTCATAAAATAATGGTAAAATGAATTAAGAAAAGCTAAAATATTGATGCAATGATGATATAGATATTGCTAAAATCTGTATGTTATCGGCCTTTCACATGTGAGCTGATAAAGGCCCTTTGGATTTTATATGGTTCATGCCGTGCGATTAAACCCATAATCTGATTTCTCATATATATATATATGGCAGAATTTAATACCTATAATGCAGAGTTGTGAAGGTAGGGACCAAAAACTCCCCCTATTAATAAAAAATTATTAAAGGCTATTAAGACTATTAGCGACAGTTTTTTGATTAATAGCGGCAGTTTTTGGCTGCCGCTAATAGTCTTATTTTTTATAATGGCTTGGAGCTCCACATGATACTCAAAACACTCTTTCAGTGTCACGTGACACTCAAAACAATGTTTCGGTGCCATGTGGATCACATGCGTGTTTTTCGGAAGAAAGAATTTAAAAAATAATAATTTTAAAGTATAAGTCAAACTTTGACTAATTTTAATGGTCTATATTTTACGACTAAAAATATAAGTGGTGAAGATTAATTTTTATTTTTTTTTAAGATAATCTGAATAATGCACCCGAGCTCCATGTGACATAAAAACAATATTTCGGGTATTAGGAGGTTCATCATCCTCTATATGGAACCGTTTTATATATATATATATATATATATATATAGAGAGAGAGAGAGAGAGAGGGAGAGAGAGAGAAAGTTTGACATTGCCTTCATCAGGATCTCCAATCTTTGAACAAAGTGCAACATGATAGAGCTAAGAACACCTCTTGGTGCTACGTACATGGATCAAAGGGTTATCACACAGATTACTCTAAGTAAAAAAATTGACATATAATCACCATGTAATTTATACCGTTAGACAATTGGACTATTCAAACGTAATCAATTTCCTTTTTACTTTTGGATAAAAGGTTTTAATTTTATATATATATATATATATATATATAGATAATTATTTATGTAATCTCCCTTGATCCAATGTCATCCAAATCATCTTTTGAGCGTTATGCATCGCCTTTTGAGAGGTTGGGTACACATGGTACCTGTTTTTAGGTTTTTTGCACATATGCTATGTGACTCGTTTCTCTTTTGACAATTTGGCCTAGGGTAACTGACTTGTTGACTGTAGATAGGGAAATTTACCTGGTCGATTCTATCAGATACACTTTTTACATCAGAGGCCCTATATTTTCACCTTTACCCAAATCGACCTGCTTTTAGTCAAGTCATTTTCGGCTAGCACAAAAAGTCCGAAATATCCCTTCTTACACTTTTTCTCGTTCTATATGATTTAAATTTTTAAATATTTATATTTTTCTATATTTACGCGATGTGAAATCGGATCTATGCTGTCTGATTTGAAGGCCACATAATAAAATAGATGGCACAAAATATAGACTCGAAAAAAGGCGATATCACCTCTTTAAAAAAAAAATTAAATAAATAATTTTAACAAGCGATGGCGACTCTTAACACAGTCGGTACTGACCATTTTAAGAGTCATCATCGACTGTGTACAAAGTCGCCATCGACTCTGTACACAGTCGCCATCGACTGTATAAAAAAAATAATATATATACATACATATATATATATATATATATATATATATATATATATATATATATATATATATATATACAATCAATGGCGACTTCAGTCAGAGTCGATGCGGCAATTGCATGATTCACCATCGATGGTATACAAAAAAATTTATTTTATTTATTTTTTATTTTATTTTTTTACAGTTGATGGAGATTGTGTACAAAGTCGATGGCGACTCTGTAAACAGTCGTTGACGACTCTTAAAATGGTCAGTACCAACTGTGTACATAGTCGATATCGCCTTTTTCTCATATCTATCTTTGGCACTATTGATTTTATATTGTCGTCTTCAAATCAAACGGCATAAATCTCGTTTCACATCGTATAAATATAGAAAAATGCAAATATTTAAAATTTTAAATTATATAGGTGTATCCTTTTCATTCTCATTTTGATCTGCTACTGTCTCAGACAAAAAAGGTGTATCTAGGTCAATCAAAATAACAGTAGCAGATCGGAGTAGATTAGACTGAGGAGAAGACGCCATCACCTGCGCCATGACTTTTAAAAATTATAGCAAATTAAAATGAGGAAGAAGATGATGTTTTAATTTGTGCGTTAAAGAAAGGGGTAATTTAGACTTTTTACTCTCCTTAGGGTCGGCTAGGCTCCCAGCTAGTTGGTTTTGGTAAAAGTGAAAATATAGGGCCTCTGACGTAAAAGGTGTATCTGACAAGGTCGATCAGGTAAATTTCCCCTATAGATAATCTCTTTTCATTAAATGGTCAAACCTTGGAAAATGTAAGCTTTTTATGAGCATAAAAATCGGTAAAAGTATAAGTTTGACCATTTTAGCATAAGGAGATTAACCCATTCCTTGTAGCTAGCATATGATGATGTCGTTGGAGGGACTTAATCTCATGAGTAACAATTACCAAGTTTAGATTCAACAATAATGAAGTGCTATCGGTTTGGTTTAATTCGATAAACTTGGAAAATAATTCGCAAATATTTTTTAATTATTGAAAATATTACAAATTTTTTTTTTGTTGATAACTTATGGTAATCCCAAGCTCACGCTTGGACTAATCCCTAAGGGATGCCCTCGCCCCCACCGTGTAATGAGTACTTCACTATTTACACACTTTATGGGTCATCCTGTTATTGCAGAAGGGAGATGCCAACACTCGATCTTATGATCTCTTAGTAACAAAAATATATATGAACTTATTTAAAGTGAAAAATTATCTTTTTAAGTCGGAAAATAGATGCATTAAATAATCCTCCTGCATCATAGAAAAAAATATAAAGCATCATTATAGCATAGATAACATTATTATAAAAGTTCCTAGGATTCGACAAAAAATTGGAAAAATTCAAAAAACGTTTGCATATTGACAAAAAATTCGGTAGACAATCTATTCGGAGAATTTTTCCGAAAATTTGATTAATTTGGAGAATTTTGGGTAAATGTGAATCGAACCTTATGAATGATATTTTGTGCAAGTTGAGCATCTTTGGCTGCTTCTTTTGATACACGTTCAACCAACAAAGCAGTATCCTTTAGCTTTCCGTTTTCCGGTAGCTTCTCCGCCACCTCAGATGACACCTTCTCCGCCATGGTTGCAACCTTTTCGACCACCTCTACAACCTTTACAACTTCAGCTGTAGATCCCATCACAATGCACTTATACACAGTTTATATATCGGCCATATCCGATACGTATCGGCTGATATGTATTAGGGTAAGATAGCCGATACAATGCACACCCCCGAATTGATTTGAGGGGTCAATTATCGCATCACACATTGTTGCATCAAAAATGTCAGTTAGGAATTTTTATTTTTATTTTTAAATTCTTCATATATTTTTGAATATTTTAAATATAAAAAAGAGACTTTAATATCAGGCAATTTGGACGATACGGATCTGATACATATATGATTGAGACCTGACTAATATACCTCATATATACATATAGATAGGGCTGTCAATGGGCCGGTCTTCAGCCCAGCCCGGCCTAGGCCCAGGCCGAATGGCCAAGTTCAGGCCTAATTTTTTAGGAAGTTATTAAACAGGCTCAGCCCAGCCCGTATAAGAAATGGGCCCAGATTCGGGCTTCAAAGTTTAAGACCCGGCCCAGCCCGTTTACCTGAGGTCCTTTAAGAAAAAAAATAAAAAAACTTAAAATTTTTGTTAAAAAATATTAGAAACCCGACCCGGCCCGTTAGTTAAACGGGCCAGGTTCGGGTTACATAATTTAAAATTGGGTTGAGCCTGGCCCGGCCCGTTTAGGCCGGGTTCAGGCTACATAATTTTAAATCGGGTTGAGCCCGGCCCGGCCCGTTTAGCTAAACAGGCCTAGTGAAAACCCGGCCCAGCCCGTTGACAACCCTACATATAGATGTAGATCCTCATATATATATATATATATATATATATATATATATATATATATATATATATATATATATATAAGCTAAGGGGAGAATGCGCTTAGGCGTAGAGATATCTCTGCGCCTATTGATATGGGTGTGATATGGAGCGCTTTTTTTGTGAAGTGATGGGTGGCATAGCCCACTTTACTAACTAGAGTTAAACTTTCAAAATATATTAAAAGTTATATTCCCTTTCAGTGGTCATTCTTGACTCTCTTGGAAGTCTCTTTTTTTTCCCTCTTCTCTCCTTTTTTCCAAGATAGTATCAGACTTAATTTTTTAGATATATTTTACTAAAAAAATATGGGCGTCGGGAACCGAAGTGATAGCACATTGGTAGAGAAGCGCCAGCAACCCGATAGAGAAGCACTGGCATCGAGAGAGAGAAGCGTTGGCACCTCGATATCGATGGGCTGACACCCTGTGTTTTTTTTTTTTTTTTTGCACCTCGGTAGCCAAGCGCCAATACCTTGATATCAAAGCATCGGCGCCACTATATCGAGGCGCTGGCACTCCGTTTTTTTTTTTTTTTGCATTTCAGTAGCAAAGTGTCAACAACCTTTTTTTTTCTTTTTTTTTTGCACCTCGGTAGCCAAGCGTCAACACCTTGATATGGAGGTGCCGACACCCTTTTATTTTTTTTGCACCTCGATAGCGAAGAGTCAACATCTCGATATGAACGTGTCGGCGCTCTTATATCTTTTTTAGTAAAATATACTTGAAAAAATAAGTCTGATACATTCTTGAAAAAAGGGAGAGAAGAGAGAGAAAAGAAAGACAATTCTAAAAAAGTCATGAATGACGGCTAAAAGGGAATATAACTTTTAAAATAGAGAAAATTTCAAAAAAATCCCTAAACTTTCACCTCAATGCCCTTAAAGCATCCAAACAATGCATAATATTAACTAAATCATTGTGGAATACAAATGTACCAAAATTAGACACCTACCGTCACATCTCGTTATCTTTGCGACGGAAAGTGAGGGGTAGACACTATTAAACTCATAGAAAGGGTCTTTTGAACCGTTAGATCTTATTTCTCTCTATCCGCTTCGTCTTTCCTAGCAAACTTAGTTCCTTCTCTTCTCGACGATAAAGATTTAGGGCCTCTTTCTTCACCCGATTAGTGAAGAATGCCTACTATGTAACAAATCTAATTTATGGCAAGTACGAGACTACGATTGCGGCAGTTATTGACTTTAAAAAATATGTATTATGGGTTTAGAGGAGAGGAACTTGCATGGGAGTTTGTGAGATTTCTCGTGTCTAGATCACCCGTAACAATGACTATCATATATTTTGTGAAGCGCGTTCGCAAAAAGTGGCAGAAGATAAAAAAGCGCTATTGACATTGGCTAAGGCTTTTTGTTCAACGTGATTCTGAAATCTGGGCCTATGTATTCTTCTCTTGTTAAGAGAAATTTTATAACGTATCACTAAAAAATATAAGACTATTAGCGGCAATGTCTCCACTACTACATGTCAACTATATAAACTCCACCACTGTCCAATTTACTACATGCCTCTACTACTACATGTCGACTATATAAACTCCACCTATCATGTGCATTAAAGTAGTCCACAGTGTGACTTGCACCGACTCCCATGCATTGAAAGTCCTGTTAGAAGTTTCTATTTTGGTGGCTGTCACTATAGTCAATCCGTTGATCGATGAATGGTGTAAGATCAATCTTGAGATGTAATAATTACTAATTCGGTCAATTTGAGAGAATAAGCAACTAATCATTTTTAACTTTTTTAAGGTATGATTGTGATTTCCAATCATAATATAATTAGTAATTTAAGATTGTGATTATGGATTCCTTTAATGAGAAGGATTCAACATTTATATATAGGAATGCTAGTGTCCCAACGTTTGCTCGTGTGAAAAATAACATCCTCATCTTTGTTTAGCATCCCCATTGTCAAAGAGGACTAGTGTCGAGAAGAACGTTGAAGATCCTAATAGAAACTAGTAGACGAAACTTCATCAATATTCTATGGCCTATATACAAGGTATGATCTCTATACGGTTATTCAACGGTACATGTGTTATAGGAATTTTGGATGAATCGACACCCAAGATCCGTGCAACTTGTTTGATAGTGTATCGAAACTTACAGTTGGTATCAGAGCATCGGATTTATTAGGTTTTGATTCCATCAAACCCATTAATATTATTTTTTTTATCGATCTAGTGCCTGCTATTACCACTCTTGTGGGCCATTGATTTTCTTTAGATCTCTTGTGAGCCATTGATTTTCTTTAGATCTCTTGTGAGCCATTGATTTTCTTTAGATCTCTAGTGCCTGTTATTACCACTCTTGTGAGCCATTGGAAGTAACCCACAAAGGCTAAATAAATTACACACATAAAAGATCTTATCAGATAAAATAAGGATAGATCGGGAGAGAGTACGCTATAACTGCATAGATTAATGGTCCGTTTATCTTGTTTGGCTGCTAAATTCTGAATCTAGATGTTTTAAACAGAGACCCTAAGATGATCCTGTTAAAACCTTTTTTATTATTTTGTTTTTTCACTTTAAGGTGTGAAAGGTCTATCTAAGGGCAATTTCAAAATTAGGTTTATTATTATTATCATTATTTCTGTAACTGTCTGGCGAGAGATTTGCTGGAAATATGAGTATTAGATATAATAACTGTATGATCCGAATGGTCTGGCTGCTACATCACATCTTCTTGTATAACTTTGAGAATTCTTGATTGCCTACATCTTTAGATGAGTTTTTGTTCTTATTTGCCTTCATAGAAAAGTTGGCTGGTTAAATTAATATTAGGGTACTCTTTGTCATGAGCATGTTTAATGAAATCATTAAGTGGCTTATTTATTTTATTATTTAACTACTTTTTTTATTATCTAAAATATTATAAAACTCACATTGAAAAATAGCTTGGAAGGATTCTTCTATCCAGCGGTGATAATCTTTCTTAGTGTTGTGGTCTTTGTAGTGAGGTTTATTTTTGTAAAAGACTGTGTTACAAATTCAGTGAAAGTGTATAGTAAATGTTGACACTACAACTTGAGGAATTACTTCTGTCCAACGGTGATGAATCACTTAATGTTGTGTGATGACTATGTTTCACTATTAATTATTTTTTGTGTGGATACTGCTTGCGTATTATGACTTAGCCCAATAGAGAATCATAATGATATAATTAATAACACAATCAATAATATATATTGAGGAAGTGGCTAGTGTGTTATAACACAACCCAATAAGGGTTATAATAATGCAAATTGCTTCTCAATAAAATCACATTGATTTTATTTTTATTATATTTCTTGACATAATTTAAATCTAGTATAAAACACTATAAATATAACCTTGTGTAATTGATAGTTACTATAATTGTATGTGGACATAACAAAACCCATCATTATTGTGCAGCATTGAACTCATCTTCTATTGCTACTATGATTGGTGGAATTGAATCTTTGAGTGGCTCAATCTATGGCAAATGGAAAGAACAAGTCCAAATCGTTCTAAGTTACATGGATCTTGACTATGCTATACAATTTGATAAACTCAATGTGCTTATTCCCGATGCTTAAGCTGAGGATTTGGAAGTGAACAATATGGACTTGGAAAAGTGAGATAGATCAAATCGTATGAGTCTTATGATTATTAAGAGTTTCATTACTGATGAGATTCGAGGAGGTATTTCTGACTCGCACAATACAAAGGAATACATGCAATTCATTCAGGAATAATTTCAGAGGACTTCTAAGGCGCTTGCCAGTAGTCTTATTGTTAAAATGGAAACAATAAAATATAATGGTCATAGTGGCGTACGGGAGCACATTGTGAGAATGAGTGGCATGACGACTCAGTTAAAAGAAATCGACATGAAATTTTCTGAAGGTTATCTTGTTCACTTTATCATGATTTCTTTTCCTGCACAATTTGGTTCATTCAAAATTAATTATAACACGTAAAAGGAGAAATGAAAGATGAACGAGCTAATTGCACCATGTATTCAAGAAGAAGAAAGACTTAGGGCTGAAAAACCTAAAAATGCTCATTACGCCACTCTTAGACCATCAAAAGAAAATTTTAAGAGTAAGAAAGGATCATATAAAGGAAAGAACGTGAAAACTTCTCCACCGAGAATCAAATAAGGAGAAGCTAGCAGATCTACTTCTGACATTAAGTATCACTTCTGTAAGAAGAAGGGACACATAAAAAAGGATTATCAGAAATATAGAGATTGGCTAATTAAAAAGGTTATGACTTAGTTTTTTTATGTTTTGAATCACTTTATCTTGATACTTCACGCAACACTTTGTAGATAGATTCTGGCGCAATTATTCACATAAGTAATTCAATGCAGGGATTTCGATCTAGTATGAAGCTACATAAAGGTGAACAGACCATCAAACTAAAAAATAGAGTAGAAGCAGACGTGGAGGCCATTGGGACTATCTTTCTTATTTTAGATAATAGTTTTATTTTGGATTTAGTTGATACTATTTATGTTCCAAGTATCGCTAAAAACCTTATATCAATTTCTAAATTGGATTCATTAGGTTTGGAATTTAAATTTGGACAGAATGTTTTTACTCTATTATTTGATTTCGATATTGTGGATGGTAGCTCACTAGTGGACAATCTTTATAAATTAAACTTTGATTCATCTTATGCCCAATCTTTAATTTCTATGTATATGGATGCTAAAAGTATTATGAAACGAAAATGAGCAAACGACAACTCTTCAATTTTATGGCATAAACGTTTAGGCTATATATCTAAAGATAGAATGAAGTTAACTAAAGATGATATAATCGATGAGCTCGATTTTTCTGACTTCAATACTTGTGTAGATTGTGTTAAAGGAAAACTTACAAAACATATCCAGAGCTATAGATTTCTCATGAATGAGAAATATATAACCGAAAATAGAATAATCATCAGTAAAGGTAATAAAATACTTTTAACTACTAATAGCAGGATTTGGAAACGGTCAACAAATAGTTATAACTTAATTCAAAGATTAAAATTATGAGTTCTAATAGAGGTGGAAAATACTATAGTAGATACTCTGAAATAGGTCGCAATACAGGACCATTCGCCTATATCTATAAGAGCATGACATTATTGTTTAATACACAATGCTAAGAACACTTGAATAGAACGGTGTAGCTAAGCGACGAAATCGTACTTGTGTAGATATGGTGAGAAGCAGGTTGTCCAATTCTAAGTTGTCTGTGTTCTTGTGGGGAGAAGCCTTGAAAACAGCGGTACATATCTTCAATTAATTTCCTAGTAAGACTGTTCCCAAAACTCCTTATGAGCTATGGATAGGAAGAAAATCAACTTTAGAATATTTACACATTTGGGACTGTTTATTTAAAGCAAAGGTGTATAATCAATAATTAGGAAAATTGGATCCTAAAATTATAAATTGTCATTTCATTGGTTATCCTGATAGGTCAAAAGACTATTATATTGCCCCACTCATAGTGCTCGAATTGTTGACACTAGATATATGAAATTTTTTAAGGACTGTGAGAATAGTAGGAGCGTTGAGCTTAGGAAATTCACTTTTGAAAAGAATCGGGTTATAATTTCTTTCCCTTTTATCCAAGAAAAGGTGGCACTATGACCAATTATTCAAGAAAGTATTGATACACCTAAGGCTATACCTATTGAAACACCCCACATTGAGAAAACTCTTGCTCCTATGGTGACCGCCAATGATCAATCATTGGGTAGATTGGAGAGAGCAAAGAAGTCAGTCATTTTTTATGACTATATCGTCTACCTCAATGAAAGTAAGTATGATTTTGGAAAGAAAATATAACCTGTTTCTTTTAACCAAGCTATGATGAGCGACAAATCAACTCAATGGCTCGAAGCTATGAAAGATGAGTTTGAATCAATGAAACATAATTCGATCTGGGATCTTTGCGAGTTACTTGAAGGAGTTAAGCCTCTAGGCTGTAAATGGGTATATAAAATCAAGCAAGACTCCAAAAGTAATATACAAAAATATAAGGCCAAGTTAGTTGCTAAAGGGTTCACTCAAAATGAGGGAATAGACTATAAAGAAACATTTTCCCCTATCTCTAAAAAGAAATCTTTCAGGATAGTCATATCATTGGTAGCTAATTTTGACTTAGAAATGCATCAAATGGATGTAAAAATTACTTTTCTAAATGGTGATTTGTATGACGATGTCTTTATGAGATAACCTGAAGGATTTCAAGTTGAGGGAGAGAACCATTTAATTTGTAGACTCAAAATATTTATATATGATTTAAAGCAGACATCTCGACAATGGTACTTAAAATTTTACGATGTCATTTCAAACTTTGATTTTAAAGAAAATATTGTGGATAAATACATATATTTTAAAATCAATGAGAGCAAATTATCATCCTTGTTTTGTATGTTGATGATATATTACTTGCTAGTAGCAGTTTGAGCATGTTACATGAGACAAAGATTTTTCTATAAAAGAATTTTGATATGAAAGATCTTAGTGAAGCTTCCTACGTGATAAAAATTTAGATTCATCGAGATAGAGTCCGTGACATGTTGGGCTTGTCTCAAAAAACTTATATTGATAAAGTTTTCAAAATATTTAACATACATAATTGCTCTACAATTGTTGCCCCTGTGGTTAAGGGTGATAAATTTAGTCTACTTTAGAGTCCTAAGATCGATTTGGAGAGAAAGTAGATGGAGACAATTTCCTATGCATCGACAGTTGTGAGTCTCATGTATGCACAAGTCTCTACTCGTCCAAACATAACATATATAGGTAGCATGCTTAGAAGGTATCAATGTAATCCTGATTTGAACCATTGGAAAGCAGCTAAGAAAGTTTTTCACTATTTACAAAGGACACAAAGATACATGCTCATGTACAAAATGTCGAATAACCTTGAAATTATTGATTATTCAGATGTCGACTATGTTGGGTGTCAAGACACCCGTAGGTCCACATCGGATTATATTTTTATGCTTGCAGGTGAACCTATATCTTGAAAGAGCGTTAAGCAAATACTGACTACTTTGTCTACTATAGAAGCAGAGTTCGTTACATGTTTTGAGGTAAGATGTGAGGCGCTATTGTTGGTGAATTTTATTTCAGGGCTTCGCATTGTTGATAGTATTTTAAGACCACTAAGAATTTTATGTGACAATTACGCTACGATAGTTATCTCCAATAACAATAAGACTAGTGGAGGTTCAAAATATATTGATATCAAATATCTTGTTGTAAAGGAAAAAGTTCAGAATTAAATTGCATCTTTTGAAAATATCAGTACGACACTCATGTTGGCTGACCCTCTCACTAAAGACTTACTTTCCAAGCACTTTTCGAAGCGCATTGCACGTATGAGATTGAATGATAGTTTTGATAGCCTTTGAGAGTGGATATATAATAGTGAATACATTTGTTTAATTGATTTAAAAATAAAGATTATTTATTTGCTTTTTCATTTTTATGTAAATAAAATTTTGGAACATATGATGCCAATAGATGGCAACACAGTAAGACCAATAATAGATTGATTTTATATGTAATCGTCATTCAGTTTGTAAACTTACAATCTATGCGAAATCATGTTAGTTAGAATCCATGTCGGTGATGAATTCTAATGCGGTAACCAATGAACAGTCATGTGTCGATGACATAATGCATTGACCACATTGATTCCGTGTTAGTATTCTCACTGGACCAAACTGATTATAAAGATTTTGATTGAGATTGATTATGATTTGTCATTCAAAGAAATTTAGCTAACAGTTAGTAATCGGAGTTTATTGACATAGTGTGGCTAAGTGGAAGACTGTTAGAAGTTTCTATTTTGGTGGTCGTCGCTATGGTCAATCCGTTGACTGGTGAATGGAGTAAGATCAATCTTGAAATGTAATAATTGCTAATTCGGTGAATTTGAGAGAATAAACAACTAATAATTAAATTTTTTATTTAAGGCATGATTGTTATTTTCAATCACAATATAATTAATAATTTATGATTATAATTTCCAATCACAATATAATTAGTAATTTAAAATAGTGATTGTGGATTTATTTAATGGGAAGAATTCAACATCTATATATAGGGATGCTAGGGTCCCAACGATTGCTCGTGTGAAAAACAATCTCTTCATCTTTGTTTAGCATCCCCATTGTGCAAGAGGACTAGTGCCGAGAAGAATGTTGAAGAACCTAGTAGAAACTAGTGGACGAAACTTCATCAATATTCTATGGCCTATACACGAGGTACGATATCTATACGATTATTCTACGGTACATGTGTTATAGGGTTTTTTGATGAATCGACACTCAAGATTCATACAACTTGTTTGATAGTGGTGTATCGAAACTTACAAGTCCGTGCATGTCATACAGTCGCACAGCTACGTGGACTGTCGTGCCCACTCATGATGGGTGGACACTCATTGTCGACTAAATCTTAAAAAATAGTATGTGCATGTCTCAAGGTCAGTGCTGCACACGGTGCACCGGTGGACTAGCTGTGCAACATGTACCAACTCAATTCCCGAATTGAGGATAGTATAGCTGTAAGCACACCTTGTGGATTGCGTCCAGCGGCAAAACCACATCGATCAAACAATCATAACCGTCTAATATATACTCGTGTGCTGTAGATCTTCCGATCACGATGTTTGGTACTCCGGCACTAAAACATAATACTAAATCATTTTAAAAGGGCAATGTTAGCGTGTGCTACAACTGTATGTAGTAGCGTACCTTCTATTTGTAGAAATTTCTCCCATTTCTTCTTCCAAAATGGAAAAAATAGAGATACAATGGTCCCCAATGTCCATCTGGCCCTGCACCAAACATGAAAGCCTCAGACTTATACAAATTTTTTATGATACAAATTTGATGACTGATAGTGTATTGAGCTGCGCTATCATATGAATGCATGCGCCAAAATCCAAACCATCCGATAGAGATCCAAGTGCAAAAAATGAGTCAATTGTGAGTATTGCACTGATCGAATGGTTGGTATAATCCTATTTGTGTTATTATCGCTGTACGTCCCATCCAATGGATGGTGCTTTCCTTTGGGTAGCCCCATTCGCACCTATTGACTTACTAAGGGCAGCTAAGCTGAAAATCATTGACCGGCTTTAATCGAGTGATGGAGATCATTTTTTTGTCCCAATCTTTCACACGATAGATCTTGAGATCATGGGTGCACACATTTCAAAAAGTGACCTGAAAAGTAGTATCATATGAAATAAAAAACTAACTTTGTTACTATACTGATGAAGTCAAGATCCCTTATGTTAAAGACTGGAATTTGGAACAAAAAAGGATCACCATCGTCCAATTCATAATAGTCAATAGTTTTTAGGCATAGGTGCCCTCAGTAATTCGGGTGGGTATATACCTATCCATATTTTTTCCCTTAAAATTTGGGCAACTAATAGAAGAGGTTGTATTAGGTACATAGTGGTGTAGGTGGTGCTACCATAAGAGCAACAAGAACTTTGGATAGGCACAGAATTAAGGGCTCTGTATCTTGTGTGTTTCAAAGCCCTGTGCATATGGCAGTCCGTGTGAAGCATATATGGCGGTACAGGGAAAGAATGGAATAATGAGTTGGTATTAGGTATCCAACCCGATATGGTTCAAAATTTCGGTGGAAATGTTTCGGTTTCGGTCTGCACCGAAACTGAAATGATAACTCAAATTATCGGTTTTTTTTGTGCGGTGTTAAAGGTTTTGGCCAAAATTTTGAATTCCAGCTGAAATTTCAGTTCAAAATTTCAGTTTCGGTCCCCACCGAAATGAAAATCAAAATTTTGATCCTTGCAACCTGATGTCCAAACTCTTGGTATTTGTGTTTTATCTGATTTGACACCCATAATCTCAAGATTTACGGTGTAAAAATTTGGTTAAAAGACATGCAATTTACATCGTATGATTTAAAGCGATCAAAAGTATGATTTAAAGCGATCAAAAGCCATATAAAATTAATTGTATTTAAGAGTTATATGATAGCCTTCGATAATTTTAGATGGCATTCGACTCCTTTGACTTAAACGCTGAAAATAGTTTTCCTTCCAACTTTTTTGTGCTGTAAAATCTTTAGATCATGGGCCCCCATTATATTACACATAATTTTCAAGTAGTGCAGATACCAAAATGTTACTCGAGTACGAAGTCACCTAGCCCATCGGCTCAATGACTCTTCATTAATATGGGGTCAATGGCTTTAGTAGATGAAAAGGCTTCCAAGCCTCTCAGATGTGGAAAGTTAAGTTGGGGATTCAGATGCCTTGAAATCCGTGAGGCATACTTCATAATTAAGCAAAAATATATGGCCCAACCATTTAGGCCTATGAAGTGAGAATAGAGGTGTCCATGGGCCGGGTGTTCTGAAAACACTACAAAAGAAATAAATTATTAGCGGTAGGTTTTTGAAAAAATTGTTAGTGGCAAAGACATTAATGACAGTTTTTTATTAATAGCGGTAGTTTTTGGCTGCCGCTAATAGTCTTATTTTTTGTAGTGAAATGATTCAAACCCAAGATCAGCCCAATGTACAATATAGGCTGGGTTAGGGCAATTGAGTCCAGTGACACGTAGTGTATAACACCTTGTCTTAGAATCCTGGCCTGATCCTGACCAGATTATTTTGTTGGGTTGGCCTTATCGGGCCCATTAAATTCATCATTATCATCATCATATCCTTATTCCATCGATTTGAGGTTGGCTTTGTTAGCCCTATTTCTCCATCCATTTATAATCAATGCCAAAGTCAATAGCAGATTAAGTGGGTGGAAAAGCAAAATGCTCTCCAAAGGTGGCAAATTGATCCTCATTCAGTCAGTGCTAAGCGCCCTACCTACTTACTTTCTCTCGATATATAAATGTCTTCGAAAAGCTAGACAGGAAATCGAAAGACTTGAATGCAATTTTCTTTGGGACGACTTAGATGAAAAAGGAAAATCCATCTAATCAAGTGAGACAAAATTATCACGCCAAAATAGGTCGGAGGCTAGGGCATCAGACCGATCATAAAAAAGAATCAGACTTTACTGATGAAGTAGTGGTGGCGCCTAGGTGATTGTAGACACCCAAATTTGGCCCAAGACAAAATTGACTTGTACTCCGAGAATGGCGTAGTTACGAGCATCTGAAAGCATCTCCTGTGCCCTTAAAACTTAACTCGAACCTTGAGAACCCCAACCAGACCCATAGAACTCATATTGGACCTAACCCAGGCCCACAAGTCAGCCCACGGAGGCCCGAGACCCCAAAAGATTGCATTTCACGGATTTATGATGTTATATGGCCCTCAAACTTCCAATGGCCATAACTTTTGATAGAAAACTCCGATTGACTATTATAATATATCGTTTTAAGGTAGCTTGAGCAAATACATTCATTGGGCATGAGTAAAATTAAAAATAAAAAAAAAGTTACTTTTTACATAGGGTGGTTCTTCTCCAACACGGGCCCTAACTTCTAAAAATTGAAAAAAATCATTTTAAAAAAAAATGATTAATTTTTAATTTGGGCGTTTGACTTGTGGACCATCTCAAAGATTGGGGTTTGTTTCTTTAGGAACCATATGCCCTTCTCATCCTTTAGCGTTGACCGATAATTCGGACTCAAATCTAGAACTTCGATGCACACGATCTTGATTTTGGGTATCTCAGGACACCAAAAGCTCCGAGCGGCTACTCCATTTTTTGAGCGTAATATCGCGACGGATCAATGAGATTCACGGTTGTACAGTGATGAAAATTCTAACCGGTGGAAAGATATAATTATTCACAAATACCTTTTTTGTGGAATTGAGAGGTCAAACAATTAAAATATCATAACTCGTCATGGTGGTGAAAAGGGATCCTGACCACTAGAGATGAATTTACAGAGAACGTCCCATTCAAAATTGGGAACAACAGCCATGACCACCTTTGGAAAGACAAATGGGGTACCCTAAACCATCTCCTATATCATTTGTTCCCTAATCTATTTGCCATAACCGTTGTTTCCAATGCTACCGTTGCTAACACTTTCAACCATGATGGAGGTTCGGTCATCCAGTTCAAAAAAGAAGACTCAGTGAAGTAGAAATCACCAAATGTAGTTCTCTCTCGGTCCTCTTGGACAATCTCAATTTTGATCTTAATCAGTCGGATTAGTGGATATGGATCAACGCCAGCAGACACCCCTTCTCGGTCAAGTCGGCTTTCAATCAGCTTTATAGATCGCTTGGAATTTTATTTGAGAATTTAAAATTCCTTCCAAGATCACTTTTTTCATTTATTTGGTTATGTGGCACAAGATCGCTACTATCTCTAATCTTAATAGAAGAGGCATGGGCATAGATAAAAAATGTTTCCTCTGCGCTACTAAAGAAGAAGATAATAATCATCTATTTATTCTATGCCAGAAAGTTTGGCCCATTTTTAACCTTCGCAATTTTGATGCAGAACATCTTCTTCTTTTATTAGTATTTTGTAATTGGGTCTCTGGGTGTATTGGGCTATGGTTTTTATCTTTTCTCTTCAAAGGTATTTTCCCAAACATTTCAGTTTTCTCCTTATGTAGGTTTTTTCCCATATAATTAGGGTTTCCTACATTTGCCTAGGTACGTATTCTGGTATCTCCGTGAAGTTCGATTTTCCAAATAGCAAAACCTGTGGTGCTAACATATATTTTTATCAGGCTTTCTGAGGCATATGTTTAGCTATTTGACTCAATAAGACATAACTTTCAAAAAAAAAAAAAAAACTATGTGATTTCCTATATCTCCTTGTCCCTTCTCACTATTTTCCTACAAGTCTTTATAGGTCTCGGTCTTTGTCTCCTCTTACTTGTGCTTATAGCAAGGAAGTAAAGGTTGTGTTTGGCATTATTCTTTAGGAAAGTAGAAAAGAAGAGCAACTGCTTTTTGTTATTGTAAGAAATGTGTGAGAGAGAGAAGGATTAGAAGAAGAAAAAGGTAGGCTGCTCTTTTAAATAAGACAAAAACCCTCTTTTAAAGATAGATATTTTTTATGTTTCAAAGAGCAGTCTCCCCTTTTTCTTGACCTCCCGTCATTCTCTCCTTCCCCATATTCATTTGTAATAACAAATAGTAGCAACTGCTCTTTTCTACTCTCCCAAAGAGCAATGCCAAACACAACCAAAATACTTAGAGTAGGCTAGGTGAAGCCGATGGTAGTCTAGCCCAACCCATTAACACTTTGAGGAAGATATGTTTCGTTCCAGATCCGACATTCAAGGTTTATCAAGATTATAAATTGGGTACCATTATTTGACACTCGAGTAATCTGGGCAATAATTAAAAGTCGCACCCTTTAAATTGGTACGCTTTTTCAGAGTTTGCACCTCACTCTTCGAGGACACAGTACTCCAAGAGAGAGAGAGAGAGAGAGAGGAGGAGGATCGATAACTGTAGGGCGCACCAGATTAATGGGTTGACTATGAGGGCTAGAGTGGTGATTTCTGCAAGATTAAAGTTCAGGTTAAGTTATGGAATTTTTCCTTGGGGTTTAGACAGGGTGCAAACCGGTTGGGTCAGGGTAAACTTGATTCTTTAAATCTCCAACCCATACCCGACCTGTTTATTAAAACCCTCACCTTGAATCAAACCCAACCCGCTTAGCAAAAGGCAAGTTGGATCAAAATGATCTTATACCATTAAAGGTGTAAGCTAATGTGACCAATTCCAACTGCAAATTGATAGCTTATATTTCGATTAAATTGAAAGATTTGAACCGTCGATCCACTCTTAAGCCATATTTCCATGGCAATAGACCAAGTCATCTTAGGAGGAAATCATTTCAACCTTTTAAGTGACTGAAATTGAGTTTCCGACTAATAAAATAATAATTTTGTCATTTGAAATTTAAAGTTACTTGTAAAACAAATAAAAAATTGTCTTAAACTAAAAGCAAAAAAATTATCTTCCGACTTTTAAAAAATAACTTTCATTTCTATGGCCATGATACCAGTACGATCACTATGACCACCATATTTTTTACATGATACTCTTCTTAGCTAATATTTGACTTTGGTCAAAGTTTGAATTTTAATCAAATTTTAACATAATTTATAAATTATTTAAAATTTTGACTTTTGATCAAACTTTAAATACTAAAACATGATAATAATTTATAAGTTATTAATATTATCAAATTTTAAGGGGTCAAAGGTTGACTTTATGGTCAAACTTTGACTTTTAATTAAAATTTTACTTTTTCCTAAACTTTAACTCCTATAATTTGATGGCGAAAATAGGATACCGTCGTGTTGATCTATAATGTGACACTAGATTCTCAATTTTTATTAGTCAATATTTTAACTTTTACACAATTTATTTTTAATCAAACTCGAAACTTGATTATAGATAGAGTCTACTACTATATAAATTTATGATGTATCAATGCAATTTTTCATTGGTCAAAATTTGACTTTTGTCAAAGTTCGATTTTTATAAAAAGTTACAAATTTTAATTAAGGGAGTACTATCATTAAAAACATCTATCATGTTGACAATGTAAATTCTTATTAATCAAAGTTTAATATTTGACCAAACTTTGACTATGTAACACAATTTGATTTTTTCGAACTTTGTAGTCTCATTGAGGCCATCATTTTGTTAATTTATTACTTTGTAGTACATTACTAAATTTTATTTCATTTTTATGACTTTTGATCAAAGTTTGACTTTTGTAAAAGTTAATACTTGATCAAATTTTAACTAGTGCAACATAAGGTGGATATGAATACTGTTATGTTAATTTGTAGCTTAGCGGTACACTGCCGAATTTTCTATTGGTCAAAGTTAATTTTTAATTATTATTTTTTTTCAACATGTAACCTTATAGTACATATTAGCATTTACTATGTAACTTTGTACTTTAATCTTAAAAACTTTTATT
Source organism: Chloranthus sessilifolius (assembly GCA_021018995.1). Lineage (NCBI taxonomy): Eukaryota > Viridiplantae > Streptophyta > Magnoliopsida > Chloranthales > Chloranthaceae > Chloranthus > Chloranthus sessilifolius. The sequence goes on along the minus strand of CM037594.1, from coordinate 106,267,672 downwards.
GATCAAAGTTTTACATTTGGTCAAAGTTTAACTTTTATAAAAGTGGATATTTGCTCAAATTTTTACTAGTGTAACCTAATAATGGATATGAATACTATTATGTTAATTTGCAGTTGGATTTTTGTAACTTATTGGTACATTACAAAATTTTCTCTTGGTCATAATTTAAAATTTGGTCAAAGTTTGACATTTATAAAAATTTAATTTCCTCAACGTGTAACATTACAATATATACTAGCATTTACAACTTTGTTATTTAGCTTTATATATTTTTATTGATTAAAATTTTAAGTTCCGTCAAAGTTTGACTTTTCAAACTCTGAGTTGTGTAAGTTGATAATAAATAGTGATTAGTATGGTGTTTTTTTTTTTTTTTTGATACGACCATTTTTAGGCCGAGACGGCCTCGAGAACCGAGGAGTAGGCATGCATACACATATGATAGTTGGGGAGCAGCGTGAGGGAGCACCAACTACAGTGGTGAGGGTAACTAACAGAACCCAACCCACACCTTGTAAAGACAAGGGTGAGAAACAACGTGGAGGACGAGTATCGAACCCACGACCTCCTCCCTCACAATGGAGGGAGGTTACCAACTGGGATAATGCCTCTTTGGTTAGTGATTAGTATGGTATTAATTTGAAACGTAATAGAATATCATTAAAAAAATTTATTGGTTAATATTTGACTTTAGTTATAATTTTAATAAAAAAATAATAGTCAATCATTAACTAATGCAACACGAAGTGATAAGTTAAGTATTTTCCTAAATAATTTCTTTTTTCTTTTCTCACTAAGTAATTGTTCAAACTAACTTCTACTTTAATAAAAGTAGAAAATATAACAGTATCATTTTTTAAAATACTTTTGATCCAAATTTATAAATTAATTTCAAATTCTTTTTCAAACATACTAATCAAATAAGAGAAATCAATTTCCACTGAAAATCATTTCTCAAACACCCTAATCAAACAATGAAAAATTCATTTCTAGAGGAAATTATTTCCTAAGAAATCAATTAGGAAATTGATTTCATTTCCTCTTTAGAGTTTCCTTGCTATCAAACAGGACCTTAACATCAACCATTGTTCTTCATTCTTCTTTATCTTCTTCTTATTATTATTTTTGAATGGGCCATAGTGAAATTGTTTTTAGCTTTTGGTTCCAAACTTGCATCCCTAGTCATGCCCCATTACTCTTATAGTAAGCAATATGGCTATTAGTAGAAGGGAGCTAAAACTTGCACATAAGATTTGTATTGGAGCTAAAGCTTGCACACGAGATTTGTATTATAGCACATTGCAAAAACATAAAGACTTGAAATTTTTTGAGATTTGTGTCATGTAAAACACCATCTAAGCCCATTGATTTGAAGGCCATGACGTAAAAATATTTGCTACCAACATATTGACATAAAATATGGTCTCTACTATCTCTTTTGTCTCAGTCAACCATTGAATCAACTAATGGCCTTTGACTCTATTAAATCAGATGATAGTAATCACATTTCATGCCAATCTTTTATAATTAAGTTATTTACATCATGGCTTTCAAATCAAAGGACTTAGATAGTATTCTATATCGCACAAATTTAAAAAATATCAAGTCTTTCATTTAAAGTAATGACAAAACAAATCTCGTGTGCAAGTTCCCGCCCCTTAGTAGAATATTACCACGTAGGAAAGACCCCTTTTGGGGAATGTGGGGCTACGACCTGCAATTTCTCCTTAGTGCACTTTATCCTGCATCAACATCCACACAGTCAATTGGGATATCAGAAGACTTAATAGAAGAAGGGCACCTAATTTAGGCCACATAGCATGCATTTTTTTATTGTTTTGTGGGATGGTCAGTACTAGGGCCGTCAACAGGCAGGTTTAGCCTGGTCCTAAGGGCCAAGGCTAGGCCCTAACTTAGGTTGTCTTTGATATGCCGAGACTTAGCTCTAATCTTGGTGGGTGAGGGATGGCTCGAGTCGGGCTTCAAACTTCAAGCTTTGTTGTTTATTATCCTACTTTCGAAAATTCTAGTAAAAATGAAAAACGAAAAATTTTCATTGAAGATGGAGATTATTTTGAACGAGGAGATAGAAATTCCGATAGGAACAAAGAAGACAACGATGCCCCACGAAGAAAGAGAAGAGTGTTCGTCCTTCTTTGCACTCACAAAATATTTTGCAGCCCAATTCAAAATCACGGGAGATCAAGCGGGGAGGTTAGCAAGTAAGAAGAGGAGGATGAAGGATGCCCAGCCTTAAGCGATCACTCGCCGAATCTAACAATAATATTGAGAGTGATTTGAATAATTCAATTATAAAAATATACCACATATATTGATATATTTAATATATAATTAAAGGAGATGCACTTAACTTGTTAAGCCCTTACCAGCCCGGCCCGACACACAATTGGTTTTGGGTTTTGTGGCCCAATCCCAGCCCTCTTCCCACATTTTTTATCCCTAACCTTGAGAATTTAGGGCCACGTCAGGTGGGCTGACGGGCCATTAGAACCATCCCCTTAACCTGTGTGCAAGGGCCAAATTTGTGTGCAACTTACTCCCCTTAAATTATATGCTTGCATAGTCTAACTTGCATCATTGCCCAAATCATAAGACCATATTTCGAAGTAGAAGCAATCATGTTATAAACTTAAGTCTACTGCTCATGCTATGCCCATAGATCTTAAATTTGCAAAACCCTTTATATAATAAAAAGTTAGTCTTCTTATAAAAATAAAATAAAATAAAGAGTTAGTCTAGAATTGTGTCCACCCATCATGCGCACTAAAACAGTTCACACATCCATATGATTGTATGATGTGCAAAGACTCTCATGTATTGGAAGTCCGTCTTGTAATCACACATACGTTATTGATGGTATAAGCTCCGATCGATGGAATAAGATTATTCTCGTCAATCTCCCTTCACGAACATCAGGAGTTGCACATATTTTTCAGAGCCAAATTACCAGTGAAGGGTATTATTGCCTGACTGATGGTGCACCTTACAATGATAATTTCACCGCTGCTACACAATCATATCCCATCTTTTGGTCAAGATCAGATCCCCATTGCAAAATCTCACGATCCGACCCTGATACCATTAGGGTATCACTAGGTCCACTAAGATATCGTTCATCATTCATCATCTCTAGGCTACATTATTTCCCAAGTTCGATGTAAGAATGGGCTGGGCCAGACCATGGACCGACTAGGCCACTCCATGGACTCAACTGAGTAAAAGGGTGAAAGGCTCTGTCCGCTGGGGGATTGTCAATTATTTTATTTTATTTTATTATATATATATATAGTTTACAGTTAATTAAATCTCTCCTTAGTCCATTAGCCCGGGGTTGTTTACGAGCTCCCCGGCCCAATATTTCGGCCCACTTATTAAACAAGCCAGGATATAGGCCAAACTGAAAATTGGACCATCTGAGGTGGGGCCAATAGATATGGGAGCCCTACCTTCGGAAGGGCACGAAATTAAAAAGAAAAAAATGGAGAAGAGAGGATAAAGATTACGTCTCTATGCCGCCTTTTATAAACACCGTCCGATTGTCACCTGTACTACACATCCGTTGATTATCACTGGATGACTGCGTCCCAGGCTTCCGCGAGAATGGAGAATACATTGAACTGCAACCGTTCAACCGGTAACGAGTGAAGGCATCGGTGCCGCTACGCAGGCCGTACGATGCGAAAGATCGAAACATAGACATAGTCATTAATAGCCTACACTAACATATACAAGAAAATGTGTGTTAGGCGTTGTTGGCAATGAGCATTAACAACTAAGAAGTAGATATAAAATTTGAACGTTGGATTCAGCTGGCTAAATAGGTTGATTGAAGCGTCTACCAATTGGTTACGTAGCTTAGAGTCATCAAGGCTGGGCATCAAAGTGCTCTGAGCACGCCACGTAAGTGACCTTGGCGTGCCTCAGTCATAGCCTTACTGGAGGTTGTCTTCTAAGTCAATTATAAGAAAGAGCCTGCTTTTAGTTGACGTGTCCCCAGTGGCTTAATTGGCAGCCATCTCTTTTCGAGGACCGGTGACTCAGTACGCTGGTCACTTCCCTGTGACCCATAAGCATCATGTAAGTATAATGTGGCGGCAATTAAAAACTGTCGCTATTAATTAAAAAATTACTATTAATACTATTGCCGCTAATAGTCTTAATAATTTTTTTTATTAATGACAAGAATTTTGGGCTCTAAAAACCTGCCGCTAATAGTCTTAATAGTTTTTTTTATTAATGACAAGAATTTTGGGCTCTAAAAACCTGCCGCTAATAGTCTTATTTTTTATAGTAAATAATCACACACACAACACAAAATTTACGTGATTTACCCAATCGAGGTCAGGCTACATTCACGGGATCACTACAAAAAATAAGACTATTAGCGGCAGCCAAAAACTGCCGCTATTAACAAAAAAATACCGCGAATACCCTTGCCGCTAATAGTCTTTAATAGTTTTTTGTTAATAGCGGCAATTTTTTACTTCAAAAAATTGCCTCTAATAATTATTTTTTTTTGTAGTGGAGTATATGCACTATTTAAGAGCGTTTACAATGCGCACACTCTCTTCTTTCTAGTACACTCTCAAACAAGATCAAACACGATTTTCAACAACAAACCTGTTGTTAAACCTAAAATACAGTCCTTCAAAGAACATAGAAGAGATCTGCCGAAATATAGTGATGATTCCGACACAAGAATAATTTCAATAAGATCTTCAATCTCCAAGCGATTCTTTAATTCCTTGCCCCCTCTAAAAGCCCCCTCTAAAAGCTCCTACTTTTGTCCATGAACTTTTTCCCGAAAAATTGATCTAGTTGGGTGCTCACTTCGCTCGAGCAGATTTTGTTCCCGCTCGAGTGACCCAACCAATACGTGTTGGGGTAAAAATTAAACCAGCACTGTGTGCCTTCTTAACGGGGCGCTGTGAGCTAAAGATGCCGGTGACTTGGTACTCGGGTCCCTTTTTGCCATGTATGCCATAAGCAACTTGTGTGCCATCTTATAGGTGTGCCATGAGCTAAAGATCTTTCAGATAAAAGATTGGAATGAAAATTGATCTCTATCATCCACTACAAAAAATAATATTATTAGCGGCACAAAAAATTGCCGCTATTAACAAAAGAATTTGTTGTTTCAATAGCGACAAGACTAATAGTGGCAGTTTTTTCATTAATAGCGGCAGTTTTGGGTGTCATTAATAGTCTTATTTTTTGTAGTAATTGGATGGAGTGTCAATGGGCCAGACTGGCCCGTGGCTGGGACCAATTTGGGCCGTGTTCATGCTGAACTAGGCCAGGCTGTGTTTTTAGGATGTTGAAGAATTGAGGAATTCAAGCCTGGCCCGAACCCAACTCGGCCAAATCCGCCTAACTAAAAGATCAATGGCCAGGCTGACCTGTGGCCCGGCCCAACCCAATCAAGTATGAGGATTAAGGCATTAGGCCTGATTAATAATTCAGCTTAAGCCTAGCCCTGCCCAATAATTAAATGGCCCGGATCAGGCCCAATTTTTAAGCCTGATTAAGAAAAAAATTTTCAAAGCCCAGCCCATTGACAGCCTTCTCTTTTTGATTGCTGATGACTTAGTACTTGAGTCACTTTTTGTCATGTGTGCCATGCAGGCCAGGATTAAACCGTAAATGGCCGGATTGACCCGTGGTCCAGCCCAATCCAATCAAGTCTGAGCTGTGTTGGGGCTAAGGCATAAGGCCCGATTAATAATCTAGCTTAATCCCAGCCCTGCCCAATTATTAAACCGACCGGATTGGGCCCAAATTTTTTGCTTGATTAAGAATCGAGAATTTCAAACCCCGGCCCATTGACACGCCTATTCATCGAAGAACTCAAACGCCTTACAAAATTACCAGTTTGATCGCTTGAACTTAGATGATCAAGATATATATTCTTTTGACTCAAAAAACTTTTTCAATTTGCACAATAGATCTTGAAATCATGATCGTCAAATCATATTAAACAGATATTGGTTCCACATTACATGCATCTCAAAATGTGATGCGAGTACGAAGAGCATTTGTGCTAAGGTCAGGTACCTAAGATCAACTGTTTCAGTTATTTGGGGACTCGGTCACCTATTACCAACCTTATCAAGAGCGTCTTTTATCTCATCAATCTTGTTAGAGCCCTGAAATATGTCCCTCCGTCTTGACGAGAGTCACTCCATTAAGGCCAGTGTTATACAATGGAAAATTTTGTTGGCAATTTATGTGGCACGATATGAGTGATTTTATACATAGCGATGTCGAAGCACTGCAGCCAATCACATCCCATCACATAAGCTGTCTGCAAAATTGCCTATAAAAAACTATGCACAATTTATAATTTTTGCTCTATTATCTATCAAAATGTAGGACATCCCTGAGTCCTTGAGAACCTAAAGATCAGCTTACGGGAAGTTTCAGTGGCTACAAAGCTATTGATGGGATTAGCAACCTTAGGGAAGCTGGTTTAGGGTACCTTACCCGTTCCAAAGTGGTATATGCGATACTATTTTTCATCAAAGTGTTGCACACACGACGTGAATGACTCCATCATAAAAATCACGTGAGAGCAGTGCATATAAAAAATGTTCATTGTATCTTTACATGGCCCAAATATTTTCGATACAAGTTTTGATTAATTAAATCTTTATTAGATACCCATTCCAATTGAGTGGAACGAGTTAAGAGTTAAGTACAGTCAGGTGGTGGCAGGGTCCAGGGCTGCCCTTTCCGAGTTAATTCCATTTCATATTAATGTTGACTGTTGACTATATCATTGTAGCCATCCATTAATTGGAATTTTATCAGGCGGCTATTATTGTCCGATCAGGAAAGACAGAAGAAAGTGATTGATTCCTTGCATAAACAACCTGACGCATTGCAGCTTTTTGCGCAGAACCTTATCCATTGAAGGGAATGCGAGATGAACTTTTATGACTGATAACTAGATGTTATGTGTGCCACGTCAACGGTGGAGATGAGCCAACTACATAATTCAAAAGTTTAGCAAATTTTAGCAATTCATGAGTAGGGGCTTGAAGCTGCAAGTTATAAATTCGGTTCTTGGTAGAATTTGGTTTAGCTTTGATGGGGAGTTGTTTAAATTTAGGCTGTAGGAGAATCTAGTATGCTTGTGGGACTTTTGTAAGATGCCGTACCCAATTTTGAGAATTGAGGAGGTCGCTTACCTCCTATTTGAATTTAACTAATGCTAACTACCTCTAAGATATCAAAATACTAACAATACTTTTCAAAATGTGGAGACAAAGGATCCATTGAATGTTCCCTAACGATCACGAATGGAGAGCAGGGGATTGGCATTGCAATTAGTGTGCGTGGCTACCACAATTTCAAATCCAAAAGCACATGCAACAACCGTAGTTGTCGTGCCCTTGCCTCCACTGGCAATCGATACCCGTGGAAGATTGACAAACCCACCACTAGGGTGAGGAATCCCGTCCCTACGGTAGATCAGTTGAAAGATCTCCAACAAGGATTCTCCATTTGGGGAAATGGAAGAGTCCACTTCAAGCCACCTTCCATTGTTAAACAGCCAATCGGGAGCGGATCTGATCCTGATGCGGAGCATTGGGAAGCCGCTCTGTCGAATCGAGGGGTCATCGTGTCTGGCCCCGATGGCAAGGTTTCTTTGTCAAAACTGAAGATCTAGATCTCTACCAAATGGAATAGCAAAGAGATAATTGGCCACTGGAAAATTAATAGATTCTCTTTTCTAATATATTTCTACGACCGGGCTGTGGCTTCTTCCCTCATCTTATCCAGGTCCGAAATTATCGACAATCACAAAGCCGCCTTTTTCCAGATGGAGTCCTACCTGCAACATGATTACCCCACCTAGTAGTGGCCATCTCTGGATCCGTGTGAGGGGCCTCTCCTTACACTTTTGGAATTTGGCCAAGTTCAAGGAAGTAGCTTCTGACTGTGGAGGTTTGTTAGACATTGATCCCAACTCTCTCAACTTCACCAAGGCTGAATACGTTCGTCTTAAAGTTTCCTCTCCTTTTTGGTGGGAAATTCTGCGAGCCATTGAAATTCAGGTCAAAGATGAGACCATCCTCCTTGCCGTGGAGGTCGAATGGGATAACAGATTGCACTCCACCTATAACTTAGCTCACATCGACGCAGATTGCCACCACCGAGCCAGACTCATACCAGGCCGACCCAACTCCGGTGACCCAGACCAAGCTTGCGGCCTCTCTCCGACAACACCAAACTCCGGATATGGTGGTTACCAGATCTGGGCAATATTTTGACCAATCTCTTCGTTTTGGCAACTTGAATTTCGAATTTCAAAATTGCGATATCTTTCCGCTTTTGGAAACGTTGGAGCGCCAGTCTCCCACCCCAATCGGCTCCATTGCCAATCTGCATTCCGAGATCCCAGCTGTGCCTTTACCTGCTTCTTCCGAGAATACTCCCCCTGATTTGGAGGTTCCTAATCCCCAAAAATCCTCCCTCTGCGAGATGTTACCTTTTGAATTCCAGTAACCCATTGGACTAGACCCCTCTAACAGACCCATTTCCCCCAGCGTTCAGCCCTCTAATAGACCCATTTCCCCTAGCGTTCAGCCCTCTAACTGATCCATTTGCGTTCAGGTCTCTTTATTAGCCAAGCCTGCCTCCACCCCAGCTGCTAACTCCATTACTGATCCCAAGTCTCCCAATTCTGTTTCAGCCTCACGTCACCCCATCGAATTTAGTTCCAAATTCACCCCCTTCAGCTATCATATATTCAGCCAATACACCCCATGAATTCCAGCAACCCATTGGACTAGACCCCTCTAACATACCCATTTCCCCTAGCGATTAGGCTTCTTCATTAGCCAAGCCCGCATCCACCCTAGCTACTAACTCCATTACTGACCCCAACTCCCCCAACTCTATTTCAGCCTCACCTATCACCCCGCTGAATTTACTTCCAAATTCACCCCCTTAAGCTATTATCTATTCAGTCAATACACCAGACTTTCCTATTCACCCAACTTCCCACAACCACTTTTGCTACCCTCTTCCTTGCTACAGACGATGCCCAAGAGCGACACAATTTTGGAGAGACCGAGTTGGAAGAAGGTGATGTCAGTGATAGTGGCAGTAGTTGGAAACATGACCTCATTGACGATCATGAAATGGATCTCATTTTAGGGGCCGACAGATTCTCAGAAATTGAGGCAGTGGTCAATGCTCCCTCAGCCAATGACACATCTGATATTGATTTGGTCCTCCCTATCCCCACCCAAAAAGACAACATTGCTGAAGACCTCAGGCTGATAGAAGACAACACTATCAATGAAGTCTCCTTGATATCGGCATCTAAATTTGAAACTAACAATAAGAAGATCGCCGAACTCAAAAGACTACAATGGTCACTACAATATACTCAGTAGTTCCCAGCCATTTCAACTCCTACGCTTCTCTCAGTCTCTATGACGGTATTAACCTGGAATGTACGAGGCCTTGGGAGGCCTAGCAAATGTGCAACAGTTAAAAAAGTGTTGGCCAGCACTAAAGCTAATCTCATCACTCTTCAAGAGACTAAATGCAGGGAGATGACTTCCAGGAAGTTTTTAACCTTTGCTTCTACAGCTGGTTGGAGCTGGTTTCATAAAAATGCAAATGGGTCCAAAGGTGGTATATTAGTTATGTGGGATACATCTGTTTACGAGTGTACAAGGCCGTGGGTTGGCAATTTCAATTTATCTTTGCTCGTTTTGGGCAAGCGAAATAAGGCCTCCTTTCTCTTCACGGCAGTCTACGGTCCCTGCTCTAGAGGGGCCGATGTTGAGCTATGGGAGGATCTGCATAGGTGGAAAATACTACACAAGGGTCCCTGGAGTCTGTGCGGGGATTTCAACGCCATAGCACATCCTCATGAACACTCCAACAACTCCCGACTTTCCCCCTCAATGAGGAACTTCTCTAATTTCATCAACAAATCAGAGCTTATGGACATTCCTATGTCAGGGGCTCAGTATACCTGGCCCAATGGTAGGAATCCTACAACTTTATGCCGTCTTGACAGATTTTTGATCAATGAAGGTTTCAATGCTTTATACCTAATTGCTCTGCTACAACTCGCGTCACCTCCGATCACACACCATTAATATTAAAACTTGATGGCATCAAATGGGGACTGTCTCCTTTCCACCTATTTAAACATTGGCTTGACAACAAAGACTTCAGGTATCCATATGGTGGTCGGAAGCAACTAGATCTCACTCTGTTTCTGCTAAATTTCGGGCCGTGAAAGGCAAAATTGCAGCTTGGATTAAAGCCCAGAAAACTACCAATAATGTTGCCGAATCTGCTTTAACTAGTACCATTAGTAGCATCAATCACATTGAGGAATCTCGACATATCTCCTACGAAGAAATGTTAGAGAGAGAAGCAGCTAAGGTCAGCATTGAACGATTATCTTGGGATCCCTTCAAATATCTTGTCATCGCCTCTCTTCCCTTCAAATATCTTGGGATCCCCATAGGTGTTGGCAAACTTAATATGACCGCTTGGGATCCGATTATTGCTAAAGTCAACGATAGATTAGGTGGGTGGAAAAACAAGCTTCTCTCGAAAGGAGGTAGAATGACTCTCATTTTATCAATCCTTAACGCCTTACCCACTTATTACCTTTCAATTTACAAGTGCCCCACCATGATCTGTCAAGAAATTGAAAAACTCGAGCGCAACTTCCTTTGGGACGACTTGGGAGAATCCCGAAAAATCCATCTTATAGGATGGGATATTGTATCCAAGCCAAAATGGGCTGGTGGCCTTGGTATTAGACCTATCAGTTCTATAAATCAGGCCCTCCTCATGAAATGGTGGTGGCGGCTTGGCGACGGAAAAGATAGTTGACTTAAAGATGTGGTTATTAAAAAATAGCAGATGAGCGCTAATGGGTGGGAGATAAAGAACAACAAGTACTATATTTCTTCGTGGTGGTGGAAATGTATAATCTCTGTCAGAAAAGAATTTATCAATAATATCTATTTTTCCATTGGTAAAGGAGATCATATCCGATTCTGGATCGATAGATGAGATTCTCTTGCCGATTCGCTAAGTAAGTTATTCCCAAATCTATATGCTATAGCAGAAAATCTGACAGCTTTCATTTCAGACATTTTCAGCTCCGATACCCACTCTCGCTAGCACATAAGATTTAAAAGACGTTTATACGACTTAGAAATCACCGAATACAGCAATCTTTCAGCAATCCTCGATCTTTTAACCATCAATAGTGACTGTGAAAATTGTCGAATATGGGATAATAACAATAGCAAGCCGTTCTCTGTCAAGTCCGCCTTCTCCATTCCTTATCAGTGCTGTCCCAAAGTTGAGTGGTGTAGAATTTGGAAGCTCAAGATCCCTTCCAAGATCAAGTTCTTCGCTTGGTCTGTCCTATGGAATAAACTTCCCACAATTATCACCCTAAATCAAAGAGGAATGTATATTGACCAGAAGTGTTTCCTGTGTGACTCGTCAACCGAAGATGCAGACCATCTCTTCATCAGTTGTCCTAAGATCTAGCCCGTATGGAATAAACTCCACAATGCGTTCGATCTAGCCAGTTGTTTACCTTCAAGGGTGGTCGATCTTATTATCAGCTGGGATTCAAATCTATTTAGTGGTTTGAAGAAATGGATATGGTCCCATATCCACTTTTCCCTCCTCTTGAACATTTGGCTTATCAGAAACCACATCAGATGCAACAATGGTGTTTTTTCTGAAGGCAACCTAATTCGGGATAGTCTCTTTTCAGTGTGCTCCTAGGCTATTTCTGAAGGTTTAGAGGATCACTCAATTCTTACCATTTGAAGATTTGAATCAGACAATCTCCTCTATTTAATTTCCACTTTATAATTGGGGTTGAGCTTTGTACTGGACTTCGTCCTATTTCGGGGGGGGTTTCTGTTTTCATTTGTTGTTGTTGGAGGTTTTCTTGACATTTCGGATTCATCCTCTGATTTTTTCAAACCATTGTAGAAGACAGTAATGCCTGTAGTGCTATGCTGGGTCCTTATCAGTCCTTCCGAGACTCAGTTTTAGCGTTTCCATAATATAAACACAAATTTAAAAAAAAATAAAAAATACTAACAATACTCTTTATCTTTTCATTCACTAATTAATGGATTTACTTTTTAAGAATAATAATTTTAAAAATGACACATATTTCCTAACATGGTGGATATAGAATGTTTGACCGCTCGATTGCTTGCCTATCAAAATAATGAGACGGTTCAAGTTAACATTGTAGTTAACCGTGCACAACCACACAGTAATCGCACGCTAAAATGTAAAAGCAAAAATGGACTAAACAACCGATATTTCATACCATGGTGACGATCCACATAGAAGGTGTGGGGGCTGAAGCCCCCATTTAACTTTTAGAGTTTCTATTAAGTATAAATCTTATATAACCTTTGTTTCTACATAAGCCCCCAAATCTAATGATGTAGAAGCCCCCAATTAACTCTAGAGTTTTTATTAAATATGGTTCTTTATCATTTGTAGCCCCCACCAATAAAAATTCCTAGCTACGCCCCTGGATGAAGTTACAACATGGTAACCGCATCGCCATCGTCATTGCGGTAACCGCATGGTAACAATTAGATCATTTTTATATTATTTTTAAAATTATTTACCACTGAATCTCATTTTATGTTTTTCTGCTTTAATCATTTCAAAATTATTTATGTAAAAAATGAGCCATTAATTGTTGAAGGAAAAGGCAAGGATAGTATTAATATTTCGATATCTTAGAGATAGTTAGCATAAGGTAAAATCATTAGATAAGGGATCTCATTAATTCCAATAATAGGTAATGGTTCTCGTAAATTCTGAAAGTTAGGCAAGGCATCTTACAAAAATCCCTAAGCTTATCAGCCACCAGATGGGAAATGATCATATGTTATACTACGCCGTAGAAGTTGGTGGTGTGCTCCATTCTTGGTGGTGATCGAGTTGTCATGCAAGGAAAACGAGTGTCTAATTTGGTGGTGCGTAGCAACACCAATCATTTATCCTAGTCTGCGAGGAATTTTAGCAAATGTACTAGACTAAGAAAGCTAATGGTGTATATCTTATCCTTGCCGTCGATTGATGCATCTGCGAGGAATTTTATTTTATATTGGAAAAGTGTAATATCCTTGATATTTTGACATATTTTCGTTTACCTCGGTAAGCGTGCCCGAAAATAATTATGAGATTTTCTGGGCTTTTTGTTTAGTTTTGGTTATGATGAGGGAGATGACCAAAGGACTTGGTTATGAGATGTGTACAAGTCAGGAAATCGACGACTTACACAATAAGGTTGGTATTTGTGTTTAACGCCGGAAGTTTTACAAGAATAAATGGATAAGTAGTAATTAGAAATATCTAGATTTTTATCAGGTTTTGTTTTGTATTATAAAGAGAGAGAGATTTGAGAGAATTTACACTTCTCTCTTTCGGTTGAAAGTAAATTGCAAACCAATTGCCTTGCTTTTGATCTTTAGATCTTGAGAGAGTGAGAGCTCCTCTTCCCATCTCAACCATTGGTTTATTTGGTGCTTGAATTTGGATCAGTTTGAGCTATTGGAAGAGAAGGTTAGAGGAGAGGATATCACTGTGTCGATAGGATCTGTGCAATGGAGGAAGGTTTATAATGGGCTGAATTGAAGCTTTTAAACCTTCGATCTTAGAAACTTGTTCCGGTGCGTGAATCGGTACAAGGGGATCAACAGTTTAAGCTAAAAGAGGTATGTCTTGAAACCTCCTTATGTAAATTTGTTGGGTATTATTAAGAATTTAAGATATGGATTCAATAGAAAAGATTGGATGGCTGTGTAGAAACTAAGGAAAAAGAATCCGGGCATGTCGAGTTAACAGCCACAGAACCTGAAGAATTCGACTGTCGATTTGAAAATCGACTGTCGAAATTGGAAATCGACTGTCGATTTGGAAATCGACAGTCGAAATGAGAATTTTTGGCCTGAGACAGAATTCTGAAATTCGATGGTCGAATTTAAAATCGACCATCGAATTTCAAATTCAACCAACGAATTTGAATTCGATGGTCGAATTCTGTCCTGCTTCTGGCTTTTGAAAGTCTTGTTGAATTTTTATTCTGTAAGCTTTTGGGTTGATTTTTGGGTTCTATATTAATACAGAGAGTGTTAATATATGTAGGTTTTAACTATTGGGAGTCCTTGAAGAGGACTGTTTATGCTAGACTTTGAAACTTCTTGGTTAAGGTAGGGGAAACTCAAATTGTTATTTGCAAAAATTTATAAACATGAACTGTTTTCGGCAATTTCTTTTGGAAGCATTAATTTTGGAAATTCTATCATACACTGTATAAATAAAACTTTAGAATATAGGATAGAAATCTGAAAATTGGAACTTTGTTATGACTAAGAACTTTGGAATTCGAACCTCAGAACCTCAGCTAATTTTTGAATCAGAACTTCGAATCAGAACCTTGAAAAATCAGTATATGTTATGAATAATAAGCTTTGATATGTATTAGCATTTGCATTTGATTTAGGGTTCATACGTACGATGCCCTAGATTCTACCAACCGTGTTGACGGTAATACTTTGGCGCAAGTTTCCCTCATAGCATAGGGGCTTGTTGCATTTTTGAAATGGGTTCATGAACGACGATGGTCAGTAGGGTCTTCCCATCGGTCACGTAGTCCGCTCTCATGCTATAGGAAATTTGGGAGATAAAATTAAGTTATAAATTTAAGACAAGAAGCATGCTAAATCAGAACACTTTGAACACTTTAGATTATATTATCAATCTTGACTCAGGATTAGAACTGGAGATTTAATTTGAAAAGCATCATTGAAAAACCATATTTGATCCGATTTCGTCTTTTGAAAATCTTTACTTATAAAGAAATGCAAATAGATCTGTCTTCCTCTATTGAGCTTGGTTGTTAGCTCACCCTCGACTATACGTCACAGGTGCTGAGATTGACCTTGGGTCAGAGGATCCGGAGGACTCCGATTATATTCTCGAGGAGGATTTGGACATACCAGCTGAGGAGTTCTTTCCGTGATCTTAGATCCTGTATTTTTTTGGTATTTTTGTCTGGATATTACTTTGGAATATTGAGCCCTAGGCTATTATTTTTGGTTCTTTTAATATCACTCGAGGAACCATTATTGTGAACCTCTATTTTAGGTGATCGGATTGGCCATCACCGGTGGTTCTTTTTGGTTCCTCACAGTGATATATTCTTTTTGTTATATGTAACTTTTGTTTTTTGGATTACTATATGTTGCGTCTTTAGACCTTTGTTTATGTTGCAGGCTTCTGTTTGTTACGGCTTATTGAGAAATCAATAAGTTGATGAACCGGCCTTTCCTATACCTTAGGGATTGGAAAAGTCGGGTCGTCACAGTTGGTATCAGAGCAAGGCTCTAGGTTCAGAGTCTTAGGACTAGGGGTTAGATTAATTCTAACAATTTATTACTGATCAATTGTTATTGTTTTTTTAACAATGACAGATCGATGCCTCCACGTTTAGGCGAGGCGAGGTATAGAGGGACCTCGTACAGCTCGCATTGAGGAGATAGATGAGGGCGTAGGCACCTCATATGGCAGAGGGCGAGTTGCTTCTGGCCCTAATGCAGATCCTTTGGGAGCTGCTAGGCACGACAGAGGGAATGTGGACGAGGTGTTGGCAGCCTTGGCTACTAACATGGCCCAGATGCAACCATTGACCAGAGAGATCTTGTGATGACATCAGCCAGGAGGATTCGCAGAGTTTAGGAGGATGAGACCTCCTACATTCTCAGGGCAGAGGGATCCTATGGAAGCCGAAGCATGGCTGGATGAGATAGAGAAAATATTTGAAGTGTTGCAGTGTACCGATGTCGAGAAAGTACGCTGGGCATCTTTCAAACCGTTTGGGCGAGGCCAGCCCGTGGTGGAAGTCTGTTTCCAGGATGAGAGAGCAGGACTACCCCAATACTCCATGGACTTGGGCAGAGTTCGTGGAGACGTTCAACGATCAGTACTTCCCGAAGATCGTACGTAATCAGTGGGAGGTCCAATTTATCGAATTGAAACAGAATGAGATGTCGGTCTTGTAGTATGGCGCAGAATTTGATAGACTTTCGATTTGCACCTACATGTGGCCACCGAGTTGATGAGAGCTCGAAATTTGAGAGGTTTGAGGCGAACATTCGGGAAAGGGTGTCGATGTGGAAATGGAGACGTATCGGCGTGATGTCCAAGGCCCTCATTGAGGAAGATATTCAAAAGCGATACTTGAGGCGAGGCGAGGTAATAAAAATAGGTTTGGTCGAGACTGAGAGTGCTTGAGCGGTGAACAAAAAGCTGAGGTTCTCTAAACCTCCTCCCTACCCTAGTCAGCCATCATATTCTAGACCGGCTATTGCTTCAGGACCAGTGACGTCTTCCTATCAGAGACCTTAGAGTTCGTCACCAGGATGACCTTTCAGAGCCGGGAGCATTACTGCGAGTGGAGCTTCTGTGGCTCAGGGTTCGACGAGAGGATCAGCTGTTACTCCTGTTTCTACCCCAGTGTGTGCAAGATGTGGGAAACCACATAAGACAGAGGATTGCAAGCGGAACACTGGAGGATGCTTCAGGTGTGGACAGGTTGGTCACATGATTAAGGTCTCTCTGAGAAAGGGCGACCACGACCCTACGCAGGTTCAAGGTCGGGCTTATGCGGTGACTGCACAGGATGCCCAAACGTCGAATGACGTCATCCAAGGTATCATTAAAGTTGAGATATCATTTATGCATTGATTCAATTATTATTGTTTAAAGTTAAATACAAGTAAATTATGTTAAACCACATAGGAATCATTGCATATAATTAACAAACTTTTTAACTAAAGGTACACTTATGATGAGTAGTAGAGACGACATGGATAAAATTGAAGCGCGAGTACTTATAGACCCTGGGTCTACACACTCGTTTATTACTCCTTCCTTCTCAGAGAAGTTGGGCATTACTCCCGAACCCCTTGCTTTCATTCTGGATGTGAAAAATTCCTACGGGAAGTTCAGTATGTACTGATACAGCATGTCAGTCAGTCATCGTGATGATTGATGAGCACGAGACAGTGACCGACATGATTACGTTGAGCATGGAAGGGTTCGACGTCATTCTCGGAATGGATTGGTTGGCAGCTTATCACGCGAGCGTGGACTGTCTTCGGAAGATAGTGACCTTCCGACCGCCAAAGCGAAAATCCTTCCAATTCTGTGGAGTCAAATCCAAGGTTGCGCCGTTGGTTTCCGCCATTAAAGCTGAGCGCATGATGAAGAATGGTTGCAGTGGGTATTTGGCCTATTTGCAAGATTCTACCGAGAAGAAGAACGACTTGGCTCTTATCAAGGTGGTCTGCGATTATCCTGATGTCTTTCCAGAGAACTTACCTGGATTACCACCTGACCGAGAGATTGAGTTCGCGATTGAGCTAGCACCGGGTATAAAACCGTTATCTAAAGCTCCATATCGGATGGCGCCTGCTGAGTTGAAAGAGCTCAAGGAACAGCTTCAGGAGCTGTTAGATAAGGGCTTTATACGATCGAGTGTCTCTCCTTGGGGTGCACCGGTTCTATTTGTGAAAAAGAAGGATGGATCGATGCGTCTGTGTATCGATTATAGGCAGCTCAACAAGATGACGATTAAGAATCGTTATCCTCTTCCAAGGATAGACGATTTGTTTGATCAATTGCAAGGTGCAAGGTTCTTTTCGAAGATTGATCTGAGGTCAGGCTATCACCAGCTCAAGATCAAGACAGAAGATATATCCAAGACTGCGTTTCGGACGCGTTATGACCACTATGAGTTTCTAGTGATGCCATTTGGATTGACGAATGCGCCTGCATCTTTCATGGACCTGATGAACAGGGTGTTCAAACCACATCTTGATAAATAATCTGGTAGTTTTCGAGATGACATCCTCATCTATTCAAAAACCAGAGAGGAGCATGTGCAGCAACTGAAGATGGCTCTTCAAACACTCAGGGACCATCAGTTGTATGCCAAACTCAGTGTGAGTTTTGGCTTGAGCAGGTCAGTTTCTTGGGCCACGTAGTCTCTGAAGCGGGTATCTCAGTGGATCCTACAAAGATAGATTCTGTGGTGACATGGGAACAACCTACGACAGTTACAGAGGTCCAAAGTTTCCTTGGTTTGGCAGGGTACTATCGGCGATTTGTCGAGGGTTTCTCGAAGATATCGGGTCCACTTACACAGCTCACAAGAAAGAAAGCGTGTGAGCAGAGCTTTCAGGAGTTAAAACGTCGCTTGACTACAGCACCAGTGCTTGCTATACCTTCCGGCAGTGGAGGTTTCGCAGTATATAGTGATGCTTCTTATGGTGGATTAGGCTGTGTGCTTAATCAACATGAGCGGGTCATTGCGTATGGTTCTAGGCAGTTGAAGGACCATGAAAGAAACTATCCGATGCATGACTTAGAGCTAGCAGCAGTTATATTCGCCTTGAAGATCTGGCGACATTACCTCTACGGTAAAATCTTTGATATATTCACCGATCACAAGAGTCTCAAGTACCTCTTCACTCAAAAGGACTTGAATATGCGGCAGCGACGATGGATGGAGTTCTTGAAGGACTACGATTGCTCGATTTAGTACCATCCGAGAAAGGCAAATGTCGTTGCTGATGCTCTTAGTAGGAGGTCTTCAGCACAGCTGTCACATCTTGTTAGCCGGATTCAGAGATGGAAGCTTTTGGAGGATATGGCTTTGGGCAACTCACGGTTCGATGTAAAAGGCTCGGGAGCATTGATGGCGACACTTGTATTATGTCCTACGCTCTTCGAGAACATTCGGAAGCTTCAGATGACCGATGATGAGCTGATGGCAATCAGACGAGACGTCGAGAATGGCAGTAAGAAGGATTTCTCTATACGAGCAGATGGAACCTTATTATTTCACGACCGAGTATGCGTACCATCGAGTACCGAGCTTCAGGATACCATTTTGGAAGAGGCTCACAAATCTATGTATGCCATACATCCTGGTAGCACTAAGATGTATCAGGACTTGATGAAGAGTTTCTGGTGGCGAGGTTTGAAACGCGACGTCGCTGAGTACGTATCGCGGTGCTTGGTTTGTCAACAGGTTAAGGTTGATCATCAGAATCCTGCAGGCCTATTGTAGCCTTTACCTGTGCCTGAGTGGAAATGGGAAGCCATTTCGATGGATTTTATACTCGGGTTGCCGAAGACACTGAGGAAGAACAATGCCATCTGGGTTATTGTAGATCGGCTAACCAAGTCTGCTCATTTCTTACCATACAATACCACGTATACTGCCAGTAGACTTGCAGAGTCATACCTAAAGGAGATTGTTAGATTACATGGAATACCGGCTAGTATTGTGTCTAATCGAGACCCATTGTTTACTTCACATTTTTGGCAGAGATTTCAGGAAGGTATGGGTTCCCGTCTTGACTTTAGTTCGGCATTTCACCCACAGACGGATGGCCAGACCGAGCGCGTGAACCAGATCATTGAGGACATGTTGAGAGCATGTATGTTGGATTTTCACGGGTCATGGGACCAACACTTGCCTCTGATCGAGTTCGCCTATAACAATAGCTTTCAGGCTAGCATTGGTATGGCTCCGTTCGAGGCTTTATATGGACGGCGGTGTCGATCACCGTTGAACTGGGAAGAAGTGGGTGAGAAGCTCATTATTGGACCTGAGATAGTTGAGCGCACTGAGGTTCGGTTGATCTGTGACGACTCTGAAGTAGCTCAGAGTCGTCAGAAGAGCTACGCCGATCTCAAAAGGAGACACGTGGATTTTCAGGTAGCTTTTGATATGTCAATGTGTATTTCTTCACTTGGTATAAATTCCATGTGAAATTGGTACTAATACTCGATTTTTCAGGTCGGCGAGAATGTCTTTGTTCGGATTTCGCCTACCAAGGGTGTTATGCGGTTCGGAAAACGAGGGAAACTGAGTCCTCGATACGTTGGGCCTTTTGAGATATTAGGCCGAGTCGGAGAGGTTGCATATTGTGTGGCGTTACCGCCGCAATTATCTAGCATGCACAATGTCTTTCATGTGTCGATGCTGCGTCGATACATCCGTGACCCGACTCACGTGCTTGATTACCAACCCATCGAGCTTCAGGATGGTTTGAAGGTGGTCGAAGACCCGATTCGTATTTTGGATCGCAAGGAGTAGATCCTACGCACTAAAAGCATTCCTTTGGTTCTCGTGCAATGGCGGAATCATACACCGGAGGAAGCCACTTGGGAGCTTGAAGCTGAGCTCCGAGACCAATTTCCGACCCTTTTTGATTAAATTTTGCGAAATTATGTGTTGAATGCATGATCCTTTGAATCTTGTTGTAATTACTGTTTTTATACAATAAATTGGCGAGTAATTTTGACGGTTCATTATACAAATTACTGTGTGTATATTTAAAGGTCTCTACATTATGGAAAAAAAAAAAATTATTAAATTTTGGGCCTAAACCTGGTATGTTCCACACAACTGGCCCTGTGAAATAAAATGGGCCCTATAGTTAGCAACTTCCTTAAATTTCACTGAGCCATTTGGCCTTGATACTGATGTCATGGCGCTATACATATACCTATTATTTTGTCCATATTTTACAGCTTTTATTTGCGTTATGTTGTGGAAATCCTGAAACTTTTGCGATGCCCGACCAGATTCGGACTAGTTCTTTTCCAAATTGATATATGAATTAGTTTCACCACAAATTCTTCGCCTGTTCTATAATTTTCAACGACATTTTTGGCTGTGATAAATCGGTCAGGGTCCGAAAATGTGATGGGAATGAAAAAGGATCAAACAAGGTCCATATAGACCCAATGCAAGGTTAGGAATTTCAAAATTTTTGAAAATTTTGAAGGTCTCAGGTGTCTTAAAATTCGACTGTCGAAAATCAATTTCGATGGTCGAATTTTGACAACCACTCACAGGCAGTTTCAGCCAAAATTTTAAGCCTGAGATTTTCTGAGAAAATCGACCATCGAATTTATCGATTTAAGTGTGGGGTCTAAATTTCTTTTGGCATTTCGGGTTCCAACTTTGGGGGTTTTGAGCTTAGGGTTTTGAGGGTTTTTGGCGATTTTGGGGTGTATCATCAATTTCGGCCGAATTCCGGGGAGAGATCCACTGCACATTGCAAAAGGGGCTTCGATTTTACCTTGTGGAAACCAGATTTGGGGCTTTTTTCAGGTAAATCCTCCCACATCTTGATTATTTGGGGATTTTTACATCCTATTTTTCTGTTGGTTTTTTTTTGTGTATATTGTTGTTCAATGGGGCCTAAGAAGCAGACCCCCATTCGAAATCCCACCTCCAAGAGACCAGCCTCTAAAGCTGCGTCTACTAGCCAATCTAAACAGCCCGCGGAGCTACCTCAGTCAGTTCCACCACCCACTGTTTCTCCCTTGCCTGAGCAGCCAAATGATTTTTGGAGCATCAAAGGCTTCACCACAGAATATCTGTTTCACCCGGAGTTGTTTGACCAACAAACAACCACACAATGGGCGGGTGAATACCTCGAAAAAGCCAAATTAACCTCCTTGTGCACCTCATTTAGTGACCATTTTTATCCCCGACTCGTGCGCCTATTTTATCAGCATATGAGCCGCGAAGACGGGAAGAAAATATATATGGAAATTGATGGCCGAGATTATACATTCGATCTTGAAGACATGGCTGTGGCATTGCGTTGCCCTTTAAATCACTCCCAAACCATTGGGTTAGGTCCTCCTTTCCCCAAACCGGTCCATTTCGAGGATGTGATTACGCAAATGACGCAAGGCCGTCATGGGTCCGGTAAATCCATCGTCACGGTCCATATGCCGGAGACCATGTGGATATTGGATAAAATTTTAAAGGCCACCCTTTACCCTTTTGGTCATCAATCTGAGCGCATCGGTCCCCTACAACAAATTCTATTTGCGGCCTATAAGGAGCGATGGTTTAGTGCACTTGAGGTCCTTTTCAAGGGGATTATCAAGGCACGAGAGAAAATGGGTAAACATGTCAAGAAACCGATGAAGAGTATGCCATATGCTCGATTAATTTCGGTGATGATTGAGAATTACGGAGCGAGCCCTGCTTATGATATCCCTCCTACAGAACCCAAATCCACCGCAGGTCGAAAACTTTATAACCTGGTCAATTGGAGTCAAACTTACAGTAGGCTGGTAAAGACTCCAAAGGATGCAGCGGCACCTGATACAGCTAGCGATGATGATGAGGACCCTACTCATTACGCCGACGACTACTACCTGACCTCCTCAATTACAGAGTGACATCCTTACACTCTCGAATTCACCCGACGGATGACCGCCATGAGCCACAGATTCAAGAGCTCACCCACCATACCGACTCTCATCGTCGTGAGTTGGATGTCCATGGGCGCTCTCTTATCGATGCGACGCATTTCCGAGGATTACACTACATATATGGCGATATCGCCTTCATATCGCCCTCGGTACTAGCATGCCTCCTACGGCGGGCGGATACGGGTGATGATGATCTTCTTGAGCGATGGTGCTTCGGATGCGGGGTCCATCTAAGATTGTTAGCATGCTTGGGAAGAAGTCTTGGTTTATTTTTGGTTGTTATGGGTCTGTATTTATTTTACAGCCTGGATTATTTCGGACCTGGTGGTCCTTCTTTTGTTATCCTTTATCTTTTTGTCTTTGATTTGCTTGGGATACTTTGTTTTATTTTTCGTTTGTATATGGTTCCTTTAGATGCTTGTTGTTAGCTTCTCTATATGGGTTTTGGATCTCCGTGTGAGTTTGCTTTTTGTACATCTTTCCTATCTATCTGGCTGGGATTTTGTATGTATGTATGTGGGCCTGAACCTTCTGTATGTGGTTTTGTTTTCTATGGTGTGGGTTTGCTCTCTCTGTCACTTTTGTTCTTCATGATTGCTTTGGTGGATTTTTGTTCTCTTTATGGCTTTCGTGCGTCACTGTGCATCGGTCTCCCGACACGTGACACTTGGGGTGTGGGCATCCATGTACGGATGCAATCCACTATGGCCTGTTGATGCCACATGCAGTACATCCATGTTACTACGGATCTCATCCCTTGGCTTGCGTGCCCTGTGGGATCGAAACACGGTGGCCCATGTTTTCTTTTCTTTTGTTGTCTGGTGTGTGTTACATTCAATTTTCGCGGACGAAAATTCCTAAGGAGGGGTGAATGTAATATCCCTGATATTTTGACGTATTTTCGTTTACCTCGGTAAGCGTGCCCGAAAATAATTATGAGATTTTCTGGGCTTTTTGTTTAGTTTTGGTTATGATGAGGGAGATGACCAAAGGACTTGGTTATGAGATGTGTACAAGTCAGGAAATCGACGACTTACACAATAAGGTTGGTATTTGTGTTTAACGCCGGAAGTTTTACAAGAATAAATGGATAAGTAGTAATTAGAAATATCTAGATTTTTATCAGGTTTTATTTTGTATTATAAAGAGAGAGAGATTTGAGAGAATTTACACTTCTCTCTTTCGGTTGAAAGTAAATTGCAAACCAATTGCCTTGCTTTTGATCTTTAGATCTTGAGAGAGTGAGAGCTCCTCTTCCCATCTCAACCATTGGTTTATTTGGTGCTTGAATTTGGATCAGCTTGAGCTATTGGAAGAGAAGGTTAGAGGAGAGGATATCACTGTGTCGATAGGATCTGTGCAATGGAGGAAGGTTTATAATGGGCTGAATTGAAGCTTTTAAACCTTCGATCTTAGAAACTTGTTCCGGTGCGTGAATCGGTACAAGGGGATCAACTGTTTAAGCTAAAAGAGGTATGTCTTGAAACCTCCTTATGTAAATTTGTTGGGTTTTGTTAAGAATTTAAGATATGGATTCAATAGAAAAGATTGGATGGCTGTGTAGAAACTAAGGAAAAAGAATTCGGGCATGTCGAGTTAACAACCACAGAACCTGAAGAATTCGACTGTCGATTTGAAAATCGACTGTCAAAATTGGAAATCGACAGTCGAAATGAGAATTTTTGACCTGAGACAGAATTCTGAAATTCGATGGTCGAATTTAAAATCGACCATCGAATTTCAAATTCGACCAACGAATTTGAATTCGATGGTCAAATTCTGTCCTGCTTCTGGCTTTTGAAAGTCTTGTTGAATTTTTATTCTGTAAGCTTTTGGGTTGATTTTTGGGTTCTATATTAACACAGAGAGTGTTAATATATGTAGGTTTTAACTATTGGGAGTCCTTGAAGAAGACTGTTTGTGCTAGACTTTGAAACTTCTTGGTTAAGGTAGGGGAAACTCAAATTGTTATTTGCATAAATTTATAAGCATGAACTGTTTTCGGCAATTTCTTTTGGAAGCATTAATTTTGGAAATTCAATCATACACTGTATAAATAAAACTTAGAATATAGGATAGAAATCTGAAAATTGGAACTTTGTTATGACTAAGAACTTTGGAATTCGAACCTCAGAACCTCAGTTAATTTTTGAATCAGAACTTCGAATCAGAACCTTGAAAAATCAGTATATGTTATGAATAATAACCTTTGATATGTATTAGCATTTGCATTTGATTTAGGGTTCATACGTACGATGCCCTAGACGGTAATATTTGGTAATACTTTGCAAAGTTTCCCTCATAGCGTAGGGACTTGTTGCATTTTCGAAATGGGTTCATGAATGACGATAGTCAGTAGGGTCTTCCCATCGGTCACGTAGTCCGCTCTCATGCTATAGGAAATTTGGGAGATAAAATTAAGTTATAAATTTAAGACAAGAAGCATGCTAAATCAGAACACTTTGAACACTTTAGATTATATTATCAGTCTTGACTCAGGATTAGAACTGGAGATTTAATTTGAAAAGCATCATTGAAAAACCATATTTGATCCGATTCCATCTTTTGAAAACCTTTACTTATAAAGAAATGCAAATAGATCTGTCTTCCTCTATTGAGCTTGGCTGTTAGCTCACCCTCGACTATACGTCACAGGTGCTGAGACTGACCTTGGGTCAGAGGATCCGGAGGACTCCGATTATATTCCCGAGGAGGATTTGGACATACCAGCTGAGGAGTTCTTTTCGTGATCTTAGATCCAGTATTTGTTTGGTATTTTTGTCTGGATATTACTTTGGAATATTGAGCCATAGGCTATTATTTTTGGTTCTTTTGATATCACTCGAGGAACCATTATTGTGAACCTCTATTTTAGGTGATCGGATTGGCCATCACCGGTGGTTCTTTTTGGTTCCTCACAGTGATATATTCTTTTTGTTATATGTAACTTTTGTTTTTTGGATTACTATATGTTGCCTCTGTCTTTAGACCTTTGTTTATGTTGCCGACTTCTATTTGTTACGGCTTATTGAGAAATCAATAAGTTGATGAACCGGCCTTTCCTATACCTTAGGGATTGGAAAAGTTTGGTCGTCACAAAAAGTAAGGTAAATTTGTGGTTTAGTTCAAAATATTTATAATACTCATTTGTGATTTTCTGTCTGTTAGGCAGGGAAAATTTTCGTTGGATAAGCAGGGTAGATTTGTTGTTTTATTGTGAAGGTTTTTTTTTTTTTTATGTTCATTTGTAATTTTTTGACGGATGAGGAAGGTATTCTGGGGTACAAGCTCTTCCCAAAATTATTAATATTTTTTTTTATTACGATTTTTAAAAAAGGATTGCCTAAGACCGTCTTATTTCCTGTCTGATATAATAAATAAGACAACTTATGACTGTCTTATTTCGACCATCATTCAAATAGGACGGTTCATAAAGGACTGTCTGACCGTCTTTAATAAATAAGGCAACTCATGACCGTCTCTAATAGAGCGCTCGATAAAGGACAATTTTAACCATCCTTTAGTTTTTAAAAAAAAAATTATTAAATGGTCGGTGACCGTCCTTTATTGGTTATTATGAGACGGCTCTAGACCGTCTTATGTTAGGATTGTGGAAAACAATCATTTTCTACCATCTTATTTATAGAATATAAGACAGTTTATGACCGTCTTATACATTTAAGATGCCAATGAAAAGAATGGACGTGAGGATGATTTTGAGCCGTCCTTTTAAAAAAATAAGATGGCTTTTGGCCATCTTATTTCGTCTATTTTGACGTAGTGTGGGCTGCCAGTGCTCCAAATCGTAAAACAGTCAAGTCGGGCATTTACACCTGTCTGTTCATTTTTAAGGGCCACAATGACTAAGTGAAAGAGATACATCAGGAGGAGGGTTCTATGGACGATTAGTGGAGCTGGTCACCACATAATTGTAATTGTTATCTAACTTTTTTTAGTTTTTGAGAATGAAAGGAAAATTCATTAAAATTCTGAAAAAATAGAGATAGGAATGTGTGGAGGGACATCATCCAACCTGATATCATTACATAAAGCATATTTAGCTAGTTTGTGGGCCGCCTTGTTTCCTGAACGACGGATGTGAAGACAAGTAGCCTCTTTAAAAGAATTTAAAGCCTCCTTAACTTCCTCTATGAGGCCACCGATATCTGATAGCTTTGGTGTAATAGCTCGAAAAATCATGCTAAACTATGACCTCGGGATCCGTGCCCGATCGGTCACAGGTTTGACCAATTAGGAGTTCGATAGTTAGCGTAGAGTGTGATGAGTGAATGTGATGTGATGGTTTGAGTAGCTATGTGGTGTGTGTTGAAAATCTAAAGTCACATACACCTATCGAGGTGCATGTGCTCAACACACAAGCTAGGGGGGGAGATAAAAAGGGTTTAATAACCCTAAAATCAATAGTTTGGTTGTTGAGAGAGAAGTAAAGAAGAGAGAGAGAGAGAGGAGTAAAGAGGGTGATTAAGCAAGGAGTTATTGTGAGTGATTGGAAGGGGGATTCAAGTGTTAAAGAGGCCGATTCTGCGCAAAGAATCCGTTCAAGCCAAAGCTGGAACCCTAGCCTTCCAACCACTTGATTTGAAATCAATTTGAGATTGATTCAAGGTAAATTTTTGTGAATAAAATGCATAGATTGTAGTTGAAAATGGTGTAAATCATAGGAAAATGGTTTAGAAAAATAGAGGAAAAAAATGTGGAAAAAGATTGAGAAGAACAGCCAAAAGGGGGCTGAATCTGACAATTTCGATTAATCAAAATTGGGTTTTGATTAATCGAAATTGGCCAAGAAGTTGAAAAGTCAGTGGACCCCGATTTCGATTAATCGAATTGGAGTTCGATTAATCGACCTTGGATTTCGATTAATCGATTTAGGCATCGATTAATTCGATGAACCTCAAAGTGGACCCTGGAGGAAATGACTTGTAGAAAATCGACTAATCGAAATGAGATTTCGATTAATCGATTTCAATTTTCGATTAATCGATTTGGGATCGATTAATCGATTTTAGGAACTCGATTACTCGAATTGAGAATCGACTTGGCTGAGCAGAGAATTTCGATTAATCGAATTAGGATTCGATTAATCGAATGAAAATATCGATTAATCGATTTGAGAATCGATTAATCGATATTGACTTTCGATTAATCGATTTTGGAAATCGATTAATCGAATCAGATTCGATTAATCGATTTTGGAGTTCGATTAATCGACTGAGATAAATTATGTTAACTTTTGAGTTTGACTTTAAGATTCTTGGAGGGTCTTGGACCTCCTTTATTGCATCTTTAGTGATGTGTTTCACTTATTATGTGGTACCATAGGTGGTACATGTGAACTAGTGCACAAGGAGCCACGTGGGACCTTGATGCATTGAGCAAACAAAGACTTGAGGTAGGGAACACCTTGAACATGTACTTTATTTTACAAGAGCATGTATGTAGTGGTATATAATTCAAATTCAAATGTTTTAATGCTTAAGAATTATGAAAAGTGTGTGTGTGTGATATCCATAAGAGTAAGTATAATGAGCCATCCCCAGGGGATGATGAAGTGAAGATATAAGAGCATCAGGTGTGATGCAAGTAAATGGATACATCCCAGGGATGTATCCAAGATTGAATCATGTTTGATAGGGCCTAACTGATATAAGATAGCATACTTACACGGTGAATAACTATATGTAAGGCACCAATATTTTTGTTATTTGAGGTTTGATAGGGTACCCCACCGACGTGGCGGGATATCCACGACTGACACGGCAGGATATCCGTGACCGATACGGCGGCGAAACCGTAAGCCAGTGCGGAGGCTTATCTGCACATAGTAAGCACACCCCAGGGGTGTTGATTTGAGACAAGTGAAACCCCACCACCAATCCCCAGGGGAAAGGGGCTTGGGTACTATATGGTATTCCTAGGGAATACGTTAAAAGTGTCTATATAGATGACGATGAAGGGTATCTCATCGGGGCTCGATGCTATATTGCTCGGGGACTACTTAAGTTGAAAGTTTAAGTTTTGCTTTAGGCCTTTTCAGCATCATTCATGAATAAATGAAAACATAAGTGATTAACAGTAAAATGAAATGCTTTTTAACTATTTTCATCAATAACTGCATAGACACATCATGCATGGCATATCATGGAATATATGTGAGTAATAATTTATATGTTCAACTGTGTTTTGTTCCCTATTGAGCTAGGATGTAGCTCACCCTATAGACTTTACGTCGCAGGTCCACTACTAGCAGCTGCCGAGGCTTCAGGAGACGCTGACCTTGTGAGCCTGGACCATGCCGGAGACGAGTTGGAGCCACCTCCTGAGGACTTCTTCTAGAGGACTCCGTTGTGCCGCTTTGAGGGCTTTTTGAGAGAGATTGGTACGGCTTGGTATGTTAAGCCTTGTTTTGGTTAAACCATGTATATATTGAGTTGGGATTATTCTTTTGGGGCGAATCATCCGTGATGATTGCTATCATCGATGATTCGGATCGGTTCTCCATTCATGCAGAGGCATGAGGGTAGAACTGTCTTTTGGAGAATTACTTAATATAGATTTAAATTCCGCAGCTCCTTTATTATTTCATTTTATGCTTGATATGCCAATGTTCCGTGCTTAGCTAAGGGGCACGGTCAAGATGATCGTGCTGATGGCATGGGTTTCGGGGTGCCGAAATCCGGGCTGTCACAGTTGGTATCAAAGCTATTTTCTTTTAGCAATTCTGATAATCGTCCTTTTGGTCAGAACATAGGGGCTTCTGCTAACGAAACTTTAGTTTCAAATGCAGCCGCAAATGTCATATAGAGGAAGAGGCCGACCAAGGAGGCCATAACAGAGAGTCTACGAGTGGAGATGATTACATCTCTCCTACTAATAGAGTGCCTTTAGGAGGTACCGAGGCCCTGTGGGGTGAGTAGTAGACAAGATAATGAAGAGGATCGAGATCAGGATCAAGATCTAAGAGAACAAGAGAGAGTGAGAGAAAGACAAGAAGAGAGAAGAGCCAAAGGATGATGCACACTATGGAGACTATGGCACCGCCATGGCACAACAAGCCGCATCCTTTGCTCATGCTAAGAGAATAGCAGCCACCTACACCACCTGTAGGACCTGCGCTGCCTGTGCCCTCATCTTTTACAGAGTTTAGAAGGATGAGACCTCCTTCGTTTTCTGGGCAGGCAGACACCATGGCCGCTGAGAACTGGCTGATGGAGATGGAGGAAGTCTTTAGCGTACATTGCACGGAAGATGAGAGTGTGAGATGGGCTTATATGTTGGATGGGGAGGCTGGGCCTTGGTGGAAGTCCGTGATACGACTGCCTGTGAGACCCCAGTGAGTTGCCTTGGACTTTGGGAGGAGTTTGTTGAGGAGTTCAACAAACAATATTTTCCTAAGTGGTGAGGAACTAGCTTGAGATACAATTTTTATAATTAGTGCAAGGGAGAATGATGAGAGAATATGGGGTAGAGTTTCTACGACTTGTCTGCTTTGCTCGGATTACGCTGCCATCAAGTGATGAAGTCCAAGAGGTTTCAAAGGTTTGAAGCTGAAGTTAGGGGAGGCGTAGCTCCATTTCAATTGAGGACCTATGAAGAGGTCATGAGTAAAGCACTAGTGGTTGAAGAGGAGAATACAAATAGATATCGACAGAGAGAGCAACAGAGAGGAGGAAATGAACAAGGAAGGACGGGGACCTATGAACTGGTGAACAAAAAGCCGAGGTTCGTATCCCAAAATCAGAGACCACAGTTCCAAGGGGGTTACGGAAGACCGGCGCAACAACAACACCAACAGAGGTTTCCATTACTTGCGTCGGGGAGACCTTTACGCTATGAGAGCCCTGCCACGTCTACTGGTGTCACTATCACACAGGGTTTTCGTACTGTTTCTTCCGCACCACGGGAGACTTGCGCAAAGTGTGGCAAGCCTCATAGGACGGTGGATTGTAGATTGGGAACTAGGGGTTGTTTCCAATGTGGCAAGGTGGGCCACTTGATCAATGATGGCCCCGAGACGGATAAGAGAAAGACGGTTTCAGTTGCAGCACCACGACCCATTCAAGCAAGGAAGCCGATCGTTCAGGGGAGAGCTTATGCAGTCACTGCTCAGGAAGCAGGGAACGTGCATGACGTCATCCAAGGTGAGACTCGTTGAAGTTAAAGAAAATTTTCATTTCATTAAAATTTTAGATAGAAAAGGAGCATGCATTAGAAATTGTATAGATTCTTTTCTCAATACAAAAAGCTGTATGTGAATTAAGAGTGTAAATTGATGTGTAAATTATTGTATGTATGTATACTATAGGTACTATAAATATATATGAAAAAGGATGCTTCGGTGGATATGACACTCGAGTGTTGATAGACCCAGGGTCTACCCACTCATTCGTCACTCCACGTTTCGCCAAGAAGATGAATATTGTTCCAGAGACGTTGGATTTCGTCCTATCTGTGTCTATTCCGACTGGAGAGTTAGTAGACACGGAGTTAGCTTGCTAATCCATCATTGTAGCAGTTCGAGACTTAGAGGTGCATGAATTGGAAGCAAAGTTGATACTGTTAGACATGCAAGGGTTTGATGTGATCCTTGGCATGGACTGGTTGATGCAATTGATCAGCAACCGTCGATTGCAAGAATAAGGTAGTCATTTTCAGACCCAACACAAGAAGATCATTTCGGTTTCAAGGAGTGAGGTCATCTGTACTGATCTCAGCAGTAAGGGCCGAGAAAATGATCAGAAAGGGTTGCAGTGGATACTTAGCTTTAAAGGAGGACAAGGAAGAAAAGAACGTCATTTCGAGATAGCGTAAAGTAGAGACTTCGCCGACGTGTTTCCAGAGGAATTGCCTGGATTACCTCCAGAGAGAGAAGTAGAATTCGCCATTGACTTAGCACCAGGAATGGAGCCTATTTCGAAAGCGCCTTATAGAATGGCTCCTGCTGAGCTAAAGGAGTTGAAGGAACAACTGCAAGAGCTTATGGACAAGGGTTTTGTTAGACCGAGCGTGTCTCCATGGGGAGCACCGGTCTTGTTTGTCAAGAAGAAGGATGGGTCAATGCGGCTATGCATTGACTATCGACAATTGAACAAACTCACTGTGAAGAACCGCTACCCTTTGCCTAGAATTGACGATCTATTCGACCAACTGCAAGGAGCAAGGTATTTTTCCAAGATCGACCTGAGATCTGGGTATCATCCATAGTCAAGGCCGAGGACATTCGTAAGACACTTTTGGACACGATATGGACACTATGAATTCCTTGTGATGCCGCTTGATTGACGAATGCTCCTGCGTCGTTTATGGATCTGATGAACCGAGTGTTTAAACCACACTTGGACTCCTGCGTCGTAGTGTTTGTCGATGATATTTTGATATACTCCAAATCCAAGACGGAACACGAAGAACACTTGAGAATTGCTCTACAGACGCTACGTGAACACCAATTGTACGCCAAACTCAGCAAGTGTGAATTTTGGTTGGAAGAGGTTAGCTTTTTGGGACATGTCGTCTCAAAACATGGTGTCACCAGAGATCCAAAGAAAGATAGAAGCAGTGGTTAAATGGGAGCAACCAAAGACAGTGACCGATGTCCGAAGTTTTCTGGGCTTAGCTGGCTATTATCGACATTTCGTTGAGGGGTTTTCAAAGATATCGGGACCTCTCACAAAGCTGACAAGAAAAGATTCAAGGTTTGAGTGGAGTGAGGCATGCGAGAAGAGTTTTCAAGAACTCAAAACGAGACTCACTTGGCTCCGATTAGCGCGATTCCTTTAGTGGAGGATACGCTGCACAGACGCATCATACAATGGCCTTGGTTGTGTGCTCAACCAACACAAAAGGTGATAGCTTACGGATCAAGACAAATTTGAAAGAACACGAGAAAATTACCCGACTCATGACTTGGAACTAGCAAGCCATTTTACGCAAGATTTGGAGACATTACTTGTATGGTGAGACTTTGAAATTTTCACCGATCATAAGAGCCTCCGATATCTTTTACGTAAAGAGCTCAAATGAGACAACAGAGTGGATGGAATTCCTCAAGGATTACGATTGCTCCATACAATACCACCCAGGCAAGGCGAATGTAGTAGCCGACGCATTGAGTCGGAAAGGTTCAGCTCAGTTAGCTTGTTTGATTTTGGGTATGCACCGATGGAAATTATTAGAAGACCTGGCATTCTACGATGCGAACATTGAGTCAAAAGCCACCGGATCCTTTTTGGCTAACATATCAGTAAAGCCAGTAATATTTGAGCATATCCACGACCTACAGATGAATGATCCGGCATTGACAAAGATCCATCAAGACGTGAAGGAAGGCGTTAGGTCGGACTTCTCGGTTAAAGAAGATGGTTCTTTATTGTTTAAGGGCCGTCTATGCATTCTGGACAATGCCGATCTAAGACGAACGATTCTTGATGAGGCCCATAAGTCAAATTATGCTATCCACCCTGGTAGCACCAAAATGTACCAAGATTTGAAAAAGAACTACTGGTGGAGAGGACTGAAGCAAGACATGGCCGAATACGTGTCACGGTGTTTGACTTGTCAGCAAGTGAAGGTTGATCATAGACATCCTGCTGGACTATTGCAGCCTTTACCAATCCCAGAATGGAAATGGGAATCAATCTTGATGGATTTCATTGTTGGATTGCCCCGTACTGCCAAGAGACACAATGCCATTTGGGTCGTCGTAGACCGGTTGACCAAATCAGCGCACTTTTTGCCGTACAATGCTATGTATACAGCAGGAAGACTGGCAGACTTATACATGAAGGAGATTGTAAGATTACATGGGATTCCAAGCAGCATAGTTTCAGATCGTGACCCACTATATACATCCAAGTTTTGGAAGAAATTTCAAGAAGGAATGGGAACACGACTAGACTTTAGTTTAGCTTTCCATCCTCAAACTGATGGGCAGACAGAACGAGTGAACCAAGTAATAGAAGACATGCTCAGAGCATGCATGCTTGATATGCAAGGATACTGGGATGAGTATCTACCGATGCTCGAGTTCGCATACAACAACAGTTTCCAAACGAGCATTGGCATGGCACCGTATGAAGCTCTGTATGGACGACGATGCAAATCACCCCTCAATTGCGAGGAAACAGGTGAGAAATTTATGTTAGGGCCAAAACTACTTGAAGACAACGCCACCGTTGTTCGAATTATCAGAGAAAGGTTGAAGACAACACAGAGTAGACAGAAAAGTTACGCCAATATGAAGCGGACTAGTGTCGACTATAAAGTGGGCGAGCACGTGTTTGTGAAAGTGTCACCTATGAAGGGTGTAATGAGATTTGGCAAGAGAGGGAAGTTAAGTCCACGTTATGTTGGACCATTTGAAATTTTGGGACGCGTAGGTGAAGTTGCATATCGCATTGGTTTACCACCGCTATTTGATCGAGTACATAACATGTTCCACATATCGATGCTCAGGAAGTACGTGAATGATCCGTCTCATGTATTAGGAAAGCAACCTATAGAGATGTGTGAGGACATGAGCATGATAGAGGAACCAGTGGAAATCTTGGATCGAAAGGAACAAGTACTGCGCACTAAAGTGATTCCCTTAGTGCTTGTTCGGTGGAACAATCATCCAAAAGAAGAGGCTACTTGGGAACGAGAGGCCGATGTGAAAGAACAATATCCAGCCTTGTTTCCAACGACGTGAGAATTTAATGTGAACCACAAACGTGGTTGTGGAAATCTCTACGGGACTTGTAATTCGATGGAAATTTTGCTCAAAAGTATGACTAAAGGAACAGATTTTTATATGTACATGACCAAGTGAATGTGTTTTTATGGATCTACGAACCACTTGATGTCATAAATTGTCCAAAATAATCAAAGAACCGAAGAACATGAAAATCTGCAGAAATTGGGCAAAACCGATTAATCGAATTTCAAATCGATTAATCGATTTGGAATTTCGATTAATCGATTTTGTTCGATTAGTCGACTGGCATGTGCCAGTGACTGGAAATTGAAATGAGAGTTAGAACAGACATGGAATACAATTTCGATTGATCGAGTTATAATTTCGATTGATCGATTTGAGATCGATTAATCGATTTTGGGAATTCGATTAATCAAATTGGGAATTCGATTAATCGAACTGCAAGCTCGATTAATCGAACAAATTGAGAATGTTAGAAGAAATTGGGAATAAATTAATGGAATTTCAATTAATCGAAGAAGTTTCGATTAATCGATTTGAGATTTCGATTAATCGAACTGGACCTCGATTAATCGATTTACTATAGGGACTTGGAAGAAATTGAAGTCAGATAGATGATTTCGATTAATCGAAGTGAATTTCGATTAATCGATTTAGAAATTTCGATTAATCGAAATGGATTTCGATTAATCGAATAACTTAAGGAATTCTAGAAATTTAGAAGTTACTGCACGATTTCGATTAATCGAAGTGAAATTCGATTAATCGATTTTGGAATTTCGATTAATCAAAATGGATTTCGATTAATCGACTGGCTCGCGCCAGTGAGCTCAAAAACTTAAAATTTTAAACGGATACGATTTTGATTAATCAAAATGTTTTCGATTAATCGAATTTAACTTTCGATTGATCGATTTGGGAAATCGATTAATCGATTTTGCGCGGCTTAACCTAGTTTTGAATCTCGATTAATCAATTCTGGATTTCGATTAATCGAGCCGGGGCCTATATAAATAAATTTGGGGATTTCATTCCCCATTCAAAATCATTTCACCTTGAGATTTTTGGGCGTTTGATCTTCTTCTTCTTCTCCGACCAT
The DNA here is from genome assembly GCA_021018995.1 of Chloranthus sessilifolius. NCBI lineage: Eukaryota > Viridiplantae > Streptophyta > Magnoliopsida > Chloranthales > Chloranthaceae > Chloranthus > Chloranthus sessilifolius. Next base: position 106,232,483 of record CM037594.1, on the reverse strand, counting down.
CCGGCGCTCTAGGGTTGGGATTTTCCGTCGATTCGCTTCCGCATTCGCATCCAAAACCCGCGGTAAAACCCTAACTTCGCTTTTTCCTTCGATTTGAACTAGCTAAACCCTAATTTTTCTAAAAAATGCCGCCCAAAACCCGGTTGTCTTCGAAGAAGGCAACCTCTAAGTTGCCGGTTAGGCATAAGAACGCCGCACCACCACCACCTACCCCATCGCCGGTGAGGACTCCGTCACCGTCGACATCGGAGACCACCTCCGGTTCGACGAGCGCATCTATGCGCGAGTCTTCCCGCGAGTCCACGCCCATGCCCCCACCACCCACTAATGTGATATAGCCAAATGAATGGTGGGCAGCAAAGACCTTTGAGGTCGAATATATTATCGACCCTACCCTATTCACCAATCTCGATGTGCCGGGCGAGACCCAATGGGCTCGAAACTACCTTAACAATGCCGGTCTCGGCAACCTTCTCAAACCAATCCGGGGTTCTTATTACCCTAGATTGGTGAGACTATTTTACCAAGGACTAGTGGACGGCCCGACCGACGATGTGATCAAGACCACTATTGAGGGTCGCGACTACACGATCACTCGTCGCCACATACACGAGGTGCTCGAGTGCTACCTCGATTTCACCCCCGAGACTACCCTATTCCCACCCTTTGAGGAGGAACCTCGCTTCGAGGAGGTCATGACCCGCATGACCAACGGCAGAAAGGGGTCGGGATCCTCCATCAAGAGGGTTGACCTTCCCCACTATATATGGATGCTTGACTCAGTGGTCAAGTGCAACCTCTATCCTATGCGCCACGACACCGAGCGCATGGAGAAAGTGCAGCAGGCACTTTACTCGGCCTTCTGTGGCCGGTGGTTTGATGCCACCCTGCTCATCCTTGAGGGGATGAGGTATATAAAGGGCAAGCTGATGAAGGGCAACCTAAGGCCCAAGGAGAAGATGCCTTACGCTCGCCTTATATCGAGCATGTTGGAGTGCTACTCTGACGACCCATCCTACACCGTCTCTCCTCACGAGATGAGGGCTACGGACTGCGTGAAGACATTCTCCATGTCTTCATGGGCCGAGCTACATCTAAAGCGGACCCTACCCCGGGTCCCGCCGAGTAGCCCTCAGCAGGCGTGCACCGCCACCACCCCCACCACCACAGCAGGACCCACCCATGGGTGGGGCACACCCAGCCGAGCCTTCAGTGGAGAGGGCTCCCTCTCATACCGCAGCCTCACCGACGCCACCTGCCCACTCCGCGCCCGCGACACCCTCCTCCTCCTACCGCCGGCGCGCCGCATCATCTGGGCCGACCATAGAGGAGCTGTTGGCCCGTATGGAGGCCAACAATGAATGCATGAACTGGAGGATGGACTTCCTCCTCTTTCACACCCTCCGCCACATCTACCCGACCGACTACCACCGCTACCTCGCCCAGGAGGAGGAGTGGACAGCCGGACGCACAGCCTTCCACAGAGGACCCGTCTTCCATCCCACTGCCACTACTGACGCGGCTCCTTCCACATCTGCCTCCGCTCCGCCGACTGAGACACCTCTACCACAGTCGCCACCACTGTAGTACCTTCACCTCAGATGGAGCAGCCTGCTCCAGTACCCGACCAGCCCGACGAGGGGACTGCATGAGTTTTATCTTTCTTTTGTATGAGTGATGATTGTGTAGATGTATATTTTGTACGCCAACTCATGTGGCGCCTTGTAAATATTTTCTGATATTAATAGGAATCCAAAAAATTTTGTGTACATTGTTCAAATTCGTCAAATTTAAATTCTATGCTGGTATATGTAACTAATTTAATGCGTCTGAGTCAACTGGACCGCCTCACCTGAGAGTGTGGGGGGGGAGAGACCCAGACCGACGAACCTTGGGTTATTTTCGAGGACAAAAATTCCCAAGGTGGGGAGGATGTAATAGCCCGAAAAATCACGCTAAACTATGACCTCAGGATCCGTGCCCGATCGGTCACAGGTTTGACCAATTAGGAGTTCGATAGTTAGTGTAGAGTGTGATGAGTGAATGTGATGTGATGGTTTGAGTAGCTATGTGGTGTGTGTTGAAAATCTAAAGTCACATACACCTATCGAGGTGCATGTGCTCAACACACAAGCTAGGGGGGGAGATAAAAAGGGTTTAATAACCCTAAAATCAATAGTTTGGTTGTTGAGAGAGAAGTAAAGAAGAGAGAGAGAGAGAGAGGAGTAAAGAGGGTGATTAAGCAAGGAGTTATTGTGGGTGATTGGAAGGGGGATTCAAGTGTTAAAGAGGTCGATTCTGCGCAAAGAATCCGTTCAAGCCAAAGCTAGAACCCTAGCCTTCCAACCACTTGATTTGAAATCAATTTGAGATTGATTCAAGGTAAATTTTTGTGAATAAAATGCATAGATTGTAGAGGTTAGATTGTAGTTGAAAATGGTGTAAATCATAGGAAAATGGTTTAGAAAAATAGAGGAAAAAAATGTGGAAAAAGATTGAGAAGAACAGCCAAAAGGGGGCTGAATCTGACAATTTTGATTAATCAAAATTGGGTTTCGATTAATCGAAATTGGCCAAGAAGTTGAAAAGTTAGTGGACCCCGATTTCGATTAATCGAATTGGAGTTCGATTAATCGACCTTGGATTTCGATTAATCGATTTAGGCATCGATTAATCGACTGGGAACCTCCAGTGGACCCCAGGGGCTGGAGGAAATGACTTGTAGAAAATCGACTAATCGAAATGAGATTTCGATTAATCGATTTCAATTTTCGATTAATCGATTTGGGATCGATTAATCGATTTTAGGAACTCGATTACTCGAATTGAGAATCGACTTGGCTGAGCAGAGAATTTCGATTAATCGAACTAGGATTCGATTAATCGAATGAAAATCTCGATTAATCGATTTGAGAATCAATTAATCGATATTGACTTTCGATTAATCGATTTTGGAAATCGATTAATCGAATCAGATTCGATTAATCGATTTTGGAGTTCGATTAATCGACTGAGATAAATTATGTTAACTTTTGAGTTTGACTTTAAGATTCTTGGAGGGTCTTGGACCTCCTTTATTGCATCTTTAGTGATGTGTTTCACTTGTTATGTGGTACCATAGGTGGTACATGTGAACTAGTGCACAAGGAGCCACGTGGGACCTTGATTCATTGAGCAAACAAAGACTTGAGGTAGGGAACACCTTGAACATGTACTTTATTTTACAAGAGCATGTATGTAGTGATATATAATTCAAATTCAAATGTTTTATTGCTTACGAACTGTGAAAAGTGTGTGTGTGTGTGATATCCATAAGAGTAAGTATAATGAGCCATCCCCAGGGGGTGATGAAGTGAAGATATAAGAGCATCAGGTGTGATGCAAGTAAATGGATACATCCCAGGGATGTATCCAAGATTGAATCATGTTTGATAGGGCCTAACTGATATAAGATAGCACACTTACACGGTGAATAACTATATGTAAGGCACCGATATTTTTGTTATTTGAGGTTTGATAGGGTACCCCACCGACGTGGCGGGATATCCACGATCGACACAGATATCCGGACCTATACGGCGGCTAAAAACGTAAGCGCGTGAGGCTTATCCGCACATAGTAAGCACACCCCAGGGGTGTTGATTTGAGACAAGTGAAACCCCGCCACAAATCCCCAGGGGAAAGGGGCTTGGGTACTATATGGTATTTCCAGGGAATACGTTAAAAGTGTCTATATAGATGACGATGAAGGGTATCTCATCGGGGCTCGATGCTATATTGCTCGGGGACTACTTAAGTTGAAAGTTTAAGTTTTGCTTTAGGCCTTTTCAGCATCATTCATGAATAAATGAAAACATAAGTGATTAACAGTAAAATGAAATGCTTTTTAACTATTTTCATCAATAACTGCATAGACACATCATGCATGGCATATCATGGAATATATGTGAGTAATAATTTATATGTTCAACTGTGTTTTGTTCCCTATTGAGCTAGGATGTAGCTCACCCTATAGACTTTACGTCGCATGTCCACTACTAGCAGCTGCCGAGGCTTCAGGAGACGTTGACCCCGGTGAGTCGGACCTTGCGGCCGGAGATGAGTTGGAGCCACCTCCTGAGGACTTCTTCTAGAGGACTCCGTTGTGCCGCTTTGAGGGCTTTTTGAGAGAGATTGGTACGGCTTGGTATGTTAAGCCTTGTTTTGGTTAAACCATGTATATATTGAGTTGGGATTATTCTTTTGGGGTGAACCATCCGTGATGATTGCTATCATCGATGGTTCGGATCGGTTCTCCATTCATGCAGAGGCATGAGGGTAGAACTGTCTTTTGGAGAATTACTTAATATAGATTTAAATTCCGCAGCTCCTTTATTATTTCATTTTATGCTTGATATGCCAATGTTCCATGCTTAGCTAAGGGGCATGGTCAAGATGATCGTGCTGATGGCACGGGTTTCGGGGTGCCGAAATCCGGGCTGTCACATTTGGTCTTGCATCATTAATAGCATTGACAATATTAATAGAATCACCTTTTAAGATAACCTCTTGCATGCCAATGTCCTTAGCGAAAATAGTACCATACAAGGCCGCCAACGCCTCATTATGTTCCACGCTCGAAACTCCATATACCAACTTGCTAACGCAACCCAATGTTGCCCTATTAGAATCTCTAATAATAACTCCAATACCTGTCCTTGTTAAGATTAGATCCCAACCAGCATCAACGTTAGCCTTCATCACGTTACGCGGTGGTGGCCACCATTCAACAACACTAGGAACTTTACCATTTGGGACCCAACAACTTTTTGCCTAAAAAAATAGAAATAAAAGAATAAAAACAAAAAACTTATAAAGATCTATAATTTGGGGGCTGCTACCAACCCCCTATCGCCACTAAAGATCATGAGCATGTCACTTGACGGTCAATATTTTACTCCACATGACACACATCCCAAAAATGTGACCCCAAAACCACATGGCACACATAATGGCTATAGATAGGGCTGTCAACTGGCCGGGTTAGGGCTGGGCGTCACTAAAATCTAGCCCGACCCTAGGGTCCAAGGCTAGGCCCTAGCCTGGCCCAATCATAGACGGGATTTGATATTCCAGCCCTAGCCCCAACTTAGGGGGGTTGGTGCGGACTAGGGTCGGGCTTCATTGGTTATTTGTGTTTGGTCTAACTTTTTAAACTTTTTTTTTTAATAAAGCTAGAGAAAAATATTTTGACTGAAGAGAGAAAATCTTAAGACATCTCTTTTAAAATATTTAAATTAATTACTAGAATATCCTTACAACTAAGGTGTCAAAGTCGGTATCGGACTCGGGTATCGGTCCATGGAGGACCGATACGACTTGGCCGATACTGATCCGTATCGACTTGTTTAAAAAAAAGAAAAAGAAAATAGAGGTATCGTAGAATATCAGATCGTCGATAACCGATCGTGATCGGACGATGGGCCCATATTAGCCGAAATCGTCGTCGATCGAAGTTGAGATATCGATACGTATCGGTTTGCCGAGAAACCGATACGTATCACCGATCAGAATTGGCCGATTTTTTATACCATGCTTACAACTGTCCGCTTGATAAATCTAATGGTAATTTGATTTTAAATATTGAGTGCGATTTTGGTAATTTGATTTTAAATAGAATAGTATATATTATATACTTATATTAATATATTTAATATATAAAAATGATGTATGGGTCGGGCCGGGCTTACGGGCTTTAAAGTGTTAAGCACTTACCCGACCTGACGGATAGCAAGCTTTTGGTTTCGAGGCCCTAGTCTTGCCCTCTTAACCTCATTTTTAAGTCCTAGCTCTAAGAATTTAGGGCCGGGTCAAGCTGGCTGTCGGGCCAGCCCGGCCCTATTAACAGCCTTAGCCACAGGTCACTTTTTAGGATGTGTCACTACATGAAAATAAGGAAAAAATGACAACAGTAGTGAAAAAAGAACAACTACTACTAGCAGTGGTGAAAAAATCGATTGCTTACCCAATGCTCTATAAAAGCTTTCACAAACTCTTCCGTGTCGCGCGATTATTTTTCTCACGTTCTCTTCTTCTCTCATTTACCCTCCCTAGCTCGCCAACAACCCTAACTATCACCGACCACCAATTGCAAATCGACGAACTCATTCCCAATCTTAGATCCATGAACTCCGAGCTTCGAGCTCCAATCTCTAGATCTTCTTCTTCTCCAAAGCTCTGTAAGATGACTCCATGGAAACCCTAGCTCGCCAGAAATTGAGGTTGCTCGATCTTCTTCTTCTTCAAATCTCTACAAATGCACCATTCCACCCCTCTAAAACCCTAAAAATATGAAACAATTTAACAAAGAAGACACTTACATGGCCGACGCACCTTCGACTTCGAAATCAAGCGGCCTCATCATCGCAGACAACGAATCCCTCCGCTCCTTTCTACTCTCTGCATCACAAAATCTACTTCTCAGCGAAGAAGGATGAGAAATCACTTCGAACCTCTCCTCTCAGACTTCGATTCCATACAAATCCCTCAGAGATATCTTGTTTGCGTCTCCTTCCACTCGACCTACTCTCCTCCAACTCTTCTCTGGCTCCAATTTCGTTTTTCTAGCCCTAAACCTAAAGAAAGGGTACTCCAATCAATTGGTTTTCAATTTTAGTTTTTTATTTATTTATTTTTAGCTTTATGTTTGATAATTTTTGTTATTGATTTCAGAGTAAAGAGTTGAAGGATAGATTGAGAAAACTCGAAGAAATGTTGGAGCAGAAGGCATATAAAGAGATGATTAAAGATATAACGCCGAAGGGGGCCAGTGAACCTTTCTCCTTGTATAAAGATCAGCTAGGGTTTGGTTCACATTGCTTACTTGTAGTTGCCAAGGAAATTTTCTTATTTTAAAGATTAATTCTTCTTCTTCTTCTTCTTTATCTGGCATTGAGTTTCCACTTTAGGTTTTCTTTGTTTTGTTTCTTTGATTTGTTTTTGCGAAGATTGCTTGTAGGGCTCTCAATGAGCTGAGTCAAGGTTAGCTTGAGATCAGCTCTTTTATATTCGAGCCTATAACTACCCAACTCTAGCTCGGCTCTATAGAGCTCAAGCCTAGTAATATCTAATTATTATTTTGATTTATTGGATTTATTTCTTAGATTATATTTTAATTTATTTATTTCTAAATAATTAAAACTTCTAGTCTTCTAATCCAAAGTTTCTAATCAAAGTATTCCATTATATATTTTTTTGTCATTTTTTAGCTAAATTTGACGAGAAGTTTTACTTTTAATCCATTTCGATTAATACTTGTTTGCGTAGTTTAATTTTTTGTTATTTTTGGCTGATTGAGATTTTTTGCTTAAATTTTCTTTATAAAATCCTTTAAATATATTTATGTGAATTTTTTTTCCTTTTGGCAAATTTGAGTCCATTTATGTTGTTTTAGTGAGGTATTACTTTTTTTTTTTTGTTTATTTGATTGCAATTTTTATGCTTTTATACATTTATTGTCTCTTTGTGTACTTAAATTTTGTTTCTCTATCATAATAATTTGAGATTGAAGTGGTTTACTATGTTTTGCTGAACATTAATATTCTTAGTGTTTATTTAAATTTGTTGCTTTCAAATATATCACATATGCTGCTTTCAAATGGGTCTTCAACAAAATTAATACCCAAAAAAGAATATTATGACCCACTAGTATGTTTACAAGGCCTACTATGTACTCATTAATTGTGTTAAAAAATGAAGATTTTCAAATCAATCTACTAAAACTTCAATTCATCACACTAGGATTACTAAAACTCGAAGGTTCAAAGTTACTCATAATTTATTTCTTAAAATTTTTTTGTAGTAGCTAGATATAAGCTATCTGAAGTCTAAACCAGTGTCCATCTGATTAATATTGAACGATGATCAAATTTGTATCCCAACGCCTGCTAAAAATTTCAAGATTGAATAGAGCACTTGCAATAGGATACAAATTTTGTACACTAAAAGCTAATTAATGTGTCATTCCTCATTCTTGAATAGAAACGTAATTCTTTCTTTTACCTTTGGATCCAAATTAGTCTTCCAATAATTTTGAGGAATAGTATGAGAGGTCATTTCTTAAAACTTACACTTATAATAAATGAATTAATCTCCTCTATAGTAAAATCTCTCTATTTCGAAATAGAGATACATTTATCTCTTTTGTTTTGCATTATTTTTCATACAGAGATCACTTCATTATATAGCTTCAACATGTTTTTTTTATGTGGATGATTTATGTAGTTTATACGTATACGTAGAACAGTAGATGAAAAATTTGTACAGACTGTAGTTGCCACATTTTCTTGAACTGACCTTATTACAAATTGAATACATGTGTACCGACTTCTTTAAGATTTATTATTTGAAGTGTATTGTTTGAGTTTTTTACGTTGGGCTATAAATAATGTTGTCCCAGTATACTGGATTCTTCAGGCAGGTATGATACTGCCATTGCTGTAACCTGATCACTTTACCAAGTTCTCCAGCTTTCCTAGCAGCCACAGACTAAATGTATTATTCTAGCTATTAATTAGACATGCGACACATTTATGTTTTATATTTTCTATTGACTGGAATCTCAGATATATAGAAGTCCGTAAGATTTTATATCCTGTGAGAGAAGGCTACAAAGTAGAAGTGTAGAAGGTAGAAACACTTCTCGAGTTCTAGTGTGGTAGTCTAGAAGACTAGAACAACATTAGTTTTGTATTATATTCTAAAATTCTTGGTGTCTATACCTTTTGCAGGCCTGTGGCATGAAGATGTTGAAGAAGATGAATAAGCTCGATGACAACTTGTCTAGAGTTGGCATTTACTTATGGTGTGATGGCGTGGCAGCTGGGATTTTCCCAACCTAAATTTTTTAAGAATTTTTTTTTTCCACTTTTGCCAAATTGGGAAAATCCGGACCGCCAAATCGTAGATCACAATCTGATACAGAATACTTGGTACATACACACACATGCGGAAATCAAAGCAGATCATACATATGACATAATTTAAAATTTCTAGTTCTAATATCCAACATGAGCAGTGAATTAAAACAAACTACCAGTGATGACTAACCATCACCTAACAGTGGTGTACAATGCATGTGTAATAGTATGAACGTACAAAGCCTGAACTTACCAAATCCACAATGCACTAAATCTACGATCCCGAAATTCTTACAAATCCCCAAGTCCTCAATCCTGAAGTTTGGTGTCCTAATAGCGTTATACCTGTAACGTATAGTCGGGGTGAGCTAACAACTATGCTCAGTGGAGAAAACTAATACCAATATACATCTCATTACATGCATAGATACAAAGACAAGATCAAAACATTTTCATATTCAAAATAGAAACCGAATTCAAAATCATTTTTTCTATCAAAGTTGAAACTGATGTCAAGGCATTTTCTTATCAAAACTGAAACTGATTTCGAAGACAAACTTATCAAAACTGACACTGATTTCGAAGACAAACTGAAACTGCTTTCGAAGGCATTTTCTTATCAAAACTGAAATTGATTTCAAAGACAAACTGATTTCAAAGATATTTTCTTATCAAAATCGAAACTAATTTCTTATCAAAAGCCTTTTCTTGTTTTTGATTTACTGAGTTCGATTTCCACTCACTCACATGTATTACACGTTCTTACTTTACTTACTTATATGTCTTACACATTCCTTCTTGGCTTACTTACATATCTTATATATTCTTACTTAGCTTACACAATGTCTCGCATATTCTTACTTAGCTTACACATTGTTTCACATATTCTTACTTAGCATACACAATTTGATTCACGGATATTTCGCCGTGCCGGTTCCATTCACAGAGATTGCCGTGCCAATTCACACACACTTACTTGTCTTACACATTCTCAAATAGCTTACCTAGTTCGATTCAAGGATATTCCGTCGTGCCGGATCAATTCACGGAGACTGCCGTACTAGTTCGATTCACGATTATCCGTCGTGCCGGTTCGATTCATGGATATCTTGTTGTGTCGGTTCGATTCACGGAGATTTCTGTACCAATTCGATTTAGGTTAGCCGCCGTGCCGATTTGATTTACGGAGATTGCCGTGCCAGTTCGATTCACGGTTATCCGCGATGCCGGTTCGATTTCGCCCTAGTGGCTCACGATGTACTTATAATCCACCCATAGCAGTCCACTGTGTACTTATAATCTGCCCATAGCGGTTCACGGTATACTTATAATCCGCCCATAGTGGTTCACGGTATTCTTACAATCCGCCCATAGCGATCCACTATGTACTTGACTTATAATTCAATTTAGATTCAAATTTATTTACATATTCGATTTGGATTCAATTTAAAGTTCACATTTACTTCAAATTAAACTTTTGGGTTCGATTCAAAACTTACAAAACTCACACACGATGTTCAAAACTGAGATTCTTTACATGATTTACGAAGGCCAAAACACGATGTTTAAAACGAAAATTAAGTTCTCAAAACAAACCAACATATCAAAGATTTGATAATTCAAAGTTTTCGAGTATTTCAAACATTTAAAATATTCATTTGCATATTAAAATTCAAAGATCCAAGGTTTCAATTGCAAAGAGTTTAAATACTAATTCATGTTCAAATCAAAATATATCTCATTTCTTTCGATCATATCAAACATTTATGAATTTAAATAAAAAATGCAATTGTGTATAGAACTTTCCCCACCTTAACTCGAAGTTGTGCGAAGCTAAGCTAAGCCCTATCGATAGATTCCTGTCCTTAATCTATATCATAAACATATGATGATGTATCAAGAATAAACTCCAATCACTAATAACTTAGACATATTTAAGTATTTTATCAAAATCTAGGTTGAAACGGGCAAATTCGTGCTAACTTAGAAATTGATGTAACTTCATCCTAAATTTTAACCTTTAAAACTTTAGATTCATGAAATAGTTAGAACACAAAAGTTGTAGGTTGTATTGTCCTCTTTCCAACGCCCCAAGTTTTTTATATGATTCTAAGTTCGGGATAGAAAGTTACAGCTAAAATACTAAAGTAGTATCGACATACTCTGTCAAATTCGATCGATCGAATTTCATTTCGATTGATCAAATTTCATTTCGATTGATCAAATTTTCATACAAATCTCATTTCATCATCTCTTGTCAAAATCGATCGATCGAATTCAATTTTGATCGATCGAAATTGATAGATTTCAACATTCTTAAGGGTTTATATTTCAAAACTCATTTTTCTTAAATCTTAACTTCTTTTTCTTTTAATTTTTTACCCATAAACATAAGTCAAACTAACTCAACTATAAATCATGATTTAGTATAATTTTCATGCCTCAAATTGATGGATTTCTCGATCCACGAGCTCACGCCCAAGCTAGGGTTTCAGAGTTAATTTCGTTGATCTCTTCGACATTTGAATCCAAATGAAGCCTACGATGGTGCTCCGCTCCAACACGCACTACTTTTCACTCTCCCAACTGCGTATGCCGTGATCACAATAGTTGGTACATCCACACATTCAAAATCTTTCAAATCTCACCGAAGTCGGAATCTAACGACTTCCCACGGCACATACTAACACGAGGCCAATACCTCGTAGTTCAACGGAGCCGATCCGAGCTTCAGACGTCCACGTGAGCGATCTCCTCCATCTTTTCTCTTTCTCTCTCTAGAAACCCCACGCCCCAAAGAAATGAACCCGACAATTAGCTTCCAAAAGAAGCTTTGTTTCTTTTTATAACTAAAGGGACTGGTTCCCCTATAAAACTCATGGGACTGTACACCTAAACCACTTATCAATCGGACTCGGTATTGAGCCAATACACACAACCACGGTGGATGAACTTGATCATAAAAATCTCACACAAGCTCAAATGGGCCCAAAACGATTCCATTTGAAATATCCAAATGGTGATGTGTTTCTTAACATACATGCATCCAATCAGGACCTAAAGTCGACTGGAATAGTCAGCCCAATCAGTTGGCACAACTAGTCAGCCAAATACAATTAGCGCAATTAGTCAAATAAGTTGTTTAACCATTAATAACCTTTCATTCCCTCTCTAGAACCCAAAAATCATAATAGAAATAAATTCTCTTAGGCTTCATACCATGGATCAAAATTTCGTCCGATACCGATACGTATCGGATGATACGTATCGGTATCGGAGGTGAACGATACGGTACATTCAATGTACCGTAGCGTTCACTTTATATGGAAAGCCCGGACGATACATTCAATGTATTGCCCGATTTTTTACTGTTCCGATACGTATCGTCCGATACGTATCGGTTTTGAGCTCGGACGATACGTATCGGATACCCGGTATTTTAACCCATGCTTCATACAGTTATATTAAGTCTTTGGTTTTGGTGTTAAGAACATATACCGCAACTAGGTGTATCGAAACTCATTCAAAGGTTTACACATAATTTTACTCATTCTGATTTTTACTTAACACATGACCTAATATGACTTATCAATTATTTTCACAGGGCCGGGTACGTAACCAATCAGGCACGCTGTAAAGACCCGTATTTTGAACCCGAGTTAGACTGACCCTGTGTGTGTATTCGGCTCGGCAACCGACGTCACCATTTGTTTTGGATTTTTATCTAGATGTGATTGTGCGGACAGATTTTAATTTATAGCCCATTTGGACCCTCGTGCGAAACTTGTGCACCGACCTCGGTGTAGCCGCTCAACACCGGACTTGAGTTTTAAAATTAGAAGTGTATAATACATAAGATGTGTGTGTGTTTTACTTTGTGAGCAATCCTATTATAAGAAGGAATTGCATTCCCGTATTCTACTAGGTTTTGTTAAGAGAGGATAGCTACCCAACCGTGTGAAACTCTGTCTTCTCTCTTCTTCAATCATCGTAGGAGATCGGTTTAGAAAACCTCCTTCTCTAGAACCCTCTTTGTTGAAAACACTTAAACCTTAGAAAGAACTTGAATCAACCTTGGATTCGTAGTTGGCTATTGGGAGAGGTTGAGATCATTGGGGGTGTGTTGGAGTTGTCTCTGTGAACTCGTGGGATCGATCGCGGCGCGAATCGTTGAGGAAACCCGTCGGTTTCGTTCCGAAGCTCCATTCGCGTGACTCATTTCTAATCTAGGAATCCTTAGATTAAAGGCACGTTTTAATTAAACTTTTTAATTAAATCATTAGATTAGCCATGGGTTTTGCTTTGGGATGTATGGGTTTCGATTCGGGTGAAAACCAGCGAAATCGCGTCACTGTAGCTCGCTCGAGCGAGCTATTATCATCGCTCTAGCGAGGTATCACTGAACTCCGATATTGCCTTAGTATTTTAGTCATAACGTTTTATCCCGAACTCCGATTGAGACGATTCTTTTTGCGTTGGAAAGCTAATAGAAAAATCTACAACTTTTATGTTTTGATCAACTCATGGATCAATCTTTTTAATAGTAAAAAATATATGAGAATATTACGTCAAATTCTAGGATTGGCGCAACTTGCCTGTTTTGACTTGTTTTTGAGGAAACACTTAAATAGGTCTATATTATTAGTAATTAGAGTTAATTTTAATATATGAACGTATATTGTGATGTAGATTGAGGGCGAGAGGCCATCAATAGGATTTTGCTTGACTTCACATTACTCTGAGTTTTGGTAGGAGAATCTCATCTTTACAGTATTTTATTTTAATTCGCATGGATATTTTGAATTAAAATCTTTAAACTTGCATATGCCATTGAAATCACATCTGTAAACTGAAATTGATATGAATGACTGAAAATCTAAATCTGCCTGAATCCTGAAACCTGAATCTGCTTAAGCTCTAAAAATCTGAAATCAAGAACCTGAACTATGTATAAGAGACTTGCATCTGATTTATATTAGTATCTGCATTTGTTTTATGATTGCCCTGAACGACCCCTCAAAAATTCCTGAACAATTTCCTGCCACAAGTTTCCCTCATTACGTATGGGCTTGTTGCATCCTGAAAAAGGGTTCATGAACGACGATGGTAGGTAGGGGTTCCCATCGGCTATATTCCTGCTCTCGAGATATAGTTTACTCGGGAGGTATTATAAGTTGAGGATTAAGTTATGAATTACTGAACTTTACATATAGAAGTTAGAGAAACTAAGACACTGAAACACTGCATCTGTTCTTGAAACTGTTTTCACACATTTAGAAATAAATCTTACATATGACTTTCTCACCTAAATTCAGTTTATTATCTGCTTATATGTTTGACAAGCTATATTCCGATATTTGTTTTGAAACCATGTTAGTTAAAGTAAAATGCCGTAGATGTCTTTCTTCTACTGAGCTTTGTTGGTTAGCTCACTCCGACTATACGCCATGTGTCTGTGTATTGACGTGGCTATTCGTGGTCGTGAGACTGATCCTGACTACGTGCCTGAGGAAGAGCTTGAGGTTCCTCCTGAGGAGTTTTTCCCAGTATAGAACTTACTGATTTTCTTATTTGTGGTGAGAGTTAGACTTGAATTTGTGGGCCATTTTAGTTGGATATCATAGTTTTATACTTGACATTGATTTCTGTTATGAGCCATGTTTCGATGATGGTCGGCCATCATCGGTGGTTCTTTACTTTTAATTGCTTCCGCATTTATTTTAGTTATGGATATTTATTGCGCTTTACTCTGATATGTGCCCTGTTTGTCCGGCTTATCGTTTATTCGATAGGTTGGCGAACCGGCCTTTCCTATATCTGAGGGATTGGAAAAGTCGGGACGTCACTGTTGGTATCAAAGCCATGGTTTTTAGATTCTCTAAGGACCCATGAGAACCAACCGTGACCCGATTACTCGAGTCGTAGTCATGTCGTTAGGGTCCGAATCACTAATCTTTGTTTGTGATTGTCTTTACAATCAATGTTGGTGATGTTGTGGTGTTCACAATGACGGTCGATCATATGGCCCCAAGATTTAGAGGCGAGCGAGGTAGGGATTGCCTTTAGAGGACATTCTGAAGGTGTCAAGACATCAAGGGAGTTGCCTTTGCATCCGGTTCTAATCCCCTATAGGGCGGAGTTGATAGAGGTCGTGGTGAAAGAATCGAACAAGTGTTGGAAAGTCCGGCCACCAACATTGCTCCAGACCGCATCTATGGCTCGCCAGATGTCGCAATCGCCAGGCAGATTTCTGACAACAACAACAACAATCATCGAGTTTGCGAATTCGGAGGATGAGACCTCCAAATTTTTTAGACGATGACCCGATGGAAGTGAAGGTTGGTTGGATGAGATGGAAAGATCTTGAGGTGCTTGATTGCCGATGTCGAGAAGGTTAGATGAGCAACCTTCAAACCGGATGGACAGTGGACCATGGTGGAAGTCCGTGGCTAGACACCGAGCGGAGTTTCCCAATACCCTTGGACATGGGCTAAGTTTATCGAGGCGTTCAACGATCGATTTCCCAAGATCGTTAGGCATCGGATGAAAGTTCAGTTCATCGGTAAGGCGAGGACAATGTCAGTGCGTGAGTATGGAGATGAGTTCACGCGACTTTCAAGGTTTGCACCTCAACATGTGGCCACCGATATGATGAAGGCCAGAAAATTTCAGCTGGGTCTTAGGACGAGTATACAGCAGAGCGTGGCTATGTGGGAAATGGAAACATATGGAGGAGTACTGTCAAAGGCCCTCATAGCAGAGGAATAAATTCAAAAGCGGTTTTTGAGAAGCAGTCAGCCGAACAAGGACAGGGTTGTACAAGGGCAGTCAGGTACTTATGAAAATAAGAGGGCCAAGTTTACAAAGCCGCCAGTGAACCTTATTCAACCTGTATTTTCTAGACCAATATTTTCTTCTGGACCGACCCCTTATCAGAGATTGGCAGCATCATCACCTGTGCAATCCGTACGACCAGCGGGTTCTACGACTAGTAGAGCTTCAGTGGCACAAGGATCCTCTCGTGCACCATCTTTTATTTCGGTCACTATGTGCCTAAGGTGCGGGAAACCACACAAGACCGAGGATTGTAGGAGGAACATTGGAGCGTGTTTTCGGTGTGGCGCAATCGGACACATGGTTAAGGATTGTCCTCAGGAGGACAAGGGAAGAACTAGTTCAGCTTCAACTCAGAAATCGACCCGACCAACTGTTCAAGGTCGAGCTTATGTCGTGACGGCTCAGGAAGCTGGAACATCGAACGACGTGATCCAAGGTATTATTAAAAGTTGAGATGTCTTCTTATTTTATGTGTAATATAAAATTGCTTGATATTTAATAAAATTTGTTAATAAGTTATGGAAGAACACACATGCTTAGAAACTTTTAATTGAAACGCTTGTCTAAACTAAGGTACCCTTTTTATGCATCGGGGGAGCGATGTAAGCAAAACCGCGTGGGTCTACATTCTTTTGTTACTCCATTGTTCAGAAGTTGGGAATCATTCCCAAGGCCCTTGATTTCATCTGGCGGTGTCAATTCCTACGAAACCTTCGGTGAGCACCGATACCATGTGTCAATCGGTGATTGTGATGATCGAAGACCACGAGGCGATGGGTGATTTGATCATTTTGAGCATGGAAGGGTTCGTGATACTAGGTATGGATTGGTTATCTACTTACCATGCGGCGTGGATTTTCTTGAAGATTGTAACATTACGCACAAGAGAAAATCTTTTCGATTTTATGAGTCAAATCTTGTGTGATACCGTTTATCTACGCCATTCGAAAGCGCACTGTAAGAAGAGGAACGGTGTTGTGGTTATCCGCCTACTTGCAAGATCATAAGGAGGAGAAGAAAATATTGATATTACGATTGCTTGCGAGTATTGGATGTTTTCCTGAAGATCTACCTGGATTACCACCTGACAGGGATATTGAGTTTGCGATTGAGTTAGTGCCGGTTCCTGAACCAGTATCAAAAACTCTGTATCGAATGGAGCCTGCAGAATCGAAAGAGTTCAAGGAGCGACTTGAGAACTGCTAGATAAGGGCTTTATCGATCGTGTGTCACCACGGGAGCACCGGTTCTATTTGTAAAGAAGAAAGAGCGGTTCAATGCGACTTTGCCGATTACATTGACTAAATAAGTTGATAATTAAGAACCGTTATCCACTTCCAAGAATTGATGATCCGTCGATTAGCCATAAGGAGCAAGGTTCTTCTCGAAGATCGACTTGAGGTCAGGCTACCATCAGTTGAAAGTTAAGTCTGAAGACATTCAGAAGACAGCGTTCAGAACCCGATATGGGCACTACGAGTTCTTGGTCATGCCATTTGGGTTGACAAACGCACCCGCGTCATTTATGGACTTGATGAACCGGATATTCAAGTCACATTTGGACAAGTCTGTAGTAGTTTTCGTAGATGACATCCTCATCTATTCAAAGACGCGAGAAGAACATGAGCAATATCTGCGAGTGGCTCTATAAACCCTTAGAGACCATCAGTTATATGCAAAACTTAGTAAGTGTGAGTTTTGGCTTGAGCAGGTCAGTTTCCTAGGCCATGTTATCTCTGAGACCGGTATTACAGTTGACCCAGCCAAGATTGAGTCAGTGATGAATTGGGAACAGCCAAAGACCGTTACGGAGGTTCGTAGTTTCCTCGATTTGGCAGGATACTACAAAAGGTTTCTGGAGGGCTTCTCCAAGATATCAGGTCCTCTTACACAACTTACGAAGAATAATACTAAATTTGATTGGACAGAGCAGTGTGAGCAAAGTTTTCAGGAACTCAAGAAACGATTGACTCTCGCGATGCTATACCATCAGGCAAGGGAGGCTTTGCAGTATACAGTGATGCATCATATGGGGGTTTAGGCTGTGTGCTTAACCAGAATGAGAGAGTCATTGTTTATGGGTCTAGACAGCTAAAAGACCATGAGAAGAATTACCCGACGCATGATCTTGAGTTGGCAGCAGTGATTTTTGCTCTGAAGATCTGGAGGCATTACCTTTATGGGTAGACCTTCGATATATTTACCGATCATAAGAGTCTCAAGTATCTCTTCTCACAAAAGGAGTTGAATATGAGACAGCGTCGATGGATGGAGTTCTTGAAAGATTATGATTGTACCATCCAGTACCACCCCGGGAAAGCAAACGTAGTGGCAGATGCGTTAAGTCGGAAGTTCTCTGCTCAGTTATCACATCTCACTGCAAGGGTGCGAAGATGGCATCAATTGGAAGATATGGCTCTAAGTTGACGTAAAAGGTTCAGGTGCGTTAATGGCTACACTGGTGATTCCTTCCACCCTCTATGAGAACATTCGCAGACTTCAGATGACGGATGATGAACTTATGGCTATCAGACGGGATGTGATTGGGGGAAGCAAAATAGATTTTTCTATCAAAGATGATGACACTTTGTTGTTTAGAAGCGGGTATGCGAACCAATGATGCGAGCTTCGGGACACTATTTTGGAAGAGGCTCATAAGTCTATGTACGCTATTCACCCTGGCAGTACGAAGATTTACCAGGACTTAAAGAAAAGCTTCTGGTGGAGAGGTTTAAAGAAAGATGTCGCTGTGTATGTCTCGAGATGTCTTGTGTGTCAGCAAGTAAAGGTGGATCATCGAAATCCGGCAGGATCAAGGTTGCAACCTCTACCGATACCTGAGTGGAAATGGGAGGCCATTTCTATGGACTTTATTTTGGGATTGCCAAGAACATTAAGAAAATACAATGCCATCTGGGTCATTGTGGATCGATTGACTAAGTCCGCACACTTCCTTCCTTATAATACGTCGTATACCGCCAACAAGCGATAATTATACATCAAGGAGATAGTTAGTCATGGTGTACCGGCCAAGATCGTGATCCGATAGAGACGCGATGTACGCAGCTCAGTTTTGGCAACGATTTCAAGAAGGAATGGGCTCTAGGCTCGATTATAGTACAGCATTCCATCCTCAGACCGATGGGCAGACTGAGAGGGTGAATCAGATTATAGAAGATATGTTACGTGCTTACATGTTGGATTTTCAGGGGTCATGGGACCAACATTTACCGCTGATCGAGTTCGCCTATAATAACAGTTACCAGGCTACCATCGGCATGGCACCCTACGAAGCTTTGTAGGGACGACGGTGCAGGTCTCCGCTTAATTGGGAAGAAGTGGGTGAGAAACTCATTTTAGGTCCCGAGATCGTGGAGAATACAACCGAGACAGTTCGGTTAATCTGTGAGAGACTACGCATTGCTCAAAGTCGTCAGAAGAGCTACACTGATTTGAAAAGAAACCATGTTGAGTTTAAGGTGGGAGATAACGTATTTGTCAAAATCTCTCCTACAAAAGGCGTGATGCGTTTTGGAAAGCGTGGGAAGCTGAGTCCGCGCTATGTTGGACCTTTCGAGGTATTGGGCCGAGTCGGCGAGATTGCCTATCGAGTAGCCTTGCCACCGCAGCTATCGAAAATGCACAACGTGTTTCATGTGTCCATGTTACGAAGATATGTTAAGAACTCGACACACGTATTGGACTACCAGCCCATTGAGCTCCAAGAAGACCTATCCTTGGTTGAGGAACCGATATGAATCTTGGATCGTAAAGAACAAATCTTACGGACAAAGAGCATTCCCTTAGTACTCGTGAAGTGGCGGAACCATTCTTCAGAGGAAGCCACATGGGAGCGTGAAGCGGAGATTCGCGAGCAATTTCCACAACTTTTCGAGTGAAGGTATATTGTAAACTATAGTTATGTAAGAAATCCATACGTACCTTTAAATTCTTGAATTTGCTTCTAAAAAAAAAATATGAGTTGGTCAAAACATGAAAGTTGTAGATTTTTCTATTAGCTTTCCAACACAAAAAGAATCGTCTTAATCAGAGTTCGGAATAAAAAGTTATGACTAAAATACTAAGGCAATGTCGGAGTTCGGTGAAACCTTGCTCGAGCGATGATAAAAACCGACGGGTTTCCTCAACGATTCGCGCCGCGATCGATCCCACGAGTTCACAGAGACAACTCCAACACGCCCCCAATGATCTCAACCTCTCCCAATAGCCAACTATGAATCCAAGGTTGATTCAAATTCTTTCTAAGGTTTAAGTGTTTTCAACAAAGAGGGTTCTAGAGAAGGAGGTTTTCTAAACCGATCTCCTACGATGATTGAAGAAGAGAGAAGGAGTTTCACACGGTTGGGTAACTATCCTCTCTTAACAAAACCTAGTATAATACGGGAATGCAATTCCTTCTTATAATAGGATTGCTCACAAAGTAAAACACACACACACATCTTATGTATTATACACTTCTAATTTTAAAATTCAAGTCCGGTGTTGAGCGGCTACACCGAGGACGGTGCACAACTTTCGCACGAGGGTCCAAATGGGCTCTAAATTAAAATCTGTCCGCACAATCACATCTAGATAAAAATCCAAAACAAATAGTGACGTCGGTTGCCGAGCCGAATACACACACAGGGTCAGTCTAACTCGGGTTCAAAATACGGGTCTTTACATTCTACCCTCCTTAGGAATTTTCGTCCTCGAAAATATACGGATAGCTAAACCGAACTGCGGTAAGTCCTTATCCTAACACCAGTATAAAGTAAAATCGAAACAGTCTAAAGTCAAAGAACTTTGGTCGCGATGTGGTAGGCTTCACCAAGCCCGCTTTCAAGGGTCGGGATCCGTAGTAACCTGGATGTACTGCGTGTGGCATCCCATACTGCCATAGAGGATTGCATCCATACATGGATGCATACCTTCCCAAGTGTCACGTGCCTGGAAATATACTTCACCATGACATAAACCTAGCACACACACCTACCTCACCCTTTTGGTAATTATTTAAGCAGAAATTTCAGATGTCAGAATCGAACACTTATTCAAAAGCATGATCACGTGCCTGGTAACATGTTCTAACTGATGACACGGGTTCCAACAGACATACAGTTCTAACCGAGAATGAATAAATATGATATTTAAGATTTTATTGTGTGATCGTTATAGATATATATGTAAAGCATCGATGTTATGAACCAATTTAACATTGAAGAATTTGAAGAAATTCTCCTTTTTTTTTTTTTTTTAGAAGCAAATTCAAGAATTTAAAGGTACGTATGGTTTTCTTACATAACTATAGTTTACAATATACCTTCACTTGAAAAGTTCATGAATCTCCGCTTCACGCTCCCATGTGGCTTCCTCTGAAGAATGGTTCCGCCACTTCACGAGTACTAAGGGAATGTTCTTTGTCCGTAAGATTTGTTCTTTACGATCCAAGATTCGTATCGGTTCCTCAACCAAGGATAGGTCTTCTTGGAGCTCAATGGGCTGGTAGTCCAATACGTGAGTCGGGTCCTTAACATATCTTCGTAACATGGACACATGAAACACGTGCATTTCCGATGGCTACGGTGGCAAGGCTACTCGATAGGCAACCTCGCCGACTCGGCCCAATACCTCGAAAGGTCCAACATAGCGCGGACTCAGCTTCCCACGCTTCCCAAAACGCATCACGCCTTTTGTAAGAGAGATTTTGACAAATACGTTATCTCCCACCTTAAACTCAACATGGTTTCTTTTCAGATCAGCGTAGCTCTTCTGACGACTTTGAGCAATTCGTAGTCTCTCATGGATTAACCGAACTGTCTTGGTTGTATTCTCCACGATCTCGGGACCTAAAATGAGTTTCTCACCCACTTCTTCCCAATTAAGCAGAGACCTACACCGTCGTCCATACAAAGCTTCGTAGGGTGCCATGCCGATGCTAGCACAGTAGCTTATTATTGTGGCGAACTTCGATCGGTGATAAATGTTGGTCCCATGACCCTGAAAATCAACATGCAAGCACGTAACATATCTTCTATAATCTGATTCACCCTCTCGATCGCCCATCGATGCGAGGATGGAATCTTTATGTATAATCGAGCCTAGAGCCCATTCCTTCTTGAAATCGTTGCCAAAAGCGGAGATGTGTACATCGGGTCTCTATCGAGATCTCGATCTTGGCCGGTATACCATGCGACTAACTATCTCCTTGATGTATAATTTACGAGCTTGTTGGCGGTATCTGACGTATTATAAGGAAGGAAATGTGCGGACTTAGTCAATCGATCCACAATGACCGGATGGCATTGTATTTTCTTAATGTTCTTGGCAATCCCAAAATAAAGTCCATAGAAATAGCCTCCCATTTCCACTCGGTGTCGGTAGTGGTTACCTTGATCTGCCGGTTTGATGATCCACCTTGTTGACACACAAGACATCTCGAGACATACAGCGACATCTTTCTTTAAACCTCTCCACCAGAAGCTTTTCTTTAAGTCTTGGTACATCTTGGTACTGCCAAGATGAATAGCGTACATAGATTTATGAGCCTCTTCCAAAATAGTGTCCCGAAGCTCAGTACTAGTTGGTACGCATACCCAATTTCTAAACAACAAAGTGCCATCATCTTTGATAGAAAAATCTATTTTGCTTCCCCCAATCACATCGTCGATAGCCATAAGTTCATCATCCATCATCTGAAGTCTGCGAATGTTCTCATAGCGGGTGGAGCGAATCACCGGTAGCCATTAATGCACTGAACCTTTTCGTCAAATCTCATGCTACGTAGAGCCATATCTCCCGATAGATGCTATCTTCGCGCCCTTGCGGTGAGATGTGATAATGGCGGAGAACTTCCGACTTAACGCATCTGCCACTACGTTTGCTTTCCCGGGGTGGTACTGGATGGTACAATCATAATCTTTCAAGAACTCCATCCATCGACGCTGTCTCATATTCAACTCCTTTTGTGAGAAGAGATACTTGAGGCTCTTATGATCGATAAATATATCGAAGGTCTCCCCATAAAGGTAATGCCTCCAGATCTTCAGAGCAAAAATCACTGCTGCCAACTCAAGATCATCGTCGGGTAATTCTTCTCATGGTCTTTTTAGATCTAGACCCATAAGCAATGACTCTCTCATTCTGGTTAAGCACACAGCCTAAACCCTCATATGATGCATCACTGTATACTGCAAAGCCTCCCCGCTCGATGGTATAGCAAAATCTTGTGCGATGAGTCAATCGTTCTTAAGTTCCCAAAACTTTGCTCACACCGCTCATCAATCAAATTTAGTATTCTTTTAGTAAGTTGTGTAAGAGGACACGATATCTTGGAGAAGCCCTCCACAAACCTTACAGAGTATCACCAAACCGAGAAACTACGAACCTCATATGATCTTTGGCTTCCCAATTCATCAACGACTCAATCTTGTGGGTCAACTGTAATACGGTCTCGGAGATAACATGGCCTAGGAAGCTCGGCTCAAGCCAAAACTCACACTTACTAAGTTTTGCATATAGATGGTCTCTAAGGGTTTGTAGAGCCACTCGCAGATGTTGCTCATGTTCTTCGCGTCTTTGAATAGATGAGGATGTCATCTACAAAACTACTACAGACTTGTCCAAATGTGACTTGAATATCGGTTCATCAAGTCCATAAATGGCGAGTGCGTTTGTCAACCCAAATGGCATGACCAAGAACTTCGTAGTGCCCATATCGGGTTACGACATCTTCTGAATGTCTTGACTTAACTTTCAAGCGATGGTAGCGACCTCAAGTCGATCTTCGAGAAGAACCTTGCTCCTTATGGCGATCGAGCAGATCATCAATTCTTGGAAGTGGATAACGGTTCTTAATTGTCAACTTATTTAGATGGCGCGTGTCGATGCAAAGACACATTGAAGCAATCTTTCTTCTTTACAAATAGAACCGGTGCTCCCCAGGGTGACACACTCGGTCTAATAAAGCCCTTATCTAGCAGTTCCTGAAGCTGCTCCTTCAACTCTTTCAATTCTGCAGGTGCCATTCGATACGGAGTTTTGATCGGTTCGATACCCGGCACTAACTCAATCGTAAACTCAATCTCCCTGTCAGGTGGTAATCCAGGTAGATCTTCAGGAAAAACATCTGAATACTCGCAAGCAATCGTAATATCTGTAATATTTTTCTTCTCCTCCTTATGATCTTGCAAGTAGGCCAGATAACCATAACACCCGTTCTTCATCATACGGTGCCTTTCGAATGGCGGAGATAAGCGGTATCACACAATTTGACTCATAAAATCGAAAAGATTTTCTCTTTGGCGGGCGGAATGTTACAATCTTTCGAAGACAATCCACGCTCGCATGGTAAGTAGATAACCAATCCATCCCTAGTATCACGTCGAACCCTTCCATGCTCAAAATGATCAAATCAGCTACTGTCTCGTGGTCTTCGATCATCACAATCACTGATTGACACATGGTATCGGTGCTCACTGAGTTGCCCGTAGGAATTGACACTGCCAAGATGAAATCAAGGGCCTTGGGAATGATTCCCAACTTCTCGGTGAACAATGGAGTAACAAAGAATGTGTAGACCAGGGTCTATCAACTTTTCGCTCGGTTTTGCTTACATCGCTCCCCCGATGCATAAAAAGGGTACCTTAGTTTCGACAAGCGTTTCAATTAAAAGTTTCTAAGCATGTGCATTCATCCATAACTTATTGACAAAATTTATTAAATATCAAGCAATTATATACAACACATAAAATAAGAAGACATCTCAACTTTTAATAATACCTTGGATCACGTCGTTCGATGTTTCGGCTTCTTGAGCCATCACGGCATAAGCTTCGACCTTGAAAGTGGGTGGTCGATCTTTGAGTAGAAGCCGAACTAGTTCTTCCTTGTCCTCCGAGGACAATCCTTAACCATGTGTCCGATTTAGCCACACGAAAACACGCTCCAGTGTTCCTCCTACAATCCTCGTCTTGTGTGGTTTCCACCTTAGGCACATAGTGACCGAAACAAAAGATGGTGCAGAGGATCCACATCCCTGAAGCTCCACTAGCATTAAAACTCACGGTCGTCTGGATTGCACAGTGTGATGATCCTTGCCAATCTCGATAAGGGGTCGGTCCAAGAAAATATTGGTCTAGAAAATGCAGGTTGAGTAAGGTTCACGCGGCTTTGTAAACTTGGCCCTCTTATTTTCATAAGTACTGGCCCCTTGTACAACCCTCCTTGTTTAATCGCTTCTCAAAAACCGCTTTTGAATTTTTCCTCTGCTATGAGGGCCTTTGACAGTACTCCTCCATATGTTTCCATTTCTCACATAGCCACGCTCTCCTGTATACTCGGCCTAAGACCCTGAAATTTTCTGGCCTTGATCATATCGGTGGTCACATGTTGAGGTGCAAGCCTTGAAAGTCGCGTGAACTCATCTCCATACTCACGCACTGACATTGTCCCCTGCTCGTACCGATGAACCGAACTTCCATCCGATTCCTAACGATCTTGGGAAAGCATCGATCGTTGAAGCTCGATAAACTCAAATTATGTCCAAGGAGTATTGGGAAACTCCTCACTCCGGTGTTTAGCCACGGACTTCCACCATGGTCCTGTCCATCCGGTTTGAAGGTTGCCCATCTAACCTTCTCGACATTGGTGCCTTTGAAGCACCTCGAAGATCTTTTCCATCTCATCCAACCAACCTTGACTTCCATCGAATTGAGGTCGTCTAGAAAAATTTGGAGGTCTCATGCTCCTAAATTCGCAAATCGATGATTGTTGTTGTTGTCCGGCCAGAAATCACTACGCTTGTTTGGCGATTCGTGAGCTGAGCCATAGATGCGGTCTGGAGCAATGTTGGTGGCGGACTTTCCAACACTTGTTCGATTCTTTCACCGACCTCTATCAACTCCGGCTCCTATAGGGACCGCATTAGAACCGGATCTGAAGGCAACTCCCTTGATGTACCGACACCTTCCAGAATGTCCTCTAAAGGCACCGCCCTACCGCCTGCCTCTAAATCTTGGGGCCATCTTGATCTGTTATTGTGAACACCACAACATCAGTCAACATTGATTGTAAAGACAATTACAAACAGTACTAGTGATTCTGGACCTAACGACATGACTCTGATGCGAACTGTACCGGGTCACGGTTAGTTCTCATGGGTCCTTAGAGAATCTAAAAACCATGGCTCTGATACCAACTGTGACGACCCGACTTTTCCAATCCCTCAGGTATAGGAAAGGCCGGTTCGCCAACCTATCGAATAAACGATAAGCCGGACAAACAGGGCACATATCAGAGTAAAGCGTAATAAATATTCATAGCTAAAATAAATGCGGAAGCAATTAAAAGTAAAGAACTACCGATGATGGCCGACCATCATCGAAACATGGCTCATAACAGAAATCAACGTCAAATATAAAACTATGGTATCCAACTAAAATGGGCTCACAAATTTAAGTCTAACTCTCACCACAAATAAGAAAATCAGTAAGTTCTATACTGGGAAAAACTCCTCAGGAGGAACCTCAAGCTCTTCCTCAGGCACGTAGTCAGGATCAGTCTCACAGCCCTGAATTGCCACGTCAATACCTGAACCTGTGACGTATAGTCGGAGTGAGCTAACCAACAAAGCTCAGTAGAAGAAAGACATCTACGGCATTTTACTTTAACTAACGTGGTTTCAAAACAAATATCGGAATATAGCTTGTCAAACATATAAGCAAATAATAAACTGAATTTAGGTGCGGAAATCATATGTAAGATTTATTTCTAAATGTGTGAAAACAGTTTCAAGAACAGATGCAGTGTTTCAGTGTCTTAGTTTCTCTAACTTCTATATGCAAAGTTCAGTAATTCATGACTTAATCCTCAACTTAAAATACCTCCCGAGTAAACTATATCTCGAGAGCAGGAATATAGCCGATGGGAACCCCTACCTACCATCGTCGTTCATGAACCCTTTTTCAGGATGCAACAAGCCCTTGCGTAATGAGGGAAACTTGTGCCAGGAAGTTGTTCAGGAATTTTTGAGGGGTCGTTCAGGTCAATCATAAAACAAATGCAGATACTAATATAATCAGATGGAAGTCTCTTATACATAGTTCAGGTTCTTGATTTCAGATCTTCAGAGCTTAAGCAGATTCAGGTAGATTTAGATTTTTAGTCATTCATATCAATTTCAATTTACAGATGTGATTTCAATGGCATATGCAAGTTCAAAGATTTTAATTCAAAATATCCATGCGAATTAAAATAAAATACTGTAAAGATGAGATTCTCCTACCTAAAACTCGGAGTTATACGAAGTCAAGCAAGGTCCTATTGATGGCCTCTCACCCTCAATCTATATCACAATATACGTTCATGCATTAAGATAAACTCTAATTACTAATAATATAGACCTATTTAAGCGTTTCCTCAAAAACAAGTCAAAACAGGCAAGTTGCGCCAATCCTAGAATTTGACGTAACATTCTCATATTTGTTTGACTATCAAGACGATTGATTCATGTGTTGGTCAAAACATGAAAGTTGTAGATTTTTATATTAGCTTTCCAACGCAAAAAGAATCGTCTCAATCGGAGTTCGAGATAAAACGTTATGACTAAAATATCAAGGCAATGCCGGAGTTCGGTGATACCTCGCTCGAGCGATGATAATAGCTCGCTCGAGCGATTTGACGTAACATTCTCATATTTTTTTGTCCATCAAGACGATTAATTCATGAGTTAGTCAAAACATGAAAGTTATATATTTATCTATTAGCTTTCCAACGCAAAAAGAATCGTCTTAATCGGAGTTCGGGATAAAAAGTTATGACTAAAATACTAAGGTAATATCGGAGTTCGGTGATACCTCGCTCGAGCGATGATAATAGCTCGCTCGAGCGATTTGACGTAACATTCTCATATTTTTTTAACCATCAAGACGATTGATTCATGAGTTGGTCAAAACATGAAAGTTGTAGATTTTTCTATTAGCTTTCCAACGCAAAAAGAATCGTCTTAATCAGAGTTCAGAATAAAAAGGTATGACTAAAATACTAAGGTAATGTCGGAGTTCGGTGATACCTTGCTCGAGCGATGATAAAAACCGACGGGTTTCCTCAACGATTCGCGCCGCGATCGATCCCACGAGTTCACAGAGACAGCTCCAACACGCCCCCAATGATCTCAACCTCTCCCAATAGCCAACTACGAGTCTAAGGTTGATTCAAGTTCTTTCTAAGGTTTAAGTGTTTTCAACAAAGAGGGTTCTAGAGAAGTAGGTTTTCTAAACCGATCTCATACGATGATTGAAGAAGAGAGAAGAAGGAGTTTCACACGGTTGGGTAACTATCCTCTCTTAACAAAACCTAGTATAATACGGGAATGCAATTCCTTCTTATAATAGGATTGCTCACAAAGTAAAACACACACACACATCTTATGTATTATACACTTCTAATTTTAAAACTCGAGTCCGGTGTTGAGCGGCTACACCGAGGTCGGTGCACAACTTTCGCACGAGGGTCCAAATGGGCTCTAAATTAAAATTTGTCCGCACAATCACATCTAGATAAAAATCCAAAACAAATAGTGACGTCGGTTGCCGAGCCGAATACACACACAGGATCAGTCTAACTCGGGTTCAAAATACGGGTCTTTACAGACAGAGTACTCTAATAGGTGTTCACTCATTTTCCTCACTCCTAATATAGTTATTAGAGACGGAGTACTCTAATAGGTGGTCACTCATTTTCCTCACTCCTAATATAGTAAAAATATGTGCGTTTCCAGCTATTTATTTATCTGTTATCTGTAAAATTAATGTCTAGGTCACATAAGAGCTAGGAGGAAAGATAACTCGAAAACCAGGACCAATACTAGGAATCAACACCAAAATTACATCATTCCTTGATCCAAATGGATGGAAAGTGGTGAGTCTTTCTCCCTCTACGTAGAGATCTCTTTCCACCTGTAAGTAGATATGTTCTTTCACATCACTCTGTGGTGCCTTTTCAAATTTCTAATAGCTGTTTTCATGCCACGTTAAAGGTTCTTTATCAGATAATTTTTTTCTGATCCTCACCGTTTACAAAGTGAAATATAGAAAATGTTTGCTTATGGGTAGCTATTAAATAAGAAGAAGATATGATGGGCATAGATATTAAGCCAGAACTAAGAAGAGAAGCCTTAATACCAGTCTACATGAGAGCGGTGTTCAAAAGGAATGTTGAAAAGTAAAGTCACTTTCTTGAATTTTTGCAACCCTTAACTTTGAATTCACAGTTGATTTGGTTGTTAGTGGTTAATGTTTTTGTTTTTGGTTAATCCAGTTTAATCAAAATCTGTTTTATCAGCACTGAAAATGATGGGCGTGCAACACGGGCCCACTCCTCCATGTTGCACGCCCCCACTTAGCCTACATGTTTTCAGGGTGATTTGCAGGGGGTTGGGCCGCTGCCAATCCTATGGATGGTTTGAAAGTGTCTTTTTCGGTGGTCACTGGTTTGATGGTGGGAGATTCTCATGTTCATATTTTTGTTTCCTTTTATGCATGCATTTGTGCTTTCATGTTTTGTCATTTAGAAAATCCGTCGTTCTCACTTCTTTAGATATTATTGGTGGTAAAACTCGAGCAAAAAAGGAAAAATCAAAGGGATGATGTAGTTCATTCTTTGAAGATTTCTCTATTACTCTCTTTGTTCTCACTTCTTTACATGGTGTTATTATTCAAGATGGTAGCTCAAGAGGACAGAGGAAAAAGCGAGGTGATAATGTAGTTGTCTATCTGAAGGTTTCTCTAAAAGACTTGTACAATGGCACATCTAAGAAGCTAATCGTGTCTAGAAACTTGTTGTGTCCAAAATGTAAAGGGTATTTTCTCTTGTCCTTTTCTCTCTCTCTCTCTCTCTCTCTCTCCACACACACACATATATATATATATATATATATATAGAGAGAGAGAGAGAGAGAGAGAGAGAGAGAGAGAGAGAGAGAGAGAGAGAGATTCATGTGATGACTTATTGGTAAATGCTAGGATGCATGTCTTGCGGATGATTTGCTTTATATTAAGAGCTAGGTTGTCTTTTGGTTTTGTACTTGTTGAAGCCCCATTATCGTTTTTAATGTAATTTATTTTCTTGTCCTTTTTATTTTAGTAATTTCTTTATGAAATTTGGTTAATCTTTCTAGTATATCTTGTATTATCAGCCATTATATTTCATTACATGAGATACATTTCATTTCATTACATCATATTTTTTTCTCTGGGTTTCTCATAAAAAGTAGATGTTTCAAATATGCAAATGTAATTAAAAAAAAATAAAAAATTCCAGTCTAGAAGTGCACAGGAGCAACTGTAAATTAAACCTAACCAATTACATCTAGAGAAAATTGAACGATACAATTAATCCAAGTCAGTTAAATTTACCTCCATGCCATGTTTGCACAAAAAACTATGACATTAGTTAACTCACCCACCTAGTGAGTCCTCTCTATGAACTCAATTTATGCTCTCTCCATTTCGTTTTTACTATCAACTTCTATACTTGTGGAGAGACCTCCGTAATTTCTATGTTTGCTTCCATTTATTTATTTATTTGGTGTTTTTTCCTGTTTTGGCTTAAGCATCTTGCTTTAGCAAGGCTCCTCTTAGTAATCTAATCGTTAGACTGAATTTCGTATTACCGATGACAAAAAAGCATTGCCTCTATGATGTCTTGTTCCTTGTGGTAACCTTTTGAGTATGGTTGTTTTTTCAATGTTTCTCTTAGACCATAAATTTGATGATTATTTTTCACTTTATTTGGATTTTATAAGTTCAGGGACTTGAGCCGATTTCCTAATTGAATTGTGGTAAAATGATGGAGGAGAGGTCTAGAGGAAACTTTCAAGCAAGAATGTTGTCGGTTTTTACATTTTACTTTTTGCAATTTGCTGGCTCGTTGGAAAGGAGTGGGAGTGCTTGTATATTCATGGATGTAGCTTGTAAGGCTAGCGAAAGGTAGAATTGATAGAGTTCTGTTCTTCATGCCATTGAAGGATTGGGGAGAAGCTTGTTTTCCATCTTCACCAAGTGCTCCTTCTGTTATAAGTTTCACTTGTTAAAAATTGTAGGGATTGCAGAGTTATGGACCTTCGTTCTGTTGGAATTTTGCAGCTAGTCTTATGGCCTTCTTGATCTTGTCTTATTCAGTACTCTATAAGACTGAAGTTTATTAGTGCCATCTTTGGTCTTTAGCCTGGTGTCTCCTGTAAACTCTACCCCTTTTAGTTAAAATATTTGTATTCCTGTTCCATTTGTAATAAATTTCACTTATTCAAAAATGTTGGGTTTGTGGAGTTATATTCTGTTGGAAATTTGCCGTTAGTTTTCTGGCCTTGTTCATTTTGTCTTATTCAATGCTCCACAAAATCAGTGCAAACTTTGTTTTTATAATTTATTAATGCCACCTTTGATCTTTTGCACAATTTCTCCCGTACACTCATTTTCTGTCATTTACTGTTTTGAATTTTTGTGTTATTGTCTATCTTCCATCATTATTTCCTTGTAACAGGCATTACACATTTTTATTGGTGAATTACATCCTAATACATAAATTTGCTCATATTTGGTGGAAATTGATCCAGAAGAAGCACTTGCTGGTTTTGCTGAAGTCACTACCAAAAAATGATAATACACCGACGGCTCTAATAGGTAGCCGTCGGCGCAGGTCATCCTACGCCGACGGCTGTTGGCGTAGGTATAAGTATAACACCCAACTTCTCAATTCTTATGTCGGCTGTATCAGTTGGGTATCTCTATCTCTCTCGCTTAGCTCCCCTATCGCAGTTCCCCTCTCTCCTCTGATTTCTCTCGCTAAGGTCCCCTCTAGCTAAAATCTGTGATTACCTATCAATTTTAACATCAAATTCAAAACCTCCTCATATTTTCAACATCAAATTCAAAATCTCCACTTCTCTGTGTTTCCAAAGACCTAATATTACCAAATCTCTCCAAAATTTCACCCAATTTTGACCTAGATCAGTTGTTTAATGGCGGAATCGAATGAAACGAAGAGATTTGGGCATTTTCGGAGTTAAATCGCATATTAAAATGATGCTTCAGATGCTAGAGAGAAGATGGATTTGATATGATCGCACATCTAAGAGGCCATATCAGTTGTTTTATTTTTATTTTTATGAGTTTGCTTTAATTATATATTTCTCTCCCATTCTGTTCTGGTGTTACATTTTTATAGATTAGGGATTTGGTTTTATTTGTTTTTGATGTGTGCATAAATTGTCCCTAAATATTAATTCATCTTCTGTTTTTGTGATCGCCATCTGATTGTGGCAGAGGAAAGAAATAGATTAATACATCAACAGTTGACGATCAATGCTATCAACTTAGGTGGCATTGAAAATTCTGTGACTAATTAACTTGGCCCCTGAGAATATTTTGCAGGTCTTCTCAATTCGTGATGCAGCTGATAATAATTTGAAGCATCTCGCTGAAGAACTTGGCCCTGCTTGGGCAATACAACATATAATTCCAAATGTATGTTTTGTTATCTAATTACTAGAAACTGTTAGATGTCACCGTTTGCCATATAATCCACAGTTTTTTTTTTTTTTTAACTGTTAGACGTCACCATTTGCCATATTTCTTTTCTATGTAACCCGCTGTGTATCTCTTGTTTCTAACAAATGCATATACTTGTATTGCAGATTTTAGCCAGAGGGGAGCTTAGTGAACTGGATCAGATGGTTCGTTGATTGGGTAGGATCTTAGGCCGAATCTCTCCCTAAGGATTTTGTTTTCGTAAGTGAACGATTCACCTATTTTTGATTATTTACAATTTTGATTACATAAATGTACGATCTACATGTTTTGGATTATTTAGGGGTTCTCGATTTATAGAGTTTAAGTTGTTGTCAATGGAGGAACTTCATCATCGATCAAGCCAAGTTCATGGCCGTTTTAATTGCTATCTTGATAGTTAAATTATAGAGCATTTTTGCCTAGTTTGAACTGGTTCCATTCAGAATCAGTTCAGTCGAAAAATTTGTTCAGCTCAAAATTAGTTCAAAAAAGGTCAGTTCTAAGTTGGACTTCCTTTTGAAACTAAAATAAACTATTTCACTTTAGAGCATTTTACCCAACACTGAACTAGTTCAGTCTAGAAATTGTCTTTTGATGGGCAACTAAGGTCTTGGAATTCCATTAAGTGCTTGACCACCTACTCTGCATTAAGGATGAACACAAATGACTACAGCAGTAATGAGGTTACCCTCCTAATGTAAAGTGTGTCAAGCCATTGCCAAAATGTAGCATAGGTTCTAATAATTTGGGCAGCTTCATCTAATTGAAGGGAAGTACCAACTTTGTTTGCTTTGCTAGGTTGAATTCCTCCTCACACTTGACTTGATCATGTACGTAGACCATGAACTGCGACAATTGATCCGAGAGTTAATGATTATATCCTAAGGTTTTGACCATCGGTTATGGCAGAGAACTCTTTAATTGGTCTTTATATCAAATTTCTCAATTTGTTTTTTTTTATATTTGATTTATCCAAGTGTAGCTTAACATTTTGAATATATTTTATGGTTGGGAGCCATCTCAGCTCTTGTTATCAGCATTTACCATTTGATCATATAATATTCAGGTTCTCATGCTTTGCACTTATCAGTTCTCGCTCTCAAAACATAAGGACCCATCTTAGCTCCATATGCAACAAAGGATCAGAGAACCCATTTCTACACTCTTCATTCCAATAGAGGATCAAAGTCAGGTATTTCCTGGATTTTTGCAAACCGGACCCATTATTTAATTATCATTCGTAGTTTCAATAGTAGTGGCTGAAACAGAGGATCATAGAATCTCATGCTTGGTGCAAATGCTATATTAGCTGTATCTTGATTGTAATATGGCAATGATGATTTTTTTTTGCTCTTTCAGACAGTAATTAAGAAAAAATATGGTCAAGATCCTGTGAATTTTCCCCTAATTTTCAGGTTTGCTACAATTTACTGTTATTCCTTGATATAATGGATTAACAGTTTTACAATCTTCTACTCAGATGCTGTGTGTCCTAAAAGCAGATTATTTTTATATTATTTCCAACACCCCTCCTACTTCTTGATGCTTCTTTCATTTTAGAGTCCCTATTAAACTGGAAAATAAAGCTATTCAAGTATGAATAATCAACAATAAAAGTCATTGGCTGTTGAGAATAATAAATCCCTAAAACTTCATGCTAACCTGCTGATAGAGTCCAAATTAAGTTGGAAAATAAAGCTAAAAACAGAGGCTTGTAAGGACCATAAATTTGTCAAAATAAAACTAAAAACAGATGCAATGGTCTAACCAATTGATTCCTATTAATGGGGTTTTGAAATAAGTACAAAATACTAAATAAATTGGGACATATCCTAATTCAATGGAGAGAGATTTAGAACTTGAATCAGACAATGGAGATCTTTTGATCTAATCTTTTGACTATAGATCTTAGGAGAACTTAAGAGCATGTGAGTCAAATCACACATAACTATGATTGGCGTTTCTTGTTACTTATTTGGCAGTTACATGTGAAGCACTATTTTCCGGCAGATCCAAAATATTTTGTTATTGTAAACTGATTGGTTTGATCGCGACCTCTAGCTTAAGAGTTGTAGATGCTGGCTGAACATGAGAGTACTCCATACTCTCATGTTCGCTAAATTTGCATTCCATATGTTCTGTTTTCGTTTTGCTAATTTCCAAGCCCATGTAGTTTGAAAGCATATCAGCAAGATCTTAAAGACTATATAATTCTCATGTCGTGGAAAAGGCAATGCTTCATAGGTAAGTTTTAAATGTAGCTGCTCATAGCTGCCCCTATCATATAAAATTTTCTCTATTGTTCTTTGAATTTTGAATGTTCTTTAAGGATAAAGAAGTAATTTAATTAGAGTTTGACTAAAGTTCATAGTTGAGTGTGTGAGTTTTCCTTACACCTATTTCAAGTGCATGGTCACGGTGGTGCCTTTTTTTCTAATATATGTTTCTCCACATATAGCATGAAATTATATTCATGTCAATAGCCCAGTTCATGTTAAATATGTCGGACATTATAGATTATTTTAAAGTATACATTTTTGGGGAATGCTCCTGCTCCTTCTACAGAGTTTTGTTGGCCATGGCGACTCGATAAATGAAATTAGGACTCAAGCGTTGAAGCCCTCACTCATGGTTTCTGCAAGCAAGGTAGATACAGATATTTGTCATCATATTTCATTGTATATTCCCGTTGGTCGATTATTTTCTAATGCTTGAGAATCCAAACAGGATGAATCTGTTCGATTGTGGAATGTACAGACCGGTATATATATGCATAGTAATATTTGCTGGAGCTAGCGGTCATCGCAATGAAGTATTAAGTGTTGTAAGTGCATATGGTGTTTTGCACTTGGTTTAGATACACTTTATCATACCGAGGATTGAAATGCCTGTATCACTCTGCCAATACCAAAATATGGTTAGGTATCAGGCATCATCTTGGTATGGCCCGATACATCTTCTAAAAATATACTATATACTACAAAATATATGTTGGGTAATAACCAAGACAATAGATTTGTCTCCGGTGGCTCTAATACGAAGATGTATCGCCTGATAGATATAGGGCAATCAACCACAACCCAGACATCGACTCTATGGTGTTAGTGTCACTTTCATCTTACCCAGATAGAAGTCTTTTATAGCTGTTTTTCCTTATATTTTTAAATTGTGGATTTCAGTTGGCTTTGAAGCTCAGTTACTTATATTTTTACCAGATCAATTTATAAGTTGAAGGCGTTGCAATATATACGGAGTGTTGATCAATGAGTTGTTGGGCATCTTTTTCCTTGCAATCTATATTTGTCTTTTAGTTTTTTCCTGGTTTTTGTTTGACATGTCTGAGCATATTATGTGGTGCTGCAGGTTGAAGATAGTGAGCTGACTGATGTGCTGGAAATAACTATGTCCAGAGACGCCTCATGTTCGAAGACGAGTGAGTTCGATTTGATCTTTCTTCGGATCTGTTTCATAGCCTTCGATATTAGGCTCGCAAGTTGTGCATTGCTGGACTTTGAAACGCAGGCAGACCAAGACTTCAAGAGCACATAAATATGCATACTTAATGGGCAATTGCACAGTTTGACAGTAAAGATGGCTCATGCGCTAAGGTCTGCTATAATGATTTTATTATTTGGTAAGATTTAGTCTAACAAATACATACAAAGATGTGCAAGTTTATCTTCGTATTATGTAAATTCTAATGTAAGCAATTTAAATTTCCAGTTACACAAAAATTGCTTTCTAGTTCCCACTTACCATGAGAATATTTGGAGGCAGAAAATGGGGATCAGGAATTGTTATGCAAGCTAAAGAAAAAGATCTGACAACTGGAACTGTTTAACCATGCTCATATGCCAAAAGGGTACTGAAGATTTAACCAAAAGAGGTAATAGAGGTAATAGATGTGAGGGGAGAGAAAGTACAAGCAGAGTTTTCACAGGAAGATCAAGAAAGAAGAATGAAATCTCTGGAAATGTAGGAGGATTTTAATGTCCAGTGAAAGATAGAGAGAGAAGCCATGGCTGGATGCCCTGTCTCGACGCGTATTCATAGCCTTCGAGAGCAGTTGGATGAAAATTTGTCCGATCACCCCAATGAAGTGTTTTCCCTTCTCTCAAGGTATGTGATACTTTTTCTTTTTAATGGGTGATCTTTCGCTATCGCTGACTTGTCCAGGCTAAAACTACATAAAATTATCCGATTTTAAGGAATTTGAAGATTTTGCTTGATAAATTGAAGTATTCTTTCGGTCATGATCAATTCAGTTCCTATCATGGTTTTGAATTCCCCCAAAATTATATGCCTTAGGATGACATGTATTGGATCTCGGGCATGGACGACGATTTTTAGGGCTATCAAAACACATTTATCTGCCCTGATACAGGCTCATCCCGCTCAAAGCGATACAAATGAATCGGAAAACCGAGATCTTATACCACCATTTTCACCTTTTGTTTGGATGGTTCACTAGTTGAGAACAAGCGTGACCCATTAATCTTTTGAATCTATTTACCACATTTGAGGGATCTCTTATTGATAATTAATCAGATTAGGTATTCTGGATTCAAGTAACTAGAGGCTCTTAGTGCTTTCTGGTCTTATAATTGTTACTATCTCATTAGTCTAAACTTCAATTTTTTTTCAGCATAGAATCTTTAGGTTTTTGCGATTCTTCTTTGGGTCTATCTAGAAATCTCAGAGGAAAAAAATAAACAGAAGAGTTATATCATGTAATGACTTCGATTGGCCTTGTAGATGTGTAAGCCAAGGAAAGGGAATGTTACAACCACATCAGTTGTTAGCCGAGCTTGAAGCTGCTGTGCCAGAAGGAGAGAGGGAAAAATTAATTTTAAAGGGTCCCCCCTCAGCTCGGTTGGATCTATGGAATTGATAACTAATTTGCTCAACCATATAGCGACCCTAAAGCTATCCACTACAAACCAGACAAATGACTCGGTATAAGCCAGACTAATTTTCTTTTTGATCACATCAATGACAGGTTTGTGACTTCCCTACTCTTTTCCTTTTTATTGTGCAAATTTGTATCAATGATTGAATGGCCTGCATAAATATATGATGCCAGAAGTATTTAACAAAATTTAAATAATAATAATAATAAATAATTAAAATAATTTTAATTATTTTATTTAATGAATATATTTTTTTGAAAATTAAAAAAGACCTACGCCGACGGCAAATAGTAATTATATAGGTGGGAAAATAATAATAAAAAATAATAATAATTAATAGTTTTTAAATTAAAAACACCTATGCCGACGGCTGCAGCCGTGGGCGTAGGACCCTCTTACCCTATGCCAACGGAATTACCACCGACGGTTGGAAAACTCTATGCCATCGGTTGGCAGCCGTTGGTGTAAGATTCACCGACGGTTGGGGAACTCCACGCCGACGGTTTGTAGCTGTCCGCGTAGGTCATTTTTTTTGTAGTGCTCCCACTTGGGGGCTTCAAATCAAGATGCCTTAAGAGAGAAAAATACTCAGCTGAGAATTCCAATCCATTTGGTGTGACATTTGGTGTCAGTAGATGAGGCGATGTGGCAGCAAAAAATATCAAGGTAGGATGACAGTAAGTATGACAATCAGCTAGTAGGATGACAATGATAAAGAGAGTAAGAAGCATTAATCCTAACACAAACCAAGTCAATTACAAAAAAAGGAAGAAAACCAAAAGCAACCCAAAGCAACCCAAAGCATGGCACCTATTTGGGTTAACCTCAAAACCGACAATATGAGCGGCATCAGTCTCAGGATCCTTGTGGTACATGACTCTGAAGCTCAGGTAGTTATGAATGATATACTTCTCATCTTTACTCTGCATAGAAACTCCACCTGTGAGCTACAGTGGACCCACAAACAAAAAGAATTGAACGTACAAAAAAGAATTGAACATAGAATATATTGGTACCCATGAACAACTTAACATGGTCTGGAAATATTGGAACCGATGTTTGAGCTTTGGAAATACATTACACTACTTCATCAAGTACATGTTAGTATATTTTGTAAGCATGGGCTGGCACATAAGATATAATTTGTACTTGTAAGAAGGTTTATTATAGTCAACAAAGATTGCAGTATGAATACTATGGATCTGCCTTAGTATCATAATAACTAAAATTCAGAACCACATCACCATGGATGCAAAGTGAATTCACCTAGAATGATCACTAGCAAAACTTATCTCTAGTCTCAAGGGGACTTTCAGGTGTAACAGCTTTTGATTTATATATGGATGAAGTCTTGCTGAAATATATAGATTCATCCTTTTACCAGCTTGAACAAAAAGGAAAAGGAAAAAAAGCCTAGAGATTCTAAGATCCCTCATAAAAGGCAAAATGCTATACGATTGGCAAAAGGAAGGATGCCGGTGCTTTTACATGTACAACTCCGAGTGCGAGCCTTCTTTTCTTCTCTCTTTCTTGGTCGAAAAAGGGAGTTCCCGATCCCATCAAGCTCAACTGTTAAAATTAACGGTAAGGCATCAGCTGAGTGTCAGATCAACTAAATGTGTTATATACATGCATGACCAAGTTCAAGTAGGCATCAACAAGTCATTAGAGATGGATTAATTATTAGATAGTGAGACAAGAAAACTTACAACATTGTTTGAGGTTTCCTCCAATAAAAGCCTTGAAGTAAAATTGGCAAGACATTACAAGTTGCTAGAATGTAAATCATCAGGGCATTCATTCCCATCCACTCCATCACTATGGTTGGCCGCCTATATCCATATACATCAACCTGTAGGAGGAACAAGCCTCTATTGCTTCATCTTGGAAGCACTGAATTTAGTGGGAAAAGTAGTAGACAGAAGAAAAAGAAAAAAAATATACTAGTGCAGCCTATATCCATATACATCAACCTGTAGGAGGAACAAGCCTGTATTGCTTCATCTTGTAAGCACTGAATTTAGTGGGAAAAGTAGTAGACAGAAGAAAAAGAAAAAAAATATACTAGTGCATGCTTTGTAAGCACTTAATTTTTCTCCTTTGAAATATCAATTTTCAGAGGATCAGCTTGTCAATGCTTTAGTGTTGTCTTAAATTAATTTCCAGCAATCCAGCTCCACAATCCATGCGATGAGTCTATTTGATAGGTCATTAATCTGCTACTTCTTAAAAATATTTGTTTTCGGCAACACCCATTTTTATTATTGTGTTTTCTTCCCTTCTCTTGTCCCCATTTTTGCTGGTAGAAATTCACCTAATACATAAGGGCAGGCATAGAAAGGAAGAAAAAAAAAAAGCTGCCATCCCATGATCTCAATGCTTAAGGGATCACATCGGGTTCTAAGAATTTTAAGATTCTTACAAAAAAAGCTTACATTACATATCAAACTATATATAAAAGGTAGAAATGACGCATATCTGAGTGAAATTTGCAAGAAACAAAGACTTGAGAAGATTCCCCAATGTGAGAACAATTATACTTGCTCTATTAACAATAAAAGATATGGAAATATTGAATCCACTGAATCCATGAAAAGCATTCCATCAGAAAATAATTTAAGGACACTACGTGAAAATGCGGAAAAAATAACAGCCAATAACTGTCATTTTTGAAAATAATGACAGTTATTAACCGTCGAGCGGGTTGTCGTAAAAAATGCCGTAGTTTTTGTTAATGGCGTATTGTAGCTATCATTTATTTCGTTTGACAACGACTGCCTTTAGCTGTAAAGACCCGTATTTTGAACCCGAGTTAGACTGACCCTGTGTGTGTATTCGGCTCGGCAACCGACGTCACCATTTGTTTTGGATTTTTATCTAGATGTGATTGTGCGCACAGATTTTAATTTAGAGCCCATTTGGACCCTCGTGCGAAAGTTGTGCACCGACCTTGGTGTAGCCGCTCAACACCGGACTTGAGTTTTAAAATTAGAAGTGTATAATACATAAGATGTGTGTGTGTGTGTGTTTTACTTTGTGAGCAATCCTATTATAAGAAGGAATTGCATTCCCGTATTATACTAGGTTTTGTTAAGAGAGGATAGTTACCCAACCGTGTGAAACTCCGTCTTCTCTCTTCTTCAATCATCGTAGGAGATCGGTTTAGAAAACCTCCTTCTCTAGAACTCTCTTTGTTGAAAACACTTAAACCTTAGAAAGAACTTGAATCAACCTTGGATTCGTAGTTGGCTATTGGGAGAGGTTGAGATCATTGGGGGAGTGTTGGAGTTGTCTCTGTGAACTCGTGGGATCGATCGCGGCGCGAATCGTTGAGGAAACCCGTCGGTTTCAAGCTTCGCATGACTCATTTCTAATCTAGAATCCAGATTAAAGACTTTTGATTAAACCATTAGATTAGCCATGAGTTTTGCTTTGGGATGTATGGGTTTCGATTCGGATGCAAACCGGTAAATCGTCAGTCAGAGTCGCTCGGCGAGCTATTATCATCGCTCGAGCGAGGTATTACTGAACTCCGACATTGCCTTAGTATTTTAGTGATAACTTTTTTATCCCGAACTCCGATTGAGACGATTCTTTTTGCGTTGGAAAGCTAATAGAAAAATCTACAACTTTCATGTTTTGATCAACTCATGGATCAATCGTCTTGATGGTCAAAAATATATGAGAATGTTACGTCAAATCGCTTGAGCGAGCTATTATCATCGCTCGAGCGAGGTATTGTCGAACTTCGACATTGCCTTGGTATTTTAGTCATAACGTTTTATTTCGAACTCCGATTGAGACGATTCATTTTGCGTTGGAAAGCTAATAGAAAAATCTACAACTTTTATGTTTTGACCAACTCATAAATCAATCGTCTTGATAGTCAAAAATATATGAGAATGTTACATCAAATTCTAGGATTGGCGCAACTTGCCTGTTTTGACTTGTTTTTGAGGAAACGCTTAAATAGGTCTATATTATTAGTAATTAGAGTTTATCTTAATGCATGAACGTATATTGTGATGTAGATTGAGGGCGAGAGGCCATCAATAGGACCTTGCTTGACTTCGCATAACTCCGAGTTTTAGGTAGGAGAATCTCATCTTTACAGTATTTTATTTTAATTCGCATGAATATTTTGAATTAAAATCTTTAAACTTGCATATGCCATTGAAATCACATCTGTAAACTGAAATTGATATGAATGTCTAACAATCTAAATCTACGAATCAAACCTGAATCTGCTTAAGCTCTGAAAATCTAAAATCAAGAACCTGAACTATGTATAAGAGACTTGCATCTGATTTATATTAGTATCTGCATTTGTTTTATGATTGACCTGAACGACCCCTCAAAAATTCCTGAATAATTTCTTGGCACAAGTTTCCCTCATTACGCAGGGGCTTGTTGCATCCTGAAAAAGGGTTCATGAACGACGATGGTAGGTAGGGGTTCCCATCGGCTATATTCCTGCTCTCGAGATATAGTTTACTCGGGAGGTATTTTAAGTTGAGGATTAAGTCATGAATTACTGAACTTTGCATATAGAAGTTAGAGAAACTAAGACACTGAAACACTGCATCTGTTCTTGAAACTGTTTTCACACATTTAGAAATAAATCTTACATATGATTTCTACACCTAAATTCAGTTTATTATCTGCTTATATGTTTGACAAGCTATATTCCGATATTTGTTTTGAAACCATATTAGTTAAAGTAAAATGCCGTAGATATCTTTCTTCTACTAAGCTTTGTTGGTTAGCTCACTCCGACTATACGTCACAGGTTCAGGTACTGACGTGGCTATTTAGGGCTGTGAAACTGATCCTGACTACGTGCCTGAGGAAGAGCTTGAGGTTCCTCCTGAGGAGTTTTTCCCAGTATAGAACTTACTGATTTTCTTATTTGTGGTGAGAGTTAGACTTGAATTTGTGGGCCCATTTTAGTTGGTTACCATAGTTTTATATTTGACGTTGATTTCTGTTATGAGCCATGTTTCGATGATGGTCGGCCATCATTGGTGGTTCTTTACTTTTAATTGCTTTCGCATTTATTTTAGCTATGGATATTTATTACGCTTTACTCTGATATGTGCCCTGTTTGTCCGGCTTATCGTTTATTCGATAGGTTGGCGAACCGGCCTTTCCTATACCTGAGGGATTGGAAAAGGTCAAATCACTTAGATATTAGGTCTTGTTGGGACCCGAGAATATGACAGTAGGTTCTATCAGGACATAAGAGACTCAATTAGGACCTTGTCAAAGTTAGTAGAATTTTTGGCCTTAGGTCTTTCAAGGGACTCACAGCTAGGGTTATAGGTTATATTTAGAACCTGAGTTGTAGATCTCGCTATCACTTTGAGTGGAGATAATTGATGATCGTGATAGATGTACGGTAATAGTAGGTGAATAAAGTTTTAGATTTTTGTCGGAACCTAGGGCCGTGGTGATCGCGATTTTTTTTAATTGGAACCTTGTGTCATGTTGACAGATCAAAATGGCACCACGCAAGAGATTGAAGACTGTATGCATCGATGAGAATGAGCAGAATAGACAGTTGTTGGAGACGATGATCAACACAATGGCTCAGCAGACAACATTACTCACGACAATATTAAGTAAGACGACTCACACCTCTCCCTCCACATAGGTTGAGTCATGCTCAAGTTGTGGGAAACGGCACAGGACGAAGAAATGTAGGTGGGCCACAGGTGAGTCTTTCAGATGTGGCAGACTAGGACATCTGATAAAGGATTGCCCTACGATGGAAACGAAGAAGGCCACACCCGTATCTCAACAACCTACTCAAGGTGCCCATCCGAAACCGACTATATCTACACCTTCAGGGTCATTCTGTATTTCGAACCCTGCTATAATGGGAGCGTTCAGAGTTTCACAAACTTCACGCACCTCTTCATTCAATCCGATAGCATTCTGCTCAAGGTGCGGGAAACCACACAAGACCGAGGATTGTAGGAGGAAGACTGGAGCGTGTTTTCGGTGTGGCGCAATCGGACACATGGTTAAGGATTGTCCTCAGGAGGAAAAGGGAAGAACTAGTTCGGCTTCTACTCAAAGATCGACCCGACCTACTGTTCAAGGTCGAGCTTATGCCGTGATGGCTCAAGAAGCCGAAACATCGAACAACGTGATCCAAGATATTATTAAAAGTTGAGATGTCTTCTTATTTTATGTGTTATATATAATTGCTTGATATTTAATAAATTTTGTTAATAAGTTATGGATGAACACACATGCTTAGAAACTTTTAATTGAAACACTTGTCTAAACTAAGGTACCCTTTTTATGCATCGGGGGAGCGATGCAAGCAAAATCGGCGCCGAGTGTTGATAGACCCCGGTCTACACATTCTTTGTTACTCCATTGTTCATTTGAGAAGTTGGGAATCTTTCCCAAGGCCCTTGATTTCATTTTGGCAGTGACATTTCCTACGGGCAACTCAGTGAGCTCCGATACCATGTGTCATTCAGTGATTGTGATGATCAGAGACCGCGAGACAGTGGCTGATTTGATCATTTTGAGCATGGAAGGGTTCGACGTGATACTAGGGATGGATTGGTTATCTACTTACCATGCGAGCGTGGATTGTCTTCGAAAGATTGTAACATTCCGCCCGCCGAAGAGAAAATCTTTTCGATTTTGCGGAGTCAAATCTTGTGTGATACCGTTTATCTCTGCCATTCGAAAGGCACTGTATGATGAGGAACGGGTGTTATGGTTATCTGGCCTACTTGCAAGATCATAAGGAGGAGAAGAAAAATATTACAGATATTACGATTGGTTGCGAGTATTCAGATATTTTTCCTGAAGATCTACCTGGATTACCACCTGACAGGGCGATTGAGTTTGCAATTGAGTTAGCGCCGGGTACTGAACTAGTATCAAAAGCTCCGTATCGAATGGCGCCTGTAGAATTGAAAGAGTTG
Organism: Chloranthus sessilifolius; assembly: GCA_021018995.1. Taxonomy (NCBI): domain Eukaryota; kingdom Viridiplantae; phylum Streptophyta; class Magnoliopsida; order Chloranthales; family Chloranthaceae; genus Chloranthus; species Chloranthus sessilifolius. Next base: position 106,188,321 of record CM037594.1, on the reverse strand, counting down.
AAGGAGCACCAGAAGCGCTAGATAAGGGCTTTATTAGACCGGTGTGTCACCCTCGGGAGCATTCTATTTGTAAGAAGAAAGACGGCTCAATGCTTTGCATCGATTACCACCAAATAAGTTGACAATTAAGAACCGTTATCCACTTCAAAGAATTGATGATCTGCTCGATCGCCATAAGGAGCAAGGTTCTTCTCAAGATCGATTTGAGGTCGCTACCATCGCTTGAAAGTTAAGTTCAAGACATTCGAAGACGAACCCGATATGGGCACTACGAAGTTCTTGGTCATGCCATTTGGGTTGACAAACGCACTGCGTCATTTATGGACTTGATGAACCGGATATTCAAGTCACATTTGGACAAGTCTGTAGTAGTTTTGTAGATGACATCCTCATCTATTCAAAGACGCGAAGAACATGAGAAACATCTGCGAGTGGCTCTACAAACCCTTAGAGACCATCAGTTATACGCAAAACTTAGTAAGTGTGAGTTTTGGCTTGAGCAGGTCAGTTTCCTAGGCCATGTTATCTCTGAGACCGGTATTACAGTTGACCCAGCAAAGATTGAGTCAGTGATGAATTGGGAACAGCCAAAGACCGTTACGGAGGTTCGTAGTTTCCTCGGTTTGGCAGGATACTACAGAAGGTTTGTGGAGGGCTTCTCCAAGATATCAGGTCCTCTTACACAACTTACGAAGAAGAATACTAAATTTGATTGGACAGAGTAGTGTGAGCAAAGTTTTCAGGAACTCAAGAAACGATTGACTACTGCGCCAGTACTTGCTATACCATCAGGCAGGGGAGGCTTTGCAGTATACAGTGATGCATCATATGGGGGTTTAGGCTGTGTGCTTAACTAGAATGAGAGAGTCATTGCTTATGGGTCTAGACAGCTAAAAGACCATGAGAAGAATTACCCGACGCATGATCTTGGGTTGGCAGCAGTGATTTTTGCTCTAAAGATCTGGAGGCATTACCTTTATGGGGAGACCTTCGATATATTTACCGATCATAAGAGCCTCAAGTATCTCTTCTCACAAAAGGAGTTGAATATGAGACAGCGTCAATGGATGGAGTTCTTGAAAGATTATGATTGTACCATCCAGTACCACCCCGGGAAAGCAAATATAGTGGCAGATGCGTTAAGTCGAAAGTTCTTCGTCATTATCAAATCTCACCGCAAGGGTGCGAAGATGGCATCTAATGGAAGATATGGCACTAAGTAGCATGAGATCTGACGTAAAAGGTTCAAAAGGTTAATGGCTACACCGGTGATTCGTTCCACCCTCTATGAGAACATTCGCAGACTTCAGATGACGGATGATGAACTTATGGCTATCAGACGGGATGTGATTGGGGGAAGCAAAATAGATTTTTCTATCAAAGATGATGACGCTTTGTTGTTTAGAAACCGGGTATGTGTACCAACTAGTACTGAGCTTTGGGACACTATTTTGGAAGAGGCTCATAAGTCTATGTACGCTATTCCAAGATAAAGACTTAAAGAAAAGCTTCGTGGAGAGGTTGAAAGAAAGATGTCATTGTATGTCTCGAGATGTCTTGTGTGTCGCAAGTAAAGGTGGATCATCGAACCGACAGATCAAGGTAACCACTACCGATACCTGAGTGGAAATGGGAGGCCATTTCTATGGACTTTATTTTGGGATTGCCAAGAACATTAAGAAAATACAATGCCATCTGAGTCATTATGGATCGATTTACTAAGTCCACACACTTCCTTCCTTATAATACGTCGTATACCGCCAACAAGCTCGCAGAATTATACATCAAGGAGATAGTTAAATTTGCATGGTATACCGTCGATGTCGTATCCGATAGAGACCCGATGTACACATCTCAGTTTTGGCAACGATTTCAAGAAGGAATGGGCTCTAGGCTCGATTATAGTACAACATTCCATCCTCGGGCCGATCGATAATGAGAGGTGAATCGATTATAGAAGATATGTTACGTGCTTGCATGTTGGATTTTCAGGTCATGGGACCAACATTTACCGATCGAGTTCGCCTACAATAAGCATTGTGCTAGCATCGGCATGGCACCCTACGAAGCTTTGTATGGACGACGGTGCAGGTCTCCGCTTAATTGGGAAGAAGTGGGTGAGAAACTCATTTTAGGTCCCGAGATCGTGGAGAATACAATCGAGACAGTTCGGTTAATCCGTGAGAGACTACGCATTGCTCAAAGTGGGAAGAGCTAATACCGATATGAAAAGAAACCATGTTGAGTTTAAGGTGGGAGATAACGTATTTGTCAAAATCTCTCCTACAAAAGGCATGATGCGTTTTGGGAAGCGTGGGAAGCTGAGTCCGCGCTATGTTGGACCTTTTGAGGTATTGGGCCGAGTCGGCAAGGTTGCCTATCGAGTAGCCTTGCCACCGCAGCTATCGGAAATGCACAACGTGTTTCATGTGTCCATGTTACGAAGATATGTTAAGGACCCGACACACGTATTGGACTACCAGCCCATTGAGCTTCAAGAAGACCTATCCTTGGTTGAGGAACCGATACGAATCTTGGATCGTAAAGAACAAATCTTACGGACAAAGAGCATTCCCTTAGTACTCGTGAAGTGGCGGAACCATTCTTCAGAGGAAGCCACATGGGAGCGTGAAGCGGAGATTCGCGAGCAATTTCCACAACTTTTCGAGTGAAGGTATATTGTAAACTATAGTTATGTAAGAAAACCATACGTACCTTTAAATTCTTAAATTTGCATCCAAAAAAAAAAAAAGAAAAAAAAAAGGAGAATTTACTCAAAATCTTCAATGTTAAGTTGGTTCATAACATCGATGCTTTACATATATATCTATAACGATCACACAATAAAATCTTAAATGTCATATTTATTCATTTTCGGTTAGAACCTATATATGCATTGGAACCCGTGTCATCAGTTAGAACATATTACCAGACACGTGATCATGCTTTTGAATAAGTGTTCGATTTTGACATCTGAAATTTCTGCTCAAATAATTACCAAAAGGGTGAGGTAGGTGTGTGTGCTAGGTTTGTGTCATGGTGAAGTATATTTCCAGGCACGTGACACTTGGGAAGGTATGCATCCATGTACGGATGCAATCCTCTATGGCGGTATGGGATGCCACGCAGACATCCAGTTACTACGGATCCCGAGCCCTTGAAAGCGTGTAGTGAAGCTCATCATCGCGACTAAAGTTCTTTGACTTTAGACTGTTTTATTTTGCTTTATCTTGTGTTAGGATAAGGACTTACCAGTTCGGTTTAGCTATCCGTACATTTTCGAGGACGAAAATTCCTAAGGAGGGTAGAATGTAAAGACCAGTATTTTGAACCCGAGTTTGACCCACTTGTGTGTATTCGCAACCGACGTCATCATTTGTTTTGGATTTTTATCTAGATGTGATTGTGCGGACAGATTTTAATTTAGAGCCCATTTGGACCCTCGTGCGAAAGTTGTGCACCGACCTCGGTGTAGCCGCTCAACACCGGACTTGAGTTTTAAAATTAGAAGTGTATAATACATAAGATGTGTGTGTGTGTTTTACTTTGTGAGCAATCCTATTATAAGAAGGAATAGCATTCCCGTATTATACTAGGTTTTGTTAAGAGAGGATAGTTACCCAACCGTGTGAAACTCCGTCTTCTCTCTTCTTCAATCATCGTAGGAGATCGGTTTAGAAAACCTCCTTCTCTAGAACCCTCTTTGTTGAAAACACTTAAACCTTAGAAAGAACTTGAATCAACCTTGGATTCGTAGTTGGCTATTGGGAGAGGTTGAAATCATTGGGGGCGTGTTGGAGTTGTCTCTGTGAACTCGTGGGATCGATCGCGGCGCGAATCGTTGAGGAAACCCGTCGGTTTCGTTCCGAAGCTCCATTCGCGTGACTCATTTCTAATCTAGGAATCCTTAGATTAAAGGTACGTTTTAATTAAACTTTTGATTAAATCATTACATTAGCGATGGGTTTTGCTTTGGGATGTATCGGTTTCGATTCGGTGAAAACCTGAAATCGCGTCAGAGCTCGCTCGAGCGAGCTATTATCATCGCTCGAGCGAGGTATCACCGAACTCCGATATTGCCTTAGTATTTTAGTCATAACATTTTATCCCGAACTCCGATTGAGACGATTCTTTTTGCGTTGGAAAGCTAATAGAAAAATCTACAACTTTCATATTTTGACGAACTCATGGATCAATCGTCTTGATGGTCAAAAATATATGAGAATGTTACATCAAATCGCTCGAGCGAGCTATTATCATCGCTCGAGCGAGGTATTATCGAACTTCGATATTGCCTTGGTATTTTAGTCATAACGTTTTGTCTCGAACTCTGATTGAGACGATTCATTTTGCTTCGGAAAGCTAATAGAAAAATCTACAACTTTTATGTTTTGACCAACTCATGGATCAATCGTTTTGATAGTAAAAAATATATGAAAATGTTACATCAAATTCTAGGATTGGCGCAACTTTCCTGTTTTGACTTATTTTTGAGGAAACGCTTAAATAGGTCTATATTATTAGTAATTAGAGTTTATCTTAATGCATGAACGTATATTGTGATGTAGATTGAGGGCGAGAGGCCATCAATAGGACCTTGCTTGACTTCGCATAACTCCGAGTTTTAGGTAGGAGAATCTCATCTTTACAGTATTTTATTTTAATTCGCATGGATATTTTGAATTAAAATCTTTAAACTTGCATATGCCATTGAAATCACATCTCAGAACCTGAAATTGATATGAATGACCTGAAAATCTAAATCTCTACCGAATCTCAAACCCGAATCGCTTAAGCTCAAAATCAAATCAAGAACTCCGAACTATGTATAAGAGACTTGCATCCGATTTATATTAGTATCGCATTTGTTTTATGATTGACCGAACGACCCTCAAAATTCTAACAATTTCCGCACAAGTTTCCCTCATTACGCAGGGCTTGTTGCATCTCAAAAGGGTTCATGAACGACGATGGTAGGTAGGGGTTCCCATCGGCTATATTCCTGCTCTCGAGATATAGTTTACTCGGGAGGTATTTTAAGTTGAGGATTAAGTCATGAATTACTGAACTTTGCATATAGAAGTTAGAGAAACTAAGACACTGAAACACTGCATCTGTTCTTGAAACTGTTTTCACACATTTAGAAATAAATCTTACATATGATTTCTGCACCTAAATTCAGTTTATTATCTGCTTATATGTTTGACAAGCTATATTCCGATATTTGTTTTGAAACCATATTAGTTAAAGTAAAATGTAATATCCCTGATATTTTGACCTATTTTCGTTTACCTCGAAAAGCGTGTCCGAAAAATATTGTGGACTATTTTAGATTTTTGGTAATCTAAGTCCATGATAAGACTTTTAGCATAAGGATTTCGTTTTAAGAGGTGTGCAAGTCATGTAATCTATGACTCACACAATAGCATTGGTGTTTATGTTTAACACCAGATAATGTCTAAACTTAAGTAGATAAGTAGAAATTATAATATCTAGATTTTTAATAGGTTTTGTTTTATATTATAAAGAGAGAGAGATTTGAGAGAATTTACACTTCTCTCTTTCGGTTGAAAACAAATTGCAAACCATTTGGGCTGCTTTTGATCTTTAGATCTTGAGATAGTGAGAGCTCCTCTTCCCATCTCAACCATTGGTTTAATTGGTATTTGAAATTGGATCAGTTTGAGATATTGGAAGAGAAGGTTAGAGGAGAGGATATCACTGTGTTGTTAGGATCTGTGCAATGAAAGAAGGGTTATAATGGGCTGACTTGAAGCTTTTAAACCTTCAATCATAGAAGCTTATTCCGGTGCGTGAATCGGTACAAAGGGATCAACGAATTAAGCTCCAAGAGGTATGCCTTGAAACCTCCTTATGCAAATTTGTTGGATTTTTGTTAAGAAATTAAGTTTTGGATTCAATAGAAACGATGGAATGGCTGTGTAGAAAATTATGGAAAAAGAATCCGGGCATGTTAAATTAACAGCCACAGGCACAGGAAATTATTTGTCGATTTCAAAATCGACTGTCGAAATTGGAAATCAACTGTCGAATTGGAAATCGACAATCGAAAATGAGATTTTAAGACTGTAAAAGAGTTCTGAAATTCGATGGTCGAATTTAAAATCGACCATCGAATTTCAAATTCGACCATCGAATTTCAAATCGATGGTCGAATTCTGTCCAGCTTCTGGCTTTTAAAATTTTGATTGGATTTTTTGTTTTGTGAGCCTTTGGGTTAATTTTTGGGTTGTATATTAACACTAAGGGTGTTAATATATGTAGGTTTGGTCAATTGGGAGTCCTTGGAGAGGACTGCTTGTTCATGCTTTTGAATTTACTTGGTTAAGGTAGGGGAATCCTAATTATTATTTGCATGAATTATAAGCATAAATTGTCATAAATCATGTTATTTTTAGAAGCATGAAATATAAAAATTTCATTATACACAGTGAAATTAAAAACTTTGAACATATGATACAATCCGAAAATTTGTAAACCTTATCATGAATAAGAATCATTGGAAATCAGAACCTCAGTTAACTTTTGAATCAGAACCTCAGTTAACTTTTGAATCGTAACTTCAATCGTAACTTTGAAAAATCATATGATATGAATAATAAGCTTGGATATGTGTTAGCATTTGTATTCGATTTTGGGTTCATAAGTACGATGCCCTAGATTGCACCAACCGTGTTGACGGTAAAACTTTAGCAAGTTTCCCTCATAAGCGTAGGGGCTTGTTGCATTTTCGAAATGGGTTCATGAACGCGATGGTCGTAGGGTCTTCCCATCGGTCACGTGAAGTCCGCTCTCATGCTATAGGAAATTTGGGAGATAAAATTAAGTTATAGAGTTAAGACAAGAAGCATGCTAGATCAGAACATTGTGAACGCTTTAGATTTTATGTTCAGTTTTTGAGGCAGGATTAGAAGTGGAGATTTAAGTTGAAAAGCATCATTGAAAAGCCATATTTGATCCGATTCCGTCTTTTGAAAACCTTTACTTATAAGAAATGCAAATAGATCTGTCTTTCCCTATTGAGCTTGGCTGTTAGCTCACCCTCGACTATACATCACAGGTGCTGAGACTGACCTTGGGTCAGAGGATCCGGGGGACTCCGATTACATCCCTGAGGAGGATTTGGATATACCAGCTGAGGAGTTCTTCCCGTGATCTTAGATTTTCTATTTTTGGTATTTTGTCTGGATATTATTTTGGATTGATGAGCCTTAGGCTATTATTTTTGATCTTTTGATATCACTCGAGGAACCATTATTGTGAACCTCTATTTTAGGTGATCGGATTGGCCATCACCGGTGGTTCCTTTTGGTTCCTCACAGTGATATATCTAATTTTGTTATATGAAGCTTTTATTTTTGGATTAACAATGTTGCTTCTGTCTTTAGACCTTTGTTTATGTTGCCGGCTTCTGTTTGTTACGGCTTATTGAGAAATCAATAAGTTGATGAACCGGCCTTTCCTATACCTTTGGGATTGGAAAAGTCGGGTCGTCACAGTTGGTATCAGAGCGCGGCTCTAGGTTCATAGTCTTAGGATTAGGGGTTAGATTATTTCTAACAATTAATTACTGATCTAATTGTTATTGTTTGTTTAACAATGACAGATCAGCATGCCTCCACGGTTTAGAGGCAGAGGTCGAGGTATAGAGGACCTCTCGGCTCGCATTGAAGAGATAGATGAGGCGTAGGCACCTCATATGGCGGAGGCGAGTTGCTTGGCCCTAATGCAGCCTTTGGGAGCTCTAGGCAAGATAGAGGAATGTGGGCGGTGTTGGCGGCCTTGGCTACTAACATGGCCCAGAGACGCAGCCATTGGACCGACAGAATAGATCGAGATCTTTGGCTAGACATCGGCCGGGAGGATTCGCGGATGAGACCTCCTACATTCTCGAGGGACGGATCCTATGGAAGCCGAGGCATGGTGGATGAGATAGAGAAAATATTTGAAGTGTTGCGGTCGATGTCGAGAAAATGCACTGGGCATCTTTCAAACTTTTGGGTGAGGCCCGGCCGTGGTGGAAGTCTGTTTCAGGATGAGAGAGCGAGACTACCCCAATACTCCATGGACTTGGGCGAGTTCGTAGAGCGTTCAATGATTAGTACTTTAGAAGATCGTCGTAATCAATGGGAGGTCAATTGTCGAATTGAAGCAGAATGAGATGTCGGAGTATGTATGGCGCAGAATTTGATAGACTTTCCGATTTGCACCCTTGCATGTGGCCCTGATGAGAGCTCAAAAATTTGAGAGGTTTGAGGCCTAACATTGTGAGAGGGTGTCGATGGGGAAATGGAGACGATGTTGATGTCCAAGGCCCTCATTGCAGAGGAAGATATTCAAAAACAGTACTTGAGGCGAGAGCAGGGTAATAAAAATAGGTTTGGTCAGGGACAGCAGAGTGCTTCAGAGCAGGTGAACAAAAAGCCAAGGTTTTCTAAACCTCCTCCCTCAGCCATCATATTCTAGACCCATTTGTTGCTTGGGGACCATGGCGTCTTCCTATCGGAGACCTCGAGTCGTCACGGGGCGACCTTTCGAGCCGGAGCACTCTGCGAGTGGAGCTTACGTGGCTCGGGGTTCTCTGAGAGGATCATACTCTGTATCTACCCGGTGTGTGCAAGATGTGGGAAACCACATAAGGCAGAGGATTGCGAGCGGAACCCGGAGGATGCTTCTGTGTGGACGGTTGGTCACATGATCAAGGATTGTCCTACTATTGAGAAAGGGCCGGACTCTGACGGTCTCTGGCAGTCGACACGACCTACAGTTCAAGGTCGGGCTTATGCGGTGACTGCACAGGATGCCCAAACATCGAATGACGTCATTCAAGGTATCATTAAAGTTGAGACGTCAATTATGCATTGATTCAATTATTATTGTTTAAATCTACATACAAGTCAATTATGTTGAAATACATAGGAATCATTGCATATAATTAACAAACTTTTTAACTAAAGGTACACTTATGATGAGTAGTTGAGACGACGTGGATAAAATTGAAGCACGAGTACTTATAGACCATGGGTCTACACACTCGTTTATTACTCCTTCCTTCTCAGAGAAGTTGGGGATTACTCCCGAACCCCTTACTTTCATTCTGGATGTCAAGATTCCTACGGGGAGTTCGGTATGCACTGATACAGCATGTCATCGTGATTATTGATGAGCACGAGACATTGACCGACATGATTACGTTGAGCATGGAAGGGTTGACGTCATTCTCGTAATGGATTGGTTGGCGACTTATCACGCGCGTGGTCTTCGGAAGATAGTGACCTTCCGACCGCCAAAGTGAAAGTCCTTCCGATTCTGTGGAGTCAAATCCAAGGTTGCGCCGTTGGTTTCAGCCATTAAAGCTGAGCGTATGATGAAGAATGGTTGCAGTGGGTATCTGGCCTATTTGCAAGATTCTACCGAGAAGAACGACTTGGCTCTTATCAAGGTGGTCTGCGATTATCCTGATGTCTTTCCAGAGGACTTACCTGGATTACCACCTGACCGAGAGATTGAGTTTGCGATTGAGCTAGCGCCGCATGTAATCAATATCTAAAGCTCCATATCGGATGGCGCTTCTTTGAGTTGAAAGAGCTCAAGGAGCGACTTCGAGAGTTAGACAAAGGCTTTACGACGGAGTGTCTCTCCTTGGGGTGCTCCGGTTCTTTTTGTGAAAAAGAAGGATGGATCGATCCGTCTGTGTATCGATTATAGACAGCTTAACAAGATGACGATTAAGAATCGTTATCCTCTTCCGCGGATAGACGACTTGTTTGATCAATTGCAAGGTGCAAGGTTCTTTTCAAGATTGATCGAGGTCGCTATCACCACTCAAGATCAAGGAAGATATATCCAAGACCTGCGTTGGACGCGTATGGCCACTATGAGTTTCTAGTGATGCCATTTGGATTGACGAATCTTTGCATCTTTCATGGACTGATGAGCAGGTGTTCAAACCACATCTTGATAAATGTGGTAGTTTTCGTAGATGACATCCTCATCTATTCGAAAACCAGAGAGGAGCATGTGCAGCATCTGAAGATGGCTCTTCAAACACTTAGGGACCATCAGTTGTATGCCAAACTCAGTAAGTGTGAGTTTTGGCTTGAGCAGGTCAGTTTCTTAGGCCACGTAGTCTCTGAAGCGGGTATCTCAGTGGATCCTACAAAGATAGATTCAGTGACATGGGAACAACCTCGATAGTTCTGAGAGGTCCAAGTTTCCTTGGTTTGGCGGTACTATCGGCGATTTGTCGAGGGTTTCTCAAGATATCGAGTCCACCACGACTCACAAGAAAGAATGCTAAGTTATTTGGGCGAGATGAGTGTGAGCAGAGCTTTCAGGAGCTAAAGCGTCACTTGACTACAGCACCAGTGCTTGCTATACCTTTCGGCAGTGGAGGTTTTACAGTATATAGTGATGCTTCCAATGGCGGATTAGGCTGTGTGCTTAATCAAAACGAGCGGGTCATTGCATATGGTTCTAGGCAGTTGAAGGACCATGAAAGAAACTATCCGATGCATGACTTAGAACTAGCAGCAGTTATATTCGCCTTGAAGATCTGGCGACATTACCTCTACGGTGAAATCTTTGATATATTCAACGATCACAAGAGTCTCAAGTACCTCTTCACTCAAAAGGACTTGAATATGCGGCAACGACGATGGATGGAGTTCTTGAAGGACTATGATTGCTCGATTCAGTACCATCCAGGAAAGGCAAATGTCATTGCTGATGCACTTAGTAGGAGGTCTTCAACACAGTTGTCACATCTTGTTAGCCGGATTCAGAGATGGAAGCTTTTGGAGGATATGGCTTTGGGCAGCTCAAGGTTCGATGTAAAAGGCTCGGGAGCATTGATGGCTACGCTTGTATTACGTCCTACGCACTTCGAGAACATTCGGAAGCTTCAGATGACCGATGATGAGCTGATGGCAATCAGACGAGATGTCGAGAATGGCAGTAAGAAGGATTTCTCCATTCGAGCAGATGGGACCTTGCTATTTCACGATCGGGTATGCGTACCGTCGAGTACCGGACACCATTCTGGAAGAGGCTCACAAATCCATGTATGCCATACATCCTGGTAGCACCAAGATGTATCAGGACTTGATGAAGAGTTTCTGGTGGCGAGGTTTGAAAGCAGCGGCGTTCGTGGTTTGTCAATAGGTTAAGGTTGATCATCAAAATCCTGCAGGCCTATTGCAGCCTTTACCTGTGCTTGAGTGGAAATGGGAAGCCATTTCGATGGATTTCATACTCGGGTTGCCAAAGACACTGAGGAAGAACAATGCCATCTGGGTTATTGTAGATCGGCTAACCAAGTCTGCTCATTTCTTGCCATACCACTAATCTGACCGAGACTTGCAGAGTTATACCTGAAGGAGATTGTTAGACTGCATGGAATACCGGCTAGTATTGTGTCTGATCGAGACCCGTTGTTTACTTTACATTTTTGGCAGAGATTTCAGGAGGGCATGGGTTCTCGTCTTGACTTTAGTTCGGCATTTCACCCACAGACGGATGGCCAGACCGAGCGCGTGAACCAGATCATTGAGGACATGTTGAGAGCATGTATGTTGGATTTTCACGGGTCATGGGACCAACACTTGCCTCTGATAGAGTTTGCCTACAATAATAGCTTTCAGGCTAGCATTGGTATGGCTCCGTTTGAGGCCTTATATGGACGGCGGTGTCGATCACCGTTGAACTGGGAAGAAGTGGGTGAGAAGCTCATTATTGGACCTGAGATAGTTGAGCGCACTATCGAGACGGTTCGATTGATCTGTGACGACTCTGAGTAGCTCAGAGTCGTCAGAAGAGCTACGTCGATCTCAAACGGAGACACGTGGATTTTCAGGTAGTTTTGATATGTCAATGTGTATTTCTTCACTTGGTATTCATTCCATGTGAAATTGGCACTAATGCTTGATTTTTCAGGTCGGTGAGAATGTCTTTGTTCGGATTTCGCCTACCAAGGGCGTTATGCGGTTCGGAAAATGAGGGAAACTGAGTCCTCGGTACGTTGGGCCTTTCGAGATATTAGGCCGAGTCGGAGAGGTAGCATATCGTGTGGCGTTACCGCCGCAATTATCTAGCATGCACAACATTTTTCATGTGTCGATGCTGCGTCGATACATCCGTGACCCGACTCACGTACTTGATTACCAACCCATCGAGCTTCAGGATGGTTTGAAGGTGGTCGAAGACCCTATTCGCATTTTGGATCGCAAGGAGCAGATCCTACGCACTAAAAGCATTCCTTTGGTCCTCGTGCAATGGCGGAATCATACACCGGAGGAAGCTACCTGGGAGCGTGAAGCTGAGCTCCGCGACCAATTTCCGAACCTTTTTGATTGAATTTTGAGACATTATGTGTTGAATGTATGATTTCTTGACTTTTTATGTAAATTATTAATTTTATACAGATGATTTGGCGAGAAGATTTTGTCGGTCAAATATACAGGTTACTTGGTGCATGTTTCGAAGACTCTACAGTATAGAAAATTCAATACTATCGGGCCTACACTTGGTATCTTACACACTACTGGCCATGTGACATAAATTTGGCCTTGATACTGATGTCATGGCTCTATATATATACCATATTTTGTCCATATTTATAGCTTTTAATTGCGTTATGTTGTAGAAATCCTAAAACTTTTACGAGCCCGACCTAACCCAGACTTATTATTTTCCGCATGGTTATGTGAAATAAATTGGCCAAAAAGATTTCTTGGCCTATTCTTAAAATTGTCTATGCCAATTCCGGCTGTGATAATACAATCATAGTCCGGTGAGGTGAAGGGCATGAAATGGGTTCAAACAAGGTATATTTAGACCCAAGGGCATGATTGGAATTCCAAAAATTTTGAAAATTTTTAAAGAAAATAATGAAATTGATTTGTCGAAATGCCAAATCGACCATCGAATTTCTATGAGTTTTCAAGCCAGTTTTCAGCCAAAAACAGAACCTGAGAAGTTCTGAGAGAATCGACCATCGATTTTGATTTTCTCGATTTAAGTTTGGGGGTTTAAAATTTTTGGCATTTCGGTTTTCTGTTTTAGGGGTTTTGAGCTTAGGGTTTTGAGGGGTTTTGGCGATTTTGGGGAGGATCATCCATTTCGACCGAATTTGGGGGAAAGATACATTGCAATTTGGACAAGGGGGCTTCGATTTTACCTTGTGGAAACCAGATTTGAGCTTTTGTAGGTAATCTCCTCCCACAACTACTTTATTTGGGGATTTTTCATCATCATTGTCTGTTATCTTTTCTTTTCTGTATATTTTTGATTCAATGGGGCCTAAGAAACAGACACCCATTAGGAATCCCACCTCAAAGCAACCGGCTTCTAAAGCTGCGTCTACAAGCCGCACAAAACAGCCCACAGAACCACAGTCGGCTCCACCACCCACTGTCTCCCCCTTGCCTGAGCAACCCAACGATTTTTGGAGCATTAAAGGCTTCACGACAGACTATTTATTTCACCCGGAGTTGTTTGACCAGCAAACGACCACACAATGGGCGGGTGAATACCTTGAAAAGGCCAAATTGACCTCCCTGTGCACATCCTTTAGCGACCATTTCTATCCCCGACTCGTGCGTCTATTTTATCAGCACATGAGCCGCGAAGACGGGAAAAGAATCTATACAGAGATTGATGGCCGCGATTATACCTTTGATCTAGAGGACATGGCTGTGGCATTGCGATGCCCTTTAAATCACTCACAAACGATGGGTTTAGGTCCTCCTTTTCCCAAACCAGTCCGTTTCGAAGATGTAATCACGCAGATGACGCAAGGCCGTCATGGGTCCGGTAAATCCATCGTCACGGTCCATATGCCGGAGACCATGTGGATCTTGGATAAAATTTTAAAGGCCACCCTTTACCCTTTTGGTCATCAATCTGAGCGCACCGGTCCCCTTCAACAAATTCTTTTTGCGGCCTATAAGGAGCGATGGTTTAGTGCTCCTGAAATCCTTTTTAAAGGGATTATCAAAGCCCGAGAGAAAATGGGCAAACATGTGAAGAAACCATTGAAGACAATGCCCTATGCTCGCATAATTTCAGTGATGATTGAGAACTACCGAAGCGGGCCACCTCGCTTATGATATCCTCCTCATGAACCCAAATCCACAATGTCGAAAAATGTATAATTTGGTCAATTGGGGTCAAACCTACGGTGGGGTAAAGACTCCAAAGGATGCAGAGGCACCGATACATATGATGATGACCCTACTCATTCTATCCACGACACTACTGCATCTCATTCCTCCCAAGTGACGTCCTTACACTCTCCGAGTTCACTCGACAGATGACCACCATGAGCCATCAGATTCAAGAGCTCACCCACCACACCAGCTCTATGCGTCAGGAGTTGGATGTCCATGACGGCGCCCTCTCTTATTTGATGCAGCACGCGTTTCTAGAGGATTACACGACGTATATGGCCGATATCCGTGCTTCAGTATATCGCCCTTCGACATCGGGCGCTGGTACTAGCATGCCTTCTACGGCCAGGGGGGATACGGGTGATTATGATGCTGCTGCGGGTGATGGTACTTCGGATCGGGCGGGTCCATCTTCTGTCGAGGATTGTTAGTATACTTGGGGGAGGGGGTACTGCTTTATTTTATGTTGTTATGGGTCTGTATTTATTTACAGCTTGGATTATTTAGGACCTGGTGGTCCTTCTTTTGTTATCTTTTATCTTTTCTGTCTATTACTTTGCTCTAGATATTTTGCCTATCTTTGTTTGTATATAGTTCGGTTAGATACTTGTTTCATCTTTTGATATGCATGTTGAATCTCTATGTGCATTGCTTTTGTTGGTATTTTGGTATCTGCTTCAGTTAGATGCTTGTGTGGGTTTGCTCTATGTCACTTTTGTACTTCCTGTTTCTTTGATAGCTTTTCATTCTCTTTATGGCTTTCATGCGTCACCGTGCATCAGTCTCCCGGCACGTGACACTTGGGGTGTGGGTATCCATGTACGGATGCAATCCACTATGGTCTTTTAATGCCACATGCAGTACATCCATGTTACTACGGATCCCATCCCTTGGCTTGCGTGCCCTGTGGGATCGAAACACGGTGCCCCATGTTTTCTCTTCTTTTATTGTCTGGTGTGTGTTCTGTTCAATTTTCGCGGACGAAAATTCCTAAGGAGGGGTGAATGTAATATCCCTGATATTTTGACCTATTTTCATTTACCTCGAAAAGCGTGTCCAAAAAATATTGTGGACTATTTTAGATTTTTGGTAATCTAAGTCCATGATAAGACTTTTGGCATAAGGATTTCGTTTTAAGAGGTGTGCAAGTCATGTAATCTATGACTCACACAATAGCATTGGTGTTTATGTTTAACACCGGATAATGTCTAAACTTAAGTAGATAAGTAGAAATTATAATATCTAGATTTTTAATAGGTTTTGTTTTATATTATAAAGAGAGAGAGATTTGAGAGAATTTACACTTCTCTCTTTCGGTTGAAAACAAATTGCAAACCATTTGGGCTGCTTTTGATCTTTAGATCTTGAGATAGTGAGAGCTCCTCTTCCCATCTCAACCATTGGTTTAATTGGTATTTGAAATTGGATCAGTTTGAGATATTGGAAGAGAAGGTTAGAGGAGAGGATATCACTGTGTTGTTAGGATCTGTGCAATGAAAGAAGGGTTATAATGGGCTGACTTGAAGCTTTTAAACCTTCAATCATAGAAGCTTATTCTGGTGCGTGAATCGCTACAAAGGGATCAACGAATTAAGCTCCAAGAGGTATGCCTTGAAACCTCCTTATGCAAATTTGTTGGATTTTTGTGAAGAAATTAAGTTTTGGATTCAATAGAAACGATGGAATGGCTGTGTAGAAAATTATGGAAAAAGAATCCGGGCATGTTAAATTAATGACCACGAACGGAAATTATCGATTTCAAAATCATTTGTCGAAATTAAATCATTGTCGAATTGGAAATCGACGATCGAAAATAAGATTTTAAAGTATGTGAGTTACGAAATTGATGGTCAAATTTAAAATCGACAATCGAATTTCAAATTCGACCATCGAATTTGAAATCGATGGTCGAATTCTGTCCAGCTTCTGGCTTTTAAAATTTTGATTGGATTTTTGTTTTGTGAGCCTTTGGGTTAATTTTTGGGTTGTATATTAACACTAAGGGTGTTAATATATGTAGGTTTGGTCAATTGGGAGTCCTTGGAGATTTGCTTGTTCATGCTTTTGAATTTGCTTGGTTAAGGTAGGGGAATCCTAATTATTATTTGCATGAATTATAAGCATAAATTGTCATAAATCATGTTATTTTTAGAAGCATGAAATATAGAAATTTCATTATACACAGTGAAATTAAAAACTTTGAACATATGATACAATCCGAAAATTTGTAAACCTTATCATGAATAAGAATCATTGGAAATCAGAACCTCGATTAACTTTTGAATCGAACCTCGATTAACTTTTGAATCGAACTTCAATCGTAACTTTGAAAAATCGATATGATATGAATAATAAGCTTGGATATGTGTTAGCATTTGCATTTGATTTTGGGTTCATAAGTACGATGCCCTAGATTCCACCAATCGTGTTGAGTAAAATTTTGCGCAAGTTTCCTCATAGCGTAGGGCTTGTTGCATTTTCGAAATGGGTTCATGAACGACGATGGTCGGTGAGGGTCTTCCCATCGGGTCACGAAGTCCGCTTCTCATGCTATATAGGAAATTTGGGAGATAAAATTAAGTTATAAATTTAAGACAAGAAACATGCTAAATCGTAACATTTTGAACACTTTAGATTTTATGATCGGTTTGACTCGTGATTAGAACTGGAGATTTAATTTGAAAAGCATCATTGAAAACCATATTTGATCCGATTCCGTCTTTTGAAAACCTTTACTTATAAGAAATGCAAATAGATCTGCCTTTTCCCTATTAAGCTTGGTCGTTAGCTCACCTCGACTATACGTCATAAAGCGGAGACTGACCTTGGGTCAGAGGATCCGGAGGACTCCGATTATATTCCCGAGGAGGATTTGGATATACCAGCTGAGGAGTTCTTCTCGTGATCTTAGATTGTCTATTTTTGGTATTTTGTCTGGATATTATTTTGGATTGATGAGCCTTAGGCTATTATTTTTGATCTTTTGATATCACTCGAGGAACCATTATTGTTAACCTCTATTTTAGGTGATCGGATTGGCCATCACCGGTGGTTCCTTTTGGTTCCTCACAGTGATATATCTAATTTTGTTATATGAAGCTTTTGTTTTTGGATTAACAATGTTGCTTCTGTCTTTAGACCTTTGTTTATGTTGCCGGCTTCTGTTTGTTACGGCTTATTGAGAAATCAATAAGTTGATGAACCGGCCTTTCCTATACCTTAGGGATTGGAAAAGTCGGGTCGTCACATAAAATGCCGTAGATGTCTTTCTTCTACTGAGCTTTGTTGGTTAGCTCACTCCGACTATACGTCACAGGTTCAGGTACTGACGTGGCTATTCAGGGCTGTGAGACTAATCCTGACTACGTGCTTGAGGAAGAGCTTGAGGTTCCTCCTAAGGAGTTTTTCCCAGTATAGAACTTACTGATTTTCTTATTTGTGGTGAGAGTTAGACTTGAATTTGTGGGCCCATTTTAGTTGGATACCATAGTTTTATATTTGACGTTGATTTCTGTTATGAGCCATGTTTCGATGATGGTCGGCCATCATCGGTGGTTCTTTACTTTTAATTGCTTCCGCATTTATTTTAGCTATGGATATTTATTACGCTTTACTCTGATATGTGCCCTGTTTGTCCGGCTTATCGTTTATTCGATAGGTTGGCGAACCGGCCTTTCCTATACCTGAGGGATTGGAAAAGTCGGGTCGTCATATTAGCCGTCGATCACCAACGACTGTTGGTGACCGTTGTTTTAAGTGTTATTTTCCAAAAGTAAAATAACATCTTTTCATTATAATCGACATATGATGGTTGTCACTGTTTTCGAGTGTAAAGAAAAAATGACAGTCTTGAGTAGTCGCAGTTTTTGATATTTTTTTTTAAATATTTAAATTTTATAAAAAGACGTATATATAACATCATTTTATCAAATTTTATCTGAAAAAAATAAAATTGATAATCATTCCAATCTACAAATTTACCAAATCACCATACAAAAATTCATATCTTTAAATAATTGGATGAAACATTATATTCATAACCCTTAATTACAACTTTCAATGTTGACATAAGTAGTCATTAAATTTTTTTAAAAAAATACCAATCGTCCAAATCTATCAAGATGACCATAGCCAAATATGTCCAAATAAAAATTACACCTAATTAATTATATAAAAATTAAAAGCCCCTTTGGCCAGGAGATTATATCGCCAAGTGTAATATCTGCTAATGTCCCTTCAGTTGCATACAGCTCTGCATCGAGATCATAAATGGCATCTACAATGATGCTATATGAATCTGTTGATTTTGTGGTCTCTCTATTAACACGTCCCAGTGCAATAATTTTGCTCTTGAAGTTCTTTATTAAGCAGCGTGTGGATGATTGGTTTATCGGTGAATCAGGAAGAACCGGTTGTGCCTACAAAAAATTAGGAAAAGAATGTAACTACTTCATATTGAGAATTTATGATTTTTGCAAAAAAAAAATGAGACAAAGAATTCAAATTGGTACCTAAGAAGAACTTGAATCCGAAATATGAGAAATATGTGTCCCTTGAGAAAGAAGTTGACCTGATAATGCCTCTTGTTTTTCCTCAAGAATCTTGCGTGCCTTACGCTCCTCATCAAATTGTTGTATAATTATATCATACTTCAATTCAATGTTTTCACATTCTCTCTTCTCTCGTTGAGCGTTCTCTCTAGAAGGCGCAAATGCTTGTATAGTGGTTTTAGATACGCCCCTACCCATGCCGAGAACACAACCCTTTCCATCACGGCCACAAACCAACGAAAAAATTTTGAACTATAATTTTTCTAAAAGAAAAATAAAATGAGCAAAAGGGGAGAGGAGAGCATCATTTACTTTAGCAACGGGATCATTATCTAAATCCTTTTATCCTAGAAGGGGATCATTCAAAATGATTCTCCTAATATCATCCTGCGAGTAAAGAATAAATAATAATTAAATATTTCAATACTAAAACTTCCATTTAAAATGAACTAAAATTAATAGTCTTACTAGTTGATTGCTTATAGCGGGGAAATGGCAAGTCTCATCTTTCTTGGTGTGGGAGGCTATATATATTTGTGTTCTAGTAACTGTACCATCAGAATTCTGCTTTTTCTGTATAATAGAAATATATATAAAAAAATTAATATTTCAATTAATTAGATGGAAATAGAAATATTGGCCAGATGTTACCTACTCCTCTATTTATATATTTCTATTTTTATATGAATATTTAAATATTAGAATTAAATGTTACCAACTCCTCTGCCGTGTTAGCTGCTCCTCGCCTACTAGTGGTGTGGATTTTTCATTTTTTTCCTAGAAGACTTTGCTTTTTCTCGACGTCCCTGGTCTTATTTTGTTGAATATATATCAACGAAAGCTTCCCAATCATCTTTCTTTACACGATCTGGTATATTAGCTTTTCGTTCGACATTTGTCTGATATTTATCAAACTGCTTGCGATGGTCTTATTTCCACTGTTTCCAAGAGATATTAGCTTTTAACAAGACCATGCTTTTGTGAATCACTGAAACATCATATGTCCCCTATGATAAGAAAAAAAAAAATATTAATTCAAAAATATTACTTGAACAATCAAATTAATTCTAATTGATTTACTTCTACTCACTAAGACGCCTCTCCATATTTAATCTTTAATGGAAATTGGCACATCATGCCAAGTATTATATGTTGGTGTACAATATGCTCTTGCCAGTTTGCCTACAAATGTGGAGAATTTTGATGAGCCTTCTCCAATAGCTTACCCATATTCGTTGAAACGTAGTGATTTTTTAGGGACACCTAAATGAATAACATGTTGTTAGTAATCCATTAATAGCCATTATTTAAAAAAATATAATTAAGTAAACTAACTAATATTTTGAGTTTCCCCTTCTTCAGACCCATTCGCTTGCGTATTGATTTGTTCATACCCGTTTGATCGTGATCCAGTCTTATTTGATGGAGATTCAGACCCCACTTGTTTGAGATCCACACCCACTTGAATGAGAATTGAATTGTGCCATTAATTCTTTGCAACAAATCAACAAACCTGTAAATACTAGTCATAATCGAGAATTATTTAAATTATGGTGCCCATGGAACGCGATCTAGCGTCGAAACCACTCCTCGAGCAATGGGTTCAAAACCCATCTTCCCAATTCTCATATATATATATATATATATATATTCATTTAAAAGATACTGAAAATGTGCAGGATTATCATTAAGGCCTTCATAATTGAACAGAGAGACAAAAGCCTCCATAACAGCCAGACTATAGTAAAAACTCATACCATAACAGACAAATAGAAATTTTGCATTTCAATATAGCTATTTCATATTTTTGTACTGAGAACAGCAAACAGAGCAATCTCACAGTTTTAAAGTTTAGCTTGCACACACTATTTAGAATAAGGACAACAAAAAATTACAAATTTTAGATAGTAACTCCATGTTTTCATACTTATGATCCAATTCTACATATTGAAAATGTTGCCATACAGTTGATTAAAAGTAGTAGTAAGAATGCGCTAAGAATATCAATTAACAATGCAAGTTTGAAAAAATAGCAAGGATATGCATAATTTCTTACACTACGATGAAACTAGCAAAGCATTTGTGTGGAAAGAAGCAGTAGAGCTGCATAGAAATTCTTAAGCAAGATATTTATGGAATGTGCTATTTTTTGCAATGTACTAGGAAGTAAGAAGGGGAATTCGGGCGGCGAGACTTCCTAAGTTCGGGGAAGGCTTAAGCCAAGCTGAGAAAGAGTTGCGGGGAGTAAAACACAAATATGCGGATTCAGACCTAATGATGGAATCATTCAAAATAAAGAAAAAGTAAGGCCATTCCATTTCGAGGTTCAATTTTCAAAATGCATTTTTAGATCAATGGACTCATCCCTCACTGCCCTAAGTGTAAATGGAGGGAGGGAGGGAGGGAGAAGAAGGGAGGGGAGGGGGGGATCGTGTAGTATTAGGTGTAAGGAAGAGTCAAAGACTCTCTACATTGACTTACAAACTAAGAGAGAATGGAAAGACACTGAAATTTCGAGTGGTTCAATCCCTTGGGAGTTCAAGTGAATTGAGGGAGCCAGTAAGGGCTTAATTAAAGATGGCTCAAGGATCATTACGTGTGCCATGTGGCGCCCTATTTTATCAAGTGCAAGGCATGCAGTAAATGCAAATTAAAATATATTTCGAAATCTAAAAGAACTTATGTAATAACCCGAAAAATCAGACCCGAAATCGACTGACCTCGAGTGTGTGGTCAACACGAAAACCGATGTCATCATAAATTTTTTATAATAATGAATATTTAAATATTATTAGGATAACTTTGTGCGGATGGATTAAGGTTTAAATGAGTGTTTTGGCCTTAAGTGTGGAAGTCGTGCACCGACGCACCGTGTGTCGCTCAACACCGAAGCCAAGCCTAAGTTAAAGGGATAGAACTTAGATTGGAAATATCTTAGATATTTTAGGTTTTTTGGTTGCTTGAAGGCTAAGTTTAGCCTTGCAAATTTGAAAGCTAGAGAGAGAGAGAGAGAGCTCCCGTCAACCTTCAACCCCTTCTCGTGAGATTTCGATCGCGAGATCGCCATCGCACAGAGAACTCCGCACTCGTCGCAAGGCTCATGACGTTAATATCGATGGTGTTCCGTCGTTTATAAATTTGGACCGTTCAAGCCCCTTTTCTTTAGAAACCCCATTTTTCAAGAAGCGTTCCACCTCGCGATCACTAATCAAGCGTTGAATAGGTTAAGATCGACACGTAAGGATGAGCAACGTCATCTTGAGTTCATAGTGATCAATCTCTGTGGATTCGCCGTAGAGATCTGGAAGTTTCGTTTCGAAATCCTTTTGGACAACGACCCTTAAAGGCACAAAATTGATCGAAGAAAGGTTAGTTTTTATTTGATTTTAATGGTTTAGATTATAGAATAAATCATTATTTTAGTTTAGTGTGGATGTGTGTGTGATTCGATGAAGATCGTAGAAGATTTAGATGAAAATAGATCAAAAATGATAAAACCGTATGGTTGTGCATTTTTGAAGGTTTTTGATCGATCAATGGGGTGATTGATCGATCAAAATTGGGTATTGATCGATCAATCTAGGTGATTGATCGATCAAATTTGGTATTGATCGATCAATTTGAGTGATTGATCGATCAAATTATATATACAATTGGAAAAACAGCAAGTTTGGTTGCTGGACGTTCATTCCCGACAGCATTGATCAATCAATGGTAAAATTGATCGATCAATATGATGGTTGATCGATTAATGGTGAAATTGATCGATCAATGTGATGGTTGATCAATCAATGGTGAAATTGATCGATCAATGTGGGATTGATCGATCAACATGATGTATTGATCGATCAATTTGACTGTGCCGACACTGCTTCAGTGTTTTGGCCATAACTATTTACTCCAAATTCTGATTGATGTGATTCTTATGACATTGGAAAGAGGACAACTAAATTTACAACTTTTATGAATTAACTAACTAATGAATAAATTGTTTTGATGATCAAAATTGAGCTAGAATGTTGGCCAAGTTCTAAGTTAACACGTTTTGACTGAAGTATCGATATAGCTTTGGTATTTTGGCCATAACTCCTGGTTCTGAACTCCGATTGACGCGATTCTTGATGCGTTGGAAAGAGTATGACGAGATCTAACTCTTTTATAAATTAACTAAATCTTTACTCAAATGTTTTGAGGGTCAAAATGAAGTGGGAAATTGGGTCAAGTTTCGAGTCAACACGAAATTATCTATTTCCGTCTTGATTTTGAGAAAACACTTAAATACGTCAATATTATTAATAATTAGAATCAATTTTTATACATCATCATGTGTGTGATGTAGACTAAGAGTGGAGGCCGTAGATAAGAACTTTTGGACTGCTTTAGAACGGCGTTGGATTTGCTTAGAAAGAGGTCTGACCTGAGGTAGGGGAAAACCAACCTAAACTGTTTTTGAGTATGATTTCATGTTTATTTCATATCTGCGCCCTGATTTCTATTTTTAACAAGCATGTAAGCATATCATAAATTCCTGCTATCTCTGATTTCTATTTTCTGATTTGTTTCTGAAACCTGCTCCTGATTTCTGCTATCTGATCTGTGAGGTCTATGCGTATATGTGATTTGATGATTTAACCAGATGATCCCCACCGACCCGGCGATATATCCGAGCCTGGCACACTTGTGCATCTGCTTGTAATCCCTCGGCACAATTGCACTCCATAGATGAGGCATTGTTGCAATCTAAAATTATTCATGTGAACGACGATTGGTTGGGGTTTCCTATCGGTAAATTCCTGTTTACTCCATGTTATATATTCACGGGAGTTTCTTAAGTTAGAAAATAAATACAATTTAAGTTACTGATTATATATCTGCATCACAGCCGGTTCTTGTTTACAAATTCAGTATTTACTCTGATTTTGCCTATTTATACATTCTGATTTGATTTTCTATTTTGAAATATCATGTCTTGCATATTCATTACACTTTAGTTGGTATTCTTCTATTGAGCTATGATGTAGCTCACCCTGTTTCCATTAACATTTTAGGTTCTGAGACTAGAGTTCCTAGCACTGAGAGTGACCCTGACTACCAGCCTGATCTAGAGGCTGAGGCAGAGGACGAGGAGACTGACGTTCAGGCGGATGACTTTTATCCTTAGTTTGGGTATACGAGTCTGCTATTTTTGGGATTTTGTGTAAACCTTTGGATTATTGTGTGCCTGGTGGCCACTTCTGTATTTACTTTCTGTAGATATTTTCTTCCTCTTATAGTATTACTATATATTCTATTGGAACCATTATTAGGAACCATTGTTTTGGGTGATGGATTTTCATCACCATTGGTTCTTCTTGGTTCATTTTTGGGAATGTATATTTTTATATATATTTAGATACATGTTTGTTTTATTGCTTCTTTCTATTTTAAATGCCTTGTGATGACTAGATCTACCACTGCTGGACAGTGTCTGTTTGGTTTTCGCTATACGAGCAGACACTTCATGATTTGTCCTGGGGATCATCTAGAGTATGATCTTGATGGCACAGATTTCTAGGCACGGAAATCTGGGCTGTCACAACTTACCTTTTATCAGTTGTATCTAGAAAGGTGCATTGTCATTATGACATTCCCTTCCCACGATTAAAGAGGGCTTTTCTCAAATGGTGTGGGTCCTACTTAGCAAATGCCAAATTTTCAAATGGTCATTGATTTTGGTCTTCATTTGACTGTACACCTCTCAAGCAGACTGATCTCTGTGAAGTCAACTTTATATGAATCAATGGTGTATGCATGGTTTAAGAGTTATAATCCCAATTTGATTCTTTTGAAGGGTGGAGTGGCTGAGATTTATTCTGAACTTGGTGAAGGTTCAACTAGTACCTAATTTGAGTGGCTGAGATTTATTCTCTGATTTTAAGGTTCAACTAGTACCTAATTATACATGCTAAGGCACTAAGGAAACATTAAAAAACAACAACTATGAATCCATAATAAAAATTAATAGTCAAAAATAGAAAAGTCTGGAAAAAACTTGAAAAACAGAAACTATTAAAATATTTTAAAATATATATTGAAAATTCTAAAAATATATTCATGTGTTAAAAATTAAAAAACAACTATTAAATGATATTGTGATAATTAAAATCCATGATCATCGATAGAAAATTAAACATGCTAAGGCAGTATGGCAAACATTAAAAAACAACAACTATTAATCCATAATAAAGTCAATAACCATGAAAATATTACGTGTCTATAACTTCTTAGTTCATAATCCATACACATATAGTCATGCCATTCACTCATGACCACTGACCATCATATCAAATTGGATATTAAAAACTATAGGTTCAAAATTTTATTGTTTTTAGGCTATAAGCCTATATTGAAAAGTCAAAACTTAAAAGTTCATCAGAGCTTCAAAATCATCTTCTGGCTTTGATTCAAAATCATCTTCATTAACTATGAGGGCTTTTGGATTGCCACTCCTTGGGTACGGATAGCAAGGTCTACCGTAGAGATGTTTCCTTTAAGAGTGTTCACATCCAATTTCTAGGCTAAGATCTGGACTTGTTTGTCTTTATGATAGAACTTAGTTGAGTCCTTTTCTCATACTAGGAAGGCCATCTTCCTTTTGTACTTGAGGATTTTCTCATCTGCATTTTTGGCATGCATAGCTCATCTCTTTTCATGTATGAGGGTCCTTTTTAGCTGTTTGTCTACTTCTTCCAATTGCTGTGTCCATTGGTCTGAAACAAACAGCCGAGTTGATATGGAAACGCTCAACTAATCTTCAAATCAATTTCAATTTGCGCCAAGAGAAAAATAAACATAAACATAAACATATGGATAAAAATCAGAAAGATTTAAAATCAAAATCAATATGAGAGCTAAAATCTGCTTAATAAGCCTTTGTAAGCCATTTGATTTTATAACTTGCAATCGATATCAAAGGAAATAGATCATTTCTAACAACATTTTTTTTCTTCATAACTGCATTCCCTAAATTCTAATAGTAACAAAATTTCCACCAAAACAGTATCCACATTTTCTACTTCTGTCCTTTCAAACAATGAATTAGTTGACCATTTCAAGACACTTTGCGCAAATTGGGTTTGCTCCCCAATGGTCACCACAGTTCGAGTCCCCTCAGGGTTACTGGAAAAGAGTGGGGCCAACATTTAGAATTGTGTACTTGAGCCCAGAATCAAGATGACACTTGCTATCCGGGGTATCTTCATCAGCACATAAAGAAGAATACCAAAAAATGAAGCCAAAAAATAAGGAGAGATGGGTAACTAAGGTTTTTGCTAGTCACAAAATGAAGCCAAAAAATAGCCGTAGTAGGACATTGCAATTACATACTGCTTATTTTTATGAATTACATACCTGAATATTCAAGAAATGAGAGGAGCACTTTGTGATTTTTGCAAACTCCAGAAAAAACGGAGGGACTTGAGAATTATTTGGTATATAAGAGTTACACAAGATACTCCAACTAAGTTATAGAAGATAAGTCTTTCTTGGCAAATCTTCTATATATCTGATATTTCATATTTGAAAAATTATTTCACAGCTCACTGAGATGCGAGAAATAATAATTATAGTATTAATAAAAGTATTAAACCCGGAAACGAGCATCATCATAACCACAACCTATATGTACACCCATGGTTCTTCTAAATATACGTCATATATATATATATATATATATATATATATATATATATATATATATATATATATATATATCATCCAATATGTACCAGATATATATCTGCCTATATGTATCAGCTTAGGCCTATACGATAATACCCATGATTCGATATGAACATAAATATTGGACTATACTGGCCTGATACTTGAACCATATTGGTTTATATGGCTGGTATGCATCCGATATAAACTAGACATAATACCAAAAAAGCCCTTTGTGGAAATCTTTTTATTATTTTAAATTATATATATATATATATATATATATATATCAAATACTTTAAATAAAAAAAGGATACTTTAGAATTAGATGATTTGGTTGATACATAACTGCTTGGGACCCGACCGATAGTCCCTGAGTATGCCTGTTCCACGGACCTTTGACTCAATTATAAGTTATTAAATCAAACTCATTGGGGATTTGAACTGTCTACATTAATGCACTCTAATATGAATGGTCAATAATAAAGCACTCTAGTCGGATGGTTCTAATGCCCTCTAATATGCGTGACATTCATATGAAACACTGAAATTGATCAAAGATGTGTGCCACATGGTCTAAAGGGATGCTCTTCATGGCAATGTGGTCACAGTAAGATATGGGGTGAATGTTGACACAATTGGTTACTCTGAAACATGAAATT
Source organism: Chloranthus sessilifolius (assembly GCA_021018995.1). Taxonomy (NCBI): domain Eukaryota; kingdom Viridiplantae; phylum Streptophyta; class Magnoliopsida; order Chloranthales; family Chloranthaceae; genus Chloranthus; species Chloranthus sessilifolius. The sequence continues at coordinate 106,161,222 of CM037594.1, read as the reverse complement.
ATGACAAAAAATTATATATATAAACCCATGCCCAAAAAATCGATCTTCATGTCCACTACAAATCATTCATTAACCAAAAAAAAAATTGATGAATTAATTTAAGGATAACTTATACAGGCAGAACTAATGTACAGTGGTTCATGAAAGAGATGGCTAAGCAAATGCATCTGTTATCCCACTAGTTCCAAGCTACAGCTAGTCTCTCTGCTAGTGATAAACCAACCTCATACAAAAAATAGATGCATTTTAGGCAAAATCAGCTATAGCTTACTTTCATGGATGGAGAATGGGCTGCAGGACATGATCCATCCTCGAAATCTCCAATGGTGTGCAACGAACCGGTACTGATGTACTAAACTTATGTACTCGGCTCTGTTATTGAATTTTTGAGAAGCTGAACACAGTCTATGTGACTGCCGCATCCCAGGCCTCAATCGCCATAAATTTCTCCATAAATAAATTGTTCGTCACATTGGAAACATTAACTATAAGGTCAACTCACCTGCTCTCCGATCAGGTCGAGACCCACAACCAGAGAAGTTTGCACTTTGCAGATTTTGAGCTGGTAGACATCCCCCATAGGGGAGCAACATTCATGTTGTTAAACAACCAAGAGACTCTTGGCCAACCTAGATCAGATCCATTTATATGCTCTACTAACCGGAAGACACTTTCCAGATCTTTGAACAGATTTCTGCCCCATTTTTTTATCACTTCCCGTTTCAATGATCTTTCACAAAGCATAAATAGGGTTCTACCCCCTTTGTCGTTTCCGAATTTTTGTTTTTTTTATCAGTAATAAGAAAAAATATTAATAAACTGAAAAAAGAAAGAGTACAAACCTGAGAGCCAACAAGTGGTTGGCGCTCAAGCAACCAACAAAACAAAAATAAAAAACTGAAAACACTAAACTTCTCACTAACTCAAGACTCCACTAGCCCAAAAAAAAGCTGGGGAAATGCTTCATCAGCGAGAGGAAAAAAAGGTTCATTGACAAGGTTATCCCATTCTTCTAAATAGTCCATATCTTCCCTCCCTTTCTCGCCGGAAACAGCATAATCCACTGAATAGCTAAATCTCGAATTTGATTGACAATCAAACTCAAAGGCTTCCCGACCCTTCTGAAAATTCAGCTATTTCTTTCATTCAACATCATCCAGACAACAACTAAAACAAAACTGTTCCAGAATTTGTTTTTTGTTCCTTCTAAGAAAAATTCCATAAAAAGTCCAACAGCTGTAAAATGGAGCTATAGGATAAAATCTAGACCTGCTTCTTTTGTGTGTCGGGCCCCCTCAAGCTTGAACCGATCCGACTAATGGACGCCCCCAAAAAACTACCATTTGTTGCTAATGTATCCACTACCTAGTTTGCCTCTCCAGTAGCATAAGGAAAGGGCACACTAATCATCAAATAGATATCTAGAAATGTCAATAACCTCTACTAACAGTCACAAATGTTTGACCTAAGTATCATTACAATCACCTCGAGTAAAGATGTGGTCGTGCCACATTTTCCAAATGCACGACATGGTAGTCAACTTCCAAATAATGCACCCTTTGGCAGAAAAAGGCTTGCAACACTAAGTTGCCAAGAAGCAAGACAAGGAAATAGTAGCATCCATTCAAAGTTGAATTTATTTAAACCAGTTCTGAATTTGTAGTGTTTGTCCTCTGTACTATTACAAAAAAAAAAAGGTAAATACTAAGACACAAAAAGTAAAAATAACATTAAAAAAAAGATCCCTAAGAGATGGTTCTATAAATTACTCTTAATCTTCGTCTACAACATCAGTGACTAACGTTGATGCTAAAGCATCTGTTTTTGTTCTTGCTTCAAATACTAAAGGATCTTCATAAGCATCCACATCCTGATTCAATCTCTTTGGAGCATCTAAGACGACATACCAATCATCCCTAGTATGATCTTTGCAGTAGAATACTTGAGTGGCTTGAGAAGCAAGGATAAAAGGCTCATTATCTTCATCAACCTCCCAAAATTAACAAACACTAAGCTTGTTTCTGGATCAACTACGCATCCATTTACTCTATCTTCTATACGCACCCAATCACAATAGAAGACTGTTTCTTTAAAGCCACCATAATCTAATTCAAGTATTTGCTTGATAATACCATAATAAGTGACTTCTTCTTCAATAGGGCTCTTATCCTTCGCACTCGATCTGAAACTAGTTAAAGCCTTCATTGAGACCCCACTATTTTGTGTGCTTGTACTCATTTCTGACTCTGTTGTATAAAAAAGATATCCATTAATCACGTAAGCCCTATATGATATGGCATTAAAGTTCGGACCATCAACAAGCCTCTTCAAGGAAGTAGTTTGTTTATTTTTTAATTGTTCTCTTAACCAAGGAATGTAGTTGTCCATCCGTTGCTTATCGCTTTTCTTGTGGTGTTGAAGGTAAGATTGATACTTCCTATAAAAGTTAAAATTTAATTAGATTAAATATTTCTGTATGAAAACAAAATATACAATTAGCAAGATGTGGAAAAAAAATATTACTTACTCCTCCCACCGAACATTTTCTGGTGAATGCTCTAAAACCCGTCTACGCTCTTGCTGATATTGCATAGTTTGAAGATAGTAGACTTTACCCTTTTTATCGATAGGGTACCCATCTGTGACATCGTGATCCACGAATGCCACTTCTCCTTGCTTATGGGTTCCTTTACGACTATCCGGTATGTACTCCATGCAATACCTCATACATTCTTCCATGAGATATTGCTCTGCAATAGATCCCTCTGGGTAAGTCTGATTCTTTACGTAATGTTTATATGTCTTCATCATCCTACACATTTTTATATATATTTATTGAGATATTAACGTTGATATATTAAATAAAAGAACTTACGAACTCTATAATAAAATTTTACCTCTCAAAGGGATACATCAATCGATATCGAACAGGACCACATACTAGTGCCCCCTCTGCCAAGTGCACAACAAGGTGGGTCATGGAAAAAAAAAATGAAGGTGGGAAGTATTTGTAATATCCCTGATATTTTTGACCTATTTTCATTTACCTCGGTAAGCATGTCCGGAAAATATTGTCGACTATTTTGGATTTTTTGGTAGTCTAAGGCTATGATAAGACTTTTGGCATAAGGATTTCGTTTTGAGAGGTGTGCAAGTCATGTAATCTATGACTCACACAATAGCATTGGTGTTTGTGTTTAACACCGAAAAATGTTCAACTTAAGTAGATAAGTTGTAAATAATAAAAATCTAGATATTTTATTTACATAACTTTGGTTATAAGAGAGAGTGCAAGAGAAGTTAACTTCTCTCTCTCGTTAGAAATTAAGCCACTAAGCCTTGCATTTCTAATCTTTAGATCTAGAGAATTTGAGAACTCCTCTCCCCATCTCAACCATTAATTAGCTTTGAGCTAGTATTCGGATCTGTTTGAACTACTGAAAGAGAAAAGAGATGAGGGAAGGGAGAAGTTCTCTGTAAATTTGTCGTGGCTGAGGCAGTGTCCACCTCCGTGAATGAGGGCTGGTTCGAAGTTTTTTTTTAAACCTTTGAGCTTGGAAATTTGTTTCGGTGCATGAATCGGTGCAACAGAATCAACGAATTAAGCTACAAGAGGTAGGTTGTTAAAACCTTCTTGTGTCCTTTAAAATTTTGTTTTGCTTAGAATAATATGTAGTATGTTTAAATGAGATCTGATGGCTGTGTTTGGAAATGAAGAAAAGAATCCAGACATGAAAGATTAACAGCCACAAAACCAGAGCAATTCGATGGTCGATTTGAAAATCGACAATCGAAATGTGTTTTTCTTGTGCCTGAAGGAAATTTTGAAATTCGAGGGTCGACTTCAAATTCGACCATCGAATTTGGAAATCGACCATCGAATTTCAAATTCGACCAACGAATTTAAATTCGGCCATCGAATTTTGTCCTATTTTTGGCATTCAAAAATTTTTAGTTTATTTTCTCAGTAAGCTTTTGGGTTGAATTTTTGTTCTATATTAACACTGAGAGTGTTAATATATGTAGGTTTTGACTGTTGGGAGTCCTTGGTGAGGACTGTTTGTGCATGATTTTGAAACTTCTTTGTTGAGGTAGGGGAACCCTATTTGTTATTTGCATCAATTTAAAAGCATAAATTGTTTCGGCTATTTCTTTTAAGAAGCATTAATTTTGGAATTCTGTTATACACAGTATAAATAAAACTCAGAAGATATGACACAAATCTGAAAATTTGGAACTTTGTTATGACTAAGAACTTTGCAATTGGAACTTCAGAACCTCAGTTAATTTTTAAATCAGAACTTCGAATCAGAACTTTGAAAAATCAGTATATGATATGAATAATAAGCCTTGATATGTGTTAGCATTTACATTTGATTTAGGGTTCATAAGTACGATGCCCTAGATTCTACCAACCGTGTTGACGGTATTACTTTGGCGCAAGTTTCCCTCATAGCGTAGGGGCTTGTTGCACTTTAAAAATGGATTCATGAACGACGAGGGTCAGTAGGGTTTTCCCATCGGTTACGTAGTCCGCTCTCATGCTATAGGAAATTTGGGAGATAAAATTAAGTTATAAATTTAAGACAAGAAGCATGCTAAATCAGAACATTTTCGAACACATTAGATTATATTATCAGTTTTGACTCAGGATTAGAACTGGAGATTTACTTTGGAAAACATAATTTAAAAACCATATTTGATCTCATTCCTGTCTTTGAAAACCTTACTTATAATGAAATATAAATAGATATATTTCCTCTATTGGGCTTGGTTGTTAACTCACCCTCGACTATACGTCACAGGTGCTGAGACTGACCTTGGGTCAGAGGATCTGGAGGACTCCGATTACATTCCTGAGGAGGAATCGGACATACCAGCTGAGGAGTTCTTTCCGTGATCTTTGATCCTTTACTTTTGGTACTTTTGTTTGGATATTGTTTTGAATATTGGGCTCTAGGCCATCTTTATGATTCTTTTGATATCACTCAAGGAACCATTATTATGAACCACTATTTTAGGTAATCGGATTGGCCATCACCGGTGGTTCTTCTTGGTTCCTCACAGTGATATAATATTTTTGTTATAGAAAGCTTTTGTTCTTGATTACATGTTTTGCCTCTGTCCTTAGATCTTTGTTTATGTTGCCGCCTTCTGCTTGTTACGGCTTATTGAGAAATCAATAAGTTGATGAATCGGCCTTTCCTATACCTTAGGGATTGGAAAAGTCGGGTCGCCACAGTATTTTTCAAAAACACATAGTGTTTCAGCTATGCGTACTCTCATGTTCAATAGCTCAACACGGTTTATGGCCTTAGAACATAAGGCATTGAAAAATATCGACAATTGTCGAATAGCGGCTCTCAATGGCTTTTCCTTTTTAAATGCATGCATCAATAACACTGGCAATAATTGTTGCATGAGAATATGGTAGTCATGTGACTTCAGACCCTTGAATTGAAAATCTTCCAAAGTTACGTTATGTTTCCAATTAGCACTGTATCTAATAGGAACCTTCAAGTTATGCAAGGTTTTATAAATTATTTCTTTTTCCTCTCGAGACAAGCAAAATGGAGCTATAAGATAATGCCACTTGTCATTCTTTTATACAGGCCATAATTTTTTCCTTATCTTCATTTGTTTGAGATCAAGACGGGCTTCAATACCATCCTTAGTTTTACCCTTTGTGTCCATAATAGTTGCAATTATGTTTTCTGCAACATTCTTTTCCACGTGCATTACATCCAAATTGTGACAAATAGGTAGATCCTACACATATAAAATATTTATGTTAGTATTCAAGCGATCTACATAAGAGGTCACATTAATATAATAAAATATATTATTTATTACCTTCCAATATGATAAGTCAAATAAGATTGATCTCTTTGACCATGCACTGTTCTCCTCATTTGTGGCCCTCATCCTCTTCTTTCCTGCAACCTTTCCAAAGTTTGTCTGAACAGAATTCATTTTGGATAGTACTTCAGAACCTCTCAAACGACGTGGATGCTTCTCATGTTCTTCCTTCCCATTAAATTATGATTTTTGTGTCCTGAAAGGATGACCTAAATCTGCAAGAAATCTTCTGTGGCCCATATAAGCAAATTTCTTCCCATGTGATAATCATACTGAATCAATCCCTTCACTGCAAACAGGACAAGCATATTGTCCCGCTGTCCTACAACCTGAAAGATGACCATATGCTGGAAAATCGTGTATAGCCCATAAAAAAATTGCTTTCATATTGAAGTTAGACTTTGTGTAGGAGTCATATGTATTGACTCCAGTGGACCATAATTCATTCAACTCTGCTACCAACGGTTTCAAATAGATATCAATGTCATACTCTGGACCTTTTGGGCCAGGAATCAATAGTGTTAACATTGTAAATTCCTTTTGCATGCACAAAGATGGAGAAAGATTGTAAGGAACAATCATAACGGGCCAGCAACTATAAGAATTATTTTTATTCCCAAAAGGATTAAATCCATCTGTTGCAAGTCCTAAACGAACATTGCACGACTCTAAAGCAAAGTCACTCCAACGAATATTTATTGATTTCCAACATGAAGAATCCATAGGATGACACATGTAATTTTCATTTTCAATTGAGCTTGCATGCCATCTCATTTGCTCTGTAATCCGCGGAACACTATACATTCTTTGTAGCCTATGAGTTAACGGAAAGTATCTTAACTTCTTCCATGGTAACTGTTTTGTCCTAGGCTTTGACGAATCCATTGGTTTCCATCTACTATGATCACACGTAGGACACTTGTCCTTATTTACATGATCTCTCCAATATAATATGCAGTCATTGGGGCATGTATGAATAATCTCTTGCTTCAAACGCAAAGACTTGATTAACTTCTTCGAATTGTAAGTGCGATCGGGCAAAGTATTTTGTTCAGGTAAAATTTTTTTTATCAGATTCAATAACTCTGTAAAGCTATCGTTAGACCATTGATGTCTAGACTTCATGCTAAACAACTCAATTGTGATTGATAATTTCGTATGCTCGTCTTGACATGAAGGATATAGGGGTTCTAATGCATCTTTCATCAACTTATCGTACTCCACATTCCCATGTAAATCATGTGGAGCTTGACAATCATCTTCACCATGAACTTCATTTAAGCATGCATCTAGGTCAACATGACGAACATGTCCAAATGTGTCATCCAACATATCTGTCAGTCTTGTGGACGCATTTTCATTTTGATTACTAGATGAGGTACTAGGAGCCCCAACGTTGACCAGAGTTTTCGAAAACAGTTCCCCATGATAGATCCATGTTGTGTATGACTTATCTATTCCATCACAAATTAAATGCTCTGCAATGACTTCTAGGTTACGCTTTCTAAGGTCACGACATTTGACGCAAGGACAAAAACATCGATCGACATCTTCTGCGTTTTGTTTAGCGAATGAAATAAATGATCCAACTCCTTGCATGTATTCAATAGTCATTCGATTTTCTAGTCATCCACTCTTTGTTTGAAATTGTTGAAGACATCTTCTACAAGCAAAAATATATTATAAGACAAAAAAAATTAGTTAGTTAACCAAGATGATATCTAATGCTACAGTGGACCTTGATATCTATCTAATTAGTTAGGTAACCAAGATGATACGTATCGGCTGATGTTGGACCTTGGCCATATCAATTGGTGTAAGTGCCCCTTGTTATATTTTTGGTTGAAATTTGACCATATCAATTGGAAAATGTCCACCTATTTGACAAGTTATATTTACTTGACTATTTTAAAATCAATAGGCAACTCCCCGAGGCGTAGTATATGGTTTTAGTGGTCTGATTTTTTCATCTCAAGAACTGGTGTGGGAACAGCCCTAGAACCACACTGCAGATTTGGACCATCATAAAGGTAATAAGATACTGGTAGAAATTTTTATTTCATTTATAGCATTTGAACATAGTCTTCTTGTTCATGTCATGTTGATGTTCTGATTTATCTTAGGAAATTAGTAGTGTTTCTTCAGAAATTCATCTTAGGATGCTCCATATAGTCAAAACTCTCAAGTAGGTTCGAATCACTGATCTCTCTTTCATGGTTTTTCAGAATCCAAACTGTCATCTAGAAGTTCTCTTAATGGAAAATTATCAACCAAGACATCGGTATTTGGTCTGAAACTATGGGGTTTGATTGGTATCTGTGTCGGTGGTTTTATTGTAGTTACTCTCTCAATCTTATGGATATGGGTAATATCCCAAAGGAAATCAAAGAGGGCAATAGAAAAGTCTTCGCCTTCACAAATCCCTATAGTCTCAAAGGAAATTAAAGTTGACATTATAGAAAATTAAATTGAATCTTTCAAAAAAAATTATCTTCGATATGAAACAGAAACAGGGGCCCATTTTAGGAACTCGCCTTGGGCCCCCAAAATGTCATGGCCGGCCCTGCACATACCGCACATGGGTTTCTCTCTCCCTCTTCCTCATGATCAATTGATGGCCAAAAAAATTATAATTTATGGATCAAAACAATAAAGACCCAGAACAAATTAAGCCCTTTTTAAGTCAAATAACGAATACCCAGATCAAAACAAGAAATTAGATATCAAAATAACAAATACCTAGATCAAAACAGGATATCAGATATTAGAATTTTAAAGACCTAGATGAAAAAGGGCACTTTGAGATCAAATAAACAAAGACCCAGATCGAAAAAAAAATGCTTTATAGATAAAATTAACGAAGACCCATCTGAATTAACCTGTCAAATTGTTCAAAAAATCACAATTTGAATACTAATTTTTGAAGAAACGATGAGAATTTAAGGGGAAAATTCTCCTAACAGAAGATACAGTTGGGAGTAGTGAAGGGATCGGGTTGCAAAGAGTCTAGTTAGGTGTCACACAATTGAGTAATAAACCTAATAAAAAACATAGCAAACAATCATTTTATACCTTAATGCGAGTTGGAGAGATACCGGAGTCCGCGGACGAGTGGTCGGCATTGCGTGGCCGGTGTTGGGTGGTCAAGCGGCTGGGAGTCGGCGGGCGAGAAAAGGTTGAGAAACCCTTGTGCGGTTAGAGTCAGAGAAAGAGAGAAGAGGGAGAGAGAAACCCTTGTGCGGTTAGAGGGAGTCTGCGGGTGGCCGGCTTCGCGTGGCCGGCATTGGGTGGTCGGGCGGCTGGGAGTCGGTGGGCAAGAAAAGGTTGAGAAACCCTTGTGTGGTTAGAGTTAGAGAAAGAGAGAAGAGGGAGAGAGAAACCCTTGTACGGTTAGAGTTCCATATGGGTTTATATATATATATATATATATATATATATATATATGTGTGTGTGTGTGTGTGTGTGTGTGTGTGTGTGTGTATGGGTTTATATATATATATATATATATATATATATATATATATATATATATATATATATATATTTATATATACATATTGAGAGTCGTATGATTCAAAATATACATATATGAGTTTATATATATATATATATATATATATATATATATATATATAGGTTTAATTTAGAGTTCCGTTAAATCCACCCACCATATCTTTAAGTTCACCCATGCTAAAACACATTGATTATTTTGAATCGGACGATGGATATTGTTTATCATCTCAATCTTTCACATGATGGATCTTGAGAATATGATTGTACCATCAGACGATCGATTTTTTATTTCATGTGGTATACACCCAAAAAAGTGATTAAAATCAATTTTGAGCGTGCACGTGATGTTAAGGTCATTTTTCTGAGATGTGTGCCATGAGAAATAAAACACTATCCGTCTGATGGTAGGCCCATGATCTCAAGATCCATCGTATGAAAGATTGGGAGGACAAACGATCTCCGTCATCTGTTTCAGTGTGGGTGAACTCAAAGATTTAAAGGTCCTCTTACGTTTAATTGGATACTTTTAATGGCACCTACAAACTCTTGTTGGGCACCTACGCCCATAATCAATGATTGCTTTAAATCAGGAGATGGAGATCGTCTTCACTCCAATCTTCCACATAAGGGATCTCCCATCAATGAACATACTATCAAACGGTCAGTTTTCAATTCCAAATGGCACAGATCCCAATAATATAGTCCTAAAGTCACTTTTGCGCATGATGTGTGCCATGTGATTTTACGGCCACTTTTTGGGATTTGTGACATGTGGAATTGAAAACTGATGTATGATAGTACGTTCATGGCATCAAGATTTCTTATGTGAAAAATTAGAGCGAAACAGGATCTCCATCCTCTAATTTAAAGCAATCAATGATGTTGGGTTCTATTAAAGGTACCCATTATATAAACAATCCACATGCACCAAATCTTTATGAGCACCCACGGTGAAATGCATTGATTGCATTTAATTAGATGATGTAGATCGTTTATCATCCCAATCTTTTTCAGGATGGATCTTGATATTATGAGCATGCCATCCAACTGTCTGTATTTGAGATCGCAAGGCACATATCCTAGAAAGGGTGAAAAAATATGAACTGACAGTCATTACCCCCAAACCTAATTTTAACATCAATTTTTTAGGATGTGTGATGCGTGAAATAAAAAAAACGAACCGTCTGATTGTATGCTCATGATATAAAAATTCATTGTGAAAAAAAATTTGACGAAAAATGATCCCGAACGTCAGATTCAAAGCATGTAATTAATGGCTTTCAGAGTAGGTGAAGTATCTCAAATTTCATGGGTGAATTTAAAGTAAGGTTGCTAATGGGCTGGGCCATGGCCCAACCCTAGCCAACTGCCGGAGCCATGAGGGTTGGCGGATCCTAGCCATGCATAAGTGGCAAAACTCAACCCAAGACATATAAGAGATATTCTTCTCTTTTAAAATTATTTTATATTATATATATATATATATATATATATATATATATATATATATATATATAAAAGGTACAATGGTATTTATTAAAACTATTATAGTTGGCCTCACATGGCCATGCCCTAACCCCGCCCAATTTTTACCAAGCTTCCACTATCTCAGCCCGACCATGTATATGATCCCGATTTATTCCCTACAAAATCACATTTTTTTCGGGTTGGGTTGCTGACAAACAACTTCAATATAGCCATGATATATATATATATAATTTATCTTTTACATAGATATATATATATATATATATATATATATATATATATATATATATATATATATATATATATATATATAAACGACTGCTTTAGGCAGTCAATTTATTTACCACTGCTGTTTTAATTTAAAAGACGGACCTAGACCGTCAAGATTTTACCGACTGATTACGGCCGTCGTTTATCCCGCCCCACTAACGTAGTTTTTTTCTCATTTTCACATAGTGGGACCTGATGCTATCAAACCATTCCATCAGAAAGAAGCATGTTACCAAGGTCCCTAATTCAGTATTTTACCTAGTTGGATGACTGGCTTTATACCATGAACCAATTAAAAGTTCACAAAATGCATATCAGGATGAAGAGATTTTCTAAAAATTACACATACACCTCAAAAAAAAAAATTCAGAACCATAAAAATACTCATATGAGTGCATAACACAAAATGTCACCTTGACGGTTCCCCTCAAGCTGTCCACGAGGCTGAAATATATCATTTTCCACATAACAAGAAATTTTAATGTTCAATACCATTTGTTCGAGCAGAAACATCATCCCAAATGGAAGAGGTATTAACACAATATAGCCGCTAAAAAGGTGGTGGCATATATAAATATATTTATAGATGATAATTAACAAAAGGGGCTGGAAATACCTGGTAAATGAATCCTATGCCACAATACGCGCAGCATCAGTCTCAGGATCCTTGAGGTACATGACTCTGAAGCTCAGACAGTCCACATTGGCACTGAGAACAAATAAAATGGCATTAGTTCAAGAAATTGCACTAAGCAAGAAACAGATGAACCAACAATGAACGACAATGTAAATCAGTAGCAGTACCTCTACGTCATTAAGGAAGATGAACTTCCAACCATGTAGAAGAGCATGGACAGCAATGTCCATGTTTGATCTCGGCCAGTCTAAATTACAAACTGCAGCTATCGATTGCTGATAAACCTAATACAAAGAGAAAAATTGATTCAATTTTTCAAAAAAAAAAACATAAATAACATGGAATTGTTATGTACATAAATTTTTACTGTTCGAAGTGTTGGCATTGAACAGGGGAGTTCGTTTTGTTAAAGGATTGTGCTACCATGGATTTCAAATATCGAAAAGAGTATAGCTATAAAGATGAAAATGCGCTTAGTTTTCCTATCAATTAAAGAACCCTCCCTACTCCAATAGAGAAAGCAACAATTTTGTAGAAATAATCCTGTCACTTATCTAAACTCCAGGAGGTTTTTGCATATTTGCTACAGATAGAAAGGTCTATAATTTCCAAATACCTGAGCCGCATTAGCATACCCTGTGATCTTTGCAATCACATGCAATCCTAGTTTAAGTGCCTTCTCTCCACTCACTAACACTAATGCAGCAGCACCATTACTGCTCAAGGAAGCATGTTTATGAATAAGTTAGGATCCTGTATCTATATATATATATATATATAGAACCTTGAAATACTTTGAAAAAATCAGAACTTGCATCACTACAAATGACTAACTAATCATTTTCACAAGACAGAAGAATAAAAGAAAGATCAAAATGTGACATTAGAGAGGAAAGAAAAGATAGGTGTAAAAATAGCAACAAAGAAGTAGCCTACAAACTATTCAGGAAAAAAAAAAGTGACAGAACAGAATTACATGGGAAGTTAGACTTCTAATCTCAAGACTGCTGAAAACTCATACAATACTAACAACAGATTTGGAGTGCTCGAGCCTCTGTTTTGTGTTATGGCATGATGAGCACAGAAATTGGAGAAATCGATGCAACTTTCATCAATCTTGGGAAAATTCTCAACTGTCTTGAGAAGGCCTGTCTTGTTAAAAAAAAGCATTTCAAATGCGAATAATTTTCCAAAAAAAAAAACCATTATTTTGGGTAAAAGAAAAAACTATGTTATGATAATGGGAGCCCTTGCATCGAATTTAAAGAAAGAATTGGTATTTTAGGTACTTGTGACATGTGAAAATGCAATCTGGACCATGTGATTTGAAGTTCATCTGTAGATCTTCAGTGCATAAAATTAGAGCAAAACACAAAATTTGTTATATGATCTATTGTAGTCAACTGTTGAATCAGATAATAACTTTTCACTATATTTAATCACATGATGAAGATTAGATTCCGTACTAATCTTTTGCACTTAGTATCTTTAAATCATTCAAAAGTTTAGATGGGGTTTTCACATTGCAGAGGTTTCCAAACTTGTAAGTATTTATTTTTAATTCAGTAAAATAAAAAAAACAAGTCTATTTTCAATCAATTTTACGAAAATATGCTGTGGTAGTTCAATTATAACTTTGACAAGACGAATCCTTGAGATGCCGTGGTAGAAAGAATGAGTAAACTTTGACCAGGCGAATCCTTGAGATGAGGCATGGTGTAAGTTGCTCTCTTTAAGATGATTCGCACCCCATTATTGATTAATCCAATGGTGCAATGAGATTCCCAACCAGTCGCCCTCAGAATACAACTCATAGATAACACAAACCAATCTGACCCTTAATCGCGCACTAATAAGGATCATACACCACACCATTGTTTTGTCCAAATAAAATAAAATAAAAATAAAAGAAAGATAAGAGAAGTGGACTAGTCTTTTTCAGAACAGAAAACAAGAGTTGTGTTAGGGTTTTCCTTTTGCGATAGAGTTTTTAGTAATAAGTGGAAACAAAAAAGAACATGTGCACAAAATCGTGTGCACAACAGATAAAAAATGTCTAAAAAAGGTAATGGGAAAGGTGAAATTATAGGGTCTTTAGAGGAAAAGATGAATCTGACAAGGTTGATTCTATAAATTTCCCTTAAATTAAACGTTTTTTATAGGACCCAGACCAGACCCAACCTAGCACGTGTACATTGAAACACAACACCAACTGATTTACCATTTGAGCATTGAATCATACAATAGAGATCATGTTTTGTTCCAATTTCGACCCTTAGGCTTAATATCAAAGGGCTTAATGGTGTTTTCAAGTGACACAAGTCAAAAAAATATAAAAAATTTCTTTTAGTTAAGGTGCCATAGTGCAATTTTTAGGTGTAAGTGGACACTCCCAATGATAAATTTGTAGGAGGCAATGCAAGGGAGCGATTGTTTGCACATGAGATTTGTGTTGTCGCACATAGTTCAAGAAGAACGATTTGCTATGTTACGCAGAAAAACATCTAAACTGCCTGATTTTTAGGCCATGAAGTAAAGATCTTTGATTAGGTGATGCAAATATTACCTCAAAAATCAAAATCGGATGAAAAATCGGCCCATCGAACCAGCCCAAAGCCGGACCAAAATCGATCCAAAAATAAAGAAAACTGAACCAATTCCCAATAGGTTTGATTTAAGAACTGGTCCTTAATAGGCTGAAACCGAAAACTGGTTAGGTAGGTTTAGAAAATCGATCCAAAATAATAAAAAAAATTCAAATTCTTTTAAAAAAAAAGTTACAAAAATCGAAAAGGAACTGTATAGAACCGAACCAACCCAACTTTTTCGATTATAGTTTGGTTGCTGTTTAGGTTGAACAAAACCGAAAAGCAAAAATTTCAGTTTCGATTTGATTTGTTTGAACGAATTTGCAACCCTATCCAAAAAATAAAAAAAACAAGAGTCTCTTAATTCAGAAGAATAAGTACCAAAGCAGATTCAACCCATTGAGCTTCTCTCAAACAACCCCATCATCTCAAAAGATAACTTTAGTTCATTACCCAAACTGTAATGGCCTTAAAATTCTGAACAGAGCTCGACTGTTTTGATAATCATGCCCAACACAGAAATCGAGACAAATTTTGGATTAATATGATTGGGAATAATATTAATCCGCGGTTAGATGAAGTCATGTGCGACTTCTTGTACAAGTCTGAGTTGTGTTAGACCTTAGATGAGGCGTGGTACGCCGGAGGAAGTGTGTAAGTGCTCAACACGGGAAATTAAAATTTAGAAAATAGGAAAATATCTAGATATTCCATTGGTTTAGCTTATAAGAGAAGGAAGAAGAGAAATAGAAGCTATCAATGCTCTTCTTCTCCTTGATTCCTGTGAATCCATAGCTAAGAGATTTGTGTTTTTAGGTGGTTACTTGAGAAGCCACAGTTAGAAGAAACCTAGGGTTGAGATTGCTTGATTTAAGAGAGCGGAATCGATGTTGGTACGTCGAGTTGTCTTACGAAGACGTGTGCCATCTCCGTGGGTCAAAGTGAAGCCACGTACCTATTATTCCAAGTCATGATGGCGACAAATTTCTAATTTGAGATCCAAAACCCTCTCCAGATCGCAATTGCCAAGTTCCTGAAAGGGCCTTTAAGGAGGTGAGTAATTAGGTTTAAATTGTCTGAATTAAAGCGTCATAAATGTGTAAAGGGATGTGAATAAATAGTTGGTTGGAGATCATTAAGAATCAATGGAGAAAATAGGTCAAAAATAGTGATCGTCATTAATGACATAAAACTGTCATTATTGATCGATTAAGGTAGTTAATTGACCGATCAAGCCTGGGATTGATCGATCAATGTAAAGAATTAATCGATTAATTCGTATAATTAGTTAATGGAAACAGTAGGGTGTTTTTCTAGAAGTTCAATGCTCGATGGGCATTGATCGATCAAATTGGTATTTGATCGATCAATTCTGAAGGTTGATCAATCAATATGAGAGATTGATCGGTCAATATAAGAGGTTGATCGATCATAGTGAGGTGATCGATCAAAGGCAAGAATGATCGATCAATGTGGACATTGATCGATCAATGAGGAAGATTGATCAATCAATTTGGACATTGATCGATCAAATTTTATAAGTTAAATGTGTATACATGAGGTAGAAAATTTGAGTTGACATGATTGATCGATCAATGGGAAGATTGATCGATCAAATTTGAAGATTGATCGATCAAACAGGGATGTTGATCGATCAAATCCCCTCTGTTACATGTGAGTTAAACTAAAGGATTGATAGATCAATGAGAGAGATTGATCGATCGATCACCCCTGTTTTTTGCTATTTTAGTTTTGTGAATAAAACACTACTGGACACTGTGCCAGTTGATATCCTGACAGGTCTGACACTAAGTATATGATATCTATGGTCTAGGATCATACTGTGAGGCTTTGAAAAGATTTTGATTTGCTTAGAAAGGTCTGATCTGAGGTAGGGGAATTCAACTAAAATTGTATTTATTCTTGATCTCATGGTTCCAAATCTTTTGTATTCTGATGCATATTTTGATTCTGCTTTCCAGTCATGTCTAGCATATGTGTGAAAACTCTATCATATCTGATTCCTATTATCTGCTATCTGTCACCTGATTCCTGTTATGTATGATATGTCTGCATGTGATTTGAGGTTTAATAATTTGACGAATCCCACCGACTCGGCAGTATATCTGTGCCTGACACAATCGTGCATCTGCTTTAAAAATCGTTGGCACAATTGCGCTCCTTAGTTGAGGCATTGTTGTAATTCCTGAAATTGTTCATGTGAATGACGATGGTCGGGATTACCCATCGACCCAAATCTGGCTACCACGTGCTATACTCACGGGAGTTACTTAAGTATATTACTTTAAGTCATTAAAATCATGCATAACATCACTTAAATTACGAGATTACATGCGCTCGATAAGTTACGCATTACATTATTACGCATATATCGATCATCGATGCGCATCATTCAATTCATCAATAATGCACTGGCTTTGCTTATTTGTTTGAGATATCTTCTACAATCATGTTTTATAATTAAGATGTAAATTTAACTGAAATTCTTTTACTGAGCTTAGATGATTAGCTCACCCTATTTTTCTATAATATTAATAGGTTCTAAGGCTAGAGCTCCCGGCACGAAGAGCGACCCTGATTACCAGCCAGAGGCTGAGGCTGAGGAGGAGGACACTGATACCCCTACTGACGAGTTTTATTAGAAACTCGAGTACTTAGTTATATTTTTGGGGTTTGTATTCATATTTTGGATTATTTGGTCTAGTGGCCACTTTCTGTATTTTTCATTATAGATGTTGTTCTTTGTATTATTATACATTCTATAAGAACCACTATTAGGAACCATTGTTTTGGGTGATGGATGTCCATCACCAGTGGTTCTTCTTGGTTCCTTTTTGAGGATGTATATTCTTTTGATATATATACATGCATGATTATTTCTTCTTTCTTTTAAAAGCCATATATGATGACTCGATCTGTCACTACTGGACCGTGTCTACTTTGATTTTTGCTAGACGAGCAGACACGCTATGATTTGTCTTGAAGATCATCCAGAGCATGATCCTGATGGCACGGATTTTCAGGTGTAAAAATCTGAGCTGTCACAGTTGGTATCAGAGCCTAGGCTTTAGGTTGAACTACGCGTTCACGTTGGATTGTTTTCACAATCTTTGTATTGATCAATATATGTTATTATTTTCACAATGACAGACCGGTATTATGGGCCTAAAGTTCAGAGGTGGACACAGTGGAGGCAGGGAAGGACATAGAGAGGTTTCTTTGAGAGAGATTCCTGATGTTACTGGTACATCCAGGGGATTAGAGTTCCTATCGGATGATAATGTGGTTCCGATAGGACCGAGAGGAGGGAGAAGAAGCAATGATGGTAGAATGGAGCAGGTGTTGGAAGCATTGGCTGCCAACGTCGCTCAGTAGACTGCTGCTTTGAATTAGCAAGCAGCTAGACCACCTCACCAACCTGGCAGTTTTACCAAGTTTAGGAGAATGAGACCTCCTAACTTCTCGGGTCAAACTGATTGTTAAGACCTGAAAAGTACCACTTTTCACCCCTTAACTTAACCGTTGATTAGACCCATAGCCACCTAATAAGTCCTTGTAAAGTGTTTTATGTAGGTAATAACTAACAGTGAAATAAGGTCAGGAATCCTGCTAAGGAGCCTGTTTTGGCACCAGAAGTGTAATGTCCCTGATATTTTAACCTATTTTCGTTTACCTCGGTAAGCGTGTCCGGAAAATATTGTGGACTATTTTGGATTTTTTGGTAATCTAAGGCTATGATAAGACTTTTGGCATAAGGATTTCATTTTGAGAGGTGTGCAAGTCATGTAATCTATGACTCACACAATAGCATTGGTGTTTGTGTTTAACACCGGATAATGTGCAACTTAAGTAGATAAGTTGTAAATAATAAAAATCTAGATATTTTATTTACATAACTTTGGTTATAAGAGAGAGTGCAAGAGAAGTTAACTTCTCTCTCTCGTTGAAAATTAAGCCACTAAGCCTTGCATCTCTAATCTTTAGATCTAGAGAGTTTGAGAACTCCTCTCCCCATCTCAACCATTAATTAGCCTTGAGCTAGTATTCGGATCTGTTTGAACTACTGAAAGAGAAAAGAGATGAGGAAAGGGAGAAGTTCTCAGAATTTGTCGGAGGCGTTGTCCACCTCCGTGAATGAGGGCTGATTCGAAGTTTTTTTTTTAAACCTTTGAGCTTGGAAATTTGTTTCGGTGCGTGAATCGGTGCAACGGAATCAACGAATCAAGCTACAAGAGGTAGGCTGTTAAAACCTTCTTGTGTCCTTTAAAATTTTGTTTTGCTTAGAATAATATGTAGTATGTTTAAATGAGATCTGATGGCTGTGTTTGGAAATGAAGAAAAGAATCCGGACATGAAAGGTTATCAGCCACAGAACCAGAGCAATTCGATGGTCGATTTTGAATTCGACCATCGAATTTGAAATCATTGTCGATTTGAAAATCGACAAAAATCATTTTCTTGTGCTTGAAGGAAATTTTGAAATTCGAGGGTCGATTTCAAATTCGACCATCGAATTTGGAAATCGACCATCGAATTGAAATTCGAGTGTTGAATTTCAGGGTTTTTTCACTGATGTGCAGTTTTGAAATTCGTTGATCGAAATTGAATTCGACCATCAAATTTCAAATTCGACCAACGAATTTAAATTCGACCATCGAATTCTGTCCTGTTTTTGGCATTAAAAAATTTTCACTTTATTTTCTCAGTAAGCTTTTGGGTTGAATTTTTGGGTTCTATATTAACACTGAGAGTGTTAATATATGTAGGTTTTGATTGTTGGGAGTCCTTGGTGAGGACTGCTTGTGCATATTTTTGAAACTTCCTTGTTGAGGTAGGGGAACCTTGTATTTAATTTGCATTAAATTATAAGTACAGATTGTTTGACTATTTCAATTAAGAAGGATAAATTTTGGAAATTCTGTTACACACAGCATGAATAAAAATCTGAATATATGACACCAATCTGAAAATTTGGAAACTTTGTTATAACTTAGAACTTTGCAATTTGAACCTCAGAACCTCAGTTAATTTTTGAATCAGAACTTCGAATCAGAACTTTGAAAAATCAGTATATGATATGAATAATAAGCCTTGATATGTGTTAGCATTTGCATTTGATTTAGGGTTCATAAGTATGATGCCCTAGATTCTACCAACCGTGTTGACGGTATTACTTTGGCACAAGTTTCCCTCATAGCGTAGGGGCTTGTTGCACTTTAGAAATGGGTTCATGAACGACGATGGTCAGTAGGGTTTTCCCATCGGTTACGTAGTCCGCTCTCATGCTATAGGAAATTTGGGAGATAAAATTAAGTTATAATTTAAGATAAGAAGCATGCTAATTCAGAAGATTTTCGAACACATCAGAATTATGTTTTAAAATTTTGACTCAGGATTAGAACTGGAGATTTAGTTTGCAAAGCATCATTTGAAAACCATATTTGATCCGATTCCTGTCTTTGAAAACCTTACTTATAATGAAATGCAAATAGATCTGTTTCCTCTATTGAGCTTGGCTGTTAGCTCACCCTCGACTATACATCACAGGTGCTGAGACTGACCTTGGGTCAGAGGATCTGGAGGACTCCGATTACATTCCTGAGGAGGAATCGGACATACCAGTTGAGCAGTTATTTCCGTGATCTTAGATCCTGTATTTTTGGTATTTTGTCTGAATACTATTTTGAATATTGAGCCCTAGGCCTTTATTTTGGTTCTTTTGATATCACTCGAGGAACCATTATTGTGAACCATTATTTTAGGTGATCGGATTGGCCATCACCGGTGGTTCTTCTTGGTTCCTCACAGTGATAAATATTATTTTGTTATAGAATGCTTTTTGATTTTATATGCTTTGCCTCTGTCTTTAGATCTTTGTTTATGTTGCCAGCTTCTATTTGTTACGGCTTATTGAGAAATCAATAAGTTGATGAACCGGCCTTTCCTATACCTTAGGGATTGGAAAAGTCGGGTCGTCACAGTTGGTATCAGAGCAAGGCTCTAGGTTCAAAGTCTTAAGACTAAGGGTTGGATTGTTTTTAACAATCAATACTGATCTATTGTTATTATTTTTCAACAATGACAGATCTTCATGCCTCAACGGTTTAGAGGCAGAGGCCAAGGTATAGAGGGACCTCGTACGGCTCGCATCGAAGAAATAGATGAGGGCGTAGGCACCTCATATGGCAGAGGGAGATCTGCATCTGGCCCTAATGCAGATCCGTTGGGAGCTGTTGGACCTGACAGAGTAAATGTAGACGAGGTGTTAGCAGCCTTGGCTACTAACATGGCTCAACAGACTGCCGCCATAGACCGACAGACAGAGATGCTGGCAGCCAGACATCAGCCAAGAGGATTCGCAGAGTTTAGAAGGATGAGACCTCCTACATTCTCAGGGCAGACGGATCCGATGGAAACCGAGGCATGGCTGGATGAGATTGAGAAAATATTTGAAGTGTTGCAGTGTACCGATGTCGAGAAAGTACGCTGGGCATCTTTCAAACTTTTGGGCGAGGCCAGCCCGTGGTGGAAGTCTGTTTCCCGGATGAGAGAGCAGGACTACCCCAATACTCCATGGACTTGGGCAGAGTTCGTGGAGACGTTCAATGATCAGTACTTTTCGAAGATCGTACGTAATCAATGGGAGGTCCAATTTATTGAGTTGAAACAGAATGAAATGTCGGTGCACGAGTATGGCGCAGAATTTGATAGACTTTCCCGATTTGCACCCTTACACGTGGCCACTGAGCTGATGAGAGCTTAGAAATTTCAGAGAGGTTTGAGGCCGAACATTCAGGAGAGGGTGTCGATGTGGGAAATGGAGACGTATGCGGGCGTCATGTCCAAGGCCCTCATTGTAGAGGAAGACATTCAAAAGCAGTACTTAAGGCGAGAGCAGGGGAATAAAAATCGGTTTGGCCAGGGACAGCAGAGTGCTTCAGAGCAGGTGAATAAAAAAGCCTAGGTTCTCTAAACCTCTTCCCTACCCTAGTCAGCCATCATATTCTAGACCGGCTGTTGCTTCAGGACCAGTGACGTCTTCCTATCAGAGACCGCAGAGTTTGTCACCAGGGCGACCTTTCAAAGCCGGGAGCACTACTGCAAGTGGAGCTTCTGTGGCTCAGGGCTTGACGAGAGGATCAACTATTACTCCTGTTTCTACCCCAATGTGTGCAAGATGTGGGAAACCACATAAGACAGAGGATTGCAGATGAAACACTGGGGCATGCTTCAGGTGTGGACAGGTTGGTCACATGATTAAGGACTGTCCTGTTGTTGAGAAAGGACGGACTACGACAGTCTCTATGCAAAAGTCGACACGACCTACAGTTCATGGTCGAGCTTCTGCGGTGACTGCACAGGATGCCCAAATGTCGAATGGCGTAATTCAAGGTATCATTAAAGTTGAGATATCATTTATGCATTGATTCTATTATTTATTGTTTAAATTCAAATTCAAGTCATTTATGTTAAACCATATTTGAATCATTGCATATAATTAACAAACTTTTTAACTAAAGGTACACTTATGATGAGTCGTCGAGACGACTTGGATAAAATTGAAGCACGAGTACTTATAGACCCTGGGTCTACACACTCGTTTATTACTCCTTCCTTCTCAGAAAAGTTGGGTATTGATCCTGAACCCCTTGCTTTCATTCTGGATGTGAAGATTCCTACGGGAAGTTCAAGATGCATCGATCTGACATGATGTCGATCGACCATCGTGAAGATTGATGAGCACGAGACAGTGACCGACATGATTACGTTCAGCATGGAAGGGTTCGACGTCATTCTCGGAATGGATTGGTTGGTAGCTTATCACGCGAGCGTGGACTGTCTTCGGAAGATAGTGACCTTCCGACCGCCAAAGCGAAAATCCTTCCGATTCTGTGGAGTCAAATCAAAGGTTGCGCCATTAGTTTCAGCCATTAAAGCCGAGCGCATGATGAAGAATGGTTGCAGTGGGTATCTGGCCTATTTGCAAGATTCTACAGAGAAGAAGAATGACATGGCTCTTATCAAGGTGGTTTGTGACTTTCCTGATGTCTTTCTAGAGGACTTACCTAGATTACCACCTGACCGAGAGATTGAGTTTCCGATTGAGCTAGCGTCGGGTACCGAACCGTTATCTAAAGCTCTATATCGGATGGCGCCTGCTGAGTTGAAGGAACTCAAGGAACAGCTTCAGGAGCTGTTAGACAAAGGCTTTTTTCGACCGAGTGTTTATCCTTGGGGTGCACCGATTCTTTTTGTGAAAAAGAAGGATGGATCGATGCGTCTATGTATCGATTATTGGCAGCTCAACAAGATGACAATTAAGAATCGTTATCCTCTTCTGCGGATAGATGACTTATTTGATCAGTTGCAAGGTGCAAAGTTCTTTTCGAAGATTGATCTGAGGTCAGGCTATCACCAGCTCAAGATCAAAGCAGAATATATATCCAAGACTGCGTTTCGGACGCGTTATGGCCACTATGAGTTTTTAGTGATGCCGTTTGGATTGACGAATGCGCCTGCATCTTTCATGGACCTGATGAACAGGGTGTTCAAACCACATCTTGATAAATCTGGTAGGTAGTTTCGAGATGACATCCTCATCTATTCAAAAACGAGAGAGGAGCATGTGATCTAAGATGGCTCTTCAAACACTCAGGGACCATCAGTTGTATGCCAAACTCAGTAAATGTGAGTTTTGGCTTGAGCAGGTCAGTTTCTTGGGCCACGTAGTCTCTGAAGCGGGTATCTCAGTGGATCCTACAAAGATAGATTCTGTGGTGGCATGGGAACAACCTCGGCGATGAGGTCCGAAGTTTCCTTGGTTTGGCAGGGTACTATCGGCGATTTGTCGAGGGTTTCTCAAAGATATCGGGTCCACTTACACAGCTCACGAGAAAGAATGCAAAGTTTGATTGGACAGAGCAGTGTGAACAGAGCTTTCAAGAGCTAAAGCATCGCTTGACTACGACACCAGTACTTGCTATACCTTCCAGCAGTGGAGGTTTCGCAGTATATAGTGATGCTTCTTATGGCGGATTAGGCTATGTGCTTAATCAAAACGAGCGGGTCATTGCGTATGGTTCTAGGCAGCTAAAGGACCATGAAAGAAACTATCCGATGCATGACTTAGAACTAGCAGCAGTTATATTCGCCTTGAAGATCTGGCGACATTACCTCTACGGTGAAATCTTTGATATATTCACTGATCACAAGAGTCTCATGTACCTCTTCACTCAAAAGGACTTGAATATGAGGCAGCGACGATGGAGTTCTTGAAGGACTATGATTGCTCGATTCAGTACCATCCGGGAAAGGCAAATGTCGTTGCTGATGCTCTTAGTAGGAGGTCTTCAGCACAATTGTCACATCTTGTTAGCCGAATTCAGAGATGGAAGCTTTTGGAGGATATGGCTTTGGGCAGCTCACGGTTCGATGTCAAAGGCTCAGGAGCATTGATGGCTACACTTGTACTATGCCCTACGCTCTTCGATAATATTAGGAAGCTTCAGATGACCGATGATGAGCTGATGGCAATTCGACGAGATGTTGAGAATGGCAGCAAGAAGGATTTCTCTATACGAACCGATGGGACCTTGTTGTTTCACGACCGTGTATGCGTACCGTCGAGTACAGAGCTTCGGGACACCATTCTGGAAGAGGCTCACAAATCCATGTATGCCATACATCCTGGTAGCACCAAGATGTATCAGGACTTGATGAAGGGTTTCTGGTGGCGAGGTTTGAAATGCGACGTCGCTGAGTACGTATCGCGGTGCTTGGTTTGTCAATAGGTTAAGGTTGATCATCAGAATCCTGCAGGCCTATTGCAGCCTTTACCTATGCCTGAGTGGAAATGGGAGGCTATTTCAATGGATTTCATACTCGGGTTGCCAAAAACACTGAGGAAGAACAATGCCATCTGGGTCATTGTAGATCGGCTAACCAAGTCTGCTCATTTCTTGCCATACAATACCACGTATACAACCAGTAGACTTGCAGAGTTATACCTGAAGGAGATTGTTAGACTGCATGGGATACCGGCTAGTATTGTGTCTGATCGAGACCCGTTGTTTACTTCACACTTTTGGCAAAGATTTCAGGAGGGCATGGATTCTCGTCTTTGACTTTAGTTCGGCATTTCACCCACAAACGGATGGCCAGACTGAGCGCGTGAACCAGATCATTGAGGACATGTTGAGAGCATGTATGTTGGATTTTCACGGGTCATGGGACCAACACTTGCCTCTGATCGAGTTCGCCTACAACAATAGCTTTCAGGCTAGCATTGGTATGGCTCCGTTCGAGGCCTTTTATGGACGACGGTGCAGATCGCCGTTGAACTGGGAAGAAGTGGGTGAGAAACTCATTATTGGACCTGAGATAGTTGAGCGCACGACCGAGATGGTTTGGTTGATACGCGAGCGACTACGAGTAGCTCAGAGTCATCAGAAGAGCTACGTCGATCTCAAACGGAGACACGTGGATTTTCAGGTAGCTTTTGATATGTCAATGTGTATTTCTTCACTTGGTATAAATTCCATGTGAAATCGGGCACTAATAATTGATTTTTCAGGTTGGCGAGAATGTCTTTGTTCGGATTTCACCTACGAAGGGCATTATGCGATTTGGGAAACGAGGGAAACTGAGTCCTCGGTACGTTGGGCCTTTTGAGATATTAGGCCGAGTCGGAGAGGTTGCATATCGTGTGGCGTTACCGCCGCAATTGTCAAGCATGCACAACGTCTTCCATGTGTCGATGTTGCGTCGATACATCCGTGACCCGACTCACGTGCTTGATTACCAACCCATCGAGCTTCAGGAGGGTTTGAAGGTGGTGGAGGACCCGGTTCAGATTTTGGATCGTAGGGAGCAAATCCTACGCACTAAGAGGATTCCTTTGGTTCTCGTGCAATGGAGGAATCATACACCAGAGGAAGCCACTTGGGAGCGTGAAGCTGAGCTCCGAGCCCAATTTTCGAGCCTTTTTTATTGATTCTGTTGACAAATTGTATATGGGATATTTTATATTTTGACTTTTTAGTATGTAAATTGTTTTATATTTATACAAATTTTGGCGAGATATTTTTGGCAGTTCAATGTCTATTCCTAATTGTGCCTTTTTCAAGGTCTCTACATTATGGAAAATTCGATAATTTTGGGCCTAAACCTGGTATGTTCCACACTACTGGCCATGTGAAATAAATTTGGGCCTATAGTTAGCTACTTCCTTAACTTTCACTGAGCCATTTGGCCTTGATACTGATGTCATGGTCCAATATATATATTATTTCGTACCTGTTTAACAGTTGTTTTTTTTACGTTATGGAAAACCAGAAGATTTTGCGAGTCCGACTAGACCCGGACTTGTTATTTTTCCAAATGGCTATGTGAAATAATTCGACCAAATTTTACGTTTTCTTTCCATTATATGCACCAATTTCGACTGTGATATTGCTGTCATGGTCTGATGGGGTGATCGGAGTGAAATACACTCAAAGGCGGCCCTTTTGGACCCAACAGAATGCTTTAAAATGTCAATTTTAGGACATTTTTTAAAGACCACAGGTGTAACAAAATTCGACTGTCGAAAATGGATTTCGATGGTTGAATTTTCATAAAGGCAATTTT
The DNA here is from genome assembly GCA_021018995.1 of Chloranthus sessilifolius. NCBI lineage: Eukaryota > Viridiplantae > Streptophyta > Magnoliopsida > Chloranthales > Chloranthaceae > Chloranthus > Chloranthus sessilifolius. Next base: position 106,135,218 of record CM037594.1, on the reverse strand, counting down.
AAGCCAAAACTGGGCCTGAGACTTTTCTGAGGAAATCGACTGTCGATTTTCAAATCGACCATCGATTTTCTCGATTTAAGTGTGGGGCTTTAGATTGTTTTGTCATTCCGGGTTTGCAGCTTTGAGGGTTTGAGCTTAGGGTTTTAGGGCGATTTGGTGATTTTGGGGCTTCCTCTTCATTTTTGGCCACAATCCAAGGGGGAATCCACTGCATTATACAAGAGGATTGGATTTCAATCATTGGAAACCCGATTTGGGGCTCTTCACAAGGTAACCCTTGCTCCATTTCTCTTGTGAATCTCTGTTTTTCTTGCAATCCGTGGAGATTTTTTTTTTCTGGTTAAATGGGGCCTAAGAAACAAGCCCCAATTCGAAACCCCACATCTAAAAGACCAGCTTCTAAAGCTGCGTCTTCTAGCCAATCTAAGCAGGCCGAACAGCCCACACAAACGGCTCCACCACCCACTCAGCCCACACAGTCTGTTTCCCCTCCCATGCCTGAGCAGCCAAATGACTTTTGGAGCATCAAGGCTTCACCACAGAATATATTTTTCACCCCGAGTTGTTTGACCAACAAACAACCACACAATGGGAGGGCGAATACCTCGAAAAAGCCCAGTTGACCTCTCTTTGCACCTCATTTAGTGACCACTTTTATCCCCGTCTCGTGCGCCTATTTTACCAGCATATGTGCCGCGAGGACGGGAAGAAAATTTACATGGAAATTGATGGCCGAGATTATACATTTGATCTCGAGGACATGGCGGTGGCACTCCGTTGCCCTTTGCAACACTCCCAAACCATGGGGTTAGGTCCTCCTTTCCTCAAACCAGCCCGCTTTAAGGACGTAATTGCCCAAATGATGCAAGGTCGTCATGGATCTGGTAAATCCATTGTCACCATACATATGCTGGAGTCAATGTGGATTTTAGACAAAAATTTTATGGCCACACTTTACCCTTTTGGTCATCAGTCCGAGCGCGTCGGTCCCCTACAACAGATTTTATTTGCTGCTTATAAGGAGCGCTGGTTTAGTGCCCCTGAGGTCCTTTTCAAGGGGATTATCAAGGCACGGGAGAAAATGGGTAAACATGTGAAGAAACCGAAAAAGGGCATTCCATATGCCCGTTTAATTTCGGTAATGATCGAGAATTACAGAGCGGGCCAGCATATGACATTTCTCCTACAGAACCTAAATCCACAGCCAGTCAAAAAATGGATAACCTAGTCAATTGGGGTCAAACCTACAATCGACTTGTGAAGACTCCTAAAGACGCAGCGGTACCTGATGCAGCAGCTAGCGATGATGATGAGGACCCTACTCATTACGCCTTACGACACGGCTGCCTGCCTCCTCGACAGGCGACATCCTTACGCTCTCGGAGTTCACGCGACAGATGACCGCCATGAGCCACCAGATTCAGGAGCTCACCCAGCATACCAGCTCTATGCGTCAGGAGTTAGATGTGCATGGCGGCGCCCTATCTTATTTGATGCAGCACGCGTTCCCCGATGATTATACCACCTACCTGGCTAACATACGTGCTTCCGTATATCGTCCTTCCACATCGAGCGCTGGTCCCAGTATGCCTGCTACGGCCGGTGAGGATGCGGGTGACGATACTAATGCGGGAGGTGATGATCAGGATCAGGCTGGTCCATCTACTGTCGAGGATTTTTAGCGTGCTTGGGGGGTGGGGGTCCTGGTTTATTTTGGATATGATGGGGCATGTATTTATTTACTCCATGGATTATTTAGGACCTGGTGGTCCTTCTTTTTGTTATCTTTTATATTTTTGTTTCGGATTTGCTTTGGATACTCTGTTTATTTCGTTTTGTATATGGTTACTTTAGATACTTGTTGTTATCTATGTGAATTTTTGGATATTACTGTGGGTTTTGATTTTTGACCATCTTTCCTCTCTATATGGTTTGGATTTTTGTTTTGTTCTGTGGACTTGTACTCTATGTGTGTGGGTTTGTTTCCTCTCTCCATTTTTCCTATTGGTGTGGGTTTGCTCTCTATGTAGCTTTTGTTCTTTATGTTGCGTTGGTGGGTTTTTGTTATCGTTATGGCTTGCATGCGTCACTGTGCATCGGTCTCCCGGCACGTGACACTTGGGGTGTGGGCATCCCTGTACGGATGTAATCCACTATGGCCTTTTGATGCCACATGCAGTGCATCCATGTTACTATGGATCCCATCCCTTGACTTGCGTGCCCTGCGGGATCGGAACACGGTGACCCATGTTTTCTTTTCGTTTTGTTGTATGGTGTATCTTGCATTCAATTTTTGCGGACGAAAATTCCTAAGGAGGGGTGAATGTAATATCCCTGACATTTTGACCTATTTTTGTTTACCGTGATAAGCGTGTCCGGAAAATATTGTGGACTATTTTGGATTTTTTGGTAATCTAAGGCTATGATAAGACTTTTGGCATAAGGATTTCATTTTGAGAGGTGTGCAAGTCATGTAATCTATGACTCACACAATAGCATTGGTGTTTGTGTTTAACACCGGATAATGTGCAACTTAAGTAGATAAGTTGTAAATAATAAAAATCTAGATATTTTATTTACATAACTTTGGTTATAAGAGAGAGTGCAAGAGAAGTTAACTTCTCTCTCTCGTTGGAAATTAAGCCACTAAGCCTTGCATCTCTAATCTTTAGATCTAGAGAGTTTGAGAACTCCTCTCCCCATCTCAACCATTAATTAACCTTGAGCTAGTATTCGGATCTGTTTGAACTACTGAAAGAGAAAAGAGATGAGGAAAGGGAGAAGTTCTCTGTAAATTTGTCATGGCTGAGGCAGTGTCCACCTCCGTGAATGAGGGCTGATTCGAAGTTTTTTTTTTAAACCTTTGAACTTGGAAATTTGTTTCGGTGCGTGAATCAGTGCAACGGAATCAACGAGTCAAGCTACAAGACGTAGGCTGTTAAAACCTTCTTGTGTCCTTTAAAATTTTGTTTTGCTTATAATAATATGTAGTATGTCTAAATGAGATCTGATGGCTGTGTTTGGAAATGAAGAAAAGAATCCGGACATGAAAGGTTAACAGCCACAGAACCAGAGCAATTCGATGGTCGATTTTGAATTCGACCATCGAATTTGTAATTCGACTGTCGATTTGAAAATCGACAGTCGAAATGTGTTTTTCTTGTGCTTGAAGGAAATTTTGAAATTCGAGGGTCGATTTCAAATTCGACCATCGAATTTGGAAATCGACCATCGAATTGAAATTTGAGTGTCGAATTTCAGGGTTTTTTCACTGATGTGCAGTTTTGAAATTCGTTGATCGAAATTGAATTCGACCATCGAATTTCAAATTCGACCATCGAATTTTGTCCTGTTTTTGGCATTCAAAAATTTTTAGTTTATTTTCTCAGAAAGCTTTTGAGTTCTATATTAACACTGAGAGTGTTAATATATGTAGGTTTTGACTGTTGGGAGTCCTTGGTGAGGACTGCTTGTGCATATTTTTGAAACTTCCTTGTTGAGGTAGGGGAACCTCGTATTTAATTTGCATTAAATTATAAGTATAGATTGTGTGACTATTTCAATTAAGAAGGATAAATTTTGGAAATTCTGTTACACACAGCATGAATAAAACTCTGAATATATGACACCAATCTGAAAATTTGGAAACTTTGTTATAACTCAGAACTTTGCAATTTGAACCTCAGAACCTTAGTTAATTTTTGAATCAGAACTTTGAATCAGAACTTTGAAAAATCAATATATGATATGAATAATAAGCCTTGATATGTGTTAGCATTTGCATTTGATTTAGGGTTCATAAGTACGATGCCCTAGATTCTATCAACCGTGTTGACGGTATTACTTTGGCACAAGCTTCCCTCATAGCGTAGGGGCTTGTTGCACTTTAGAAATGGGTTCATAAACGATGATGGTCAGTAGGGTTTTTCCATCGGTTACGTAGTCCGCTTTCATGCTATAGGGAATTTGGGAGATAAAATTAAGTTATAATTTAAGACAAGAAGCATGCTAATTCAGAAGATTTTCGAACACATCAGAATTATGTTTTCAAATTTTGACTCAGGATTAGAACTGGAGATTTAGTTTGCAAAGCATCATTTGAAAACCATATTTGATCCGATTCCTGTCTTTGAAAACCTTACTTATAATGAAATGCAAATAGATCTGTTTCCTCTATTGAGGTTGGCTGTTAGCTCACCCTCGACTATACGTCACAGGTGCTGAGATTGACCTTGGGTCAGAGGATCTGGAGGACTCCGATTACATTTCTGAGGAGGAATCGGACATACCAGCTGAGGAGTTCTTTCTGTGATCTTAGATCCTGTATTTTTGGTATTTTGTCTGAATATTATTTTGAATATTGGGCCCTAGGCCTTTATTTTGGTTCTTTTGATATCACTCGAGGAACCATTATTGTGAACCACTATTTTAGGTGATCGGATTGGCCATCACCGGTGGTTCTTCTTGGTTCCTCACAGTGATAAATATTATTTTGTTATAGAAAGCTTTTTGATTTTATATGCTTTGCCTCTGTCTTTAGATCTTTGTTTATGTTGCCGACTTCTGTTTGTTACGGCTTATTGAGAAATCAATAAGTTGATGAACCGGCCTTTCCTATACCTTAGGGATTGGAAAAGTCGGGTCGTCACAAGAAGTCCCTTAGAAGGATGGACTCTGAATCTAGACCTGAAATGAGCCTCGCGCAGTCCAGCTGAGCTTCCCAAGACTCTACAACAACTTCTCGTGCAGATGATTGACTGAAAAGCTTCAGAAGCATAAACTCGCGCAGCTCTCACGAAGCTCAAGAGTAGAACACATCGCACAGTCTCACGTAGTTCAAAGCAGACCTCTCTCAGATCCAAGATGGATCCTTCTTCTTTACACTTGAGCTTGTAGAAGCCTGGTGGGAGATTGTACAGAGGCAGAATCCCCTATATTTGTATAGATTCGCTATCAGATGTTAGATCTGATCTGGTTATAGAGATTGTAGGCTTGTGACTGATCCATTGTAGCCTCACTCAAGCAATGGACAGTTAGATCGAAGTTTGCACTCAATCTCTTGTTGGTTCTATGTGTCTGGGCTATCATGGTCCTATACAGCCTTAGCCCCACACATAGAGCTTTAGAGGTTGAGGTTCCCTATGGATTCTTAAGCTGGTAGCCTAGATGAAATAGTGCCTACAATGATTAACTTATTTTGTTTCGACCATCCCTGGATTGTGGTTCCCCTATGGGATAGTCTATGACCATTTGAGTGGACAAGTTATAACCTTAAGGGATTGAATCATGGCAGAAGTGATGGGTTGGATCCTTTCTCCTCAGTGGTGATAATGTAGCCATTGGACAGGATTTCTATAACATCAGATCTGAATCTAAGTTACAAAACTCCACTGATCTGGGCTCAATAACATACTTCTCACCCTTTTATATTTATTTTCCACACTCCATCCATCCTCTCACCCCTTTCTGTAGTGTAGACATTAGGTTACCTTAGAATACTTAGAATAAGTGACCTTAAACTCCCCTCCTTTTTAGGACTGCCAGATCTGTAGTTAGATATGGAGGGACTACTAGAGATGGCTCCTTTGGAGCTGTAGATCACCTTTCTCTGTGGGACAAACTCTTACTTATCAAAACTTGCTACAATGGACCCTGTATCTTGCAGGTCTAGGATTTCTTAGTTGTGCTGATTCCATCCCTTGTTTTACTCTTTCTTTGATTTTTAAATTACTTTTACCACCAACCAATAAAGCAAGCACAAACTTAGAAATTCCCCAACACTGATCCCATTGAAGCTGAGGGTTGGATAGAAGAGATGGAGAAATTGTTTGAAGTACTCCAGTGCATTAATGTAGAGAAAGTGTGTTGGGCAACCTTCAAACTTGATGGTGATGCCGGACCTTGGTGGAAGTCGGTATCACAGAATAGAGAGAGAGAATTCCCTAATACTCCTTGGACTTGGGAGGAGTTTACTGAAGTCTTCTACAATAAATACTTCCCAAAGATAGTGAGGCATCAGTGGGAGGTTAAGTTCATCGAGTTGAAACAAGGGGCTATGTCGGTAAGGGAATATGGTACTGAGTTTGATAGACTATCTTGATTCGCACCACAGCATGTAGCCACTGAGCTGATGAGGGCTCGCAAATTTCAACTTGGCTTGAGGTAGAACCTACAGAAGGATGTAGCCATGTGGGAAATGGAGACATACGAGAGTGTGATGTCCAAAGCTCTCATCGTAGAGGAAGAGAATCAGAAACAGTTTGCCTGAAGAGATAGGCAAAGCAGAGAGAGGTCATTTCAGGGGAAATCTCAGGACCCTGAATAAAATAAGAGGGCTAGATTCTCCAAACCTCCGAGATACGCTATACACTCTAGATCGGAGATATCTACAGGGCCTAATTCATATCAGAGGCCAGCAGTACCTACATCTTTCAGACCATTCCGACCGTCTGGTTCTTTTGGCAGCGGGGCTTCTGTAGCACAGGGATCTTCGAGGGTATCGTCATTCACTCTAGCCCTGTCATGTGCTAAGTGTGGGAAACCACACAAGACAGAGGACTGTAGGAGAGAGAGTGGGCCGTGCTTCAGGTGTGGCAAGATGGGCCACATACTCAGAAATTGCCCAGAGGAGAGTAAGGAGAGCAAGGAGCGATCCGGATCCGAGTCTACTCAGAGATCATCTCAACTTGTTGTGTGAGGTCGAGCATATGCCGTCACCGCGATCAATGCTCTGACATCGAATGATGTCATTCAAGGTATCATTACATTTTGAGATGTTCAATTCTGTTATTAATTTCAGTTACTTTAGAATGTGTTAGTAGATCTTAAATGCATAGGAATATTGTGAGTGCTATGTATTATAATATATGCATGACGTGTATGTGGATATATAAATCAAGGTACTCTTCATATACGTCAAGAACAAGACATATGTGAGGTTGAGGCGAGAGTACTAATCAACCCTGGATCCACACATTCTTTCATTACGCTGAGGTTCTCAGCACGATTAGGGATTACTCCAGAGAAATTGGATTTCATTTTAGCAGTGACAATCCCTACGAGTAGATCAATTAAAATAGATACAATGGACAAGGCAGTAGTTATTAAAGTAAAGGAGGAAACTCGAGCAGACTTGATATTGATGAACATGGTAGGCTTCAATGTGATCTTAGGGATGGATTGGCTATCCGCTTATCATGCTAGCCTAGATTGCCTACGGAAAATAGTAATTTTTTGCCCTCCAAAGAGGAAGTCATTTAGATTCTTCGATGTGAAGTCTAAGATAGCCCCGTTGATATTAGCTAGTTGAGCGGAGAAGATGATGAAGAATAGATGCAGCGGCTACATGGCATTTTTGTAAGAGCAACAGGAAGAGAAAAATGTGATATACGACATTCATGTTACTTGTGAGTACCCCGACGTGTTTCCTGATGATTTACCACGACTACCACCAGCTCGAGAGATTGAATTTACGATAAATCTAGTTCCGAGTACCTAGCCAGTATCTAAAGCTCCTTATCGGATGGCTCCTATAGAGTTGCAAGAATTAAAGGAGCAGCTTCAAGAATTGCTTGAGAAAAGGTTTATCAGACCTAGTGTGTCTCCTTGGAGAGCACCAGTATTGTTTGTCAGGAAGAAGGACGGTTTGTTGCGAGTGTGCATCGATTACCGACGGTTAAACAAGTTGATGATTAAGAATCGTTACTTGCTCCCAAGAATAGATGATCTCTTTGATCAATTACAAGGAGCGAGATTCTCTACAAAGATTGACTTGCGATCGGGTTATCATCAGTTAAGAGTCAAAGCAGAGGATATAGAGAAGATGGCATTTAGAACTAGATATGGGCACTATGAATTTTTAGTTATGCCATTTGGATTGACGAACGCACCTGCATATTTTATGGATCTAATGAATCGAGTGTTTAAACCACACTTGGATAAGTCCATGGTGGTCTTTGTGGATGACATTCTCATCTATTCAAGGATGAAAGAAGACCATGAGCGTCATCTGCATGTGGCTCTACAGACTCTCACGGATAACAAACTTTATGCAAAGCTCAGTAAATGTGAGTTTTGGCTTGACCAAGTCAGTTTCTTAGGTCATGTCATCTCTAAGAAAGGTATAACAGTGGATCCGATAAAGATTGAAGCGATAGTGAATCGGGAGCAACCAAGAACGGTAACCAAAGTCCGTAGTTTCCTTTATTTGGCGGGATACTACAGACGATTTGTAGAAGGGTTCTCCAAACTATCAAGTCTGCTTACTCAGCTCATAAAGAAGAATTCTATGTTTGACTGGACGGATCAATGTGAGAAGAGTTTTCAAGAACTCAAGATGCGTCTGACTACAGCACCAGTCCTAGTTGTACCTTCTGGCAGAGGAGGTTTTGCTATATATAGTGACGCATCTTACAGTGGTTGGGGTTGTGTCCTCAACCAACATAAGAAGGTTATCGCGTACAGCTCTAGACAGCTCAAGAAACACGAGAAAAACTATCCGACTCATGATTTGGAGTTATAGCGGTAATCTTTGCTTTGAAGATTTGGAGGCACTACTTATATGGTGAGATATTTAACATCTTCACCGACCACAAGAGTCTCAAGTATCTTTTTACCCAGAAAGATTTGAACATGTGACAGCGTAGATGGATGGAGTTCTTAAAGGACTACGACTATTCCATCCAGTATCATCCTGGGAAGGCCAATGTTGTGGCAGATGTTTTGAGCAAAAAATCTCTGGCTCAGTTGTCACATCTTATTACCAGAGTATAGAGGTGACATCTACTTGAGGACCTGGCCTTATGCGATATACTGATTAACGTCAGAGGTTTAGGAGCATTGATGGCTACCATTGTAATACGTCCCATGTTGTTTGATAACGTACGTAAGCTTCAGATGATTAATGATGAGCTTATGGCCATTAGAAAAGATGTGATCAATGGAATCAGACCAGATTTCTCCATCAAGGATAATGGTACTTTGCTATTCAGAGATCGGATGTGCATACCTGCTAACAAAGATCTTAAAGATACAATTTTAGAGGAAGCTCACAAGTCAACATATGTTATACATCCTGGGAGTACCAAGATGTACCAAGATCTGAAGCAAAATTTCTGGTGGAGAGAATTGAAAAAGGATATTGCGGATTACGTTTCTCGATGTTTGGTCTGCTAGCAGGTAAAACTAGACCATCGGAACCCAGCAGGATTGTTGTAATCACTACCATTGCCTGAATGGAAATGGGAAGCCATTTCTATGGATTTCATATTGGGATTGTCGAGTACATTGAGAAAAAATAATACCATCTGGGTCATTGTCGATAGACTAAGTCTGCACACTTTTTGTCGTAATGTACTACATAGATAGCCAGCAAGCTCACAGAGCTGTACATGAAAGAGATAGTTCGGTTACATGGTATACCAGTTAGCATTGTGTGCGATCGAGATCCGCTTTATACGTCATAATTCTGGCAGCAATTCCAAGAAGGCATGGGATCTAAACTGGAGTTCAGCTCAGCGTTTCATCCTCAGACAGATGGGCAGACTGAGAGAGTGAACCAAATCATTGAGGATATGTTGCGTGCATGTATGTTGGACTTTCACGGTTCATGGGATTAGCATTTGCCTCTGATTGAGTTTACTTACAATAACAGTTTTCAGTCTAGTATTGGTATGGCGCCTTATGAAGCCTTGTATGGACGACGATGCAGATCTCCTTTGAACTAGGAAGAAGTCGGTGAAAAGCTTATTTTGGGACCTGATATCATGGACAGTACAACCGAGATAGTTCCATTGATCCGTGAGAGATTACAGGTTGCTCAAAGTCGCCAGAAGAGTTACGCTGATCTTCATCGGACGCACGTTGAGTTTTAGGTATACTGAGATGCATTCAAGAAACTTAAGTTTCCCTAGTTTAATCGATTAGCTATGGAATTAACACTTGTTTTTAGGTAGGAGACAAAGTGTTCGTGAAAATCTCGTCGACTAAGGGCGTGATGCGCTTTGGAAAATGTGGAAAGCTAAGTCCACGTTATATTGGACCTTTTGAGGTACTCGGACGGGTTGGCGAAGTCGCGTATAGGATTTCTTTGCCACCACAACTGGCAAGTATGTGTAACGTCTTCCATGTTTCTATGCTACGGTGATACGTGCGAGACCCGACTCATGCGTTGGACTTTCAACCAATGGAGTTGCAAGAGGAACTAATTGTGATTGAGGAGCCGGTCGAGATTTTGGACTGTAGGGACCAGGTTTTGCGGACCACGTTGATTCCACTTGTGCTCGTAAAGTGAAGGAATCATTCAGCTTCGAAAGCTACTTGGGAGCGTGAAGCCGATATCTGCGAACAATACCTACAATTATTTACTTGATGTGGAAGGTAATTTTCACGTTTTTTATTTAAAGTTATCGTGGTGTTGGATGCGTATCACAAGTGATTGAATAGCATTAAAGAGGTAAAAATTTTAAGAAATAGCTTTACTGTAAGGATTGATCGATCAAAGTAGTGGATTGATCGATCAACTGAGATTTTGATCGATCAATTATAGTTGGAACCTTGTACTGAAATCGAATGGTTGATCAATTAAAAGTGAATATTGATCGATCAATTTTGTGGATTGATCGATCAAGGCTATCGAGCTAGGACACTTTAAATTCAACAATGATCGATCAATTCTAAGGATTGATAGATCAAATTAGTGAGTTGATCGATCAACACAAGGGCATTGATCGATCAAAGGTATCGAGCTAGGGCATTTTCACTTAAGATTGATCGATCAATTTGAGAATTGATCGATCAACCCTATCGTTTTAAGTAATGATTGGTTTTTTATTTTTTTCATTCGCACGGTGAGAAGGCTTGATCGTTCAAGAGGGTTTAGCTCCTTTGTGTTCAAGCAACCTTCCGACAAATTACCGGCTATCAGAGCTTTTCCACGTGCGTATTTAGCTCGGATTTGCTCACCTCGATCGGTAAACCCTACCCTTTTTCTTCGTTTGGTCTTTTTATCATCTTTTGAGCCTTTTACGCTATGGAACCATGAACCAAAAATGCGTCCCGTAAGATCCCCACATCCCAGGTTAGTGCATCCGTGCCGCCCGCCGAACCAATCACATAACCCGTTGTGCCACCCGTGACTCCCGTTGAACACGTGGCGCCACCCATTCAAGACCCCCAACCACTCCAAATCCAACGTGAAGTCCCCAACTAGTGGTGGGCTTCTAAAACCTTTTTACTCGAGTACGTCTTCGACTCTACGCTCTTCGAGGATCTGCCCGAAATGACTTGGGCCATCACTTACATTACTAAGCTAGGGTTGAAGTCATTGCTTAAGCTGTTTCACGATCATTTTTATCCTCGGATCGTGCGACTTTCCTTCCAAAACCTCCGTCAGGGCGATAACCGTCATCAATCGGTCACCAAGATTGACGGCTTAGACTACAAATGTAACCAATATCATGTCGCGGCCGCCCTACAGTGCACGTCAATTTATATTGAGACGTGTGGCCTATCGCCACCCTACATCAAGGACGTCCCCTTCCATGATGTGGTTACCAAGATGACCTAAGGTCAACATAGTTTGGGACAATCCATTACCCGTGTTCAACTCCCCGATCGGTTGTGGATGATTGATACGTATATCAAGTGTGCCCTCAACCCATTTTTACATAAATCGGCACGGAGTGGCATTGAGCAACAAGCGCTATTTACGACTTTCGAAGACCGTTGGTTCTCAGTTGTCGATTTGGTTCTTTATGGCATGATCAATGCCAAAGAATTGATGTCTGAGAAGACCAAGGTTACTTCAAAGAAGCAGATGCCTTACGCTCGCCTAATCACTAAGATGGTTGAGCAATATGTAGCATTGAGAGATGAGTATAGTTTGGCTCCTGGGGAGCCTAGATTGATCAACAATACAAAAGTGTTCAAACTCAAGGATTGGACGAAGAGTTACAGCTTGTTGGTCAAGAGGTTACCCGAGGTGGAGGACGTTCCGCCAGTTGAGGAGGGTGCAGAGCCGGCACAACCTGCTGGTGAGGAGGGCGCCGAGCAGGCAGAGAGAGTTCCTGGTCAGGGGGAGACCCAGCTTGATCAGCCACCTCGACTAGTAGTATCTACTCGACCTACCCCCACTACTACATCACGCTGACCTGCCCCTGCCTCCACGTCACGCAGACCCGCACCTTCCACTGTTACTCTCGAAGCGGTGCTTGAGGCCGTCATCGAGGGCAACAAGTGCATTCATGAGCGGCTTGACGGGATGGAGGAGTTCCATCGTCAGGTCCATCGACGATTGGATTACCACGAGGCATGCTTGAGCTTCTTATGCAGCACTCGTATGCTACCACATCGACGTCGACGATAGCTCATGCCCGTCAGCACACTGTCGACCCTCGTGACTACCGTACTGAGCCACCTTGACCCTGTTGACCTACGCCTAACGCCGTCGGACCTTCTGACGCCCCGACAGGTAATTATTATGCTATTATCTATTTTGTTTTTTATAATTATATTTGTGTACTTATTAATTTGTTTTTCTTATAAATTCTGTTCTGTATGCATACTTGTTTCTGCATGATATCTTCACCTGCTAATTTCTGCTTTGTTCTGCCTGTTAGCATTAGGAAGCACCATTCATCTGTTTGAGACTCCCTGGCATTTTCGACGACGAAAATTCCTAAGAGGGGGATAATGTAATGACCTTAAAATTCTGAAAAGAACTCGACTATTTCGATAAGCATGCCCGGTACGAAAATTGAGATAAAATTTTGGATTAATATTATTGGGAATAATATTAATCCGCGGTTAGATGAAGTCATGTGCGACTTCTTGTACAAGTCCGAGTCGTGTTAGACCTTAGATGAGGCATGGTATGCCGGAGGAAGTGTGTAAGTGCTCAACACGGGAAATTAAAATTTAGAAAATAGGAAAATATCTAGATATTCCATTAGTTTAGCTTATAAGAGAAGGAAGAAGAGAAATAGAAGCTATCAATGCTCTTCTTCTCCTTGATTCCTGTGAATCCATAGCTAAGAGGTTTGGGTTTTTAGGTGGTTACGTGAGAAACCACAGTTAGAAGAAACCTAGGGTTGAGATTGCTTGATTTAAGAGAGCGAAATCGACGTCGGTATGTCAAGTTGTCTTACGAAGACGTGTGCCATCTCCGTGGGTCAAAGTGAAGCCACGTACCTATTATTCCAAGGCGTGACGATGACAAATTTCTGATTTGAGATTCGAAACCCTCTCCGGTTCGCAATTGCCGAAGTCCCGAAAGGGCCTTTAAGGATGTGACAGCCCAAATTTTGGCACCCCAAAACCCGTGCCATCAGCACGATCCTCTAGACCATGCCTCATGGATATGTGTGGAACATTGGCATAACAAGCAAATAATAAAGAGAATGAAACACATAAGAACTGATATTGAATTAATTCTCCAGTTCTATACATATATACTCCAAAATATGTTATCCAAAAGGTGGTTCTAAACTCATGCCTTTGCATGAGTAAAAGAACGCACCCGAACCATTTGTAACATCACTTAGTTAGCCTAGATGGTTCGCCAAAAGAATATATCTATTTAATTACATTTCCCAAAATTAAGGTTTGACATACCAAGCCGTACAATGAGCTCTCAAAACTCTCCCTATCAAAGTCCACAACGGAGTCTCCTAGAAGAAGTCCTCGGAAGGAGGCTCTAACTCGTCTCCGAGCATGAAGTCTGAATCCCCCAGATCAGCGTCTCCCAAAGCCTCTATAGCTGTAAGCAAAGGACCTGCGACGTATAGTCTAAAGGGGTGAGCTACATCCTAGCTCAATAGGGAACAACACAATGAACATATACGTCAAATCCTCACATATATTCCATGATATGATAGCATGATGTATTTCTAAACTTAATGAAAAACAGTTTAAAGGGTTACATATGCATTGAAGTTTATTGGTGGTTTACATGTTACATTTATTATCAACTGTTCATAAATTACACTGAATAGGCCTAATGAAACTTAAATCTTCAACTTAAGTAATTCCCGAGTAATATAGCATCGAGCGCCGATGGACTACCCTCCATCGTCATCTAAATAGACAATTGTTATAAATATATCACTTTGAATACTATCCAGGTTCCTCTCTTGTAGGCGATGGGGTCTAATATCATCTCAACATGTGCGGATAGACCGCCGTCTTGCGATGTCACTTGATACGGATATCGTCGAGTCAGTCGTGGATATCCCGCCACATAGGTGGGGTATTCTGTTCAAACCTTAAATAATAAAAATATCATGTGCTTTATATATAGTTATTCACTGTGTAAATGTGCTACTTTATATCAATTAGGCCTTATCAGTCTTTGTTCAATCTTACTTTACAATCTCACTTACATCCCTAGGATGTCTAAATTACTCGCATCACACTGATGCCTTTATCACTTTCTCATCCCCTGGGGATGTCTCATTTCCATATGCTTACTTGATGTCACTCGCATCACATTGATGCCTTTATTACTTTCTCATCCCCTGGGGATGTCTCATTTTTATATGCTTACTTGGTGTCACACACACACACACATACTGAGAGGATCATATAATTAAAGCATTTTCATTTCATTGGTGTATCACATACACACACACATGGAGATTATATGATTCATTTCATTTCTATATTATTGCATACATACTCTTGAAATCAAAGTACATGTTTAAGGTGTTCGCTACCTCAAGTGTCTGACTGTCTAAGCATCAAGGTCCCACACGGCTCCTCATGCTTGCCTTAGCTCATACCACCTATGGTACATCATAACATTTGCACAACATCAATAAGGATGCAATAGAGAAAGTCCAAGACCCTCCATGAACCTCATGGTTCAAATAAGAAGCCAACTAAAACTGCCAAAATCGATCTCCAAAATCGATTAATCAAAACCCTAAATCGATTCTCAAATCGATTAATCGAAATCTAAAATCAATTAATCAATCCCAAATCGATTAATCAAAAGTCCACAATCGATTAATCGAAATCCAAATCGATTAATCGATTTTCCCAAGCCTTATTCTCTAGCCACTGAAGGTACTCAGTCGATTAGTCGATTAGTCGATTTCCAAATCGATTAATCGAATTTCAAAATTGATTAATCGATTTCAAGATCGATTAATCGAACTTGGGCTTTTATGCTTTTTCAACTTCCAGACCAAAATCGATTAATCGATTTGGTTAGAACTCAGCCCCTTCTCGGGCTGTTCCTCCAAATCTTTTTCTTCCTATTTTTCTATCTTTTTTATCATTTTAATTCATCATTTACCCCATTTATTGACTGAATTTAATCATCAAAACTCATGCATTTAAATCTAACAAAACTCACCTCAAATCAATCTCTTAAAGAATGGATTGGTTGGTTTAATGGCTAGGGTTTCAGCTCTTGCTTCAATGGTCCTTCACGCGTCGAATCTGGCATTCAATGCTCAAACCCTTCCTTCAATCAAGCCACATTAACTTCTCCTTGCCATTAACCCTCTTGCTTTGGTGTTAAGCATAAACACCAAAGATAGGTGTATTTGATCCTTAACTAACATCATACACTATGCTTAGGGTCATACTACATCACATAACACTTTTCTTCTCAAGTCTACTGTTTGACCATCACTTAGTCAACCTACGACCAATAAGGCATGGATCCTGAGGTCACTGTTCATCGTTCAATTTTTAGGGATATTGCATTCTCCCCACCTTGGAAATTTTTGTCATCGAAAATGAACCTAAAAGGTATGTCGATTGGGTACCCCACACATAGGTGATGTCACGTACTCGATCACGAAAAATTAAAGAATTTAGCCACACGCAATGCAAGAAGTAATGTAAATGCAAGTGAATTTTAAAAAAAATATGATTTCCATTTCATGTATTCCAAAAAGTTTACAATTGCCCCGTTTCTCAATAATTACAGTTCAAGGTTTAATTACAAGACCATAAAAACTCAAAAAGTGACGACGAAAGAACATCATCGCCAAGAAGCTCATGCCATCCCTCTCCCAGTGGGTCTTGGGTGACTCGGCCTACAGTTCGTCGTCAGAGCGAGCCGATAAGCAGACTGCTGCACCAATGGAAAGTGGTGGTAGCCCAAATTCAAGCCTTCTACTCTACGTGAGGTCATTGTAGTCCAAAGGATAGATGTACCGCATGGTGGTGGTACAAAAAGTCCATGCACCATTCATCGTTGTTGGCCTCATCCGGCCAAACACATCCTCGATCAGAAGCGAGGGGTGAGCCTATTGGTAGTAGGATGATGTAGGTGTGATGGACGGGATGAAGGTGGCAAAGGGATGTGCAGAGTATGAGATGGTGCCTCACCGTGGAATAAAAGGTGTGCCTCCCAAGGTGTCCTGTGGTGGTGGTGGTGGAAGCTACCGCGGGGCCCTCAACCGATAGGTCCTCTTTAATAATCGATAGCTACGACCCCATGAAGCGATGGAGTAGTGCTTCACGATCCGTAGCCTCTCTCCTCATGGGGTGAGATGGCATGCACTCGAGTATCAAATAGCACTCCAAAGCATGCTCAAATGAGGCAGCGCATGGCATCTTCTCCTTGAGCCTCAAAGGTCCCTTCATCAACTTCCCCTTCATATAGGTCATCCTCTCTAAGACGATCTTGGTGGCGTCGAACCAATGGCCGCGAAATGCCGTGTATAAGGCCTGTTGGATGAACTCACCCTCTCTGTATCATGGTGCATTGGATACAGGTGACACTTGATTATAGAATCAAGCATCCACATGTAGTGGTGTAAATCTATCCTCCTAATAGACGATCCGGATCCGCCGAGCCCCTTGGTCATCTCGGTCCGAATCTCCATAATTGGGATTTCTTGCTCAAAGGGGGGAAAAAAGTTGGTCTCTAGTACGTGGTCGAGGTAGTATTCAAGGGATTGATGTATGTGGGCTCTGATAAAAAGGTAATGGCGACCATCAATTTCAGTCACCACGGTGTCATCAACGAGGCCCTTTTCTAGTTTCTAGTAAAATAGGCGAACTAGCCTAGGGTAGTAATACCCGTGTAGCGGCTTCAATAGGTTACCGAGGCCCACGTTGACATGATAGTTCCTAGCCCATGTGGTCACACCCTCGATGTCGGGGTCGGTAAACAAGACCTCGTCGATAATATATTTATCTTCAAAAAAATTTGCCGCCCACCACTCATTTGGTTGGGGCAAGTTTACGGGTGGTGGTGGTAGGGTCGGGGAAGATTCACATAAAGATGCACTCACCGAACCAGATGTGGTATCCGATGACGATGGGGATGGGGTGGTAGAGGTGATGGTGATGGTGGTGGCGGTGCGGCGTTCTTACACCGTACTGAGAGCTTCAAAGCCGCTTGCTTCATGGTCAAGTGAGTTCTCGGAGGCATTTTGAATCAAAAATTTAAAAATATAGGGCTGTAAAAATTGAAATTTTAAGAAAAAATCAGAACCTAGGGTTTACCTTAGGAGTTCGATCCAAATGTACGAGGATTTCGATCCGAAATCGGTTCAAAATCCCCAAAAAGACCCTAGCTTGCAAGGTGGCTCGAGGAGGAAGACGAAGTGGCGTGCAAGAGCAAATAAAACAAATTTTTTAATGGGGAGAAAATCCCCCTTTTTCATATATATAGGCCCAAATCAATTAATCGATTTCTAAAATCGATTAATCGATTTTAAAAAATTTCTCCAGCAGCGTAAAATCGATTAATCAATTTCCAAAATCGATTGATCGAAATTCCAAATCGATTAATCGAATTCATTTCGATTAATCAAAATTTTTCGGTCATTTAATATTCCAGGTTTGCCAGCTCACTGGTATGTGCCAGTCGATTAATCGATTCACCAAATCGATTAATTGATTTCCTAAATCGATTAATCGAATTTCACCTTGATTAATCGAAATCGTTATACCCTTAAATTTTCCAAAATTCCCAACTCGCTGGCGTGTGCCAGTCGATTAATCGAATTCCCAGATCGATTAATCGATTTTCCAAATCGATTAATCAAATTCCCCTTGATTAATCAAAATTTCACTTTATTAAATTTATGAATCTCCACTCACTAGCGTATGCCAGTCGATCAGTCGACAAAATCGATTAATCGAATTTCCAAATCGATTTGAAAATTGATTAATCGATTTTCATCAGAAATTTCAAAAATTTTCTTGCTTTATGTCTCTTTTTTTTTTTTGGTAATACATGACCAGTGGGTCATTAGTTTTGTGAAGCGTGTCTTCAAAGCCATTGCGTGGTGTGATGAATCCTAACCATGCATTCTATATCGCATCACAACACAATTTTCAATTAACATTCTCTCCATTGGATAAATTGGCCAAATGGTCAACATTGGATTACAATAGAGGGTTTAAATCCGCAAACAAGCTTGCGGTGATACAATTTTGACTCTCAACTCGTCGCAAACAAGTCTGGGTGTTGTTCTTTCACGTCGGCCTCTCGTTCCCACGTAGCTTCTTCGGCCGAATGATTTTTCCATCGAACAGGCACTAATAGAATTACCTTTGTGCGCAACACTTATTCTTTTCGACCCAATATCTCCGCCAGTTCTTCTATCATGCTCATATCCTCGTACATCTCAAAAGGTTTTCCTCCCAAGATATGAGAAGAATCATTCACGTACTTTCTGAGCATAGATACGTGGAAGACATTGTGTACCCGATCGTATTGTGGCAGTAAGCCAACACAATATGCAACCTCTCCTACTCGACCCAAATCCTCAAAGGGTCCAAGATAATGGGGACTTAACTTCCCTCTCTTTCTAAATCTTATTATGCCCTTCATAGGTGACACCTTGACAAACACGTGTTCACCCACCTTATAGTCTACACTGGTTCGCTTGATATCGGCGTAGCTTTTCTACCTGCTCCGAGCCGCTTTGAGTTTTGCCCTTATCATCTAAACATAGGTGGCATTATCTTCAAGCATCTTGGGTCCCAAAACAAATTTCTCACCAGTTTCCTCCAAATTGATGGGCGATTTACATCGTCTCTCATAAAGAGCTTCATACGGTGCCATACCAATGCTCGTCTGAAAACTGTTATTGTATGCGAACTCAATCAATGGCAGGTGTTGATCCCATGATCCTTGTAATTTTAACATACATGCCCTAAGCATGTCCTCGATAATCTGACTTACCCGCTCTGTTTGCCCATCAGTTTGCGGATGGAATGCTGAACTGAAATCCAATCGCGTTCCCATTCCTTCTTGAAATTTCTTCCAAAATTTTAATGTGTACAATGGATCACGGTCAAAAACGATACTGCTTGGAATCCCGTATAGGCACACGATCTCCTTCATATATAATTTCGTAAGTCTTCCCGCCGTGTACATCGTGTTGCAAGGTAAGAAGTGTGCTGACTTAGTTAATCGGTCTACGACTACCCAAATGGCATCATATCTCTTCGTTGTATGCAGTAGTCCTACTATGAAGTCCATAGAGATCGAATCCCACTTCCACTCTGGTATGGGTAGAGGCTGCAATAATCCAGCAGGATGTCTATGATCAACTTTCACCTGCTGACATGTCAAACATCGTGACACGTACTCTGTCACGTCATGCTTCAAACCTCTCCACCAGTAATTCTTTTTCAAATCTTGATATATTTTCATGCTACTAGGGTGGATCGCATAGTTTGACTTGTGAGATTCATCAAGGATAGTTTGCCATAGGTCGGCATTATCCGGAATGCAGAGACGCCCCTTGAACAATAAGGAACCATCTTCTTTCACTGAGAACTCTGGTTTGATGCCTTCAATCACATCTTGATGAATCTTGGTTTGCGCCGGGTCTTTCATCTGTAGCTCGTGGATATGCTCAAATATCACTAGCCTTACCGAAATATTTGCCAAAAAGGCTCCTGTGGCTTGCAACTCGATGTTCGCATCATATAGTGCCAGATCTTCAAACAACTTCCATCTGTGCATACCCAAATTCAAACTAGCCAACTGAGCTGAGCCCTTCCTACTCAAGGCATCTGCTACTACATTAGCCTTGCCTGGATGGTACTGTATGGAACAATCATAGTCTTTGAGGAACTCCATCCATCTACGCTGCCTCATATTTAATTCTTTCTATGTAAACAAATATATGAGGCTCTTGTGGTCGGTAAAAATCTCAAAGGTCTCACCGTATAATGTCGCCAAATTTTTAGCGCAAATATGACCACTGCCAGTTCCAGGTCATGTGTCGGGTAGTTCTTTTCATGTTTTTTCAGCTGTCTTGACTCGTACGCTATCACCTTTTTGTATTAGTTGAGCACACAATCCAAACCATTATACGAAGCATCACTGTAGACTGCGAACCCTCCACTGCCTGAAGGAATCGCTAATACTGGAGCTGAAGTGAGTCTCTTCTTGAGTTCTTGAAAACTCTTCTCGCACACTTCACTCCATTCGAACCTTACATCCTTCTATGCAAGTCTCGTGAGTGGTCCTGATAGCTTTGAAAAACCCTCAACGAAACGTCGATAATAGCCAACTAATCCGAGGAAACTACAGACGTCAGTCACGGTCTTTGGTTACTCCCAATTAACCACTGCTTCGATCTTAGCTGGATCTACCGTGACACCATGTTTTGAGATGGCATGTCCCAAAAAGCTAACTTCCTCTAATCAAAACTCGCACTTGCTGAGCTTGGCGTACAGTTGGTGTTCATGCAAAGTTTGTAGAGCAATCCTCAAGTGTTCTTCGTGTTCTACTTTTGACTTAGAGTATATTAGGATATCGTCGACGAACATGACGACGCATGATTCCAGGTGTGGTTTAGACACCTGATTCATCAAGTCCATAAACGATGCCGGTGCGTTCGTCAACCCAAACGGCATCACCAAGAATTCATAGTGTCCGTACCGTGTCCTGAATGCAGTCTTCTGGATGTCCTCTACCTTGACTCTCAACTGATGGTATCCAGATCTCAGATCGATCTTGGAGAAATACCTTGTTCCTTGCAATTGGTCGAATAAGTCATCTATCATAGGAAAAGGATACCTATTCTTTATAGTGAGTTTGTTTAATTGCCGATAGTCAATGCACAGATGCATTGACCCATCTTTCTTCTTTACAAACAAGACCGGTGCTCCCCATGGAGACACGCTCGGTCTAACAAATCCCTTGTCCATGAGCTCTTGTAACTTCTCTTTCAACTCTTTCAACTCAGCAGGAGCCATTCTATATGGTGCTTTCGAAACAGGCTCCGTTCTCGATGCTAAGTTGATGGCGAACTCAACTTCTCTATCTAGAGGTAATCCGGGTAATTCTTCTGAAAACACATCAGCGAAGTCTCGCACAACTGCTATCTCCAAAATAATATTCTTCTCTTCCTTATCCTCCTTCAAGAATGCCAAGTATCCACTACACCCTTTTCTGATCAAGCGCTCGGCCCTGACTACAGAGATAAGTGGCATATACGTCGATCTCTCTCCTCGAAATAGAAACGATCTCCTTGTGTCAGGTCTGAAGATGATGACCTTGTTCTTGCAATCCACGGTTGCACAATGAGTCGACAACCAATCCATGCCAAGGATCACGTCGAATCCTTGCATGCCTAACATAATTAAATTTGCCGGTAGTTCAAAGACGTCTCGATCCATGATTCTCATGATCACGGATTTGCAAATCTTGTCGGAATCAACCGATTTTCCAGTCGAAATAGCCACGATTAATACAAAGTCTAACTCCCCTGGGTTGACTTTCATCTTCTTTGCGAAGCGAGGGGTAATAAATGAGTGGGTAGACCCCGGGTCTATCAGCACTCGAGCTTCATATGTCACATCGCTTTCTTTCTCATAGATTTGTAACATACCTAGTTATACATACACATATACATATAATATATACCATCATACCAAAATTATTACATACAGGTTCTTTTCTATTTTCTATATGGATGCACCTTCTCTATCTAAAAATTTCTAAGAATTAAAATTCTTTATTTAAAAGAAGTTCTCACCTTAGATCACATCGTTTGTATTTTGGGCCTCTTGAATTGTGACTGCATAGGCTCTCCCTTGGACGATCGGCTTCCTCGATTGTATAGGTTGTAGCATAGAAGCTGAAGCCGTCTTCCCTTTGTTCACCTTAGGGCAATCTTTGATCAGGTGGCCCACCTTGCCACATCTAAAGAAGCCCTGAGTACCCAGCCTACAGTTTTCCATCTTGTGAGATTTGCCACACTTGGCACAAGTCTCCCGCAGTGTGGAAGATGCAACTGATGAGAAACCCTGTGTAACTGTAGCTTTGGTGGTGATAGCAGGGCTCTCATATCCTATCTGTCTCCCCGACGTGAGCAATAGAAATCTTTGTTGGTTGCTCTGTTGCGCCAGTCTCCCATAACCTCCTTTGAATGGTGGTCTCTGATTGTGGGCTACGAATCTCAGCTTTTTGTTCACCGGTTCATAGCTTCCCGTTCTACTCTGATCCACACTCCACCTTCCTTGCTGTTCCCTCTGGCGGTAGCGGGTATTATTTTCTTCTTCAACCACTAATGCCTTGCTCATGACCTCTCCATAGGTCCTCATCTGGAATGGTGCTACTCCTCCCCTCATGTCCGGTCTTAACCCTTGCTGAAACCTCTTCGCTCTCATCATCTTCATGATAACATAGTCAGGCGCGAAGCGAGCAAGTCACATGAATTCCACTCCATACTCTCCAACAGTCATTTTCCCTTGCACGAGTTGTAAAAACTGTAATTCCATTTGATTCCTCACCACTTCTGGGAAATACTGTTTATTAAACTCCTCGACGAATTCATCCCATGTCCAGGGCAAATCTGGAGTCTCCTGAGCCCTAGTCCTAGAAACGGACTTCCACCAAGGCCCAGCCTCCCCATCTAACATGTAGGCTGCCCAACAGATGCTCTCGTCCTCTATGCACGTGAGCGCACTAAACACTTTCTCCATCTCACTTAGCCAATTTTCAGCAGCCATGGGCTCCGCCTACCCTAGAAAGCTAGGAGGTCTCATCCTCCTAAACTCAGTAAACGCAGAAGATCTAGTGTAGTGTCGAGCCCTTTGGAGGTGTAGGTGGTTGATCCGATCGTGGCGATGAGCCGCCAAGGATGTGTGCTATGGCGATCACGCCATGGTTTCCATAGTGTGCATCATCCTCTGACGCTCCTCTCTGTCTTTATTTCTTTCTGTGATTCTCTCCTGTTCGCTCTGATCTCGATCCCAACGATCTCGATCCCGATCTCTGTCCGATCTTGGCTCTCTTAGCCACCACTGCCTGAAGCCCCTCTATCACCCAAAGGCACTCGATTGGCATCCGAGATGAAATCATCTCGACTACGCAAATTCCTATTATGACCACCCCTGAGTCAACCTCTTCCTCTAGAAGACATCACGGTCTGCACGTGAAACCAAAGTTTCGTTAGCAGAAGTCCCTATACTCTGATAAAAATAATGATTGTCAGAATTTCTAAAAGAAAAAGCTTTGATACCAACTGTGAGAGCCCGAATTTTGGCACCCCAAAACCCGTGCCATCAGCACGATCTTTTAGATCGTGCCCTATGGATACATGCAGAATATTGGCATAGAAAGCAAATAATAAAGAGAATTAAACACATAAGAACTGATACTGAATTAATTCTCCAGTTCTATACATATATACTCCAAAATCTATTATCCAAAAGGTGGTTCTAAACTCATGCCTCTACATGAGTAAAAGAACGCACCTGAACCATCAGTGACATCACTTAGTCAGCTTAGATGGTTCGCCAAAAGAATATATCTATTTAATTATATTTCCCAAAATTAAGGTTTGACATACCAAGCCGTACAATGAGCTCTCAAAACTCTCCCTATCAAAGTCCACAACGGAGTCTCCTAGAAGAAGTCCTCGGAAGGAGGCTCTAACTCGTCTCCGGGCATGAAGTCCGAATCCCCCAGATCAACGTCTCCCAAAGCCTCTATAGCTGCAAGCAAAGGACCTGCGACGTATAGTCTAAAGGGGTGAGCTACATCCTAGCTCAATAGGGAACAACACAATGAACATATACGTCAAATCCTCTCATATATTCCATGATATGATAGCATGATGTATTTCTAAACTTAATGAAAAACAGTTTAAAGGGTTACATATGCATTGAAGTTTATTGGTGGTTTACATGTTACATTTATTATCAACTGTTCATAAATTACACTGAATAGGCCTAATGAAACTTAAATCTTCAACTTAAGTAATTCCCGAGTAATATAGCATCGAGCGCCGATGGACTACCCTCCATCGTCATCTAAATAGACAATTGTTATAAATATATCACTTTGAATACTATCCAGGTTCCTCTCTTGTAGGCGATGGGGTCTAATATCATCTCAACATCACGGATAGACGCGGTGTATGCGGATTGGCACGTGCAGTCACGGATATTCAATAAAGTCGATGTGGATATCCCGTCACATAGGTGGGGTATTCTGTTCAAACCTTAAATAATAAAAATATCATGTGCTTTATATATAGTTATTCACCGTGTAAATGTGCTACTTTATATCAATTAGGCCTTATCAGTCTTTGTTCAATCTTACTTTACAATCTCACTTACATCCCTAGGATGTCTAAATTACTCGCATCACACTGATGCCTTTATCACTTTCTCATCCCCTGGGGATGTCTCATTTTCATATGCTTACTTGATGTCACTCGCATTACATTGATGCCTTTATTACTTTCTCATCCCCTGGGGATGTCTCATTTTCATATGCTTACTTGGTGTCACACACACACACACATACTGAGAGGATCATATAATTAAAGCATTTTCATTTCATTGGTGTATCACATACACACACACACATGGAGATTATATGATTCATTTCATTTCTATATTATTGCATACATACTCTTGAAATCAAAGTACATGTTTAAGGTGTTCCCTACCACAAGTGTCTAACTGTCCAAGCATTAAGGTCCCACACGGCTCTTCATGCTTGCCTTAGCTCGTACCACCTATGGTACATCATAACATATGCACAACATTAATAAGGAAATAATAGAGAAGGTCTAAGACCCTCCATGAACCTCATGGTTTTAATAAGAAGCTAACTAAAACTGCCAAAATCGATTAATCAATTTCCAAAATCGATTAATCGAAACCCTAAATCGATTAATCAAAATCTAAAATTGATTAATCAATCCCAAATCGATTAATCAAAAGTCCACAATCGATTAATCGAAATCCAAATCGATTAATCGAAATCCAAAATCGATTAATCGATTCTCAAATCGATTAATCGGTTTCTCCAAGCCTTATTTCTTCAGCCACTGGAGGTACTCAGTCGATTAGTCGATTTTCAAATCGATTAATCGAATTTCAAAATCGATTAATTGATTTCAAGATCGATTAATCGAACTCGGGCTTTTATGCTTTTTCAACTTCCAGACCAAAATCGATTAACCGATTTTCCAAATCGATTAATCGATTTGGTCAGAACTCAGCCCCTTCTCGGGCTGTTCCTCCAAATCTTTTTCTTCTTATTTTTCTATCTTTTTCATCATTTTAATTCATCATTTGCCCCATCTATGGACTGAATTTAATCATCAAAACTCATGCATTTAAATCTAACAAAACTCACCTCAAATCAATCTTTTAAAGAATGGATTGGTTGGTTTAATGGCTAGGGTTCCAGCTCTTGCTTCAACGGTCCTTCACACGTCGAATCCGAAATTCAATGCTCAAACCCTTCCTTCAATCAAGCCACATTAACTTGTCTTTGTCATTAACTCTCCTTTACTCTCTCTCTCTCTCTCTCTCTCTCTCTCCCCCCTCTTAACTTCTCTCACCAACCAAACAAGAGAATAGCTTCTCTTAGGTTATTAAAACCCTTATAACCCTCTTGCTTTGGTGTTAAGCACATACACCAAAGATAGGTATATATGGCCCTTAACTAACACCATACACTATGCTTAGGGTCATATTACATCACATAACACTTTCCTTCTCAAGTCTATTGTTTGACTATCACTTGGTCAACCTATGACCAATTGAGCACGAATCCCGAGGTCGCTGTTCATCGCTCAATTTTTGAGAATATTACAAAGGAGGTGAGTAATTAGGTTTAAATTGTCTAAATTAAAACCTCATAAATGTGTAAAGGGATGTGAATAAATAGTTGGTTGGAGATCATTAAGAATCAATGGAGAAAATAAGTCAAAAATAGTGATCGCCATTAATGACAGAAAACTGTCATTATTAATCGATCAATGTAGTTAATTGATCGATCAAGCCTGAGATTGATCGATCAATATAAAGAATTGATTGATCAATTTGTATAATCAGTTAATGGGAACAATAGGGTATTTTTCTAGAAGTTCAATGCCCGATGGGCATTGATCGATCAAATTGGTATTTGATCGATCAATTCTGAAGGTTGATCGATCAATTTGAGAGATTGATCGATCAATATAAGAGGTTGATCGACCACAGTGAGGTGATCGATCAGAGGCAAGAATGATCGATCAATGTGGACATTGATCAATCAATGAGGAAGATTGATCAATCAATTTAGACATTGATCGATCAAATTTTATAAGTTAAATGTGCAAACAGGAGGTAAGAAATTTGAGTTGACATGATTGATCAATCAATGGGAAGATTGATCGATCAAATTTGTAGATTGATCGATCAAATCCCCTCTATTACATGTGAGTTAAACTGAAGGATTGATCGATCAATTAGATGATTGATCGATCAAACACGGTCATTGATCGATCAATCATCCCTATTTTCTGCTGTTTTAGTTTTATGAATAAAACACTACTGGACACTTTGGCAGTTGATATCCTGACATATCTGACACTAAGTATACGATATATATGGTCTAGGATCAAACCGTGATGCTTTGAAAAGCTTTGAATTTGCTTAGAAAGGTCTGATCTGAGGTAGGAGAATTCAACTGAAATTGCATTTATTCTTGATCTCATGGTTCCAAATCTTTTGTATGATGCTGTATATTTTGATTCTGCTTTCCAGTCATATCTAGCATATGTGTGAAAACTTCATCATATCTGATTCTTGTTATCTGCTATTTGTCACCTGATTCCTTTATGTATGATATGCCTACATATGATTTGAGGTTTAATAATCTGACGAATCCCACCGACTCGGCAGTATATCCATGCCTGACACAATCGTGCATCTGCTTTGAAAATCCTTGAAATAATTGCGCTCCACGTGCTATAATCATGAGAGTTACTTAAGTATATTACTTTAAGTCATTAAAATACTGCATGCATAACATCCTGTAAACTCTGAGATTCTGTCTACTCTTATAAGTTCTGCATTCTATTATACTGCATATCTGATCATCTATCTACATCTGTTCAATTCTGTCAATATTCTGCAACTGCGTATCCGTCTGAGATACCTTATACAACCATGTTTTACAATTAAGATGTAAATTTAACTGAAATTCTTCTAATGAGCTTAGATGGTTAGCTCACCCTATTTTTCTATAATATTAATAGGTTTTGAGGCAAGGGCTCCCCGCACGGAGAGCTACTCTGATTACCAGCCAGAGCCGGAGGCTGAGGAGGAGGACACTGATACCCCTGCTAACGAGTTTTATTAGTAGCTCGAGTACTTAGTTATATTTTTGGTGTCTGTATTCATATTTTGAATTATTTGGTCTGGTGGCTACTTTCTGTATTTTATACTATAAATGTTGTTCTTTGTATTATTATACATTCTATAGGAACCACTATTAGGAACCATTGTTTTGGGTGATGGATGTCCATCACAAGTGATTCTTCTTGGTTCATTTTTGAGGATGTATATTATTTTGATATATATACATGTATGTTTATTTCTTCTTTCTTTTAAAAGTCATATATGATAACTCGATCTACCACTACTTATGATAACTCGATCTACCATTACTGAATCGTGTCTGCTCTGATTTTCGCTAGACGAGTAGACACACTATGATTTGTCCTCGGGATCATCCAGAGCATGATCTTGATGGCACAGAATTTCGGGTGCGAAAATCCGGACTGTCACATAAATAAACCCAATTTATGAAACAGATGGGTCAACATTAAAAAAAAAAAAAAAATGATCATGAGATGGATCACAAAATAGAACTAACAAACTTTATCAAAGAGGAGAACACAATGTTGTTTTCCATCAAACATCACATAAATTTAAAAAAAATAAAAAAAAATAAGAAAAAGAATATTACCTTTTGATGAGCAACAACAGTCAGCAATAGTTGGCAGCAGGCAACAATGGAGATTGACTAGATGGAAACTAGGGTTATTATTTTTTAGAGAGATGAGAGCGAGAGGGAGAGGAAGAGACGGGCTTAGAGGGGCAGCGACAATGGAGATCGCGGAATGGAACCTAGGGTTTTCTTAGAGAGATGAGAGAGGGAGAGGGAGAGAAAGAGATAGGCTCAGAGAGGGGGTTTATTTTAGCTAGATGGTTTAAGTGGGCATTGACGGATGGGAACCTAAAGGGTTTTTTTTTTTTTAGAGACAGAGAGGGAAAGGCAGAGACGGGTTATTTTAGATGGGTTAAGTAGTTGGCATCGTGAAAATAAGACGTTTTTTACGGTCTTATTAATCGTCTTAAATTTCGTGCCATTCGGTAGTGTGTGACCGTCCTATTACAAAATTTAAGACGGTTACAAACTGTCTTATTTAAAGACGAAAAAAAAAGTCTTATTTTATGTCTTTTTTAGACGTTTTTGATGTAGTCGTTTTTTTTGAAAAAATAACTAGTATGGGCAATCTTTTTTTTTTTTTTACTTTTTCAAGTAGTGTGTGCCAGGTGGAATAAAAAACTGACCATCTGATGATATTTTTCATGATCTCAAGATAAATTGTGGAAGATTGGAACAAAAAACAATCTCCATCGACCAATTCAACGTAGTCAACAATTTTTTGTACTTATTAGGAGATATTTAGTATTTGGCCGGTGAGGGGTTATTAACAGCCCCCTTAATTTAATTTTTTATAATTATTTTATGTACCAAATATGAGGGGCAAATGGGTCAGGTCCGAGTCGAGGAGAACTGGACTCTACACATTTAGAATCAAGTTGGGTTCGGTTAAAGACCAAATAAAAAATCTTAAACCCTTTTCAGGTTTGGGTCTGGGTCAAGGTAGACTTGAACCCGATCCATTGGCCCATATCCGGGTTGGGTCTAGTCGGGATTGGATGCGAATCAGGGTATAATTTATTAGTTTATGTTACTTACAAATACAAGAATATATTCCTATGATAATTAATACAAACATTAACTAATTATTTTACTAAGTGAATAGCTAAAACTAAGAGTGTTACCGTGGACGGTTTTCAAGCTAAACTGAAACCGAACCTATAAGTATGCTTCTA
This sequence comes from Chloranthus sessilifolius, assembly GCA_021018995.1. Lineage (NCBI taxonomy): Eukaryota > Viridiplantae > Streptophyta > Magnoliopsida > Chloranthales > Chloranthaceae > Chloranthus > Chloranthus sessilifolius. The sequence goes on along the minus strand of CM037594.1, from coordinate 106,105,869 downwards.
GTTTGGCAAACCAAAACCGAACTGATAAGCCTCCAAAACGAACCAAAAATGATCCAATTGCTTCGGTCAGTTAGGTCGGACATCCACTTCTAAACAAGGTATGAAAATCGGTATTGGTCTCGGGTATCAGTTTGCCTGAGGCCGATACGACTCAACTGATTTATACGTATAGGTCGATACCGATGTGTATCAATCTATTAAAAAAAAATAAAAATTGTCCCAGCCGTATCGGCCGATACCGGCCCGTATCGGCCGATACGTTATCGTATACCCGATACGAGATACCGATACGTATTGATTTGGCTGAAAATCGATACGTATCAGTATCGGCTGATTTTTGATAACTTGCTTCTAAACCTCAGTTGTTTACCTATATACACTTCAAAAATAAGGTGTTTCAGTGGCACTTTCTTTTAAGGCAATTTTTGGTAGCGACAGGACAAATAACGGCAATTTTTGGTAGCAATAGGACTAATAGTAGCAATTTTTTGTTAATAGCAGCAGCTTTTGACTGCTACTAATAGTCTTATTTTTTGTAGTGATCTATAGGAAAACTCTATGAAATGGGTAAGGCTCCGCAACTCTATGTATATTAAAATCTAAATCCTATTTATTTTTTAAGAAAAAGTAAGGAAGAGAGAGAGAGAGCACTACAAAAAATAAGACTATTAGCGAGCAATTTTTCGCTCTAAAAAACTGCCGCTATTAATTAAAAACCTATTAAGACTATTAGCGGCAGTTTTTGGTTAATAGCGGCAGTTTTTGGCCACCGCTAATAGTCTTGTTTTTTGTAGTGGCAGGATCAACCAAATCTTGTGGAGAGAGAGAGAGAGAGAGAGAGAGAGAGAGAGAGACTTGTGGACTTGTGGTGGACAACGACGGGACGGCGACGGCGATGGCAACGATGGCGACAATCCGGCAATGGTGGAACTAGAAGGTGCCCGGTGGGAAGTGGAAACGAATGGAATGTTTTTTTTTAACATTAATTTTCGTTTTTTATTTTTTAGGTTTAATTGCAACCAATTTTTTACTTTTTATGTTTGCATTTAACATTCCCTTTTCTGTTTCTTATCGGTTTGGTTTCGGGTTATATAACCTTAAAATCAAAGCCGAACCGATAGCCCAATATCTCAAAGTGCTCCAAAGCCGAACCAATAAGCCCTAAAACAAGAACCCAAATCTCGGCGGGTTGGTTCAGTCGATTTCCTGCACAACCTTAGCTAAATTATTAAATATATAGGCTAAGCCAATGACTCGTATAGGAATAATGTTACTCATATTCAAGGTGTCAAGCTCGGACCTAGTATCGGGTATCGATCCATGGAGAACCGATACGAATGGGTCGATATCGATACGCATCGGCTCCTTTAAAAAAAAAAAAACAAACTCAAAGTCTCCGCTCAAACTGATATGTATCAGCCGATACCGATACTGATTTATAGGACTGATACGTATCGGAATCGATATGTATCGGTTTGCCTAGATATCGATACGTATCAGTGATCTGTATTGGTATCGGCAGATTTTTGATACCATGCTCATATTATCTTACTCTTATTTTGTCTCATATTCATTCTTTCCTTAAAGCGGGCTAAGTCTACATACCTTTAACTCTTTTAAAGAAAAGAAAATTAATATACAAATATGACAGAACTAATCTAAGTACACATTTGTATACACATTGTCCAATTGGGTCCAGGACGAGTCGGGTCAGGCACTACAAAAAATAAGATTATTTGCGGCAGCCATAAACTGCTGCTATTAACAAAAAAACTGCCACTAATACCTTTGCTACTAATAGTCTTAATAACTTTTTTATTAATAGCAGCAGATTTTGACTGAAAAAACTGCCGCTAATGGTCTTATATTTTGTAGTGAGATTCGAATCTTAAATGCAAAGGACCGGACCCAATCCAAATACAAATGGGTTGGGTTTCGGTCGGGTTAGGTCTCCTCCAACGTGTAGCAGACCTGCACCCAATTTTCAATCAGGTCCATTTGATCGGGTTTGATTCGGGTCTAGTCGGGTTGGTTCTTCTGTCGGGTGTGGCTCAACCCGGCCGTTTGAACCCCAATCAGATTCCTCATCTAACTTTCGTTTTTTGCCAAATCACTAATCAACATTTAAAATTTATTATATATTTAATTTAAGGTTGTGCGTGATAAAGTAAAAGCTGGAATTGATTTGTTAGTTTAAAATATCTTATTTGGGTGCATTTTAAAATCACTACATAGGGCCACTTGTGGGAATTACTTCCACCCAACAATTCATTTGTAGGTCATTTGGAATTTTACCCATGAAATCTCTCAAATGCTCACTCTATGGGGCAAATTTTTCATTATAAAAATTACGTAGTAATGCTAAAAGAATTGCAATTTGCGGAAAATTTGGTTAAATTTAATTTAAAATTGTAACGAACTTTATTTTAAATCAAGTTTTTAATTCTAAAAACTTATTTCACTTATATTTAGTTGGAGTTTAAAAATAAAAAATAAAAAATTTGTTAAACCTATTTTGGCAAAATTAGTTAATGAAAAAAATTAAAATTCACTAAGAAATTATGATTAAGACATAAACTTCATGATATAATTGCAAGTCCATAGAAAACAAACAAATATGCATATTTTTTCTTTTCATAAGTTGTGATTAAAACGTAAACAAATCATATGGTCAAAAGTTTTCAAAATTTTAAATTACTAAAAAAATCATTGATTTTTGTTATTATAGATGACATAAAAACTATTCATTCAAAAAATTATAAGTGACCAACCGAAACCTGCTCCCACTCTTAGGTGCATACCATTTTCTCCGACCAATTAAACTACTAAAGCGCGTCACATAATATATATTACTCATTTACTCCCCCTTTAAGATATGTACTAGCTATATTTTTGTATTAATTATTATTTTTTATATACGAAAACTTAATTAGCTCATTAATTATCCGTCTTATCATTTAATGTAATAAATAAGCTAAAGATCCTTCCAAGTAGCAAAGCAATTAAACTATAACTAATCAAAGTTTAATGCCACAATGCATGAACCTTGAATCCCAAAGTCCATGCAAACGTAGCTGGCACGGAATGACTAAACACTTTTTTTGTTTTTTTTTATAGGAAAAGTAAGCAAGCTGTCGATTAGGATATTGTTTTTATAGAACTATTTGCCCCCATTGAAACACTAATTGCACCCTTTGAAGGTGGAAGATGGGTGCTCTTAGCTAGAGCTTCAGACTCGTGATCCCTATCTATTAAAAAAACAAAAGAGCAGACATGAAATTGTTGGTATCTGCAACTCTATTTGACTATCTGACCATGAACTCTGTTTTCCCTTTCATAACTTTTGCAATTTTGTGTTCTTCTGTTTTATGGACAAAATTTTTTTGGATGACTTGGGGAGACTAAAATAGCATATATATATATATATATATATATATATATATATTATCGGGTCGGTCTGCGATGACTCCAAAGGGGTCTTCGCATTAGGTGCCCGTCTCTGGATTCTTCGAAAGTAGTTTGAATAAGGTTAATGCCACGTAAAAAGAATCTAAAATTACTTCAATGGTAATTATACTGGCAGACTTTTGGCAGACTCCATGGTTGTGAGTTGTGAATCCTGAAAAAATGAATGGAAAATTTTACATACACTAATTGTATGCGAAGGTAATGCTATCTCTTGTAAAATTTTGTGACAGTCTGGATTTTAGCACTCGTAAATCTGTGTCATTTGGATCATATTTCGGATGATCTCCGAAATAAATCAAAGAGTGTCTGTTTATCTAGCAGAAATCATATAAGACACTATCGGAAGTGGCAGATCGAGTCATCATATAAGGCTCTAAAATAAAAGAAATGAACAAAACAATATATCTATATAAATAAAAAGAATATACATTCTCAAAAAGGAACCAAGAAGAATCACCGGTGATGAAGATCCATCACCCAAAATAATGGTTCCCAATAGTAGTTCTTATAGAATGTATAATGCTATAAATAAACATCTACAGTAGTTAAATACAGAAAAGTGGCCACCAGACACACAGATAATCCAAAAATACAAATACAAAACCCAAAATACAGGACTAATACTTTAACTACTGATAGAATTCGTCAGCAGGGATATCAGTATCCTCCTCGGCCTCAGCTTCCGCCTCGGGCAGGTAATCAGGATCACTCTTCGTGCCGGGAGCCCTAGCCTCAGAACCTATTATATAGAAACAGGGTGAGCTAACTATCTAAGCTTAATTAATAGAAGAAACTCAAGTAATTTGCATATAAAATGTAAAATATGGTTTGCAGAACATAACTTAGAACAGATGATTAAATCAGATAGTGCAGATAGAACATAATAGATGCAGATAGATAATCAGATATGTCATAACCCAAGATTTTTAGGAACCGTGTACATCACATACCATGCACGTGTATCACATATCATACACGTGTGTTTGTGATTCACAAGGAAACCAAAAACTACATATATACACTAGGTGTGTATATGTGAAACATTCTAGCTTTCACTATATAAGTGAAAGTAGGGAGGAGAGTCTCTCCTACGTAACCTAAATTAGCATAGATAAAGAGAAGGTAAAATAGAGAGAAAGAGGAGAAGGTTTACAAAAGAGGAGGAGAGGTTCGTTGATTCTTAAGCAGTAGAGAAACTTGGAAGTTTTTACGTTTAGACGAAGCTAGGATCAAACTATAGAAGATCTATCGAGTAAGGTATGGTTTTAAATGCTTACGTATGTTTTAAGTAGAGTGTAATCTACTAGACTAATGATCCTTGACATTAATAAGCCTCTCATAAAGACGGTAATAGTTCTCGAACAGATAGAGAACTTACATCTTTTCGTGGCTCGCTCGAGCGGTCTAAATGGGTCGCTCGAGCGAGGATAGAAGGAATATTTTGAGGCATATTCACGTTTTGGACTCGCTCGAGTGAGACCTACAGTGAAGGAGAAGCTCGCTCGATCGAGGCATCACATAGAGCTACAGATACCTCAAATTATAACCACTCGAGCGATGAATAATGCTCGCTCGAGCGATGAATAATAACCGCTCAAGCGATGAATAGTGCTCGCTCGAGCGATGAATAGTACTCGCTCGAGCGATGAATAATGACCGCTCGAGCAATAAATTATGATCGCTCGAGCGAGATCAAGTGCTCGCTCAAGCGATGCTAAATGACCGTTCGCGCGAGGAATTACCCGATTTTCTCAGTTCTTTTAGTGTAAATTATGAGAGCTGTATTTCCAAGGGTTCTAGAGACCATTCTAAGTAAATTCGTAACACATGCGATGTAGGTGCGACATGAGTTGTTACGCGTAAACCTCTACGAGAAAAGAGCACGTTGGATTTTGCTTGAGGTAGGGAATATCTTGAAACATGTACTTTAATTCGTCAAAATCATATATGTAGAGTATTTCAATCATGTAGAGTATCTCAAGAGAATAGTCATATTAAATATGTTTCCAACACGTGTGTGTGTGTGTGAATTTAAATGGAATCATGATGTCCCCAGGGGACGTAGAATTGTAACAATAGGCATCTGAAGGATGCATTAAACCAATAGCATCCTAGAGATGCAGATGAAACCAAATGGTGAAATAAAAGAAGAGCGATACGGCCTAATGTAATAAGAATTAGCACAATCATGGTGAATAACTATATGTAGAGTACATTCGATATTTTGTTATTTAAGGTTTAATTAGACTACCCTACCGACATGGAGGGATACCCACGACTGACTCGACAAGATATCCGTGACAGGTACGGCGGCCAAACCATACACTATAGCACATCCCAGGGATGTTGAATTGAGAATAGACCCTGTCGCCTAAGAGAAAGGGGCCTGAGTGGTATTGAATTTTAACAATGTAACAAGTGTCTATTTAGACGACGATGGTGGGTATTCCATCGGGGCTCGATGCTATATTGCTCGGGGACTACTTAAGTTAAGATTTAAGTGATTAGGCCGAATCCGTTACTATACCAGTCAGATGAGAATAAACAAAGTCATGCAAAGTAACAATTGTATATATCTTTTTATTTCCATTTATTTCATTGTCTTTCAACAGTTCTATCAGATAAATTGTCTTTAAACTGTTTTAACATATATGTGAGAGCTTAATTTATATGTTCTCTATGTTTCCCTATTGAGCTAGGATGTAGCTCACCCCTTAGACTATACATCGCAGGTCCAGGACTAGCGGCAGCAGAGACTTCTGGAGACGTTGATCCGAGGGATTACGTGCCCACAGAAGAGTCAGAGCCTCCTCCTGAGGAATTCTTCTAGGAGACCCATTGCGTACTTTGAGAGTTAGTTGAGAGTATTAGGCACGGCTTGGTGTGTCAAGCCTCTTTATTTTGAATGTAATTAAATACCTTGATTCTTTTGACAAACCGTCTGGGGTGAACAGTTATCACCGATGGTTCGGGGCAGTTCTTATGCCCATGAATTGGCATGGGACAATAACTGTCTTTAGAGTTTCCTTTATTTTAAATGCATGAGAACTTGTTTAGAGTAGATGCTTGTGCCTTACTTGTAGTCTTTGGCTTGTATATACCAATGATTCGTACAGAATCACAGGGCACGACCTTGAAGGTCGTCCTAATGGCACGAGTTTCGGGGTGCCGAAATCCGGGTTGTCACAGTTGGTATCAAAGCTTTTTCTTTTAAATTTCTGACAATCATTTTATTAGAACATAGGGACTTCTGCTAACTAAACCGTGGTTTCTCATGCAGACCGTTATGTTTCCTAGAGGAAGAGGCCAACCCAGGGGTAGTAACGATAGGAATTTGCGCAGTAGAGATGAGTTCATCTCGCCTACAAACAGAGTGCCATTGGGAAATAGGGAGGTTCCCGAGGGCAGTGGCCAAAAAGAGAACCAAAATCAAGCAGAAAATCAGGATCGAGACCGACATGATCGAGATCAGAGAGAACAAGATAGAGTGAGGGAAAGAAATGAAGAAAGAGAGGAGCGTAAGAGGATGATGCATACTATAGAAACCATGGCAACTGCCATGGCACAACAGGCAACATTCTTGGCAGCTCATGCCGCCCCAGAGCAACATCAAACACCTATGCCTCCAGTAGGGCCTACTCTACCAGTAGCTTCAGCATTTACCAAATTCAGAAGGATGAGACCTCCTAGCTTTTCAGGGTAGGCAGACACAATGGCAGCCGAAAATTGGTTGAGGGAAATGGAGAAGGTATTTAGTGTACTGACATGCACAGAGGACGAGAGCGTCCGTTGGGCAGCTTACATGTTAGATGGGGAGGCTGGACCTTGGTGAAAATCTGTTTCTCGGACTAGGGCTCAAGAAACTCCAGATATGCCCTGGACATGGGATGAATTCGTTGAAAAGTTCAACAAGCAGTACTTTTCGGAGGTTGTGAGGAATCAAATGGAGACCCAATTTTTACAATTAATGCAAGGGAAGATGACCGTAAGAGAATACGGAGTAGAATTTATAAGACTGGCTCGTTTCTCTCCAGACTACGTAATTTCGGATGTGATGAAAGCAAAGAGGTTCCAGTAGGGTTTAAGGCCGGACATTCGAGGAGGAGTTACACTCTTTCAGCTAAAGACCTATGGAGAGGTCATGAGTAAGACATTAGTGGTTGAAGAAGAAAACAATAACCGATACCGTCAAAGGGAATAGCAGGGAAGAGGAAGCATAGATCAAGGTAGGACTGGGGTAATGAATCGATGAATAAGAAGCCGAGGTTTGTAGCACCGAATCAGAGACAACCATTCCAGACAGGGTATGGGAGAGCCGCCCAACAGACCACTCATCAAAGATTCCCATTGCTGGCGTCAGGGAGACCGATGAGGTATGAGAGTCCTGCTATTTCCACTGGAGCCATAGTTACACAAGATTTTTCATGAGCTGCTTCTTCAACACCTAGAGAAACTTGTGCCAAGTGTGGCAAGTCCCACAAAACGACGGATTACAAGCAAGGAATGCGGGGCTATTTTAAATGTGGCAAGATGGGCCACGTGATTAGAGATTGCCCTGAGGCAATTAAGGAGAAGACGACCTCAGCTTCCATGCCACGACCTATTCAATCACGAAAACCAGTTGTTCAAGGGAGAACCTATGCAGTCACCGCCCAAGAAGCAAGAAGTGAACATGACGTCATCCAAGGTGAGATTCCTTTTAAATAAGAGTTTCAAATTTAATATAATTTTAGATAGAACAGGTGCATTCATTAGAAAAGCATTTGGACTTATTTTTGTACGTTAGAAAATTCTAAATAAAGTATGTGCTATATATGTATATGTATGTGTTATAGGTACGCTACAAGTCTATGAAAAAGGATGCTATGTAGCACGTGACGCACGAGTGTTGATAGACCCAGGGTCTACCCACTCCTTTATCACTCCTAGATTTGCAAAGAAAATGAAGATTGTTCCGGAGACACTGAACTTTGTGTTATCAGTGTCTATCCCAACGGGAGAATTAGTGGACATAGAGTTAGTCTGCAAATCAGTAGTAGTGAGCGTTCGGGATGGCGTCGTCTATGAATTAGACGCGCAATTAATATTGTTGGAGATGCAAGGATTCGATGTGATCCTTGGCATGGATTGACTCTCTCATCATTGTACAACAGTGGATTGTAAGAACAAGGTTGTCATTTTTTGACCTAACACAAGGAGATCATTTCGATTTCGAGGAGAGAGATCGACACAAGTGCCACTCATCTCCGCAGTCAAAGCCGAACGTTTAATCAAAAAGGGGTGTAGTGGTTATTTGACATTTCTGAAGGGGGATAAAGAAGAAAAGAATGTTATTTTCGGGATAGCAATAGTGCGAGAGTTCGAAGACGTATTTTTAGAGGAATTGCCAGGATTACCTCTAGAGAGAAGTGGAATTCGCTATCGACTTAGCACCAGGAACGGAGCCTATTTCAAAAGTACCATAAAGGATGACTCCTGCTGAGTTGAAAGAGTTGAAAGAGCAGTTGCAAGAGCTCATGGATAAAGGGTTTGTGAGACCAAGCGTGTCTCCATAGGGAGCACCGATTTTGTTTGTGAAAAAGAAAGATGGGTCGATGCGGTTGTGCATTGGCTATCGGCAATTGAACAAACTCACTGTGAAGAATCGATACTCTTTGCCAAGAATAGATGACTTGTTCGATCAGTTGCAAGGGGTGAAGTACTTTTCCAAGATCGATCTGAGATCTGGATTTCATCAGTTGAGAGTCAAGGCAGAGGACATTCAGAAAACGGCATTAAGAACCTGGTAAGGACACTATGAATTTTTAGTGATGCCGTTCGGGTTGACAAACGCACTAGCGTCATTTATGGATTTAATGAATCAGGTGTTTAAACCACACTTGGACTCCTGCATCGTTGTGTTTGTTGACGACATCCGGATATACTCTAAGTCGAAGACGGAGCATGAAGAACACTTACGAGTCGCTCTGCAAACTTTGCGTGAACACCAATTGTACGCCAAACTCAGCAAATGTGAATTTTGGTTAGAAGAGGTCAGCTTTTTGGGACATGTCATCTCAAAGCATGGTGTCACAGTAGATCCCGCTAAAATCGAGGCAGTAGTGAACTGGGAGTAACCAAAGACCGTGACAGATGTTCGAAGTTTCCTTGGACTAGCAGGTTATTATCGACGTTTCGTTGAGGAGTTTTCAAAGATATCGGGACCTCTCACGAGGCTTACAAGAAACTTTTGAAAGATATCTGGAACTAGCAGCAGTCATATTTGCGTTGAAGATTTGGCGATATTATTTATACGGGGAAACTTTTGAAATCTTCACCGACCATAAGAGCCTCAGATACTTATTGACGTAGAAGGAACTTAACATGAGGCAGCGAAGATGGATGGAATTCCTCAAAGACTACGACTGTTCCACACAGTACCATCCAGGCAAGGCTAATGTGGTAGTCGATGCCTTGAGTTGGAAGAATTCAGCGCAGTTAGCTAGTTTAATTTTGGGAAGGCACCGATGGAAGTTATTTGAAGATCTGGCACTATATGGTACGGACATCAAGTCGCAAGCTACAGGAGCCTTTTTGGCTAACATATTAGTGAAACCGGAGATATTCGAACACATACTCGAACTACAGATGGAAGATCCGGTACTAACCAAGATCCGTCAAGACGTAATGGAAGGCATCAGATCAGAATTCTCAATCAGGGAGGATGGTTCCTTATTGTTCAAGGGTTAACTTTGTATTCTGAACAATGTTGATCTGCGACGAACCATTCTCGATGAGACTCACAAATCAAATTATGCTATCCACCCCAGCAGCACAAAGATGTACCAAGATTTAAAAAGAAATTACTGGTGGAGAGGTCTGAAGCAGGACGTGGTAGAGTACGTCTCACGGTGCTTGACGTGTCAGCAAGTGAAGATTGATCATAGACACCCTACGGGGTTATTACAACCTTTGCCAATATCAGAGTGGAAATGGGAATCGATCTCTATGCACTTCATCATTGGACTACCGCGCACTGCAAAGAGATATAATGCCATTTGGGTAATCATGGACCGACTGACCAAATCAGCACACTTCCTACCTTACAACACGATGTATACGGCAGGAAAACTCGTAGAATTATATATGAAGGAGATAGTATGCCTACACAGAATCCCAAGCAGTATCGTTTCTGATCGTGATCCACTATACACGTTAAAATTTTGGAAGAAATTTCAAGAAGGAATGGGAACTCGACTGGACTTCAGCTCAGCTTTCCATCGGCAAACAGATGGGCAAACAGAACGAGTAAATCAAGTAATAGAAGATATGCTCAGAGAGTGTATGTTAGAGCTACAAGGATTGTGGGATCAGCACCTACTGTTGATCGAGTTTGCGTACAACAACAGTTTCCAGACGAGCATTAGAATGGCATCGTATGAAGCCTTGTACGAAAGGCGATGTAAATCGCCAATCAATTGGGAGGAAACTGGCAAAAAATTTATTTTGGGACCCGAGTTTCTTGAAGATAACGCCGCTATTGTCCGCATGATCAGAGAAAGACTAAAGGCGGCTCAAAGTAGACAGAAAAGCTACGCCGATATCAAGCGAACTAGTGTGAACTATAAGGTGGGTGAACATGTGTTTGTGAAGGTGTCACCTATGAAAGACGTGATGAGATTTAGAAAGAGAGGGAAACTAAGTCCCCGTTATCTCGGACCCTTCAAGGTTCTGGGTCGGGTGGGCGAAGTCACATATCGCATTAGATTACCACTAGTGTTCGATCGAGTACATAACATTTTTCACATTTCTATGCTCAGAGGATATGAGCATGATAGAAGAACCGGCGGATATATTGGATAGAAATGAACAAGTGCTACACACCAAAGTTATTCCCTTAGTGCTTGTCCGATGGAAGAATCATCCGGTAGAGGAAGCAACGTGGGAACGTGAGACGGATGTCAGAGAACAATATCCCAACTTGTTCGAAATTGCTAACTAATTAGTTCTATTCAAAATAAGAATATGTAATGGTTGGTAGTATAAAAGTCTCTATTTTTAAATGAATGATTGAGTTTTATTGAAATCTTAGCATACTAACTCCAAATTATGACAGGACCTACTTTTGTGTGAAAAATTCCAGATACACCAAATAGGAAACTAGTGGTGAGAACTATTGACAAAAACGAGCAAAAGAGCACCAGAAAAATGTTTCTGGGCTTGCTCGAGTGACCGCTTATGCTCGCTCGAGCGAGCCACATAAAATCAAAAACTTGGCTCGCTCGAGCGATGACTATTGCTCGCGCGAGCGAGACATTGACCGCTCGAGCGAGGATTTATTACCGCTTGAGTGAGGTTAGAGTATATATATGGGCTGATTACTGTTCTTTTATTTCATCTTCACGCGAAAGAGTCTCGAGCGAGAGTTAGGGCTTCCTTTTTCAATCTCCAAGCTCTTCCATCCGATTCAAACCGGTTTCGGACGATCCGATCCGATCCGTCAAAAGCGTCCTAAAAGGTGAAATCTTCACTATTTCTACCTTATTTCATTTATAAATCCTTCTTGAATATCAATGGCTTCCCAAAGCCCTAACCCCCAACCTAGGAAACGGGTGGCGATTCGATCACCATCATCGCGCAACCAAGCGCCACAAACACCACAACCACCCCCATCCACACCTCCTACCCCAATCCAACTGAATGAATGGTGGGGATCAAAAATTCTTGAGACCGAATGGGAGATCCATCCCTCTTGTTTTGGGGATCCGACGTCCACCCAATGGACTTCGGATTTCCTTATAAACAATCACCTACGATCACTGTTGACACCTTTTGGAGCTCGGTATTATCCGAGACTCGTAAAATTATTTTACCAAACACTCAAGAAAAATGTGAGTGAGGACTCTATCCTTGTCACCATTGATGGGAAGGAACTTGTTTTTGGCAGTGCCGATGTCTCCACTGTCATGCAATGCCCCGACACATACACACCAAACCCCCTTTCTCTACCACCTTTTTCTGGGAACGTAGGCTTCCCGACCATCATCGCTGACATTACTGGCGGCACCACCGCATCAGGCCAATCGATCATCCGATCCCAATTACCGCCACACATCTGGTTTTTAGACATTGTATTTAAGAAAAATTTATACCCGACCGGTCATGACCAAGAGTGCCGCGAGACGAATTTGCGGGCTCTGCACTCCGCTTTCCACAATAGGTGGTTTAGCGCTCCGATGGTGGTCATCAAGGGCATGGCGCATGCCCATAAAAGAAACTTAAGGGGTGCTATTCCTCCACCGATCAACCGACTACCCTATGCACGTTTGATTTCCCGACTCCTCGATTCACGAAATGGGAAGGAGGGATTTCAAATCAGGACGGACGAACTCGTGCTCACCGATAGCGTCATGCCATTCCTCGCCCAAGACCTAAGCCAAAATCTAAAGAGCCTCCAAAATAGTGTGAATAAGAAGAGAGATCGTCAAATTTCCTGACAAGCAACGCAGCAAACACCGTCGGGACCGACTGCTCCCTCCACGTCATCTTCACAGCCCTTACCTACCACCGACAGCAGTATGATGCAAGAGATCCTCCTATAGGGGCGGGAGATCAGATTACATCAGCGGTTCCAGGAGGCGCTCCTCATGGACCTCATGGGCCATGCATACCCGCAGACATACAGGGAGCGCATTGGTGCTATGCGAGGTGCTATTTATGGCGCATCTAGCTCCGGCTCTACTACGAGGAGCACTACAGCAGGTGCCACTACCGCCAGGGAGGTTGTTGGCGATGATGACGACGACGATGATGAGGAGAATGAGCAGAGTGACGACTAGGTCGTCATCTATCTTTAAAAATTTTTGTGATTATCAATGTAATATTTCGTGATTATGAGGTGAAAAAAAAAATTTGTTTGAAACAATCGTGACATGATTGTCACAAAATCTAGGGCGGACATAGTAATGACTTTGATATAGATATACATAAATTTTAATTGAATGAGTCTGTTTGGTACAATGTGCATGGGTATACTTGATTGTGTAGTTATACGTAAATCCTTGTGCAGGTTCTCATAAATTGAAGTAGAATGAATGTCATTCTTTTTGTGAAAGTAGACGTTAAGAGAGTTCTAGAATAATTAGGATGCTTGATACGAGTGCCTTCTTATTTTGTGTTGTTTAAAAATTCTTCATGCAGGTATGATCTCGGGTCATTGGACCATATATTCAATTATCTGATTATGATTTCTTATTTGTGTTACTACGAATGTCTATTCGAAGGCTTTTTAATAGTCATATTTGATTCCTAGTGTGTCGTCAATTTTCGAGGACGAAAATTTTATAAGGTGGAGTGAATGTCATAACCCCAAATTTTTGGGAACCGTGTACATCACATACCATGCACGTGTATCACATATCATGCACGTGTGTTTGTGATTCACAAGGAAACCAAAAACTACATATATACACTAGGTGTGTATATGTGAAACATTCTAGCTTTCACTATATAAGTGAAAGTGGGGAGGAGAGTCTCTCCTATGTAACCTAAACTAACATAGATAGAGAGAAGGTGAAATAGAGAGAAAGAGGAGAAGGTTTACAAAAGAGGAGGAGAGGTTCGTTGATTCTTAAGCAGTAGAGAACCTTGGAAATTTTTACATTTAGACGAAGCTGGGATCAAACAATAAAAGATCTATCGAGTAAGGTATGATTTTAGATGCTTACGTATGTTTTAAGTAGAGTGTAATCTACTAGACTAATGATCCTTGACATTAATTAGCCTCTCATGAAGAAGGTAATAGTTCTCGAATAGATAGAGAACTTGGCTTTCGTGCGGTCTAAATGGCTCGCTCGAGCGAGGACAGAAGGAATATTCTGAGGCATATTCGCATTTTGGACTCGCTCCAGCGAGACCTACAGTGAAGGAGAAGCTCGCTCGATCGAGGCATCGCATAGAGCTACAGATACCTCAAATTATAACCGCTCGAGCGATGAATAGTGCTCGCTCGAGCGATGAATAATAACCGCTCAAGCGATGAATAGTGCTCGCTCGAGCGATGAATAGTACTCGCTCGAGTGATGAATAATGACCGCTCGAGCGATAAATTATGATCGCTCGAGCGAGGTCAAGTGCTCGCTCGAGCGATGCTAAATGACCGCTCGCGCGAGGAATTACTCGGTTTTCTCAGTTCTTTTAGTGTAAATTATGAGAGTTGTATTTCCAAGGGTTCTAGAGACCATTCTAAGTAAATTCGTAACACATGCGATGTAGGTGCGACATGAGTTGTTACGCGTAAACCTCTACGAGAAAAGAGCACGTTGGATTTTGCTTGAGGTAGGGAATATCTTGAAACATGTACTTTAATTCGTCAAAATCATATATGTAGAGTATCTCAAGAGAATAGTCATATTAAATATGTTTCCAACACGTGTGTGTGTGTGAATTTAAATGGAATCATGATGTCCCCAGGGGACGTAGAATTGTAACAATGGGCATCTGAAGGATGCATTAAACCAATAGCATCCTAGAGATGCAGATGAAACCAAATGGTGAAACAAAAGAAGAGCGATACGGCCTAATGTAATAAGAATTAGCACAATCATGGTGAATAACTATATGTAGAGTACATTCGATATTTTGTTATTTAAGGTTTAATTAGACTACCCTACCGACGTGGAGGGATACCCACGACTGACTCGACAAGATATCCGTGACCGGTACGGCGGCCAAACCATACACTATAGCACATCCCAGGGATGTTGAATTTAGAATAGACCCTGTCGCCTAAGAGAAAGGGGCCTGGGTGGTATTGAATTTTAACAATGTAACAAGTGTCTATTTAGACGACGATGGTGGGTATTCCATCGGGGCTCGATGCTATATTGCGTGGGGACTACTTAAGTTAAGATTTAAGTGATTAGGCCGAATTCGTTACTATACCAGTCAGATGAGAATAAACAAAGTTATGCAAAGTAACAATTGTATCTATCTTTTTATTTCCATTTATTTCATTGTCTTTCAACAGTTCTATCAGATAAATTATGTCTTTAAACTATTTTAGCATATATGTGAGAGCTTAATTTATATGTTTTCTGTGTTTTCCTATTGAGCTAGGATGTAGCACACCCCTTAGACTATACATCGCAGCTCCAGGACTAGCGGCAGCAGAGACTTCTGGAGACGTTGATCTGGGGGATTTGGATTACGTGCCAACAGAAGAGTTAGAGCCTCCTCCTGAGGAATTCTTTTAGGTGACCCATTACGTACTTTGAGAGTGAGTTGAGAGTATTAGGTACGGCTTGGTATGTCAAGCCTCTTTATTTTGAATGTAATTAAATACCTTGATTCTTTTGATAAACTGTTTGGGGTGAACAATTATCACCGATGGTTTGGAGCAGTTCTTATGCCCATGAATTAGCATGGGACAAGAACTGTCTTTAGAGTTTCCTTTATTTTAAATGCATGAGAACTTGTTTAGAGTAGATGCTTGTGCCTTACTTGTAGTCTTTAGCTTGTATATACCAATGATCCGTACAGAATCACAGGGCACGGCCTTAAAGGTCGTGCTGATGGCACGGGTTTCGGGGTACCAAAATTTGGGCTGTCACAAGATATCAGATGCAAAATTATCTAAAACAAACTATATTATCAGAGTTTTCAAATGCATGCATACAGTACTTAATGAATTATATTCTATACTTAAATTACTCTCGTGAATATAGCACGTGGTAGCTAGATGTGTGCTGATGGGTGACCCCAACCATCGTCGTTCAATGAACAATTTCAAATATTTGCATCGAGCCTATTCAAAGGAGAATAACTTGTGCCAGAGGATTTACAAATAAGATATACGGATAACCCACCGTGCCGATTATGCATGTAGAGCAGAAATTTAATATGGAAAATAGAATTACATATATATATATATATATATATATAATTATAAATATAACATAAAAGGGATAGTGGTCACCTGCTGGTGGAGCAGATGATGAACCTGGCTCCGTAGGTGCAACTGGTCAACTGGGTCTGGGTGGCTTGATACGGTAGTCATGTGGATCAACGACGTGCTAGAGAGCATGACTGATCATGTGAGTAGCAGTGCTCGCATAAGCGTGCTGCATCAGTAGTGTGAGCAACCCCTCATGAAAGTTCAATCATCGATGCACTTGACAATGGAACTCCTACATCTCGTGTACTCTCTTGTTGTTCTCGTTGATCACGGCCAACACACTTTCTAGAGAAGTGGAGGAGGGCTCAGAACAACATGCGGTGCTAGCACGAGTAGGTCAGCGCGGAGGAACGGAGGCCGGTCGAGCGGGTACCGCACGCTGAGGTGGAATATCAGGTTGTGCCTCCCCCACATCTGGAGCTCGCTCAGCAGCCTCGGCTTCGGCCTCAATGGGTGAAACCTCCTCCTCCTTGGGTAATTTCTTCACCAAAAGGTTGTAGCTTTTGGTCCAGTCCTTTAGTTGTTGTTCCATCTTGGTTCTCTCGGTGCCATACTATACGCCTCCCGTACAGCGTTATATTGCTTGACCATCAATGTAATTAGTCGGGCATATGGCATCTCCTTCTTGGACTTGACCTTCTTCTCGGACATCCGATCCATGGCATCAAGCATGCCATCGATGATGATGTCGGCAACAGAGAACCAACGGTTCTCGAAGGCCGAGAAGAGGAATTGTTGTACAAGACCCGTATGCTCAAATTTGTGTAAGAACGGGTAAATGGTACACTTGATGTAGGTATCAAGCATCCATAAATTGTCAGAGAGTTGGGCCCGTTTGATCGATTGCCCCGATCCTTGAAGCCCGTGCATCATCTTTGCGACTATGTCCTCATAGGGCACATCCTTCACATAAGGTGACGCTAAATCACACGTCTCCACATACCCGGATGGGCATTGCAAGGCGGCAGAGACATGGAATTGGTTGAACTTGTATTCCAACCCATCTATCTTGGTAATCATTAGATGACAATTACCGCCCCGTCGAAGGTTTTGATAGAATAGCCGTACTATTCTCGGACAATAATGGTCATGAAATGGCTTGTGCATGGGTTTGAGCCCTAGGTTGGTGATGTACTTGATTACCCATGCCATTTCGAGTTGATCGTCAAAGAGAGTATGGGAAAACTCGTACTCAGGCAAGAAGATTTTGGCATTCCACCACTCTTTTGGTAATTCGCGCTCAATGAGTGGTGGTTGGAGTGGTTGAACGAGTAGCACGAATGGTGCCACGAGTTGTACAATAGGTTGTACGACCGGTTCAACTAGGGGCACGGGCACACGAGCCCGCGAGGTGGGGACTTTACACGATGCGTTCTTCGTTCACGGTCCCATGGTTTAAAAATAACCAAAATACACAAAAAACCCCGAAGAGCTTAGAGATTCATGGTTTTACCGCGTTAGGGGTTAAATCCGTGATCCAAGGAAGTTGAAATGAGGAGTGTTGGTGGCCGAAAATAGCCGAAGATGACCGTCGAACGCAAAGGATGCTAGGAGCCTTCGCACGATGAGGTCCCTTTGATCGTTCAAATGGGTATTTTAAAACCCATCGTCACGTAAATCGACAGGTTTGATCAATCAATGCTTAAATTGATCGATCGAATTTGTAATTTCAAAAGCCCTAACCCGATAGGTTTAATCGATCAATCCCTAAATTGATCGAACGAATTTCTAAATTGATCGATCAATTCGTCCAATTGATCGATTGGATAAGTATAAAATAAAATAAAGCTAAAATCCATTTGATCGATCAACCTCCTTATTTGATCGATCGGATTAACATTTGATCGATCAAATACCCAATTTGATCGATCGAATATGTCTTAAATGAAAATAAAAGATTGATTGATCAATTAGTCAGGTTGATCGATCGGATTCATATTTGATCAATCAAATCATCACTTTGATCGATCGAATTTGACAGCAAAGCTGCCCTCCAAGATTACAGGTGTAATTGACCTGTTAGCATCGTTATAGTCCAACGATTAAACCATCCAGTCATAGCATTATGTTAAGCATTGTATACTAATCTAACATATGCTCAATTGATTTAACAAAGACACAGTACAATATCAAATTAAATTGAATATCAAAATTACCTCGCATATCAGTTAAACAGATGCAGGTATTGCTCGCGAATTTCATCTTTGCACTCCCTGGTAGCCTCTACAGAAGAATGATTCCTCCACTTGACTAACACTAGTGGGATCATCTTAGTCCGTAACACCTACTCCTTATGGTCTAGAATTTGCATAGGTTCTTCTACCAGGGTCAGATCCTCTTAAAGCTCAATCGGTTGAAAATCCAAGACGTGTGTTGGGTTTCTCACGTATCTCTTCAATATCAAAACATGAAATACATTATGCATGCTTGCCAACTGTGGTGGCAAAGCATCCGATACGCAACTTCTCCAACCCGACCTAGCACTTCAAAAGGGCCAATGTAATGGACTTAGCTTTCCACGTTTCCCAAAATGCATCATGCCCTTGGTTGGCGAGATCATGACAAAGACCTTGTCTCCTACCTGAAAATAGGTGTTGGCTCAATACTAATTGAGCAAATAAGGATCTTAAAGTATTGAACGCAATCAAGTATGCCTGAAAATCGACTTGCGTTCGATGAAAATCGGCATAACTTTTCTGGCGACTTTGAGCAACTCTCAATCTCTCACGGATCAACCAAACCATCTCAGTTGTACTATCCACGTTATCAGGTCCCAAACTAAGTTTCTCACTGACTTCCTCCCAATTTAACGGAGATCTGTATCGCTGTCCATATAAAGCTTCATAGGGAGCCATGCCAATATTAAACTGATAGTTATTATTGTACGCGAACTCAATCAGAAGTAAATATTGATCCCATGACTCATGAAAGTCTAACATGCATGCACACAATATATCCTCTATGATCTGGTTCACTCTTTCAGTCCGCCCATCTCAGGATGAAACGTCAAGCTAAAATTGAGTCTAGACGCCATGCCTTCTTGAAATTTCTGCCAGAACTGTGATGTATAAAGTGGATCGCGATCACACACAATACTGACCGGTATACCATGAAGTCTAACTATCTTTTTAAGATACAGCTCTATAAGCTTGCTGGTAGTATACGTAGTACGATACGGTAAAAAGTGTGCAAACCTGGTCAGTCTATCCATAATGACTCAGATGGCATTGTGCTTCCTCAACATTTTCGGCAATCTCAATATAAAATTCATAGAAATGACTTTCCATTTCCACTCAGGTATCGGCAAAGGTTGCAATAATCTCGTTGGATTTCGATGATCTACCTTTACTTGCTGGCGGACCAAGCATCTAGACACGTACTCTGCTACGTCCTTCTTCAAGCCTCTCCACCAGAAGCTTTTCTTCAAGTCTTGACACATCTTAGTACACCCAGGATGTATAGTGTACATTGACTTATGAGCCTCCTCTAAAATAGTGTCTCGAAGCTCAATGTTGGTAGGTATACACACTCGATCTCGGAAAAACAAAGTACCATCCTCCATGATAGAGAATTCTGCTTTGGTTCCACTGATCACACCCTGCCTAATGGCCATAAGCTCATCATCGATTATTTGAAGTTTGCGAATATTTTCAAGCAATGTCGGCCTGATAACAAGGGTGGCCATCAAAGCGCCTGAACCTTTTACATCAAACCTAGCATCACACAAGGCCATGTCCTCAAGCAAGTGCCACCGATGTACTCTCGTAATGGGATGCGCTAACTGAACTGAAGACTTTCGACTCAAAGCATCTGCCACTACATTGGCCTTCTCAGGGTGATACTAGATGGAATAATCGTAATCTTTCAAGAACTCCATCCACCTTCGTTATCGCATTTTCAAGTCCTTCTGGGTGAATAAATATTTACGGCTCTTGTGATCGATGAAGATATCAAACATTTCACCGTACAAATAGTGCCTCCAAATCTTTAAAGCAAAAATTATCACTACCAACTTCAGATCATGTGTGGGATAATTCTTATCATTGTCCTTGAGTTGTCTAGAGTCGTAAGAGATAACCTTCTTGTATTGATTGAGAACACAACCCAATCCACTGTAAGATGCATCACTATATATAGCAAAACCTCTTCCACTATAAGGTTTAGCTAGTACTGGTGCTGTAGTCAGACGTGTCTTGAGTTCTTGAAAACTCTTCTCACACTGCTCTGTCCAATCAAACTTAGCGTTCTTTTTTGTAAGCTGAGTAAGCGGATCTGAGAGTTTAGAGTCTACAAACAGTCTATAGTATCCCGCCAACCCAAGAAAACTACGAACTTCTGTCACCGTCTTCGGTTGCTCCTAATTCACTATAGATTCGATCTTTATAGGATCGACTGTGATACCATCCTCAGAAACAACGAGGCTTAATAAATTGATCCGGTCAAGCCAAAACTCGCACTTACTAAGCTTGGCAAACAGTTGGTTGTCCCTGAGTGTTTGAAGAGCAACTTGTAAATGCTGAATGTGGTCCTCCCTTGTCTTTGAATATATGAGGATATCGTCAATAAAAACTACCATTGACTTATCGAAGTGTTGCTTGAATACCCGGTTCATCAAGTCCATGAATGATACCGGTGCGTTCGTTAGCCCAAACGGTATAACCAAGAACTCATAATGACCATACCTCATGTGGAATGCGATCTTGGAAATGTCATCCACCTTAATCTTTAATTGGTGGTAACCTGACCTTAGATCAATCTTTGAAAAGAACCTTGCACCTTGCAACTGATAAAAAAGGTCATCAATCCACAGCAGTGGGTAACAATTCTTAATCTTCATCTTATTTAACTGACGGTAATCAATGCACAGCCGCATCGAACCATTCTTCTTCTTCACAAATAATACCAATGCTCCCTAAGGAGACACAGTTGGCCTAATAAAACCTTTTTTCAAGAGCTCTTGAAGTTGCTCCTTCAGTTCCTTTAACTCTGCAGGCGCCATTCTGTACGAAGCCTTTGACAACGGTTCAGTACCCGGTGCTAAATCAATTACGAATTCGATCTCTCGATCAGGTGGCAATCCGGATAATTCTTCAGGGAAGACATCTAGGTATTCACATGAAACAGTGATGAGAGAGATGTCCCTCTTCTTCTCCTGATGATCTTGCAAGTAAGCAAGATATCCACAACACCCATTCTTCATCATGTGTTCTGCTCGAATAGCTAAAATGAATGGTGCGACCTTGGATTTGATTCCACAGAAGTAAAAGGACTTTCTTTTTGGGGGTCGAAAGGTTACAATCTTTTGAAGACAGTTCATGCTTGTATGGTATTCTGACAACCAATCCATTCCAAGGATCACATCAGACCCTTCCATGTCCAACGTGATCATATTCGTCATCGTCTCGTGATCCTCAATCATCACGATAACTGATTGACATACTGTATCCGTGCTGACTGAGCTTCTCGTAGGTACAGATATAGCCAAGATAAAATCAAGGGTCTTGGGGACGATGCCTAACTTCTCAGAGAACATCGAAGTGATACATGAATGACCATACCTAGGGTCTATCAATACACGAGCTTCTGCTTAACTCTCGTCACCCATACGACGCATGAGACAAGTGTATCTTTTATTCGTATATTAAGCATACAACGTTAAGGGTATAGTAATCACTAATATTCCTATGCATAAACTTATCAAAGCATGCTATATTACATGAATATCAAAAAATTAAATTAACTCTCAAAGTGTAAAGATACCTTGGATGAAATCATTTGATGTCAGGACATCCATTGCGGTGACGGCATATGCTCGATCTCAAACAATAGATCGAGATGATCTCCAAGTAGATATCGATCCAGCCCGCTCCTTTCTCTCCTTGCTCTCCTCAGGGCAATTCCTAATCATGTGGCCCATCTTGCCACACTTGAAGCAAGCTTCCGTATCTCTCCTGCAATCCTTCATCTTGTGTGGTTTCCCACACTTGACACATGATGGAGCTGGAGTGAATGAAGAGACCCGTGAAGATCCCTGTGCGATAGAAGCTCCACTAACAGAAGAACCAGATGATCTGAATGATCTGGATGATATACGTATCGTCGGCCTCTAATAAGAACTCGGTCCTGAAGATATTGCTGGCCTAGAGTGAGTAGGGTATCTAGGAGGTCTGGAGAACCTAGACCTCTTGTTCTTATCAGGGTCATGAGATTGTCCCTGAAATGACCTCTTTTTATTTTATCTATCCCTCAAAGCAAACTGTTTCTGGTTCTCCTCTTCAGAAATGAGAGCCTTAGAAATAATTGCTGCATATGTCTCCAACTCCCATAAAGCCACTTCTTTCTGTAGGCTTGGCCTCAACCCAAGCTGAAACTTCCAAGCTTGTATCGACTCAGTGGCTACGTGCTGCAGAGCAAACCTTGATAATCTATCAAACTCCGCACTATACTTGCGCACTGTCATAGCACCTTGTTCCAACTTTATAAACTTCACTTCCCATTAATGCCTCACTATCTTGGGAAAGTACTTGTCGTTGAAAGTTTCAACGAAACCAGCCCATGTCCAAGGAATATTGGGGTCTTGCTCTCGGTGTCTTGATACTGATTTCCACCAAGGCCCCGCTTCCCCGTCAAGTTTGAAGGTTGCCCAACACACCTTCTCTACATCCGTGCATTAAAGCACCTCGAAGACTTTCTCCATCTCTTCTATCCAACCCTCGACCTCGATAGGATCTATCTAACCTGAGAAATTAGGTCTCATTCTCCTAAACTCGGCAAAACCGCCGGGTTGGTGAGGTGGTCTAGCTGCTTGTTGATTCATCGCAGCCATCTGTTGTGCTACGTTGGCAGCCAAAGCTTCCAACACCTGCTACATTCTACTATCACCACCTCCTCTTCCTCTCTTGGTCCTACCGAAACAACATTATCACCCAATAGGAACCCTAATCCCCGATATGTACCAGGAATCTCATTGATCTCTTGCATCGGAACCAATCTCGGTCCCTCTCTTCCTCTACCGCGTCCGCCTCTTAACCTTGAGCCCATAATACTGGTCTGCCATTGTGAAAGCAATAACATTGATTAGTATATAGATTGTAAAAACAATCAAAGATAAACCCGTGGTTCAACCTAAAGCCTATGCTCTGATACCAATTGTGATAGCCCGGATTTTCGCACCCGAGAACCCGTGCCATCTGGATCATACTCTGGATGATCCCCAGAACAAACCAAAGAGTGTTTGTTCGTCTAGCGAAAATCAGAGCAGACACTATCAAAAATGGCAGATCGAGTCATCATATAAGGCTCTAAAATAAAAGAAACGAATAAAACAATATATCTATGCAAATCAAAAGAATATACATCCTCAAAAAAGAACTAAGAAGAACCACTGGTGATAGACATCCATCACCCAAAATAATAGTTCCCAATAGTGGTTCCTATAGAATGTATAATGCTATAAATAAGCATCTACAATAATTAAAAACAGAAAAGTAGCCACCAAACACACAGATAATCCAAAAATGCAAGTACAGAATCCAAAATACAGGACTAATACCCTAACTACTGACAGAATTCGTCAGTAGGGGTATCAGTGTCCTCCTCCTCGGCCTCAGCCTCAGCCTCAACCCTCGCCTCAGGCTCGTAATCAGGATCACTCTCCGTGCCGAGAGCCCTAGCCTCAGAACCTATTATATAGAAATAGGGTGAGCTAACCATCTAAGCTTAATAGAAGAAACTTAAGTAATTTGCATCTAAAATGTAAAACATAGTTTGCAGAACATAACTTAGAGCAAATGATTAAATCAGAGAGTGCAGACATAACAGAATAAATGCAGACAGATGATTTGACATCAGATGTAGAATTATCAGAAACAGACTATATTCTCAGAGTTTTCAGATGCATGCATACAGTACTTAATGACTTAAATTCTATACTTAAATAACTCCCATGAATATAGCACGTGGTAGCCAGATGTGTGCCGATAGGTAATCCCGAACATTGTCGTTCAATAAATAATTTCAGATATTTGCATCAAGCCTCTTCAAAGGAAAGCAACTTGTGCCAAGGGGTTTACAAATTAGATATATGGATATACCGTCGTGCTGGTCGTGAGTATCCTGCCATGTCAGGGGAATTTGTCACATGAACTTTAAATCAGTGCATATAACAGGAATCAGAGCTGAGCAGAGCAGAGATACAGAAAATAGAGATAACATAGCTTTATCATATGCATGGCATGCATTTGAAACAACAGAAGTCAGATACTGATACTTAGAAATCATGCTGTCAAATTGGGTACAAGTTAGGTTGAATTTCTCCTACCTCGAATCAATTCTTTCTAGACAAATCCAAAGCTTTTTAACCTAAAACATAAGTATAGTGTACTAAGTGTCAAAGATATCAGAAGTCCAATTGGTACACTGCCCAACAGTGCCTTTCCCAGAAAACCAAAATAGGTCAAAGCAGGGAATTCGATCGATCAGATCCCTTAATCCTTTACAGATAGAACAGAGGAAATATGATTGATCAATTCCCTATTTGATCGATCGGATTCATAATTTGATCGATCAATTTTCATGTTTGATCGATCGGAACCCAACATTTTATATATACAGAACAGAGGAAATTCGATCAATTAACTTCCCTATTTGATCGATCGGATCCTCAATTTGATCGATCAATCCTCATGTTTGATGGATTGAATTTTCAAAGTCAAAATTTCAGAAAAACAGACCTCCTGTTATATCAGGTATTTATAAAATTCGATCGATCAAATCCCCAATTTGATCGATCAATTTCATATTTCGATCGATCAATTTCTCCATTGATTGATCAATTTATCACTTGATCGATCACTTATAGTTTGATCGATATGTTCCAAATTTGATCGATCAGATCTCCAACTTGATCGATCGGACATATCGGGCACTAACTTCTTCAAAAATCACCCTCCTGTTCTATAGGAGATTTATACAATTCGATCGATCAAATCTCAAATTTGATCGATCGAATTATAACTTGATTGATCAAATACTTAATTTGATCGATCGGAAATGACAGTTTCTATCATTAATACAGTTCGTTGATTTTTTTAACCAATTTCAACCATGGTCTTTATGATTCTCCACGAATTATTCAAACACAAATACCTATGTATTTATGACATCAAAGACTCTACAAATACGTAGTAACTCACCTCTTTGATGGCTGCATCTTGGTTCACGGCATTTGTGATCCAACGTGGGTTTTAGATTCGAATCGAAGAGTTTGTCGCCGTTTAGAAACTTATAGAGTTAGAGGTGTGACTCCATGCCAATACACAGAAGTGTCTACCTCTCTAGGTCACACCCAACGTATAAGCACGTTCCTTCGCACCCTTAGATCGATCTACCCACAGGATCCAAAGGCCCATCTAGCTTTGTTTTCACAAGGAAGTTCTTCGAAAGGTAAGTGAACCAAAACGGGATCAAGCGACACAATCTCTTAGCCTGGCACCAACTCAAATTAATGAGAACAAAGGAAAGGAGTAGAGAAGAACTCTAACATCTTCCTTCCCTTATAAGCTACTACACAAATATCTTTAATATTTCTCTTTCTCAATCTTTCGCTTCGGTGTTGAGCGCCCACACACACTCATATATATAACATTCTACAAAGGGTCCAATTGGATCTCATATTTGTGTCACAAGTGACCTATGGCTTCATATGCTTGCAGATAATTAATATTGCTATCAATATTATTATTATTAAAATTTAAAATCGTCTCAATTTCTGCATCAGGCACATATACCAAAGCTGTTAAGTGTGTTTCAGATTTTATGGCCATTACAAATTTACTTTATAGGTAAAAGATATAATAACATGTTTTTCATATGTAAACAGGTATGACTTTATTGGAAAATGATTATTTAATGATTATTTAATTTACAGTTAAATATGCGTATAAAATCAACTTATGGGCTATTTTACATCATGTTAAAGTAAACAAATTAAGAAGATTCACTCTGCTACTATTTTATAAAGCATTGAAGTTGAAATTTTATAAGCACTAAATAGCTATTACGAGGGCTACCCTCATAGGTTGAAAAATTATAGAGCCCTTATAGGTTGAAAAATTATAGAAAAACAGTAAAGTAGTTTTATTCGAGGAATTATTGTGAACTGACTGATCAAATATTACAAAAAAAAATAATAAGACTACTAGCGGCAGTTTTTTTAGCAAAAGAATTGCTGTCATTAGTCCTGTCGCTATAAAAAACTGTTAATGTTAGCCTTGATAAAAAAAATTGGGATGCGCAAGAATAAGCAGGTGCTCTAAGAGGCCCAATACCTAAGTTCTAAGAGGCCCAATACCTAAGTTAATAAAAAAAAAATGCATAGTAATGTGGATGCCTTAGATCATATGGTTAGAGACATTTTACCCGTGACTTTTCGAATGCATCCAATCAATTTGTGACCTATGTTGTCCAGATGCTCAGAACTTGTGTAAGCGATCGACGCCGATTGTAATATTACCATATTATTATTTTCTTCTGCTAAAGTATTCATCTACAGTAAGTTTTGCAGTGAGATCTATGGAATGATTAATTGGGTGCTCACGTGAATGATTGGACTGTCAATGAGCCGGGTTGAGTAAAAATTTTGGCTGAAGGATCAAGGGTTTATGCTCCGACCCGACCCTGCCCGATAGTGCACCCCAAATTATTCTGGCCATCAGTATAGGCCTGATAAAACCCAATTCAAAGTTCCTTCAACCCTGCTAATTCTATGTTATATATACCCACCCCAACCTTTGGGGTGGTAAACTCATCATCATCATTATCATCATCATCATCGGTATAACCTTATCCAATTTACGCTAAAAAAATAAGACTATTAGCCGTAGGTAAACACTTCCACTATTAACAAAAAACTACCGCTAATATCTTTGCCGTTAATAGTCTTAATAGTTTTTTTTAAAAAACTGTTGCTAATAGTCTTACTATTTGTAGTGTTATTTGGAGCCGGCCTTGGCATTGTAAGCTAAGATTGGAATATTGTCAGCAAGTCAAAAATTAGTCTTACTATTTGTAGTGTTATTTGGAGCCGGCCTTGGCATTGTAAGCTAAGATTGGAATATTGTCAGCAAGTCAAAAATCTCGATTTTTCGGTATGTATATCATCATCTTCGGTACAACCTCATCCAATTTATTTGGAGTCGGCCTTGGGGTTGTAAGTTAAGATTGCAATATTATCAGCAAGTCAAAATCTCAATTTTTCGGCACATATCAGCTAGCTCCAAAATTAGTACATATTAGGCAACTTCAAAATTGGTACATATTGGACGATATGTATCAGTTTTGGACAATAGATTGCTATATATCAGCCAATGCATACCAATGTGTATGAGCCAATACAGTCAATGTATCGACCCCGTGACTTCCGAAATCGATACACGTATCGGCTTAAGACAAAATTTTGAGCCATCATTGTTAGCTTTCCAATTGAGCAATAGGCCCAGTTCTGGATCTCCATCAACTTCATAGCCTTACGATAGTGCCGAGGAGAGTCAATCTATTTATGAACTTCTTGACTTTGGGAATCCCAATGTGGAAATTTTTCAAAAAAATGTGCCCAATGCATGGATTTTATCTATTAAGAAACTTATGAGGGCAGTGGAATTCACGTGTAAACAAGATCTTTCCATGGAATATAGGTGTAATCGTTTCTCTCGTGACTTGTTTCGCATTAGATTCATGCATGCAATATGAATCTTAAAGAAAAATAATAGTTGAAATAAGACTCAAACACCGATCCCAAACTAGATGAGACTAGACAATAATGATGATTCATTTAGTGAGATGTGTTTCCCTCAACCATACGGCAAGTTGGTATTATGTACAGACAAGGCCAGGGTCAATATTTCGTAAATGCACAACTATTTATGAGCATCCAAATAAGGGATTTATGCTTTGGACCTTTCGTTAATGGAGCGCTAAAAAATATCGATCATTGATGGTTTCAATCCCGAATGACAAAGTAGGATTAGTTGTAGGTTGATGGAATGGCTGTAAAAAGCTTATAGGAGACGTGCTTACATGTCTTATATATAATATATATAAATTTCAGATTCACTTTTTGAGATTGTGTGTTAGGTGGAATCAATATTTGATCATATGATAGTTGGTCTATGAACTCAACCTTTATTGTGTGAAAGATTAGGACAAAAAATTATCTCTATCTTCGGACAATTAGATAAATCACATGGATGCATTCATACGCAATGTAAACATTCAAGAGGAGATTTTGGGATATTTTCTGTTTTTTCAGGAGACAACTTCCATATTAGTAAATAACATAATATAATGAAAGTATTAACAGTAAAGCAGCTGTCAAGACAACTAACCAATAATTAAACCAATTCTGTTTTAACCTCTGTAACAACATAATAGTTTTACAATTCTGTTTTAACCATTGTAACCTTTGTAACAACAAAAGTCTGTTGTAACAGTTTCAGTTAGGAGTCTTCTTAGATAAGTTATATAAAGGAACCAGTGCCCATGATTTGTGAGCTGAGAATTCATTTCTAAAGTTGTATTTCTTCATAGTATCAAAGAATCTAAGCTCCAACGAGCTCCCTTCGATCCCAAAATCCTTCATCCTCTCCGATCAGGTTGCAAGAGAAGTCTCATCTTCAGATCTTCTCTCATCGCTGTAAATCCACCACAAACAAATGCAAATTCAACCTCTTTGATCGAACAATAGCTTGATTCTTCTCAACAAGTGCAGATTCATCTTCTCCAATCGAATCACAAGATTCATCTTCTATAGAAAATTAGTTCATTATCCTTATTAATTCAAGAAATTATAGGTGATCTCTAAATTCTGCTATAACCATGGCTGCAAATTTCTCAAATTCTTCTAAAATACACTCAGGTTTATCGTTTTTTATCTCAAATGTTCATTCACTGGTTACTATGAAACTTGATTATGAAAATTTTGAGATTTGGAAACTTCAAATCCGGAATGCTTTGAAAGCAAATCGCCTCCTTGAATATATTGATGGATCCAAATCATGTCCTCCAGCTGAAACATTGGATTCATCGGGCAACAAAGTCTCAAATCCAGAATATGAGGATTGGATTGTCATTGACTTCTCAATGGCATCATTGCTACCTTATCACCGTCCATTCTTCCTTATGCGATGAATTTTAATCACGCCTTTGAAGTTTGGAATGCTCTCTCTGATCGCTTCCAATCTCTATCTCGATCTCATATCCATGAGTTGAAGACCAAACTTTATAACCTCAATAAAGTTGATCTCTCCATGAAAGACTACATTGACAAACTTCAATATTATGCAAACAAACAAGTAGCATTTGGAACTCCTATTGATGAAGATGATCTGGTGTTCTACACACTTAGTGGCCTACCTGCTAAATATGCTCCCTTCAAAACCACCATTCGCACTCGATCTACTCCCATTAAATTTCAAGAACTCCACTTCTTACTAGAATAAGAGAAAATCAACATAAAACATGATTTTCCCAACCCACCTTCAACCGATGTCAGTTCAGCATTCATAGCTCGTGGTGGATCATCTACAAATAGATACAATCAACAATATTCTCGCTCCAATTCAAGCAATCAACAACGGGTCAACTCTTCCTCAAATTTTTCAATGGAAATCATAGCTACAGAGGAGACCGGGATCGTTTCAATCAGCAAAACAGGGGACGAGGATCATTTCGTGGAGGCTCATTTCGCGTGCAATGTCAAATCTGTGGACGAACCAATCACGAAGCCACAAAATGCTGGTATCGGACAGATCTCAGCTACCAGAGACCAGTCACTCAGTAGTGCCAACAAGCCTTTGTTGCTTCTTCCTCCTTTGCCCCGGATTCCAACTGGTACATTGATAGCGGTGCAAAAAATCATGTTACAAGTGATCTGTTCAATTTATCCATCCACAGTGAATATCAAGGAGACAACAAAGTAACAGTTGGCAATGGTAAGTTTCTTCAAACCAAACGCACAGGAATTGGTTCTCTTTCTACAGCCACAAAATCCTTTTATCTCTCTCCTACTCTACATGTGCCTGGTATATCCCATAATCTCCTTTCTGTGCATAAATTAGCTAGAGATAATAGTTGTTCTCTAAATTTTGACTCAAATGGATTCATTATTCAGGACAAAGCAACCAACAAGATTCTCTTTCAGGGCCCATGTAAACAAGGACTCTTACCTATTTCTTGGATCAACAACCTCACAACATCAGTCAAAAGCTTTTGTTTGCTCCAAATCTTATCCAATAATTTGGCATCATAGACTAGGTCACCCATCTGCCACTGTTTTCAATGTTTTAGTTAATAAATACCATTTACCTAGTAGTTTTATTACTAGTTTTTCATGTAAACATTGCAATGTAGGCAAAAGCCATAAACTTCCCTTCTCTATGTCAACATCTACTGTAAAATATCCATTGGAATTAATTCATGCGGATGTGTGGGGTTCCTCACCATTATAATCATTTTGTGGTTTTCGCTACTATCTTTTATTTGTTGATGATTACTCACGTTTTTCTTGGCTATATCCTATGCGAAATAAAAGTGAAGTCCATCATAAATTTGTTGAATTCAAAAATATGGTGGAAAAATAACTTTCTTTCACTATCAAAAAATTACGCACGAATAATGGAGGAGAGTTCATCAATAATACCATGGCTCATTGTCTTAAACAATATGACATTTTTACACCAACTCTTCCCGAACAAAATGGTGTAGCTGAAAGAAAACATCGGCATCTCATAGAAACCACAATCACTTTACTCCATCAAGCTTCACTTCCAAAAACCTATTGGCTTGATGCTTTACTCACCACTGTTTTTCTCATAAACCGACTACCATCTTCTGTGCTAAAATTCAAAACACCTTATAAGCTGCTATTCAACACCACACCTGATTTCTCAATACTGAAATCCTTTGAATGTCTATGCTTCCCATGGCTGAGACCTTATACAAAAGATAAACCTTCACCAAGGTCGAAGTGCTCTATATTTATTGGATGTTGTCAAACATCTAAAGGATATAGATGTCTTGACTTTGACACAAAAAAAGTATATATCTCTCGGCATGTGCAATTCATTGAGGATGAATTCCCTCTCAAAACCCGTGAACCTGTGGAGCAAATTAATGAACAATTCCTCACAAATCCAATCATCCCACCTACCAAGCACACCCTACCACTGTCATCCTATTATCCTATTCCCAATCCTTTACCCATACCTACAACAAACCTAGTACCATCACCTAATAACTCCCCATCGAGTCACTCGGCCTCTACACAATCTCTCAGTCCATCAGCTATATCTAATACACAACTCATTGTTCCCTCACCCATTCCAACTCTCAGTCCAACCAGTCATCATCATATTTCATCAATGCCAGCTACAGCTGTCCCATTACAGGCACAACCTCCAACCACTACAATACTAGGGTCTCAAGCCAACCATCATTCAATGCAAACTTGGTCAAAATCTGGTATTACCAAACCCAAAATCCCTTTATGTCTCATTGCTATTTCACAATCATTCAGTGAACCAAAAACCTTCACTGAAGCCAACAAGCTTCAAGAATGGCGATCAGCTATGTCCAAAGAATATCATGCCTTGATCACCCAAGTCACATGGACACTAGTTCCAAAACAAAAGGAAAGAAACTCAATTGGGTGCAAGTGGATCTTTCGTATCAAGAAAAATGCGGATGGCTCGATAGCCCGCTACAAAGTACGACTAGTTGCGAAAGGATACCATCAAGAGGAAGGCATCGATTATACTGAAACATTCAACCCAGTAGCAAAGCAACCTACAATTTGTCTAATTTTATCTCTAGCTCTTCATTATAACCGGTCAATCAAACAACTTGATGTGTCCAATGCCTTCTTACATGGCTACATTGAGGAAGAAGTTTATATGGATCAACCACAAGGGTTTGTCGATCCCATATATCCGCATCATGTATGTAAACTTCGAAAAGTATTGTACGGACTAAAGCAAGCTCCTCGGGCATGATTCGACATGTTTTCTCAATTTCTTCTTACAAACAGTTTCAAATCCAACTCCGCTAATTGCTCGTTGTTCATATCTCACTATCAAAGTCACATAATTTTGGTCCTAGTTTATGTGGATGACATACTTATCACAGGCAACAATAATCTTCAAATTCAACAACTAATCTCCAAGATGTCTCAAGCTTTTTCCATGAAAGAACTTGGAAATCTCAACTATTGCTTAGGTATTGAGGTAATCAAAACAACAAAAGGCACACTCTTGTCTCAATCTAAATATGCTACAGAGATCCTTGAAAAAGCTGGGAAGATAGAATGCAAACCATATGCATTTCCCGCTTCAACAAAAGTGAATAAAAAACTTGGGGATGATGATCCATTTGACAATCCAAATCAGTACAGAAACATTGTAGGTTCAATACAATATCTCACAATCAGTCGACCAGATATATCATATGTCGTAAACTCTGTTTGCCAGCCCATGCATAAGCCCACCAATGCTCATTTTACTGCAGTAAAATGATTGCTTCTATTTGTCAAGGGGACTCTTCACTATGGACTTCATTTTGAATCTGGTCCACTCAATCTCCTCGCTTATTCTGATGCCGATTGGGCTGGCAACGCCAACGACCTCCGATCCACTACCAGATTTTGCGTATATCTCGGCCCCAATCTTCTATCTTGGTGTGCAAAAAAAATAGAGTACTGTGACACGTTCCTCTATTGAAGCAGAGTATCGATCTCTAGCCCATACAACAGCTGAATTACCATGGGTACAGATGCTTCTTAAAGACATCCATGTCCCACAAAAATCTACTCCACAGATTTGGTGCGACAACTTATCAGCAATCTCCCTTGCTGCAAATCCGGTATTTCACGAGCGTACCAAACACATTGAAGTTGACTACCACTTCATCAGAGAAAAAGTTGTCAATAAGCAATTTGAAGTTCGATATGTTTCAACCGTTGATCAAATAGCTGACATGTTTACAAAACCGCTCTCTGCTACTCGGTTTAAGTATCTGCAATCCAACCTGAAGGTTATTGATACACCCATCAACTTGAAGGGGGATGTTAACAGTAAAGCAGCTGTCCAAACAACTAACCAATAACTAAACCAATTCTGTTTTAAGCTTTGTAACATCATAACAGTTTTACAATTGTGTTTTAACCATTGTAACAACATAACAGGTTTACAATTTTGTTTTAACCATTGTAACCTCTGTAACAAGAAAAGTCTTTCGTAACAGTTTCAGTTAGGAGTCTTCTTAGATATGCTATATAAAGGAACCAGTGCTCATGATTTGTGAGCTGAGAATTCATTTGTAAAGAAGTTGTATTTCTTCATAAAGTATTTGTCTACAATTAACAGTGCATATATAGATTTTTATGCTCTCAAAAATAGTATTTGTCCACTCAATGAGCCGCTCTGCCACAGTTCGTTGTAGATCAGACCCACTTGTCAGGACAGATTCATAAATCAAATTTGGCTAATAGAAGGACCTAACCCTGAGGCTCAGAAGGACAGCCTATACCCAATATCCAACCCTAAAATAAAGCGATACAAGCCTATAGTCTTATTTTACTCTTATCATGTCCTATACAAGTTGGTCTACCTATCATCTCATCTTGGCAGTGACATGGGCAACTACTAATTAGGGTAATCCCATTTTAAGAAGTTTGATAAGAAGCAAGTTTTAGGGGTCTCTAACTTGGGTTAACTCTTGGGGGTGAACGAAAAAGTACTGAACAAGGGGTTCTATATTAATACACAAAGTAGGAGTTTTTTTGTAAATATGAAACTTTTAGGGCAGGGTTTTGAAAAACCCTTATAATATAATTAAACATAGGATTCTTTTAGCAGCATATTAGAGTGGCATCTCTTTGTTCGACATCATTGATATATTAGTTAATGGGGCTTATGGATTTAAACCTCGAAAATTCGAAACGTTTTGGAGGGGGCCGCCCATACCAAGACATCTTGCATCTCGGCAAAATATCTAGGCGAAATGGTGTGCTTGAATAACAATTATTTAATAAAATTATTTTTAAAAATACAGAAAAAAAAAAAAATTATTAACAAATAAATAAGCAATTATTTAAAACAAAAATATGAAATATTTAAAATTAGATAAAAACTAATTTTTATTATAAAGTAAAGATATTTATAATATATGTAATATATTTTTTTGCTTGAATAACCATTTTTTTTAATATCGCTTTGACCACAAAAAATCTTACATCCTTAAATTGCACTTTAGTGTTACACTAGTTGCACATATTTATGATCACTCTAAATAGTCAAAATGACAGTCTATCATTGGAACATGTCGGAAACAAGTAATCACGCCTATAAGCAAATCTGAACCATCCAATTGGTGAACTTAAACATTGGCCATTAGTTTCACGCATGGGCAAGAGGATATTTACATCACGTTGTTCAAGACTGCATCGACTAATTCCTAATCCCTCAGATCCCTAATCCCTCTGTAGACACCCAAATTTGGCCTAAGGCCTGATCGAAACACCTTTCGAGAGAGGTGCAATTCTGAGCTTTTGATGGCATGTATGGAACCCTTAGGAATCACCCCAAACCCTTAAGAATCACCCTAGATCCCTTAGGAACCTACCCCTAACCTTTAGAAACCAATCCTAACCCTTAGAACCCATTCCGAACCCTAAACCTAACCTTCCCGGGCAATAGATGAAGAGTGGTGCACCAGGACTATCTGAGGTCTTCTACTAATGTGAAATCATATACCATTGAAAAGCGGACTTCTCCCGATTTCCAACGAGCCAAGAATCATCCCAATCGGAGTTGTACATCAAAAGTTATGGCCATTTGAAAATCGAGCAGAATTTCACGATTTTTGCCTGGCGCAACTAATAGTTGCGCCAGACCATTTTCCCCCTGGATTTGCCTGGCGCAACTAATAGTTGCACCAGGTATTTTTCCCCCAAAAATGGCTTGGCGCAACTAATAGTTGCGCCAAGCATAAATGGGTCCCCCAACCCCTTGCGAGGCTAACTTCCAGTAACTGTTCAGTTTTGCCTCGAAATTTGTGAGTGGGGTTTGACTTGTTGACCACCTCGACCTTTGGGGTGTATTTTGATAGTTCTGTTGCACCCATTCCATGCCTATTTGCAACCCCTTTAATGGCTTAAGGCCTCACCCCATCATCCACCATTAGAACCACCTTCACACCTTTCCAAGCTCTCAAAATCCTAGGAAACCTTAGATTTAAGATTACCTAATTGCTAACTCCAATTAGCATCTAAGTGATCTCCTAATCCGCCCTTTTCCTATAAATAGAGCCCCCCTCCCCTTGGTTTAAGGGTTGAGAAAATTGTTTAAGAGAGAAAGAGCTCAAAGTGAGAAGTTCTTCCTCCCTTTTGTGCACTATTTTCATCCAAATTTCAGAATTCTAAAACCTCATTTCAAGCTTATTCTTGCATCCAAAACCCTTAGCCTAGGTGTGTGTGATCCCCTAGCCTCCATCCCCTACCTCTTAGCTTTAAGTCCTAAGTGGTTAGAACCCATTTCTCTACCATTCAAGTCTTCGAAAGCTCATCAAAGCAAGCCACGCAAGGCTCCTCTATGGTGCTACAAGGGCCCGAGAGCTCCGGCTCTTCCCTTTCTTCTCCTATCTCTTTCTAGCTCCCTCCATCCTCTCATTTGTGTCGTTACGCCGCCGATTTTTCGGTAGGAACGGAGGGGCACAAATAGGATTCCAAGCCCATTTGGGCAAGAGGAAGCTATTTTCTTTGCTTTTATATCATTTTATTTTTGGCCATTAGTAGAGAAGAGCGTTAAGCTTTGATGCCTAACACCTTCCCGATCGATAAATCAAGCCCCTACCCAAGAGCCTTTGGTGTGGACCAGATTCGAGTCATATTTTTAGCACTTGGTGCTCATAAAAATGAACTAGGTATCCGGGACACAAAGCTCAGTGGCGACTCTATATTTTATTAGAGGCGCATCGTCGACAGGACGTCACGGATCCCACAGTTGCACAGATGGCGACTCTGCTGGGGAGTAGCTAGTAGAGCTTCCCCTTGAACTAGGCCTTTTTCATTTTTTATTTTTCTAACATTTTATTACTATTTTTTCTGTTTTTTTGTCACTCACCCCTCCGATTACGTCATTTTACTCACCCCTACGATTCCGCTTTAAATTTCTGCAATCTTTGCCTAGTCACTTGACTGGCACCTTTTTTTATTCACCCCTACAATTCTGCTTTAAATTTCAGTAATTTTTGCCTAGTCACTTGACTGGCACCTTTTTTTACTCACCCCCACAATTTCGCTTTAAATTTCAGTAATTTTTGCCTAGTCATTTGACTGACACCTTTTTTACTCACCCCTACGTTTCTGCTTTAAATTTCAGCAACTTTTTGCCTAGTCACTTGACTGGCAATTTTTAAATTTCAGCACTTTATATTTCGCGCCTAGTCGCTTGACTGGCCCCGTTTTTTTATTTATTATTTATATCCTAACAGTGGACGCCGGCCCGTAGTGGCGGCACGGGATAATCACCCCCAGTCTTTGAACTAAAGAAAACTTCCAAAAAAAAAAGAGAAAAGTTTTGAAAAATTAAAATTGAACCATGTTAGGGAGCTTAATTAATTTGTTTTGTGGGGTAGATTTTTCAAAAGGGTTGGTTTAGGCACACATACAAACACTCGGGTCTTAGTATGGCGGCAGCCCGTAGTGGTGATGATCCAGAAAAGTCCCAACCCACCTAGTATCTGAGAAGGCGCTTGCGCCGGAGGTATATCGGGTGGGTTCCCATTCCTACAAAGCTTAAAACCCTTGGGGAGCGCGCTAGCGAGTTATACCGGACTCAATCCTTTAGGCGTCGGTGAGGAGAGAATCGATCATCAAGAAAACAGCTTAGTTCCTGGAATCCTAGCTTCCACAAAAACCAAAAAGAGAGACTCATTTTGGGCTGCTGTTATACACTATGGAATCCCATTTTGGCTGGCACATGTATTAGTTGCGCCAGCACAAAAATCTGGCATTTATAACTGGCGCAACTAATAGTTGCATAAGCTTTAAATCCCCAGATTTTACCTTGGCGCAACTAATAGTTGCGCCAGTGTAAAATTTGTCCCCTGCAACCTTGGCGCATGTATTAGTTGCGCCAGGTGGGGTCAGCAGCCCTCCAGCCCGAATCTGTGGCCTTTTCACCTCCCGAGTTCTCTGATTAGTGCGCTTAGTGCCTGGTTTAGGCCCCGTCATCTCCAACACCCAATATGCCCCTGCCGGTCAAAAGAGGGTAACTTCTTTTTTACTCATTCCAGGGGATCGGGTTGTTTGCCTCGTTTTTCGTGCCTTCAATAGATCGAAGGTTCTCCTTCGATTCTTCCGAAGTGCATCGGGATCGTCACTGCGGGACTTGAATTAAGGTACGAAGGCCACCCGAGAAGGGAATTCCAAGGCCTCGGAACCGTCATTTTCCAAAAAAAATCTCTTTAAAAAATATATATATATATATATATATATATATATATATATATATATATATAACCCAAAAAGATATAGTTTGTGGTGCCGGCACAACGGCATCATCTTGCCCTCCGTCATCCCGTAGGAGAAGGAGGAAGGCTTTTGGGCCTTATCCAAGGCATCCTTACCCAACCCGCTCCCGTAGAATGTCGTGGGTAGTGGACCCGGCATACGCTGATCCCGACTCATCCCCACCACACTCTCCAACCCACTCCCATTCGGGAGAAGTCTTTTCCACCATCCCCCTCACCCAACCTCCCTTCTTGTCACCCATTTAGGCGCCCCATATTCCCAACCACTACCCCCAAAATATCCAAAATCCCACCCCTCATTCTCCATCTTTTGCCCCAACCCTGCAA
Organism: Chloranthus sessilifolius; assembly: GCA_021018995.1. Taxonomy (NCBI): domain Eukaryota; kingdom Viridiplantae; phylum Streptophyta; class Magnoliopsida; order Chloranthales; family Chloranthaceae; genus Chloranthus; species Chloranthus sessilifolius. The sequence goes on along the minus strand of CM037594.1, from coordinate 106,067,558 downwards.
AACCCTAACCCACTCTCCCCATCCACATCCATGCCCCAATTCCCATCATCCCCTATAGACTGATCCGCCCTCATTCACCTATGTCACCTCCGCCCTAACCAAACCCCACAAATCCCCCATCTACACGGGTCATGCCCGTTTTACCGAGCCATGCCAATTTTTCCCAAGCACCCACCTTACCCTCCATCATCTTTAAACATCTCCACCCTTCACCAATGCTCCACCCCATTCCTTTAAACCCTCCCATATCCCATCACCTACCGGGGCCATGCCCAATTTTCCCCTCACATCCACCCCATCCATACCTAACCATCCATTGAATCCACCATCCACTTCCGATCCTTCCTCCACGGCCATGATGGAGGAGATGTTCCAAGCCTACTCCGCATGGAAGGCTTCCCAAAATACCTCTCCTCCACATCCCACATCCATGAACCCATCCCATACCTTAGCCAATCTCCATGCCTCACTCCCCCATGACCCCATCAACCCCCATAATCCACACCATCCAAACCCCCTTTTCCCATATGCCCCAAGGCCCCATGGCCCAAACCCCCTTTTTCCATACACCCCAAGGCCAAATGGTCCAACCTCCAAACTCCCACATATCTCAAGGCCCATTGGCCCAAGCCCCCTCTTCCCACATGTCCCAGGGCCCAATGGCCCAACACCCCATCACCCATGCTCCCCAGGGTCCATTGGGCCAAACCCATCAAATCCAAACCCATCAGGGGGCCCATGGCCCAAATCCACCAATGGCCCATGACCCAGACCCAGCAAGGGCCCACGGCCCATGACCCAGACCCAGCAAGGGCCAACAACCCAGACCCACCAAGGCCCATTGGGCCATATCCATCAAGGGCCCATGGCCCAGACCCACCAATGGCCCATGGCCCAGACCTAATAAGGCCCATTGGGCTAGACCCATCAAGGGCCCATACCTAGCAAGGCCCATTGGGCCAGACCCATCAAGGGCTCGTGGCCTAGACCCACCAAGGGCCAATGACCCAAACCCATCAAGGCCCATTAGGCCAGACCCACCAAGGGCCCATGTCCCAAACCTACCCAGGGCCCATGGCCCAAACCCATCAATGGCCTATGACCCAAAATGATCAAGGGTTCGTGGCCCAAACCCAAACCCCACACTCATACCTTCCACAATACCCCCAACACCTAACCCAACCTTCACAGCCGGGTCAAACCCATGCCGTTCCCCAAACCAATTCCCCCATGGCCCCACACCCCAAGGCCATCCCCAAACCTTCCCTCACACCCAATGGCCCTATCCGACCCCACTTCAAAACCAAATTCCCATCACCCAACAAGCCTTTCCACACCCCCTACTCATGTCATTCCCATCCAACCCATGCAGCAACAAGTTGAGAATCCCGTCTTCACTGCACATTACGCCGATCAGCAGTATGAAGAGGACGAGATTAGAAATAGCGGGGCCTATGCTGGGGCATTGACCAACCTTCACCCTCTTCCCATACTTGCCCATCCCCTGATAGCCTAGAGTGAAGTCCAACCAACTGTAAAGCGCTCCGTGTCCAAAGAGTGAGCAATTTGAAAGAACGGTTATATAAAATACTGAAGCGACTAATGAAGATGGGTGGTGCTTTGAAATCCACACGGACTTCACAGACCTATGCACGTTCATTTGAGGTCCCCTTGTCCCCCAAGTTTAAAATGCCCGCCTTCGATAAATATAATGGCATGGGCAATCCTATTGCGCATCTCAAGTCCTATTGTGGGGACATGTGCCAATACGGGGAGGATGAAAGACTACTAATAAAAGTATTTTAGAAAAGTTTGACTGGGCCGACTTTGAGATGGTTCACATCCTTAGAACCATCTATGATGAAAACATGGAGGGACTTAACGTACCTCTTTCAAGAGCAGTATGTCTACAACATAGACATTGAGCCGCACAAGTCCGACTTGGCCCGTTTAAAGCAGAATCAGAACAAGACCTTCAGCGACTACTTGGGGCGATGGAGGCTGGCTGATCGAGAATAGAATACGGCGAAGAGCGAGATAGAGATGATTTGAAGAGCACTCGCGGTGATTTGACTTCTTGGTATACAATGAGACTTCTTTATCTAGTAAGAAATGCTAACCGATGCGAGGATGCCATCAGGGAGGGGCGTCTAAATAAGAACATACCGAGCGGACCCAGTGGAATTAGAAGGTTTTCAGAACAGAGGAATGAGAAAAGAACAGGGGGCGATGTCCAAAACATAGCCAACACTAGGCCCAATAATAATACTGTTTCGTTTGATTTGGTAACGGCACCGATTAGGCTGGCGGAACCAGAGAATGGGGAATGGGCTAGGAATGCAAATGACTCCGGAGCAGAGAAGAGCCCGCTACGATCGAGTATTTACGCCTCTGGGGCAATCATTGAGTATACTTCTGCCCCTGTTGGTGGAAAAGGAATTAGTTACTATCCATCAACCACAACCTCCTCCTCACCCAATCCCAAGGAACTATGACCCGAATACCCACTGCAATTTTTATCAGGGTCCGGATCACCCTACTGATCGCTGCTTCCCATTGAAGCACGCGATCCAAGATTTGATCGATGCCGAGAAAATCATTCCCCCTGCGCCTCCTCAGCACGCTAATATCCATCAGGTGCCACTACCCCCACAACCCACCGGAGGAGCAGGTCCAAGACCCACCATCGGAATGATAGAGGATGAGGAAGAATTTGAGTTTGACCCATCCGATTATATCAGTGATCGGTAGAGTTATGTAGCACCACTGTTAAAAAATATTGAGGAAAGGAATATCGGGGTTGTTGAACCCCTGAATTTGTCAGATTATTTTCCCAACCCGACTCCGCAATTGGAACCTTTGGATCTTAGGGCATATTTTCCACCCGCCACACCTGTTAATTATGTGAATATAAATGCATACCAACCATATACCACAAATCACCCAATAAACCACTAGGCCCCCACTCCTATACCCGCACCCACCAACTCCCAGCACTACCCATTCCAACCCCACCAACTACCCCATAAACCACCAAGCCCCCAATCCAATACCCACACCCATCAGTTATCAATGGCATGTGCCCATCCCATCATCCCCAATTCAGCCGCCATCAAGCCCCATCACCCCGTTCAACTACCTGACGGCACATCAAACCCCTCATGTCCCACCAGCACCCACCAGCTATCAATGGCCTACCTTTACCTCCTTCCCTCCAGTACCACCACACTCAAGCCTCACAATCCCCATTTGGCCCAATCTCTCCACCCAACCACCCACTACCACCGAGGTGAATCAAGTATTGCCCCCACCCCCTGAGCCGATAGTACAAGTGCCTCAAGCACCAGCAGTCATACCTTTTCAGCTCTCGGGACCAACCTATGATCCTCATCAGGTCCCACTGAGCTACGAACAAACAGATGTTAATGTCGGCAGCAGCAGCAGAGAAGGGGCAGTAGATTTTGTTACTAGGTCTGGGAGGATATCAAAGCAGCCAGAAGCACCAGCAGCAGCACAGGCCCAACTCGAAGGAAAGAAAGACAGCGTGGTGAACCCCTTTGAGAAGATGAGTCGAGAACATATACTGGAGACTCAGCTGAGAAGGATGCCTGCCCATATCACTGTATGGGACCTATTGATGACGTCCCCACTCCATTTCCAAGCATTAATGGGGGCGTTAAAGAATGGGCATGTATCGCTCCAGGTTAGCCCAGATGAAGTTGGACAGATAATTGGGCAAGTGATGGCTCTGAATGCCATTTCATTTCCTGATGCTGATTTGCCAGAAGAAGGGTGTAGCCATTCCAAGTCTTTAAATATAACTGTTGAATCCGGAAACATGGTCATTCCCTTAGTACTAATTGACAACGGGTCTGCATTGAATATATGCCCATTAAGAATCGCCACCAAGATCGGGGTTGACCCATGCATGTTAAGGCCCACCAGAACCAACGCTAGAGGATTTGATAATAGCAGAAGAGAAATAATGGGAGAAGTTGATCTTGAGCTATTGATAGGGCCAACGACCTTTTCCATCTTGTTTCAAGTCATGGATATTAAATCTTCCTTTAACTTATTATTAGCGTGTACTGCGAGGTCGAACCATACCGTCCACTTTGCACTAGAAGCTCAAATTCGTGTCTGGGCATAAAATTGTTACAATCATTGGGGAGGGGCATGGTGAGAAAGAAAACGCCACCAATAGTGTTGAAAAACCTAATATGTTGGATGTACCACACACCGCTGAGGATGTCGACCTCCACAGTTTCGAATACGAGGTGTCGGCAATACTCCCAGAGCCCATGGAGGGCATCATATCTAAAATGGGAGGTGGTATGGTAGCAGCAGTGGCGATGCTCCAAAAGTGGGGCTATCAGAAAGGAAGGGGTCTGGAACCCAAATTACAAGGTAGAAGAGAGCCAGTTGTGGCCAAGGGACAAAAAGTAAGATTTGGGCTGGGATACAAGCCCACAGAAGAAGAGGTCCGAGAGGCCAAAGAGAAAGCTAGGGTCGCCGCAGCTGCAAGAGCTCGAGGAATCAACATAGAAGAGAAACCTCGCCCTAGGCCACACATCAGGGATTCCTTTGTCAGTACAGGGGTCGTGAAAATCGATCAGAATGGAGTCACCCAATTGACCCCACATAAACCCAAAGCCCCAGTTCATCCCACCAATCCCCAAATCTCCCTTCCCAGCTTGGAGATAGATTTGGCCGCATTATCCCTTTTTGAGGAACAATGGTCGGTACCTGAACAAACTCCCCCTCTAGTAAATCACCACAAAACCGAGTTATCATTTGAGGACATGATCTCAGACGAAATGGGGATCAATGTGATGGAGGCTGACTCCAATGAGCCATATCAGTCAGCACCCTCCATCCCAACAGGTAAAGAAGCGGCCCCTCAGGTACGCAACTGGGCATCTTTGCCGCAAACCCTGGAAGCAGGGAGTGGCCTAACATTTGGCACCTGTTTCCTAAAAAAAAATAACCTATAAAAAGTGAGATAAGCCCTTGCCAGGCAATACCCTGTGTATATGACAAACCGCCTTGCCAAGGGCCCGTCTCCGAAGAAAATACAAATCCCAAAAATATGGAAAAAATACAAAAGCCCCAAAACATGGAAGGAAATAAAAATCTCAAAAACATGGAAAAAATACAAGGTCCTAAAAACACTAAAAAAATCCCAAGTCCAAAAATATTGTCATTTAAAATTCCAGAAAAAGTCCCACAAAAGGATGCCTTAATTCAAATACCCGTCCCACGTAAAATCGACCCCTTCCCTGTAGAAATACAAGGAGAGGTAGGGATTACGAGTCTGGATGAGGATAGTCCTTTGGAGGAGCTCCCCAATGAGCTCCTTGACCGATTTGCCTACTTTGAGCATGGCCCTACCCCCATTGTTGAAGAGACCGAGGATGTCAACCTAGGAACTGAGGAGGTTCCCAGGATAACCAAGATCGGAACGTCACTATCTCCTGAGGAAAGAAAAAGCATGATCGACTTCCTTCAGTCAAACCAAGATGTTTTTGCCTGGTCGTATGAGGATATGTCTGGTTTGGATACCGATTTGGTCGAGCATGAGTTGCCTCTCTACCTTGATATGAAGCCAGTCAAGCAGAAGCTGAGACGTCTCCGACCTGAATGGATGCTGAAAGTCAAAGACGAGGTCATCAAGCAATACGATGCAGGGTTTCTCATGGTATCCAAATACCCACAGTGGCTAGCCAATATCGTACCTGTGCTGAAGAAGGATGGAAAGGTCCGCATGTGCATCGATTTCCCCAATTTGAACAGAGCGAGCCCAAAGGACGATTTCCCACTGCCACATATCGACATCTTGGTCGATAACACAGCTAAGCACGGGATGCTCTCTTTCATGGATGGATTTTCAGGATATAATCAGATAAAGATGGCAGAGGTTGATCGCGAGAAGACAACGTTCATTACCCCCTGGGGAACCTTTTGCTATCGAGTTATGCCATTTGGGCTGAAGAATGCCGGTGCAACATACCAGAGAGCTATGACTGCACTATTTCATGACATGATGCATAGAGAGATTGAAGTATATGTCGATGACATGATAGCTAAATCACCAGAGCGAAGCGACCATCTGGTAAACCTCCAGAAGTTGTTTGAAAGGCTGAGGAAATATCGACTATGTCTAAATCCACAGAAGTACACATTTGGCGCCATGTCAGGGAAATTGTTAGGATTCATCGTCAGTAGGAGGGGGATCGAGGTCGACCCCATCAAAGTTAAAGCCATCACTGAAATGCCACCGCCGTCTACCGAGAAAGAGGTTAGAGGGTTCTTGGGCAGAATACAGTATATCAGTCGGTTCATTGCACAGCTAACTCCAATCTGCACGTCGATCTTCAAGTTACTAAGGAAGAATTCACCCATTGAATGGAACGACGATTGTCAGGCAGCATTCAAAAAAATCAAAAGCTACCTCCTTAATCCACCTGTTTTGGTACCACCTGAGCCAGGGAGACCACTCTTGATGTATCTCTCCACGACTGAAGTTTCGATGGGATGTGTCTTGGGGTAGCACGATGAAATAGGAAGAAGAGAGCAGGCCATTTATTATCTAAGCAAGAAGTTTACTGATTACGAGACGCGCTACTCTCATTTGGAGAAAGCATGCCTAGCTCTTGTATGGGCTACTCAAAGGCTCCACCACTACTTACTATCCCAGGCCGTTCTGCTCTTGGCCCAAATGGACCCGTTGAAATACCTGTCTGAAAAGCCAGCTCTCATTGGACGAACCGCACGACGACAACTTTTATTATCTGAGTTTGACATCACGTACGTCACTCAGAAATTAATCAAGGGGCAGGCTCTTGCTGATCATCTTGCTGATAATTCTTTACCTGACTATGAGCCGTTAAGAACCGAATTTCTGGATGAAGATATTTTGTTCATGACGGAGGACGATACAGAAGAAGCAGAAGAATCATGGGTAATGCACTTTGACGGGGCAGCAAATGTCGAGGGCCAAGGAGTTGGCGCCATCCTAATTTCACCAAAAGGATCCCATGTACTGGTCTCTATCAAACTCAACTTCCCTTGCACTAACAATATGACTGAGTATGAAGCTTGCGCCGCTGGTCTGCAGGTAGCTCTCGATCTGAATGTGAGTCACCTTCGAGTATTTGGTGATTCACAGTTAATCATATGCCAGACGAATGGCGATTGGAAGACGAAAGACGAGAAGCTGATCCCCTATCATGAACACCTCGAGGATCTGATAGCTTGCTTCCAAGATGTGACTTTCTCATACGTCCCCCAGATAAGGAATCGCTTTGCCGACACATTAGCAACTTTGGCATCCATGATTGAAATCCCCTATGGTGTTGAGATGAAGCCGATCGTGATCGAGCAGAGGAATGAACCAGCCTTCTGCCTCTAGATTGAGGAACCTACAAAGCCTGATGATGAACCACCTTGGTTCTCAGATATCAAGAATTTCCTCGAGACCCTAACTTTTCCAGAGGGTACATCCAAGACAGACCGACGGACCATTCAACGTTTAGCAGCAGGTTACGTCATGTGCGGGGAATGCCTCTATAAGCGATCATACAACAATATTTTGCTCAGATGCCTTACAGAAAGTGAAGCGGTCAACATTATGAAAGAAATCCATGAGAGAGTATGCGGAGCCCACTGTGTTGAAGAAGATCTTCCCCTCCGTCTATGCCGATCCGAGGGGAAAATTCAAGACAAATTGGGAAGGACCTTACGTCATTCGAGAAGTGCTGTCGAGATACGCCATCCGCCTCGCCACCATGGACGGAGATCATCTTCCTGAGCCCATCAACGCTGGATATGTCCGACGGTTCTACTCTTAGTCAATCGCGATAAGGTAAGTATTGGTGAAACAGATACGTGACTGCTTAAGAACTACCCAAAAGAGGCCATCATTCCAAATACAGTAGCTAAAAAGCATCCCTAAAAATGATGATATCCTTTGCTACCCCATTTGAGCCTAGGCCTTTCTTTCAATAAACCCATTCCCTAAAATATATATATATATACGTGTACATATACCAAAAAAAAAAGAGAGAGAAAAGATGCATGTGTATAAAGTTACTACAAAAATCCAAGGAAATCGAAAAAGCAAAACCTCAAAAAGAGATTGCCTGAAATGAAGCAAAAAGAACAAAAAAAATGTAGAAGAATCACGGGGCATGTACAGTAAAACCCCCAAGGAAGAAAGTATGTCGAGAAAACTGAAGCCGTATCAAGGAAATCCTTTTAATCCAGCATACCTTCAAATCCTAACCTAACCCATGGCCAAGCTACACCCTGAAGGAAGCCCTCTTTGTAGGTTCGCAAGCAGTCATAATATCTGTTAAGTCAACATGAGCCGAGTCGTGAGACGACACCAGAACCCCATCCAGCCGGCTATGACGGAATCAAGGTCTATGTCGTGGCTTTTGAAAAAAGAAGAGAAAATAAAATAAAAATAAATAAAATAAAATAAAAATACAAGCTCAAAGCAGGATGGACGTGGTGAAAACCCGAAAGGGCGCTATGGGTAAAAACAGCGGGCTTGTGCGGTCCAAGTGAAAACCCGAAAGGGCTCTTGGGGTAAGAGAGCTAAACTCATGGACGTGGTGAAAACCCGAAAGGGCGCCACGGGTAAAAAGGGAGATAAATAAAAAAAGAGAGAGAGAGAGAGAGAAAATAGGAAAGGTTTGAAATGATTGATTGATGGTTGAGGACCCTTTTTGTCACACTCCCTATTACTCATTGTCCGATTGGGTCGCTCATGCTAAATCAGATCAGGTCCCGACCGGAATTGTCTTTGTGAAACCACACTGTCAAACATATGACCCGAGGCAAGGAGAAAAGTTTGACTCAATCCAAAGGGATTAACGTTCTAGCCTTGGTGAATTTGAAAACCCACTCAGGATCGACTGCTTGAAAAGGGCTCGGCCATGCTCAAAATAGGACCCATGATTTCGCCCCACTGATTAAGGCAAAAAAAAAAAAAAACAACAACAACCAAAAATGCATAAAACAAAAAAAAAATGCAGCCAAAAAGCCTGTGTAGATGTATATAGTAAACTGCCTTTCGCACCACTCACACCACATCCCAAAAATAGTCGGTGTGGTGACTAGCGTGCTTTCCTTTTTACAAGTATAAAATGAAAAAATAAAATAAAATATATAATAAAATATGTATACTAAAAATGTGTGTGTATCTGTAAAGGAGTTTTTTATGCCCCTTTTTCTGTGTATTTGATATGTGTAAAAAGTTCCATGTGCAGGAGGGAATCAGCGGCCCAGCTCACGCTTCAAGGCGCTAATCTCAGCATTAAGGTCATCCTCTCGGACATTCCTCTCAGTCAGCCAACGTCCATGCAAGCTCTTAAACCTCTTCCGAGAAGAGTCGGCGGCTCCAAAAGCAAGGCTCAGCGATCCCTTCAAACGAAGGACCTCACTCTCTGCTGTATCGGCTCTAACCTTCTCATGCGCCAAAAGCTCTTGCAAAACCCTCTTCTCATCCACTAGAAAGTTGATGCGAGCTCGGAGTGCCGTCTCTTTCTTTGGCCAGGGACCCCCAATGTCAATGATCTCTGACGAGTCTGGGCCATCCGTATCAGGTCGCTCAGTCAATAGCCAGGCCTCATACTCAGGAGAAATCCTAACTGAGTCTCCCTACTCAATGTCGCACATCAGTGTCGACAGACGCATCTCCCAAAGGGTAGCAATCCGATCCATGTCCCCAGATGATCCCCTAGAAAAACTCACAACACATAAAGGAGGCCTGACCTCACAAGGAACCTGTTGAGAGCGATGGCCTTGATGGAATGGGAAGTAGAAGGTACTGCCGGTCAAGCCTAGGAGGGTGATGCCCTCATGGTCTCTAGAGCGAATCACTGGGAAGGTCTGATCCAACCAAGGAAGCCTCCATATCAGCTCAGCGTCAACCAACCAAAGTTTTAGAGCTGGCACGTCGCCCTGTGGAAGCAGGTGGCATCTACCCAGAAAACATTGAACCACCTCACCTCGGGCGATATAAAAGCGGGGCACGGGCCCCAGAAGGGCAAAATGCTCACCCAGCCAAACTTGAAGCAGCAAGGGACATCCCCGAAGACCCTCCGCCTTACCTAGAGCAAAGGAGTCAAGGCATCGATACAGCTCGGGCAGCACCAAATGCATCAGGGACTGACCCGCCTCCAATTCCATCAAAACATCACAATTTGCCAACGAGAAGCTATCTCCCCCAGTGTAGAAGACGATTTCGGAGATGAGACCGAGCGCTAGAGCCTTCACGTTAAAGGCATTCCTAACTGGCAATTTTCGTAGACTTCATAGCCGAAAAGTTCTTTGAGGAATTTCAGCGAGCACCTGGTGGGCCCCCCGACGAGACTTTTCTCATACTCGGATTTCTTCAAACCGAGAATAAGGTGGACAGATTTGGAATATCCCAGTCGGGACATGACTCTGGCGAGGCCCCGGTGAAGCTTCAGGCCAGATAGATTGGACAGCTCTTCAAGGGTTGGGGTCAACTCCCGCTTCCCAAAACGAATACGTGGGAGCTCACATCCCAAAATGAAGCAGCAACATGAAGAAATTCCCATCGGAGAGGAACCTTTAAGAAGGAAGGAAGGCGAGATAGCCCAAGGCATTCCAAATCGGCGATCTCGCTCTCATTCAGGCTCCCAAACTAGGCCATTAAGAATTTGGGCCCCCCACCCAACAAAGAGGATAAGTCGGCTCCAAGCCCTCCACGTAGGGGAGGGTTAGAAAGTGGGTCCATGAACGCACAAGGGTATTTTGAGAGGATAAAAGTCAGTGTATGGTGATGGACCCGCCTTGGAAAAATGAGAGCAAAAAGAGCCGGTCAAAGGAGCCAGGTCAAACAAAAAGAGCTGATTTCTGGGCCCACTGAGACATATAAAAACCCACTGCCGCCCAGGTTTGAGGTGGCACAACTATTAGTTGCGCCAATGAATTATTTCCCCAAAATAAGCCTGGCGCAACTAATAGTTGCACCAGCATCTTCTGGCCCCCAAATCCTGTTGGCACAACTAATAGTTGCGCCAGCATCTTCTGGCCCCCAAATCCTGTTGGCGCAACTAATAGTTGCGCCACACCACGGTCCCCTCCACAGCCATGTTCAAACCTATTTGGAGGGGGGACTTTCACCCTCTTTGTTGTTTATTTTGTACACCTGCCTTTACGATCACTAACAGTTTAAAGCATCACTTTGCTATGTGTAGGATCGATCCTACATCGGGGCATTTAAAAATCGCTTTCTAAGAAGCATTGGGCAAACACATCCTGCAGCGAGATAGACATAAAGAGCAGGGAAACTATGACATGGATTCAAAGCAAAGGCATTAAGAGCATTGTCAGAGATATATGTCCAAAAGAAAACCATCACATCATCCATCCCATAAAATGTCTACAAATCCAAATCCAACCTCAAAAGTACTGAAAACAAAAAAGACTAAAGCCTATTCTTGGCTCGCCCCCTTGGACTTCTTGCGACGGCGAGAGGAGCTCTGGTAGGTCCTCATGTCCCCCACTCTGGACCATGCCTGCGAGATCCTACTCAGTAGGGAGCGCGACTCCTTAGCCCTGGCACCCTGCAAAGCAAAAATCAAGGCCAAGATCAGTACAGGGGCCAACAACAAAGAAAGGAAAGAGAGGAGTCAAGTAGCCAGGTACTCACCGTCTCCACCTCCCTGAGCTCAGCCAAGTGATGGTGATACTGTGCATATTCCATTGCCGAGTTGAAGTCCTGCGAGATAATGTTCAGTTGTCAAGACACCCCTAGCAGCTTGTGCAGAAGAAAACCAAAGTAGAGGAGGATTGACACATCAGAAGACTTACCCCTGGAACCACCTCGGGAGGGGGAACGCTAGCCGCCTCAGCTGAAAGCCGGGCCTGTCGATCCACGTCAGCACAGAGGTCTGAGAGGAAACTATCATCCAGGCGCCGAAAGGTCCCATAAACCACGGACGGGCCGCTACCAGGGATATCCGCCTGAGAGGTGCTCGATGGACCGGTACCCGAGGGACCTACACTGGAAGGACCAGCACTAGAAGGATCTACGCCAGACGCATCAGCAGTACTCAGCCCACCTCCACCACCCGAATCATCTCCTGGAGCAAACTGGGAGCAAAAGAAAAGATCTACTGAGACAAGGACCGATTCAAAATATAAGGGGAAACTAATCTAAGCTGATTACCTGACCAATCGGGCCGCCAAATGCCAGAAAGTTAGCGCTAGGGACAAAGCGCGGCAGGATGAATCGATGAGGCAGACACTCGTACCAATAATGATAGTCCCCAGGCACCTGAAGAGCATGAATGGGGAACCCATGGTTGAAGAAAGCCGCCGTCAGCTCCTCGATGCTACCAGCAGGACTCCAAACATCTGCCGGAGGGTCTACAGGAATGGAGTAGTAGCCCTGAAACTGGTGTATCACCCACTCCCCCAGATAATAGCACCGGGCCCATGCCCCATAAAAGAAGATGACGCGACGATTGTTGAATAAACGGGAGGCGCCCACAGCCGCTCGGTCCCAGAAGCGTGACGTCAGGTATGAGTCGGGGAGGATCTGCAACCAAGGAAGAGACACCAAGTAGGCAACACCTCAGTAAAGAAAAAAAGAAGGAGAAGAAGAAATGTCCAAACTAAAAGCGAACAAAGGTCGAAAAGTCGTCACCTGCTCGGGGACCATCAAATCAAGCTGAGACCTCAAGCCCATCTCTAAGTGCTTTAGGCCCACGTCACGGTGCCGAGAATGGTTCCAATTGCGGAGGAGGGGATAGGTAAACACCTCTGAGAATAGGAGCGGACGCCCAGGGTGGAAGTGGTGATATCCCCACACATGAAATGGGAGCATGGCACAAAAAGCATATCAGTAACACATAAAGACCCTTCATTCAAAAATGGTAAAAACATAAGGGATGAGGAATTACCTCCAGAGCAGCCCAAAATCCTACGGCAAACTTCGAGTCCCCGGTCATGACCCGTGTTAGGTTGTACATCAACCATGCATATCCGGCCCCTCCCCAATCATACCTAGGAACGTCGCCCCAAGGATCCATCACTCTTAATAGGGCCAAGCTGACTTGTCCCCCGCTGGCATTTGTAAAGAGGGTCTTGCCCAGCAAAAGTAGGAGAGTGATACGAGCCAGAACAATCGCACGCCCCGGCGTGATATAAAGCTCCTAGTCCGGCTGACCCAGGTCCACCATCTCATTAGCAGTAAAAAGGGAGGTCAACTAGGACATCTTGACCTCTATGCCGTGGGTCTGCCCACGAGGAGGATAGGCTCCGATCAACCGAGTAATGTCCTCACGGCTCGGTGCTGCTAAGGTGGAGATCGGCACCCCCCCGATCCGGATACCAGTAATCATAGCCCAATCAACGGGCGTCAGCGTCATCTCGGCATAGGGCATGTGGAAGGTCATGGTATCAGGCCGAAACCTCTTAATCAAAGCCTTCAGATAGGCCGCATCTACTCTCATGGGGGGGCAGGACAGAAACTCTCCAAAGCCCACCTGCTCCAACTGGATCTTCACCACCGGAGGGACAGAACGATAGAACTCGTGGAAGTCGAGCCACCCCCCGCGAAATACAATGGAAGGCAGCTCCTGCGCCCAAAGAAATACACATTAGATTGCGGAAGTAGGGTAAAACTGCGCAAAAGAAAGAAATTGAACCTATCTGTTACCTTGCTCGCTATGTCGAAGTTTGAGATGTGAGTGTACTGCTGATGTAAGAGGCCGACCCGGGCAGCCTCACCTTACATCTCGAGCTAGGGACCTGCTCTCCGCTCCACCCAGATAAATTGCTCCCCTCGCGGGCCATATACTATCTCAGGCCCCTGCTCCTGACCTTCCTCAGGGATGTGCTCTTCGCCGCCTGACATGCTGGGGCAACAAAACAGTCACATCAAAGCAGATCAGTGATAAAAGAACCATTTATGTGCTACACGCCAAGGGAAGGTGACTGTGCCCACCCCTTTTCCTCTTTCTCTATTCCCCCAAAAAATACATAAAGATACACACACATAAATAAAGATACCCGCCTTTAAATTAAAATGAAAAAATGCGAAAAAAAAATCCCTTCCCCTTTTTTTTTATCTTCAAAAGCAAACAAAAACATCTCTTTCTCTTCCCATAAAATCAAAAATCAAAATAAATAGGTTCCTTAGAAAAATAACAAGAAAAACCAGGAATAAAATCCTCCTCCTTAATAAAAAAAAAAAGGAGAAGACACCCAAAACCATTTCTCCTTAACTTTCAGGAATGAAAAGGCAAAACAAAAAAATCCCTTATTTTCAATAAAAACAAAAAAATCCCTTATTCTAAATAAATAAAAAAACAAACAAAAAAATCTCTCTCTTCTCTACCTTGAATAAAGAGGCCAAAAAAAATCTTTCACAAAAAAAAAACCCTTATCCTAAATAGGAAAAAGAAAAAAAACCTCTTCTTTACCTTGAATAAAGAGGCCAAAAAAAATCTTTCACAAAAAAAATCCCTTACTTTAAAATAGAAACAAAAAGAATCCTCTACCTTAATTAAAAAAAAAAAAGGAGAGAATAACACCAAAAAAATCTCTTTAAATTAGGAAAACACAAAAAAAAAAAAAAAAAAAAAAATATATATATATATATATATATATATATATATATATATATATATATGTTAGGCAAAAAAAAAAAACCATAAAACACCAAAAATGGGGGCATTATTCATGAAAAATTCTCAACTCATCATCAATAAACATGCTCATAATAAAAATGAATCATTTATCATCAAGGAAATGCAAGATCATGATCACATTTGCATAAAGGAGCAAGAAAAATGAGTTTAAATGGTTACCCTATGAAGAAGAGGGGGTCTTTGATCTAAGCACGCACCCGCGATCAATCCACAGGTAAAACAAAGGCAATGGGCATGCGAAGAGGCAATGTAAAGGAACCTTGGGTAGGGTGGGGCAGTTTTTGGTTACAAGGAAGAAGAGGGAAGAAACAATTTTCGAATAAAAGGCCCCACAGCTCGTGTTCGGGCTGTCTTTTAAAACCCCAGTTAAACCTGGCGCAACTAATAGTTGCGCCAGGCAAAATTTGACCCCCCACTTGCTTGGCGCAACTATTACTTGCGTCGGGCTATTTTGAGGCCTCTAGTGGCCTGGAGTAACTAATAGTTGCGCCAGACACTTAGGCCACATCTTGGGCAGTGCAGGCGGATAAGAGGAGAGGTCCCCGCTCCCTTAGTGGATTCATGCCACTTGTCGATACGCACCCCCAAGATGGCATATCAATCATCATTCGACTTGCCAAACAAAGGCCATGCTAAAATAAAAAGCAGACCAGGGTCAGCCCGCACTTCAGTCTTATATATATAAAAAAAAAAAAAATCCCCAGTGGAGAAGCCAGAAGTGTTCACCAAAAACTTCAAAATTCCAAGAAATCCACATAAAATGATAAACTCCAAAAATCCCAACAAAAAAATCAAATAAAATCCCCATAGAGAAGCCCAAAATTCAAAAAATCCAAAAAATAATAAACTTCAAAATTCAAAAAATCTAAAAAATTATAAACTTCAAAATTTCAAAAAGTCACATGCAATGATAGCTTTTAAATTTCAAAAAATTCACATGAAATGATAGATTTTAAACTTCAAAAAAATTCACGAGAAATGATAGCTTTCAAATTTTCAAAAAGTCACATGAAATGATAGCTTCTAAACTTCAAAAAATTTCGCATGATAGCTTTTTAATTCAAAATTTTTTACATAAAATGATAAACTCCCAAAAAAAAAAATCATACAAGATAGCAATCAGAAAATTCAAAAAAATCACATAAACGATAGGAAACCAAAAAAATGGACTCCCCACGGGGCACAGAAGCATAAAGCGGCAAAATGTTAATATTTTATCGGCAATGTAGCTGTGCCACATTAAAGTCCTGAATTGGAGGTTCGCCTCGGATCTGGATCCTACTTCAAGGTAGGAGC
The DNA here is from genome assembly GCA_021018995.1 of Chloranthus sessilifolius. Lineage (NCBI taxonomy): Eukaryota > Viridiplantae > Streptophyta > Magnoliopsida > Chloranthales > Chloranthaceae > Chloranthus > Chloranthus sessilifolius. Next base: position 106,051,566 of record CM037594.1, on the reverse strand, counting down.
AACTGTGTCAATCCCGATGAAGCGGTCAATGTTCAATCAGGCTGATCCCGTTGCTAAATCTTCGCAATAAGCGCTTTGTTTTGGACTCAAATGAACTTAAGTGTCTTAAGCTTCAAAACCTTCACTTGAAAAGATCAATCGTTGGTTGAAACCAACCTGTCAAGAATGAAATTAAGTGTCAATCGAACTATGTGCAACCATGTATTCAGAAGGGTTCATTTCCCTTTTATTTTCTACAGGCTTAAAACCTGTATGGGCAGCGGTATCCCTATAAATTGTACGCCTTGCGTCTGGGTATCCGTATGATGGTCGTTTGTCCTCATAAATTATACCCGGGCTGGTCCGGGTCGAGGCTTCCATCGCCTTCGTTGTTGCTTATTGCCCCCGATGGGTGCATGAGTGTGCATAATTAATTGAAAGTTATGATCATTGTCAAGAGAGACCAAGATTGGATGCCTCCTTTTAGGAGGTGCCCAATGTTTGGTTGGATCTGTTCAAGGGAGTCGAAACTGGATACTCTAGGTCATGCCGAGCTGAAGCATGCTTTCGGAAAAATGGCACGTATTCCCAAAAAGCATTGTGACTTCTATTCACTTCACTCGGGTAGTCATGCTAAATAAACTTTGGGGTCAATGGGTTCGCCCAATGATCTCGAACCCTGCTTTTCGCAGGGGCACCTGCAAATAATCCAATGAGGTCATCAAATGCCTTGTAGGATTGGACACAAACTGTGGAGCCTTGCGTATGTTTACTTCGCACCTATCTTTAAATGTGGGTCGATCACCCCTCTTACTTACGAAGTTGTTGCATTCAAAATAAATCTCGAACATCAATCACCTTCAAATCATCTCGAGAAGCGGACATTTTTTCTGACTAATGGGCTTTCGCAACTCGAGAAGCGAACGTTTTTCCTAGCTATTGGGCTTTCACAACTCATTCCACCTCGGTTATGCCCAGTAATGTCGCTAAGCGCTTGGGAACTGATGACCTCGAGAAACGAATGATTAGCCTGGCACTCCAGGGCTTTCGTTTTCTCACCATGTTACTCACCTGATGTTTGAAGTTTGTTCTGAATACACCGGATCCGTCAGTATTGCCTTGGGCCTCTTCAGATGTCTCTTTTCTTTGGCATACGATCACTAGTGATCGGATACCAAAGAGGGGCATCTGTAGAAACCCAAATTTGGCCCAAGGCCCGATCGAAATACCTTTTGAGAGAGGTGCAATTCTGAGCTTTTGATGGCATGTATGGAACCCTTAAGAATCAGCCAAAACCCATAAGAATCACCCTAGATCCCTTAGGAACCTACCCCGAACCTTTAGAAACCAATCCCAACCCTTAGAACCCATTCCGAACCCTAAACCTAACCTTCCCGGGCAATGGATGAAGAGTGGTGTACCAGGACTATCTGAGGTCTTTTACTAATGTCAAATCATATACCATTGGAAAGAGGACTTCTCCAGCTTTCCAACGAGCCAAGAATCACCCCAATCAAAGTTGTACATCAAAAGTTATGACCATTTGAAAATCGGGCAGAATTTCACGATTTTTGCCTGGCGCAACTATTTGCCTGGCGCAACTAATAGTTGCGCCAGGCCATTTTCCCCCTGGATTTGCCTGGCGCAACTAATAGTTGTGCCAAGTATTTTTCCCCCAGAAATGGCCTGGCACAACTAATAGTTGCACCAGGCATAAATGGGTCCCCCAACCCCTCGCGAGGCTAACTTCCAGGGAACTGCGCAACACTGTTTTAGTGTACATTTGCCTGGCGCAACTATTAGTTGCGCCAGGCATATGAACAGTAACTATTCAGTTTTGCCCTGAAATTCGTGAGTGGGGTTTGACTTGTTGACCACCTCGACCTTTGGGGTGCATTTTGATAGTTCTGTTGCACCCATTCTATGCCTATTTGCAACCCCTTTAGTGGCTTAAGGCCTCACCCCATCATCCACCATTAGAACCACCTTCACATATTTCCAAGCTCTCAAAATCCTAGGAAACCTTAGATTTAAGATTACCTAATTGCTAACTCTAATTAGCATCTAAGTGATCTCCTAATCCACCCTTTTCCTATAAATAGAGCCCCCTCCCCTTGGTTTAAGGGTTGAGAAAATTGCTTAAGAGAGAAAGAGCTCAAAGTGAGAAGTTCTTCCTCCCTTTTGTTCACTATTTTCATCCAAATTCTAGAATTCTAAAACCTCATTTCAAGCTTATTCTTGCATCCAAAACCCTTAGCCTAGGTGTGTGTGATCCCCTAACCTCCATCCCCTACCTCTTAGCTTTAAGTCCTAAGTGGTTAGAACTCATTTCTCTACAGTTCAAGCCTTCGAAAGCTCATCAAAGCAAGCCACGCAAGGCTCCTCTACGGTGCTACAAGGGCCAGAGGGCTCCGGCTCTCCCCTTTCTTCTCCTATCTCTTTCTAGCTCCCTCCATCCTCTCATTTGTGCCGTTACGCTGCCGATTTTTCGGTAGGAAAGGAGGGGTACAAATAGGATTCCAAGCCCATTTGGGTAAGAGGAAGTTATTTTCTTTGCTTTTATATCATTTTATTTTTGGCCATTAGTAGAGACCGCGTTAAGCGGGTTGGTCGGGTGCCTAACACCTTCCCGATCGATAATCAAAGCCCCTACCCAAGAGCCTTTGGTGTGGACCGGATTCAGAGTCATATTTTTAGCACTTTGGCGCTCATAAAAATGAACTAGGTATCCCGGGACACCGAAAGCTCCGGGTGGCGACTCTATATTTTTATTAGAGAGCGCATCGTCGCGATGGGATCGTCACGGATCCCACGGTTGCACACCCTCCAATCCCTCACTACAAAAAATAAGACTATTAGCGGCAGTTTTTTGTTGTAAAAAACTGCCGCTATTAACAAAAAAACTATTAAGACTATTAGCAGCAAGGGTATTAAAGGTAGTTTTTTGTTAATAGCAGCGGTTTTTGGCTATCGCTAATAGTCTTATTTTTTGTACTGCCTCCCCAATCCCTAACCCCTAATCCCTCCAATCCCTCCCCAATCCCCAACCCCTCCCAAATTCCTAATCCCTCCAATCCCTCCCAAATCTCCAATCCAGCCAATCCCTTCAATATTGGTGCCGAAGAGATGACGTTTCGTTCTACCCATAACTACAAGAGAGCCCTGCTAGATCCCGAGAGCCCTGGTGTAAAACTGAAGAACACCTACCCCCGAGACTCAATACTGAATTTTCAATTGGAGATTTGGTGACTAGAGATGTTCAATCTGTGGCTATCATAATTTGAGATCCAAGTCTCATTGCAATCGTAGAAGCTGTGGGGCGAAGGCTGATTCAGGGATTCAGTGTCCTTGGAACACTTGTAAATCTAACTTCGTTAAGAAAGATCCCCCCCTCTCGATTGATGAAGTTAGGGATTTGCAACAAGGTTTCAGTATATGGGGAAGAGGGCGCATAAAAAGTAGTCCAAACTTTTCTCTAACTGCTAGCATTGGAGGAGGCATCGATCAAGTTGCAGGACATTGGGACCCTACCTTTTCCAGCAGAGGTGTGATCATCTTCAATCCCACTGGTAAGGTTTCAATCTCCATGGTCAAGGCTTGGAGCTCCAAACTTTGGAATAATCATGAAGTGGTGAACATCTGGAAAATCAGCAGATATAAATATTTAATCTACTTTTATAGTCGAGCTTCCGCATCTAATTTAATCCTCTCCAAATGTTGTGAAATTGATGGGAAAAAAGTAGCTTACTGTGACGACCCGACTTTTTCAATCCTTAAAGGTATAGGAAAGGTTGGTTCATCAACTTATTGATTTCTCAATAAGCCGTAACAAACAGAAGCCGACAACATAAGCATAGGTCAAAATAGAGGCATAGCAAAAAAAAGCAAGAACAAAAACTCATTCAAAAAAAATATTTCACCTTGAGGAACCAAAAAGAACCACCGGTGATGGCCAATCCAACACCTAAAATAGTGGTTCCTAATGATGATTCCTCAAGTGATATCCAAAAGACAAAACAATGGCCTAGGGCCCAATATTCAAATAATTCAGAACCAAAAGTACCAAAAGTATAAATATAAATCAAGGAAACAATTCCTCCGCTGGGGTCTCCAATTCCTCCTCAGGAATATAGTCGGAGTCCTCCAAATCCAGATCTTCAGATCCCAAGTCAGTCTCAGCACCTGTGACGTGTAGTTGGGGTGAGCTAACATCGAAGCTCAATAGAGGAAACATATCCATTTGCATTTTATCATAAATAAGGGTTTTTCAAAGACAAAGTCAGATCAGATATGGTTTTTCAAAAGATGCTTCAATGTCTAATTTTCAGTTCTAAAATCGAAAGCCAAAAGATGATTCAATGGTTCTGATGTTTCCAAAATTTCAGAATTTAAGCATGCTTCTTATCTTAAGATTATAACTTAACTTTATCTCCCAAATTATATATAGCATGAGAGCATGGTGTATTATCGATGGAAAACCCTACTGACCATCGTCGTTCATGAACCCTTTTTTCGGAAATGCAACAAGTCCCTACGTAATGAGGGAAACTTGCGCCAAACTGAAATTACCGTCAACACGGTTGGTAGGATCTAGGGTTTCGTTCGTATGTGCCTCAAATCAAATGCAATGCTAAACATATCATATGTTATGTAATTAATACAATTTTTCGAATTTTCGGAGTTCTGATTCAAAGTTCACATTCAAAGATGTGATTCGAAAGTTCAAATTTCTGAGTTCTTATATCAAAGTTTCAGAGTTCTTACTCATGCCAGGTTTCTCAAAATTCAGATTTCAATGCTTGCAACAAATAACCAAAACTTATAATATAATGCAAATTAGGTTTAGGGTTCCCCTACCTCGACTTAGTTTGATCCAAACATAAGCAAAGTAGTCCTCACAAAGGACCTCTATCACAAAACCTACAATAATTAACACCAAAGGTGTTAATTAAGTCCAAAAAGTCAACAAAAAAACTCCCTAAAACAATTTTCAAAAGTTTTCAAAAATTAAAAAAAATAGGGCAAAATTCGACCCTCGAATTTATTTTCGTTGGTCAAATTTTAAATTCGATGGTCGAAAATAAATTCGACCCTCGAATTTCTCCAGGTCTGTGGTTTCAAATTTTGATCTTCAAATTTGTTTCCTTCCTTCCAAAGCACAACTTGTCTATCTTTTTCAGATGAACCTTTTATCTATCTAACCTAGGCATACAATATCTTAATCAAAGGAGTTTAAAGAGCCTACCTTCCAAGGTTTACTCCTAGCTTTCGTTGATCCAAATCCAAGCACCGGATCAAGTCATAAGCTTCGTTAGTTGGACTCCCAAATCAATCCACCACCAACCTTGTTGTCAGGCAAAGGTTAGCCCATATCACTCACCAAAAGGACTGCCCACTCTCCCCTAGCCTTCCTTCTCAATATCTCAAACAAATCATAAATAAGGCACGAGGCTTATCAATGGCTATGATGGGGAGAGGGATTCTAAATCTCAAGGAATCTAAGATTAAAGCAAGGAGGCAAAGGTTGTAGAGAGTGTAGGTTCACACGTAAGGGAGAAGAGATCAACTTCTCCTTCAATTCTCTCCCTTTATAAGTTAAATTCACTCCTCAAAATATCAAGATATTTCACCTAAAATTCTATCCACTTAACTTGCACTTGTTTACGGTGTTAAGCGCTCACATATTACTTAATGTATAAGCTACAACAGATTTGACTTCCACAAGTCCGAAATCAAAATCCTTTGGTCACATCTCACATCATACTCTAACTTATCAAAGTCAACCTAGTTCGTCTCGTAAATTTTTCTGGGTACGCATACCGAGGTAATCAAACTCAGGCCCAAAATATTTGGGATATTACACTTTCACCAGATGGACCACCACCTGTAACAAGATATCTCCACCGGTCAGTGATTCTATCTAGATAAGAGTCCGGGGTCTTCCAACGCATTGTTGGAATCTTCACAAATTCAAGGAGATTGCGTCCAAATGTGGAGGATTTGTTGAAGCCGATTCAAATTCTATTAATTTCACCAAAGTGGAGTATGCGAGATTAAGGGTGGGAATGGTTCTTTGGTGGCAGATTCTAATAGCCATTGAATTAAAATTGAAGGACGACTTGGTTTTACTAGCCATTGATATTGAACTCAAAGGAAAAGCCATTCCCGATTCAACCAAGTTTATTAACTCCAACACCGTTCCTCTCAATAGGGTGCCGAGCAACATCATCTATAATACTGGTAGTTTTTCGTTCGCCACTCCCAAGGATTTTCGTGCTTCTCATGCAACTCCGGACATGGCGATCAACATATCCAATCAATAGTTTGACCAATCTCCCAAGATTGGTTCCTTCGATTTTGAATTTCAAACAGGCCCTCTCAAATCCACACTACAAAAAATAAGACTATTAGTGGCAGTTTTTTGTTAAAAAATTTCCGCTATTAATCCTGTCGCTACCAAAAACTGCCGCTACCAAAAAATGCCTTAATAGCAAATGTCGTGTGCTTCACTTTAAAAAATTTGTGTTGTCAAGCCTATGTTTCTCATGATTAAAAGGAACAATAAGCATTTCATCATCAATATCTCTATTTAAAACAATAGAAGAATCTTATTTTTGATCTTCTACAACTACATTTATTGATTCAACAACAGTAAGAGTTCTTAAGTTAAAAACCCTATAAGCCCTACTGTTCAAAGAATAACCAAGAAAAATTCCATTGTCAGTTTTAGCATCAAATTTACTAAGAGATTCACGATCTCTTAAAATATGACAAGCACTACCAAAGACGCGAAAATAACGAATTTGAGGTTTTTTATCATTTCATATTTCATATGGAGTCTTAGTAGTGTTGGGTCTAAGGTACACTCGATTAGATATGTAACAAGCAATACTAATGGGCTCAGCCCACAGATTTCTAGCCACATTGTTAGCATTTAACATAACCCTAGCCATTCTTGGAGTACCCTATTTTTCCTCTCAACCACACCATTTTGTTGAGGTTGTGCGGAGCTGAAAATTCATGTTTTATACCATTTGATGTACAATATTTAGCAAAAGATGAATTTTCAAATTCTTTACATGATCACTACGAATTCGAACAATAGAAAGATTTTTTCAATTTGAGAGTTTATATTAATTTGGGAGTTTATATAATCTATTTACAATCACCACATAACAAAAAATAAGAACGCAAGTCATATTTTAACGTGAAAAACTCATCACAGGTAAAAACCACGGGATCTATCTCAGATCCAAGAAACAATTCACTATGAAATAATAAACTTATAGTGCCTCTTTGGAATGATATGCCGTACCACTCCTATCACCAACAATGACAGCCTCTCACCATCATTCTATCGACAATGAGCATTTCCAACAACCGTCGTCTCACACGAAGGTCCACTTGTCTCTCACAAGTCTTAAACTCTCAAACAAGAATTAGAAAGAATGCACTCATCATTGAGATTTAAGATTGACATCCACAAATGGTAAGTAATCTCAAGGATAAAATTTGGACCATAAATTTTGAAGAAAGAGAATTTTCGGATCAGTTACAAAACTGTTCGAACTTCCAAGACTTTATAGAATTTTGGGTCACGGACGTCCGTGAGTGTTCTACGGACGACCGTGGGTCCAAAGGTGACAAAACATTTTGTCAAACATGTTTACTTGGCAAGACCATTTTCCTAAGGAGCAACACTGATTTTTCAAGTCATGATGATGATAAAAATTCTCACAATCTCCCCCTTTGTCACAATCATGACAAAAATCAGTTTACAAAGACTCAAAAATTAAAAATTACAGTGTATTCATTTTTCATCTATGTCCTATACATAAATCTAAAATGAAAAATGCTGAAATTACAACTCTATTTGCTCCCTCTAATTATTTGCCAAGAAACATAATAAAAACAGTCTAAAAACGCACTATTTTGGGATTTGATCTTTCACTTGTTGATTTTCACCTGTTGAAGGAAACATAAAAACTTTTGAAAGCACAGGTATATAATTGTGATCTCCCCCTTTTGGTCATAATGTGACAAAGGATCAGATGAAGAATAAAACCACAAATAATATAATTTTGCACAGTCATATAAAAATTGAAAAGATTAGTACATAACATGCAAGTAGTTTAAAGAAGCTTCTTCAAATTTAGCATCAAGAAAATGTAACCACAAAAATAGAAAGTATCATCGTCATAGTTAAACATGTTAGAGATTACATCACAAAAAAAAAAAAAAAAAAAAAACAATCACTCAGGAGGCGAAAAATGTGTTATAGGAGGCGGGAAGACACTGTTAAAGTGGTTCATCATGGCTTCAAACCCATCAAGCATAGTCATTTGAATAGAAGAAATTTGCTCCCCATAGATATTGAAGCTAGTTTCTATCCGATTAGATAGGTTCTGAATATCTGAATTCATATGTTGCATCTCGGCATGCATCCTATCAAAACGATGGTCATAGTAATGACTCTCTGGAGCTTGATAAGGAGGAACTGGTGGAGGAACATGAGTTTGTTGACCAATGTCTTCTTGAGGAGGAATGTCTTCTGCCTCATCCTCGTCAGAACTTTCATCAAGAAATTTAACATCATCCAAATCGATTCTAATCCTTTTTTCAATCTTTTTAAGCCTACCTAATGGTGCCATGGCCCAAGAAGTAGCTAAATTAGGCGGAAGAGTCATTTGAGACTCTACAATCTTACTAATGATGATAGAAAAAGGAAGAGACATTTTAGAGGAATCATCCTTCATTCTACGAACAATAATTTCGAAAATAATAGATGACACACACAATGGACGATTTTTTTCTAAGAGGAACATGAGATAAATAATGCCCCAACGAATTTGATCCTTATTACCCTCTCTTAGAGTAAGAGTGGCAAAAAGGACATGACGGAGCCACTGAAATTTGGTTTTCAGAGACGTGTAATGCTTTTGCGATTTCAGTCAGTTGACCGGGACCATTACACACAAAGTCGTACACAGTAGAAGGATGAAATAGTGAATGAATCTGGCTTTCATCCACAGGATAGCTGTACCCGTCAAGATTTAATGGTATACCCAAAATTTCATAAATAAGCAAAGGAGAAAATTTGATTTGCTTACCAAATACATATGACACTGTGGAACACTCCAATCGGTTCTCAACATTGGTGGAGTTTAGGAGATTTGCATAAAAACACCGAACCACATCGGTGTAGGTAAAGCCAGATAGAGAAAGTAGAGAAATCCAACCCCGAGAAGCAAACATATGAAACAAATCATGGTCTCTAAGAAACTTTTCTAATACCACTCGTTCAACAATAAGGTTTTGAGTTGAAAATAGACGAAGAAAACGCTCTTCATGGCTTTGAGATGGAAATCTTTGAAGTGCAGGCGAAGAAGAAGAAGAGGAACCTTTAGATTTCTTCAAGTTTTTCCAATTTAGAGACATTTTTGCGTAAAATCTAAGAAGGAAGCGGATTTGTTAAAGTAAAAACGAAGTGGAAAATGAATAAACGTTTAAAATTTTCGTTTTTATAAAAAAGCTCTACGGACGCCCGTAGGAGTTATGAGATCCTTGTTATCAATCTGAACCGTTGAAGAAAAGTATTGAAGCGCTGGGTTTCGATACGACGGGCGTCCGTAGTGACATGCACGGACGTCCGTTGGGAAACTGAATGCATGCAGTTGTACTTACTGCCAATAGTTCGGATCGTTTTTCGAGGGAAAAAAAATTTGACTTTTGGCAGACGTCCGATTTGACAGGGACGGACGTCCGGTAAAAAGTGACAGAGAGGTGTTCCGGACACGGACGTCCGTGGTGCATTGACGGACGACCGTTTAAAAAATCTAGTGAAGCATACAATTTACGGACGTCAATGATAGGGCTACGGACGTCCGCGGAACTTTGATAAAATTTTGTAAAAAAATTTTCGAAATTTTAATTTTTGCAAAATGTGAAGAGGGGAGTATATTTTCTGAAAATTTTGAAACTTACAATATGCCACATACTAAAATTTCATGTGAAAATTTTTAAACATCCTGATATGCATACGAAAGAGTTTGAGTTTATCAAAATTCACAATCTTCAATATTAATCATAGGTACCACTTACAATTTATGATAGTTAACAAAGGAAAATTTTAAGTATCAAAGTCATTTGCAACAAAAATAGTCAAAATTCATATTGATAGAGGCGAGTGACATATTTTATAAGGAACATTTACTTGATAAATGATTTGTTACTCACACCTTTTTAAGCTTTCTAAAAAACCCTTTTAACGAGCTTTAGAACATTGACTCCCAACTAGTTAGTCTGGGGCAATGGATCTTAAGAAATCCCAACGGTTTTACTTGCTCGGGTCAATTAGGAAACAAGGTAGAGTAAAAGCTTTTATGATGATTCAACTAAAACTTACTTGCTTTCTATTCAACTCATTTAACGAGAGTTAGGCCAATGACTCCCAATTCAGTTAACTCAGGGCATTGAGTATAAAATACTCTAACAGGCTTATTAACTCGAGTTGGAAAGGCAATATGTAAGAGATATCAGAAGGAAAAAAATAATTTATGTTGAATAAATGAACTAGATATCAACATTATATTCAGTTCTCAAGTTTGTTTCAATGACTATTTTAAACAAAATTTCCTTTATCTACTAACAATATATAAAAGATTTACCTTGATAATACAGAATAAAAGCTAATAAAGAGTTACTCAAAATAAGAGAAATGCAATCTCAGAAAATTTGATCAAATGTTCACATTTGAAAATTTAAAATGTATCATATAGAACTCTGAGGTACAAAGAACATAAAAAATATGTGCAAAGTCAAAACAAAACTTATATACAAGAGTTGAAGTAATGATTAATCGACGAAGCATAAACCAATGGATTTTTGAAGAAATTCAAATCGAACAAAATCCAACGGTTTAGTAAAAATATCAGCTAATTGTAATTGAGTGTCTATGTGCTCAAGGAGAATAATTTTATCTTTCACCAAATCACGTATGAAGTGGTGTCAAATATCAATATGTTTAGTCCTAGAGTGTTGTACAGGATTTTTAGAAATATAAATAGCACTGGTGTTATCACCAAACAAGGTCATTATACCTTGAGAAATTTCATAGTCAGACAACATTTGCTTCATCCATAAGAGTTGAGTACACCCATTTCCAACAGAAATATATTCTGCTTCAACAGTGGATAACGAAACCGAAGCTTGTTTCTTGCTGAGCCAAGACACAAGACAATTACCGATATAAAAACAACTACCGCTAGTGCTTTTACGATCATCAGAATTATCAGCCCAATCAGAGTCGGAAAAACCAATGATTTGAGATGTGGTATGAAAGTGATACCAGAGACCTAACTCTAAAGTTCCATTAACATAACGGATGACACGTTTAAGTACAGTTAAATGGGATTCCTTAGGAGATGCCTGAAATCTAGCACACATACCAACACTATAAGCAATATCAGGTCAACTAGCAGTTAGATAGAGAAGACTACCTATCATGCTTCTATACAGAGTTTCTCCAATAGATTTACCATTTACATCTTTTGTCAATTTCACAGATGTACTCATTGGAGTACGGGCGAGTTTACTTGATTCTAAACCAAATTTTTTTACAAGTTCTTTTGCATATTTGGATTGGGTAATGAAAATGCCAGAAGAACACTGTTTGATTTGAAGACCTAAAAAATAGTTTAACTCACAAAATAAACTCATTTCAAATTCATTGCTCATTAGAGTTTGTAACTTATGTGCATTTAAATCAAGTGTGGATCCAAAGATGATATCATCAATATAAATTTGAGCAACTGTTAAATGAGATGATTCTTCTTTGAGAAATAAAGTTTTATCCACACTACCACGTTTAAAGCCGTTATTGATTAAGTATTTCGTGAGTCTATCATACCAAGCACGAGGTGCCTATTTCAAACCATATAAGGCCTTTTTAAGTCGAAAAACATCAAGAGGATGATGTGGATCTTCAAACCCTTTAGGTTGTTCCAAATACACTTCCTCAGTTAAAAAACCATTTAAAAAAGTACTCTTTACATCAATTTGATATAATTTAAACTTTAAATGACATGCCATTGCCAAAATTATACAAATGGATTCAAGTCTAGCCACAGGTGCAAATGTTTCATAAAAGTCAATGCCTTCAACCTGTGTGTACCCTTGAGCCACCAATCTTGCTTTATTTCTAATGATTTTACCCTCTTCATTAGTTTTATTTTTGAAAATCCATTTTGTACCAATGATTCTAATGTTTTGAGGTCTAGAAACAAGTTCCCACACATCATTCCTTTTAAATTGAGTGAGCTCTTCTTGCATTGCAATAACCCAATGCTCATCAAGAAGGGCTTATTTAATATTTTTTGGTTCAAGAGTTGATGTGTAACATACATGACATAGAATATTTGAAAGATTTTTAAATTTTCTCCTAGTCATCAGTTTGGTGGAGACATCACCAATGATTGCACTTGGAGGATGACTTCTCATTTCACGAGCATAGGAGGGTCTATATCGAGACTCATTTTCAGAGATATTATTGTGTGTATTTTCCATATTCACATCATTAGTGATGATGGATGAAGGGTGTGTAGAATTTTCATTATTAGATGAAAAATTTGTGTTGCCAAGCCTATGTTTCTCATGATTAAAAGGAACAACAAGCATTTCATCATAAATATCTCTATTTAAAACAATAGAAGAATCTGATTTTTGATCTTCTACAACTACATTTATTGATTCAACAACAGTAAGAGTTCTTAAGTTAAAAACCCTATAAGCCCTACTATTCAAAGAATAACCAAGAAAATTTTCATTGTCAGTTTTAGCATCAAATTTACTAAGAGATTCACGATCTCTTAAAATATGACAAGCACTACCAAAGACGTGAAAATAACTAACTTGAGGTTTTTTATCATTCCATATTTCATATGGAGTCTTAGTAGTGTTCGGTCTAAGGTACACTTGATTAGATATGTAACAAGCAGTACTAATGGCCTCAGCCCACAGATTTCTAGCCACATTGGTAGCATTTAACATAACCCTAACCATTTCTTGGAGTACCCTATTTTTCCTCTCAACCACACCATTTTGTTGAGGTGTGTGCGGAGCAGAAAATTTATGTTTTATTCCATTTGATGCACAATATTTAGCAAAAGATAAAATTTTAAATTCTTTACCATGATCACTATGAATTCGAACAATAGAAAGATTTTTTCAATTTGAGAGTTTATATTAATTTCGGAGTTTACATTAATCTATTAAATAAGCAATTTAATACTACTCACAATCACCACATAACAAAAAATAAGAACGCAAGTCATTTTTTAATGTGGAAAACCCATCACAGGTAAAAACCACGGGATCTATCTCAAATCCAAGAAATAATTCACTATGAAATAATAACCTTACAGTGCTTCTTTGGAATGATATGCCCTACCCCTCCTATCCACAACAATGACAGCCTCTCACCATCATTCTATCCACAGTGAATATTTCCAACAACCGTCGTCTCACACGAAGGTCCACTTGTCTCTCACAAGTCTTAAACTCTCAAACAAGAATTAGAAAGAATGCACTCATCATTGAGATTTAGGATTGACATCCACAAATGGTAAGTAATCTCAAGGATAAAATTTGGACCAGAAATTTTCAAGAAAGAGGATTTTCGGATCAGTTGCAAAACTGTCTGAACTTCCAAGACTTTATAGAATTTTGGGTCATGGACGTCCGTGAATCACTCACGGTCGTCTGTGATTACGGACGTCCGTGAGTGTTCTACAGACGACCGTGGGTCCAAAGGTGACAAAACATTTTGTCAAACATGTTTACTTGGCAAGACCATTTTCCTAAGGAGCAACACTGATCTTTCAAGTCATGATGATGATAAAAATTCTCATAGAACTAATGGAGGCATCCTTCTTATGTGGGATGACATGATCTACGATTGCCAAAGACAGTGGTTGGGTTTATTCAATATTACTGATTTATTGCTTGATAAACGAAATAATTCCAATTTCTTCATATCGACTATTTATGGTCGTTGTTCTTGAGGTTCGGACATTGAACTGTTGGAAGACTTATATAGGTTGAAAATCTTACACAATGGCCCCTGGTGCTTTGCGGCGATTTTAATTCCCTAACTCATCCTTTTGAAATATCAAACAACTCCAAAACTTCCTCTTCTATGAGGAATTTTGTGGACTTTATAAATATTGCAGAACTTCTTGATGTTTTGATGTCAGGCGTTGAGTTCACTTGGACTAATGGTAGAAGCCCCCCAACGCTTTGCAGACTAGATCGGTTTCTCATTAATGCCAACTTTGATAATATATTTCCTATGACCGAATGTAAACCTTTTACCATAGCAACTTTTGATCACACTCTCGTCCTTCTCAACTTGAAAGGTATTAAATGGGAACCTGCCCCATTCCGCTTTTTCAACCACTGGCTTGATAACATAGATTTCGACAACAACATTCAAAGATGGTGGTCCGAAGCTAATTCATTGGGAATCAATACCCCTATTGATGCCAAGTTGCGGTTTGTTAACAAACGTATTATTGATTGGAATAAGCCTATCTTTGCCAAGAACAATGAAACTGAAGTCGAACTCCTCTTCAATATTAATAAATTCGATAATCTTGAAGTGACCAGAGCTCTTTCCAGGGACAAAATCCTTAAAAGAGAACAAGCTAACGCTGATTTTGAAAACCTAGCACTTACCAAGGAGAAAGAATGGAGGCAAAAATCGTTTGTTAGATGGCTTAAAGAGTGAGATCACAATACCAGTTTTTTCCATTCCACTGCCAACAATCGGAGAAGATTTAACTCCATCACTTCTATAAAAAAAGATGGTACTTCCTATTCCAATCCTAATTCTATCCCTTCTATTGTCATTGACTATTATGCTGATTTATTCAAAGAAGTCAATCAAAGCAGACCCAAGCTCAATAATATTCATCCTAAAATCCTCACTATGATTGAAGCAAATCAGTTGGAAACCAAGTTTCAGGAAGATGAGATTTTGGTAGCTATAAAAAGATGTAAAGAAGATCGTGCTTCGAGCCCTGATGGCTATACTTTTGAGTTTTTTCGCAAATATTGGGCATTAATTAAATTAGATGTCATCAGAATGCTCGGTAAATTTTGGGAGGACGATTTCATTCACAAATCTACAAATGCTACTTTCATTGTTCTCATACCTAAAGAAAGAGGAGCCACTGAAATGAAAAAATTCATACCCATCTCTCTAGTTTCGAGCCTTTATAAACTTATTATAAAAATCTTAGCCAATAGGTTAAAGAAAGTAATAGGGTCAGTAATATCCAAATCTCAAGATGCCTCTATTGCGGGTAATCAGATTCTCGATCTCCCCGTCATTGCCCAAGAAAGTATTCATTCAAAGGCGTATGATAAATTCAGTTGGGACTACCTTCTTTGGATGCTAAAAAAGATGGGTTTCAGTACAAGGTGGAGATCCTGGATCCATGGGTGCCTTTCTACCGTCCATTTCTCTGTTATTATAAATGGCAAAGATTGTGGATTCTTTGAACTATCTAGAGGGTTGAGGGAAGGATGCCCTCTTTCCCCTTATTTGTTCAACAGTGCTAGAGAAGGACTTGCCCTTCTTTTCCAGAGAGTGAACCTAAGGTTGTTGGTTTTAACAATCCTCGAAGCAAGTTTGACATCAATCTCCTTCAATATGTGGATGACTCACTCATAATGTGTGAGGGCAACCCTCAACAGATTTCTCATGCTTGTA
This sequence comes from Chloranthus sessilifolius, assembly GCA_021018995.1. NCBI lineage: Eukaryota > Viridiplantae > Streptophyta > Magnoliopsida > Chloranthales > Chloranthaceae > Chloranthus > Chloranthus sessilifolius. The sequence goes on along the minus strand of CM037594.1, from coordinate 106,035,815 downwards.
ATATTCTCAAAGTCTACGAATATGTGTCGAGACAACGGGTGAACTTCGAGAAATCAAATATTTATGGCATCAACTTTGTGGATCAAGTGTTGAGGGGTTGGGCCACTAGTGTAAATCTCGTGATTGCCAATCTCCCATTCGAGTACCTTGGTATTCCAATAGGAACATGTAAGCTTAAACAATCCGGTTGGGATCCTATAATTTCTAAAGTTAATAGTAGACTTTCCGAATGAAAAGTAATTTGCTATCAAAAGGAGGTCATCTGATTTTAACCCAATCCGTTCTTAGTGCCATCCCTACTTACTTTCTCTCAATGTATAAATGCCCTAGCAAAGTTTGCAAGGAAATTGAAAGGCTCCAGAGGAACTTCTTATGGAATGATCTTCACGATAAGAAAAAAATTCACCTAATCAGATGGGACAAGATTATTAAGCCTAAATGGGCTGGCAGGCTTGGAATAATGCCAATAGCTATGATGAACCACACTCTATTAATGAAGTGTTGGTTGCGGCTCGATGATTCATCGGACCATTGGTTGAAGTCTATCATTATTCACAAATATCGGGTTAGTGACAATGGCTAGGAAGTTAGAGACAGAAATTCCAACAACTCTTCCTCGTGGTGGAAGGGTATTTTATCAACTAGAGATGAATTCCTAAAGAATATTCATTTTACTGTTGGCAAGGGTGATAGGATTCGATTAAGGACTGATAATTGGCATAGTTGCGGTACCAGTTTTCAAAAGAAATTCTGAAATCTTTTTAACATCATCGTCAATCAGAAAGATCGTGTTTCAGATATTTTCAGCTCGGTGGACCCTCCCCAATGGCAAATTAATTTTTAGAGAAGACTCACAGACACTGAGATTGCAGAGTTTAGCGAACTATCTGGGATTCTTGATAATCTCAAACATAATTCAGAAGAAGATCGGAGACTTTGGAAAAGTCGCAGCAATAGTATATTTTCGATCAAGACAAGTTTCTTTTCAATTTTTGATAACCTTTCCAAGATTGATTGGGCTTTCATCTGGAGCTATTGAATTCCTTCGAAAATATGCTTCTTTCTTTGGACTCTAATGTGGGATAAACTCGCCACTGTATCGAATCTTAACAAGAGAGGCATGAAATTATTGTAGTCATGCTTCTTCTGCAATTTGTGTGATGATGATATAGACCATTTGTTTCTTTTTTGTGAGAAAGTGTGGCCTTTTTGGGGAAGGTGCTTCAAAGCTGTTGGAATTGCAACTTGCTTCCATAAGAACATCTTGGGTGTCTTCTTGGGTTGGGAGACTCTTCCATGCAAAGGATTGAAAAGATGGATGTGGGATCATCTTCGTATTTCCATTTGTTGGAATATTTGGCTACTTTGGAACGATATTAGCTGCAACAATGCCACCTTCAATGAAGACAGTTATTCGTAATAGTATTATTACAATTTGCAATTGGGCTATAGCTAAAAAACTAGGTGACTCCTTATTCGGAGGTTTTTACTTGAACATTTCGATTTCCTGCTAGTGTAGGTTTTTCCCGTTTTCAATAGGGTTTCCTATGTTCCTTCAAGTACCTATTCTGGTTTTCTCTAGGAAGTCCGATTTTTCAGATAGCAATGCTTGAGGTGCTAGCTAGTGTTTTACTCAAGCATTCCAGGGCACTTGTTTAGTTTTTCATACTCAATAAAATTATCTTTCAAAAAAAAAAAAAAAAAATCACGTTGTTCCAAAATAAGGCAAGACGTTAGCTTCACCGTTGCCCGATACATAAACTTTAGTACAACGGCCGTTAGTCTACATGTAAGCTTCACTTGGGAATCTCACTTGATGAAAGAAAGTATGCCAAAGTGTATGAAAATAACGGTTTGAATTCCAAGTTTGATTGCTTTCAACTCACAAGGGATCTCATCACCTAGACCTGAATCACATGAGAATGAGCAAATGAACTTCTTTTCTTCATCTCGAATCAATCCTCCCAACCCGACTTTACTAAGGCCTACAATAGCAGCTGTATAGAGTTATTAGAATCCGTTTGGGGGAGGGGTCCACAATGTGGTCATCAATTTCTTGCTCCAAGGCAGAAGGTTCTGCCTCTACATCATCCAATCTATGTCGAATTCCTCCTTAATGATATGGAGGATGAACTTTTTATTGGTACAAGAGCCCTCAAAGATCCTGTTATTCCTTTTTCTCCAACAATGCCATATTGCATAATTAAAAAAAAATTTAGCAGATCTTGCAAGCAAGCTATTATAGATGAATGATCTTTAAATAATAGAAACCTTGCAAGTGTACAAGTTCGCAAAACTAGGCCAACTACTACGGGTGTCGAACCACAGAGATTAGTCATTTATCTAAACTAAAACCTTGACTAGAAATAAGGTTTTGAAAGTAACTATAACTATGGTTATCTAGGAAAGTTATTAAATCAAATTTAGAAAGCAATAGAGAAAACAGTCTGGGATCCCTCTTAATGGCAGATTCGTAGTAACTCTCAATCTACTCCTAATCTAATCTGAATTCTGGGTAATAACCTTCTTTGCCCTACAAGCTAAAGCTAGGTAAAATAATCAGATCCTATTCATATTCATGGACTAGTTGGGACGATATAATCCATCTAATCTCTGGCAATCTAATCTGTATGCATCATTGCACGAAACTAATCAAACTAGACTACAAGTACTAATTCGAAGGTGACTAATCTATTGAGTCTAATCCTAATCCCTACAAGGCGATTACAATTATCAAAAATAGAATTAAAATAACTTAGAATCATTCATAATAACCCTAGTGAATCCCAATCATGCAATCATTACCATAAGAGAATTCAAACTAGAAAAAGAAATAGAATTTTTAATTAAAACATATCTTTGATGTACAAGAGATCCCAAACTTCAGGAACTAGCCACGCATTGCAGTTCTGATCTTCATCATCTCTGATTCGACCATAGAATGATGGTTTACAATTCCCATAATGTCGCAAATTCTCTAAATTTGAAAACTAGAGCTAAAACTAGAAAACAAAGAATTGCAAGCTATCTTATAACTAAAACCTAAAGCTCTCTCTATTCCTAAGCCTTGGGTCCTTATTTATAGATGCATAAGGCCCTAGTACATGTAGATAAACTAGAAAAGAATTCCTAAAACAACTCTAATTTAAATTGGGAATGAAGGAATTTTCAGATTCTCTAAAAGCAAAACTGTCGTCGTTGAATTTCGCTGAAAACCCCAATCTCGATTGGTCGAGGTTGTATACGCCTTATTCTTCTCTATTTAGTCTTCGTGACTGGTCGAGATACATTATTGACCGGTCGACTTCTGTAGCTTCTGGGCATCTTTTGGAATCTCGACCGGTCGAATTGCATTGTCAATCGGTCGACTTTTACAACTTCTTTAGGTCCTCTTCTTCTGATCTCGACTGATTGAAATGGAATTTCGACCAGTTGAGATTGATAGCTTCTCTGTTCTTTCTCCTTGTTTTCCTCTGTTTTGGGTGCTTGCTTCTAATTCTTTCCTTCTACCTTCTTTTAACTCTTTTCATGCCTTTGGCTCGTCAAAACCACTTGTACATGAAAGCATAATAAAGGTAGACATTAGTGATCATATGAGGCCTAGCAACGTCGAGATTCGAATCTAAATTATATGATTTTGAAGGTTGATCTAGTCCTCGAGCAAAGGAAGAAAGCAAAAAATAAAAACAAACTTAAAGACAATTATTTTACAAAAATAAAATACCGCTTTCATGGGGAACATGATTGCATTTGGTGTATGCAACAAGCCTTTTAAACCCCTAAGTAATCCTTAGTGGAGGAGTTGTATCTCTTGAGGGTTTACTGTGAACTTACCCACAAACTTCCAAAATTTTCAAAACTATCGATAAAATTGAGTTTTTCAAAACATTGTTTTCCTACGCATATCTAGTCTGAAAGCATAAAATCATTAATTGATTCAACATGCAAATTCTCAATTTCAAACATTAATGTCATACCAATCCTACTCAAATTCATTCAAATTAGTCTAATGCTACAGTTTTTAAACAATTTGTACATTCATGCCTAACGTATAGTATGTGCATACGAAAACTAAAATCATATATCTTAGGACTAATTCAACCAATAAACAGTCGGATTTTATGTCTCGACTCAATCCTCACCATAGATATACTCTCACAATAAAAGCACGCCGAAGATGGGTAAATTTTTACACATATGTGAGAGATCAATACAAAGCAAATAAATAAGGTCTCACATGATAAAAGAATCACGATACATTCAATGAATAAATGAGAATCTCATAAGAAAGATACTTGCCTATTCTAAGCATGTCACATCAAGTACCATAAGTACAATACATTCACTCTCCACAAGGTAATTACCAAAACAAAATTTGATCCTTATGGTTTTTCTTAGGTTGAAATGGGGCTTAGGTAAAGGGTATGAAAGAAAGGAAGTTGGGATTCAAAATTTTGAGAAATTGGAAAAGGAACTAACTTTTGATTTTTGTTCTTTTTCATTTCTAATTTCTCTTCTTAATTTTTTTTTCAATACTATTCTTTTTCTCAACTTTATTTTCTTTTCTCACACTTTTTATTATTTTTAATTTCATTTTCTTGAAACACCTCATATTTTTTATTCTTTTTCAAATTTCTCTTTTCTTTTCTCCCTTGTTCATCTACTTTTTTTTTTTTCATATTCTTTTACGTAAACATCACAACTCAGTATCTCTCCACTTACTTTCTTTTCATTCATTCTCATCCCTAGTTCCTAACTTACCAGAAATAAGATATCAGAAATAGTGTAAGGGTAAGGTTAAAGTAGCTTATAAAAATATATATAAAGGCAATTTTTTAAATATACTCAAAAGGGTACTAGAAAGATAAAATTATATGAGGTGGGGCATTTTAGGCACAAACAAACCAAAGATGGCCTTTAATCATATCCTCAAAAGATGATAATTTTGCATAATTGTCTTGAGCAAACATACAATATGTTCTAGCACAATTATATGAATTTTATTTCATGCAAAGTCACAAGTCGAAGCCAAAATGTATGAAATTATGAAAAAATGATTTCTTATTCAAAGAAAACTCGACGCTTATATAAACACTCACAAAAAATGAATATTTGACATTAAAGCTCACCAGAATTAGTCTCCACGGAGAACCTAAAATTCAAAGTTCAGAAGAGTTCTTTGATTTCTAAATCCTAGTGTGGTATAAGTGTAAAAAGATCGAAGCATGAATCTAAAAATCATTCGAAAATTATTGCATTAAATTTCATAATACTAGATGTAAGCATTCAAGATATGGCATCAAAATTATCAAAATTAAATTCACATGCATCAACAATTAAAGTTTGAAAACTATGATAAAATTGCATGTAATGGCTCTGAATTTTTAAAAAGATTAGTTTTAAAGGTTATCAAAACAGTGGGATAACAAAATAAAGCAATGGCCTACAAAAGATAAACATATGCAAAATAAAGACCATGAAATAACCACAAAATATCTTCAAACCTGAGTGGTGCAATGCTCTCATTGTATAAAAAGATAAAGCAATAAATCAAGGCAATAGGGCAAGAAAATAAAGCACACATAAAAAGAATATATACAATCAATGTCTCCCCCATGTATGAGAACGAGTACGGGAAGACTCACCTACCACCCCTGCCCCTCTAGTAGGAGGGACTCCTCTCTCTCTGACATCATCATCGAAATCCATATCAAGGGGTGGCAATCTCGCATGTATGGCATTCATCTCAGCCACCAACCAATCCTTCTCCTCCGCAGGCCTCCTAGCATCCTCCGCTTGAGAAGTTCACTCATTAGCCCATCAGAAGGCTAGTTTATCATAATCCCAACGTAGCTTAAGCCAGTCACTCCGAAGCGTCATTGGCTCAGATCTTTCAACCACCAAAGCACCATTGGATTGAGTCAATTCCTCCTCAGAATGTTAGCATAGGTTGCCATCGCCTGGATTGATGCTGCATCTACCAAAACTCGGGACCTATGAGATGGGCCAATAAAAGGTACAATGGCCCAGGTCAAGGAGTCAGAAGAAATGATGTCCAGAGTGTTGGTACGCATTTTTTCTGAGTTCCTTTGAGTCCCCGAAAAGAGTGGCCCAATTCGGTCCAAGTGGACTCTGGTGATGATGGTGATGGAGAAATAAATTAGGAAATATTAAATTGCTGAAATTAAATAGGCAAATTCTAAATGAAGAATACCTGAGAAGATGCGATTGCTAGCTGCAGAAATTTATCGACGCTGCAACACATCACTGATCACAATTTAAGGGGAGCGGGGCTTGCAGGTTTAACTCCTTTACTGAATTGTCCGCCGACAAACATCAGCAGCTGTGAGTTGCCTTCAGTCTAACTGGTTTGATTTTCTTATTCCTGCTGAGATTTTATTTAACTTGGTCTTCTAATCCTACTGAGAGTCTGACTAAAGGTCTCCTAATTCTACTAGGAATTTAATTTAGAAAAGAGTCACTTAATTCTATTGGAAATGCAAATATGTTAATTCAATGAAAACTAACTAGGAATATACCAATTCTATTAAAACTCTAATTAATTAAAAATATACTAACTCCATTAAAATTTTAATTAAAGTAAATATACTAATTTTACTGAAAATCTAATAAAAGGGATTTTAGCCTGTTATGCTAAGAGGGATCGGCCCCGTTCCCAGGTACCCTCCATAAGCTCCCTTGGGCAAATCGGGTGGCTAAAAATTGAGAGTCTGAATTCGAATTATAAAGTAGTATTTTTTTGTGAAAAATTGATGATTGGTATTTAAGGGTTAAAATTTTATGGTAAAAAAAAGAGTTAAGAACTAAAACTATAAAACAAATTTTAAAATTTAGAATTATGAGAAATTATGATTAAAGCTAAAATCTAAGGACCAAAATCGAGATTGAAATTAGGAAAATTTGGACCGTGAGATTAAGGACCAATTCTAGAACTTGAGAATTAGGACCTAAAACTTAAAAAAAGATTGGTTCTAGAACCTAAGGACTAGAATCAGAAAATTAAAAATTTAGATTAAAACCTAAGATTTAGAATTTAAGAACTAGAGGGCTAGAACCTAAATCTAGAACTAGAATATATATAAAAAAAGGGAAACTAGTTTTAGAACCTAAGAACTAGAATTAGAAAATTAAGGACTAAGGAATTACCTGAAGAATCGTCTAAATCGTGCAGAGGGAAATTGTATAGAGGTAAATATGTATAGAGGAAAATTGTGTAGGGGGAATTGTGTAGTTGAAAATTGTGTAGAGCAGAACTGTATAGGGGGGAATTGTATAAAGGGGGTAAAGGTCTTATTTATAGGCTTTTACCATAAAACCTATTTTCTAAATTAATATAATAAAGATACTAATCTTAATTCGACTAAGAGTTTTGAAAAACGTCACTTTTTGCGCAGCAGCCAAAAATTGATCATAACTTCTTCGATACAGGTCAGAATTGAGCATTTTTTGGCTCGTTGGAAAGCTATTTCGATAAGCTTTCCAACGTTACTAATTTTGCCTTAATCTAACTCCATTTGATACCTCAAAATAAGCTGAATGTAAAAATAACAGGATTAACAATTGGGAAAAGATTGGGGAGACCTAGTTGGCTCTAGACTAAGGATTTGGGCAAGGATTTCCTAAGGGCTGAATTCTAAAACTTAAGAATTAAGAATTAGAACTATAAGAAATTAAGAATTAAAACTAAAAACTAAAAAAAATCTACGGACTGAATTCGAGACTGAAATCAGAAAATTAGACCATATGATTAAGGACTGGTTATAAAAACTAAGAACTAGAACCAGATATTAATAATAGGACTGGAGATTGAGATTTCAGAACAAAATTAAGGTTTAGAGTCAGGGATTAGGCAGTCTGATTAAGGACTGATCCCAGATTCTGAGAACTGGAACCAAATATTAAAAATCACGGCCTAAAAAAAAAGGGTGCTATGGTCTAAGACTGAAAATCAGAACTAATAATTAAGACTAAGGAAAATATTAAATCCAAATACTAAATGCTATGGTCGGAAACTAAAAATTAGATTTTTACCTAAGGTCGGGGCTGCAAAGAGAAATCTCGAAGATTAGAAGCTTGAATCTCGAAACCATGATTGGGTTCTGTGGGTTTGTCCTCGGAGTTCTCTGGTTTAGAAATTTACCGTCTCCTCTCTCAAAATTTGCAGCATCTTTCCTCCAACCCCCTTCTCTTCGAGAAAAATAAAAGCTTTTACAGGTTTTCCTTCAATTACGCTTTGTTCTGACGTTTAATTGAATTGCACACACAGATTAGGCTTAATCGCTTTGAGTGGGTCAGACTCGATGGCGGCAAGGTGACTTGCTCAGCGAGTCTCCTAGTCCTAACAAATTAGGGCTAATTGCGTGCATGTTATCATGCACTCAATCTGATTAAGCGTCTGACTTGAAGCATTTAATAAAGGAATCGTAGGGTTCAAGGGTAGTAAGATTAGGTCGGGCATAGGCCAATTGCGCGCTGGTGGTGAAGCACTCAATTCGATCACGCATCCTATTTCGGGCATATAATCAAGTCTCGAATCGGTCTGAGAAAGGAAGTTTGGTCTGAAAGTTTGACTGATCACGCGCTTGTGATTTTGCGTGCGATCTAATTGTGCATGGGGTTTACGCGTGTAATTCGGGGTTATCCGAGTATGATCTCTAGAATGAAATGTAAGACTATTGTTTCAGTTTGCATTCTGGTTATATACTGTTATTTTAGTATATAGTTTCCCTACGCTAGAATCTGAGCTACAGAGCTATTGTTTCAGCCTGCGTTCAACCATATACTATTGCATGGTCCCACACCGCCGGTTAAAAGGGTCAAAGGTTGAACAAAAAGTTGTATACTTCGAGAAGGCAAAATTGGGGTGTCTACAAAGAGGACCCTAGGCATCTCTAGAACATCTCACTCAACTACGGGGGAAGAGGTGGTGGAATCCTCCATATCCACAAAATCCTCAATAAAAAGATTGACCCCCATGTCTCGGAGTCACTCCTTTTGACATGGACTCGCATGCAACACCTAGTTTCCCAAGCTAGGTCAGGTTATCTCTAATACCATCTGTCACGGGGGCACAGTTCGACCCACGCTATTTCACACGTGCGGCGCCTCAATGCCGCCTGCAACGAAGTAAGCCTAACCAACATCAACTCTGATACCACCCGCCTAGAGGACTGAAACTCCTGTTCATGGCTACCCAATTTACATTTTTGTGCCTTGCTTGGCCTGCTTAAGCTTCGCCTTTGCGTTTTGCATTAGTACTTCACCTGCGATAATAATAGCATGCAGCTCCTCATGTCGTCCCATACCAACATGTATTGTCGTCATCCTGAACTAAGCCCACTATCGTGTGTGGCCCTCATCACCAGCACACATTATATTTGAACCCTCTTGTCGACGTGCTCTACAGAGTCCCACGTAGCTTCCTCATGTCGGCATGCTCTATAGAGTCCCACTTAACTATCGAGTGTCTCACGCTTAGCCAATCCACATACACTGCAACGCATAGTCCAACATACATGACAACCTCGTTTTGGGAGACACACGGCATAGCTTCACAAGCAACATCCTAGGCCTGCACTTTTAGGCCTAGGAGAAACTTACGCACCCTTCAGAGACGCAAGGCCCCGTGTGTGTGACAGTAGCTCGCCTCCAACAAAGATGGTTCAAACACCATCTATGAGAAAGCAACGGAAGGACAAAGAGTAATGGTCTCCGTCCTCTATAATCTTGACTGGTCGAGAACCAACCTCGACTGGTTGAGTTTGGACAATGAGCAATGGCTCTCAGTACTCTCTCCCTTTAAAACAACAAGACCAACTCGACTGGTAGAAATCCAATCTTTGACCAGTTGAGTTTGGACAGAGAGCAGTGTGCTCTCTGTCCAGCCTCTTCCTTTTGTACCTTTTTTCTCTCTCTCCATTTGTTTTCTTATTTTGTTTTATTTGTTTATTGTTAGAAAACAAACATCCACCGCAATCGAAGGGGGGATGTGCAAAAAACCCAACCTTGCAAAATGAACAAACACATTAAATCATGATAAAAATAAACTAAAAAAAATAAAATTAACTAAACTAATATAGTATAAACATGGGTTGCCTCTCAAGAAGCGCTAATTTTTTGGTCTTTAGTCGAACCACCTCAATCTATCAGAGGAACGCAAAAGGGTTTTCCATATAGCATGATTTGGTTACCTTTTTTATTAATTACCATTTTGAGTCTATTTGAGGGTGATCTTTCAACAATATCGTCCACCCTATAAACCATGAATTGACAATTTGGGAGCATCGAATATATCAAATTTTAAAGACAATTGACATAAGAGCTTGTCTAAGCACTGTAGGAATGGATCTCTTGACACATAAGGTGCTTCATATATTATGCTGGGTCGCTTAATTGATGTATAACAAGGAATTGTGTGCTCCTATTGTAATTGTTCTCTTGGTATTAGAGGGACATGAATAATTGGCTGGCTATCTTCCACAGTTTCTATCTCTTTTCTTCCAACAATGTCGCCCTTGTTAACTATCTCATGTCCGCTCCTAAGGGCCAGGATCGTAACTGCATGCTCATGGGCATGGATAGTTTCTTCTCTCAAATTTTCTTCCTTCAAAATACTTATTAGTTGACTAGGCAAGGAGTCTTCCTTCCTAGTGATGACAACGATCAACTGCCCTATTTGATGTTCAATTCTCGCAATAGACCGAGTATGAGAGTAGAGTAATGTAATAAGATTAGATTGGGATTGAAGTTTTTCTAACGTAGTTAAAATTTGGTCTTCGAAATCAGAACTCAATGGGATTGTGAGTATTGTGGGTTAAACTGAGGCTGGTTCGAAAACTTTGGCAGAAAAAGATGATTTAATTCACAACCCTGATTTAGTTCCCGCCAATTAGGACAATTCTCCCAATATTCATCCCAATTTTGGTATGAAGTCTCATAATTTAACCCATAAAAAGATAGGGGCATCAGAATGGTAGGAAACTCCATATCACGAAGACATTAGCTAGGAAACAAAAACAATACAAAAATAGAAACCTAACTAAATCTGAAAACAAAGATACATACCATGGCCTCTCGCGGGCGTCCCCTTCGAAGCTTTGGTTGACTCGGTCCTCGGTCTCTAAATTTGAAAAATTGTAAACTATAATTAGAAAATTACTAATATAAACCTAATTAAAAGATAATAATTCAAATAAAATGGTAATCCCCGACAACGACACTAAAAACTTGATCGTTAAGTAATAGAAACCTTACAAGTGCACTAGTTCTAGTTCACAAGTTCGCAGAACCACGTGGATTAGTTGTTTATATAAACTAAAGCCTTGACTAGAAATAAGGTTTTGAAAGTAACTCTAACTATGGCTATCTAGGAAAGCAACTAAATCAAATTTGGAAAACAACCTAGGATCCCTCTTAATCGCAGATTCATAGTAAATCGCAATTTACCCCTAATCTAATTTGATTTCAGGGTAATAACCTTCTTTTTCTACAAGCTAAAGCTAAGTAAAATAATCAAATCCTTTTCATAGTCATGGACTAATTGGGGCGATATAATCCATCTAATCTTTAGTGATCTAATTCGTAAGTATCATTGCATGAAACCAATCAAACTAGACTATAAGTACTAATTCGAAGGTGAATTTTCTATTTCATCTGATCCTTAAAAGGCGATTATGATTATAAAAAATATAATTAAAATGATTTAGAATCATTCGCAATAGCGACAGTGAATCCCAATCATGCAATCATTACCACAAGAGAATTCAAACTAGAAAAGGAAATAGAATTTGAATTAAAATTTCTCTTTGATGTACAAGGGATCCCAAACATCGGAAACTGCCATGCATCATGTGACAGCCCGAATTTTCATACTCAGAAATTCGTGCCATCAGGATCATGCTCTGAATGATCCCCAGGACAAATCACATAGTGTCTGCTCGTCTAGCGAAAATCAGAGCAGACACTGTCCAGTAGTGGCAGATCGAGTCATCATATATGACTTTAAAAGAAAGAAGAATCAACAATGCATATCTATAAAAATAAAACAATATACATCCTCAAAAAGAAACCAAGAAAAACCACTAGTGATGGACATCCATCACCCAAAATAATGGTTCCTAATAGTGGTTCCTCAGAATGTATAATAATACAAGTAATACAACATCTATAATAATAACTACAGACGGTGGCCACCAGACACACAATAATCCAAAATTCAGTACAAAACCCAAATATATATAAACTAATACCCAAACAGCTAATAGAACTCGTCAGCTGGGGTATCGGTATCCTCCTCCACAACCTCAGCCTCCGGATCAGGCTGGTAGTCATGGTCGCTCTTAGTGCCGGGAGCTCTAGCCTTAGAACCTATTAATGTTATAGAAAATATGGTGAACTACATCTAAGCTCAGTAGAAGAATCACAGCTAAAATTGTATTGAAAATGTAAGACATGATTTGCAGGTAGTATCTCAAACAGATAATCAAATCAGAATATGCAGACAGGATAATTCAGATGACATGTACTGAGTTTTCAAAGAACAGAACATATGTTATTAGTATATAATTTGTGACTTAAATCATGCATATTTCTAACTTAAGAAACTCCCGTGAATATATAGCACTTGGTAATCAGGTGTAAGCCGAAAGGAAACCCCAACCAATCGTCGTTCATATGAATAATTTTCAGAGTGCAACAATGCCTCATCTATGAAGTGTAATTGTGTCGAGGGATTATCAAAGCAGATGCACGATTGTGCCAGGGCACGGATATACCGTCGAGTCGGTGGGGATCATCTGGATTAAATACTTAAAATCACATACACACATATGACCTCAAGAATCAGATATCAGAAATCAGAAATAGACTTCAGAACACAAAAACTAGAATGCAGGAATCAGAGATGACAGAGATTGATTGATATGCAAACATGCTTTTAAAACAGAAATCAGGATACAGATGTGAAGGAATCATTCAATCATATTCAGATACATTTTTAGGTTGGATTTTTCCTACCATAGATCAGACCTCTTTCTAAGCAAATCTAAAGCTTTTCAAAGCATCATGGTCTGATCCTAAACCATAGACATAGTACACTAAGTGTCAGACATGTCAGGATACTAACTGGCACAGTCCCTAGTAGTATTTTGCCCACAAAACTAAAACAGCTAAAAAAAATAGGGGTGATTGATCGATCAATTCCCTTGCTTGATCGATCAATCCATCACCTTCATCGATCAACGTTCTCATTGATCGATCAATCGTTTAAACTACTCACAAGTGTTAATGGGGATTTGATCGATCAACACTGTGGTTTGATCGATCAATCCACAACTTTAATCGATCAATCTTTCATTTGATCTATCAATGCCTTTCTTTATTTCACAAATAACAGATGGGATTTGATCGATCAATCTTCCTCAATGATTGATCAATCCACAAATTTGATCGATCAATCTTCCATTGATCGATCAATCCTATATAAACTCAAATTTTCTACTCTATTCCCACACTTTTCTTATAAAATTTGATCGATCAATATCCTAATTGATCGATCAATATTCCTCATTGATCGATCAATGTTCACATTGATCGATCATTCTTGACTTTGATCGATCACCTCACTGTGATCGATCAACCTCTCTAATTGATCGATCAATTCTAAATTTGATCGATCAAATACTAATTTGATCGATCAATGCCCATCGGGCACTTAACTTCCAAAAAACACTCCACTGTTCCCATTTACTCCTTATACAAATTGATCAAACAATTCTTTACCTTGATCGATCAATCCCAATATTGATCGATCAATTCACTGCCTTGATCGATCAATAATAACGGTTTTCTACCATTAATGGCAGTCACTCGTTCTTGACCTAATTTGACCTTGATCCATTATTGATCCCAACCCACACTTATACCTATCCTTTTTACACATTTATGATGTTTCAAACCTTAACTATATTAATTTAAAAACTCACCTAGGTGAAGGCCCTTTTGGGATCTAGGCAAAGCGATCCGAAGAGGGGTTCAGATTTGAAAATTGGGGATTCGTCGCCCTTACGACTCGAAACAGCAATTTGTGGCTCCGCTTCGACACATAGCGATAGCACACCTTCTTGCAGAGCAATTACGACGTACCGATATCAATTCTACACTCCCAAATCAAGAGCTCACTAATCTAAGTTCTTCTGACCATGGTTTCTCAGGGCAAAGACTTCACAACCCAAAATTCTAGCTAGGGATTCCCGGAAAATAAGAAGAAAGAGATGAAGATAGGTATTCTAACCTTCTTCCCTCTCTTATAGGTTAAGAAATAGAAATATCCTTGATATTTCTGTTTTCCCTTAACTTTAGATCCGGTGTGGAGCAGCTACACAGTTATATGGCGTACCACGCCTCCTCTAGGGTTTACATGACTCGGACTCACACAAGAAGTCTCACATGACTTCATCTAACTACGAATTAATATTATTTCTAATAATATTAATTTAAAATTTTTAAATCTATCTCAATTTCCATGCCGGGCACACATATCGAAGCAGTCGGGTTCTTATTCAGAATTTTAGGGCTATTACATTATCACCCCCTTAGGAATTTTCATCCTTGAAAATGTCAGGGAGGTTTAGTTAGATGAAGGGTGTTCCCTAAGGCTAACAGACATAATAAAGCAGAATGAACAGGCTAATATATCATGCAAAAACAAAGATGCATGTAGAATAGAATGTATATGGAAAGCAAAATAAAAGACATATACAGATTTAATGATTAAAGAATACAGATAATGTGACGACCCGACTTTTCCAATCCCTAAGGTATAGGAAAGGCTGGTTCATCAACTTATTGATTTCTCAATAAGCCGTAACAAACAAAAGCCGACAACATAACAATTATCTAAAGACAGAGGCAAAACATAGAATAATCCAAAAACAAAAGCTTTTAACAACAAAAAAATATATCACTATGAGGAACCAAGAAGAACCACCGGTGATGGCCAATCCAACACCTAAAATAGTGGTTCACAATAATGGTTTCTCGAGTGATATCAAAAGAACAAAATAATGGCCTAGGGCCCAATATTCAAAGAATATTCTAACAAAAGTACCAAAAGAAGGGATCAAGAATCAAGGGAAAAACTTCTCAGCAGGTATATCCAATTCCTCCTCAGGAATGTAGTCAGAGTCCTCCAGATCCTCTGACCCTAGGTCAATCTCAGCACCTGTGACGTATAGTCGAGGGTGAGCTAACAATAGAGCCCAATAGAGGAAATAGATCTATTTGCATTTCAATATAAGTAAAGGTTTTTCAAAAGACAGAAATTGGATCAAATATGGCTTTCAAATGATGTTTTGCAAACTAAATCTCCAGTTCTAAACATGAGTCAAAACTAGAATATTCATTAATGTGTTCAAAATCTTCTGAATTAGCATGCTTCTTGTCTTAAATTTATAACTTAATTTTATCTCCCAAATTTCCTATAGCATGAGAGCAACGTGACCGATGGGAAACACTACTGACCATCGTCGTTTATGAACCCATTTTCTGAAGTGCAACAAGCCCCTACGCTATGAGGGAAACTTGCGCCAAATAAATACCGTCAACACGGTTGGTTGAATCTAGGGCATCGTTCGTATGTACCTCAAATCGAATGCAAATGCTAACATATATCAAAGCTTATTACTCATAACATATTACTGATTTTTCGGAGTTCTGATTCAAAGTTCTAATTCAAAATTAACTGCGGTTCTGAGGTTCAAATTACAAAGTTCTTAGTCATAACAAAGTTTCAAAATTTCGAATTTGTGTCATATGTTCTGATTCTCATTCATACTGTGTGCAAACTATGTTCCAAAATTTATGCTTCTTATTGAAATAGTCAAAACAGTTTCTTACTTATAATAGAATGCAAATGAAGTGTAGGGTTCCGCTACCTCAACAAGAAGGTTCAAAAACAAGCATAAACAGTCCTCACAAAGTACTCCCAATATTCAAAACCTACAAAGATTAACACTCTCAGTGTTAATATAAGACCAAAAGTCAAACCCAAAAGCTTGCCGAGAAAAATCCAACAAAAATTTTAAAGGTCTGAAATAGGGCAGAATTTGACCCTCGAATTCAAATTCGTGGGTCGAATTTGGAATTCGATGGTCGAATTCAAATTCGACCCTCGAATTCAAAAAAATCTCATCAGGCTTGAAAATTTGAAAATCGACCCTCGATTTTCAATTCAATGGTCGAATTCCAAATTCGACCCTCGAATTTTGAAAACTATGTCAGGCTTGAAAATTCACTTTTCGACCTTCGAATTTCAAATCGATGGTCGAATTCCAAATTCGACCCTCGAATTGGAATTCGACCCTCGAATTTGTTTAGGTCTATGGCTGTCAAATTTTTCATCCCTGGATTCTTTCTTTCTTATTCAACCACAGCCTTCTTATCTTAATTAAACATACCACACTCTACTCTAAACAAAACATAAATTTAAATGACACAAGGAGGTCTAAAGGCCTACCTCTTGTAGTTTAAACCGTTGCTTTCGTTGCACCAAATCACGCACCGGAACCAATCTCCAAAGCTTATCGGTTTAGAACTTCAAATCAGTCCATCATTATAATGAGGTTGCCACTTAAACCTCTCTGTAGTGCACAGGTCAAAACTACACAGTGACATCCTCTCCTCTATCCTTCTCTTCCAATAGTCCTAACATATCAGAATTCAAGCTCAAGGCTAAAGAATGGTTTAGATGGGGAGAGGAATTTATTAACTTCTATGATTCTAGGATCTAAATGAGACAAGGTTTGCAAGTTTGTAAAATCCAACGAGAGAGAGAGAAGTTGCACTTCTCTTTCAAACTCTCTTATAACCTAAAAACCAAGCAAAAACAAATATCTAGATTTTATATTTGCCATCTTATCCACTTAAATTGTATAAGTGTCCCATGTTGAACACATACACCTATCCTATCGTGTAAGTCATCGATTACATGACTTGCACACCTCTCAAGACAAAGTCCTTTGACCATTAGTCTTATCATAGCCTTCGCTTACCAAAAATCCAGAAAAATCCCTTAATAACTTTCGGACACGCTTACCGAGGTAAATGAAAAATAGGCCAAAAATATCAGGGATATTACATTTTCCCCTTCTTAGGAATTTTCGTCCTCAAAAATATAATGCAACACACACCATACAACGAAACAAGAAGGAAAACATGGGCCACCGTGCGCTGATCTCGCAGGGCACGCAAGTCAAGGGATGGGATCCGTAGTAACCTGGATGTACTGCATGTGGCACCTGAAGGACCATAGTGGATTGCATCCGTACATGGATGCCTACACCCCAAGTGTCACGTGCCGGGAGACCACCGCACAGTGACGCATGAAAACAACAAAGAAAACAGAATCTCACCATACCAACAGAAGATAAAAGACAAAACCACACAGATAGCAAAACCCACATAGATAGTAGATGGAACAATGGCTAGGACAAATACATACAAGATTAAACAAAATAAAGTATCCGATCAAAATCCCAAAACAAGAAATATAAAAGATAGCAAAAGTAGGACCACCAGGTCCTAAAATAATCCATGCATGAAAATAGCAAGTACATGCTCCCAAAGTATCCAAAAGAAATCACATCCCCCAAAGCAACTCTAAAACGCCCCTGCAGCAGCTGGACTAGCCTGATCCTGGTCATCGTCCCCATCATCACCGTCGTCACCCGAACCATCCGCTCCGGCTTGAGTAGGCATGCTGGAACTGGCGCCCGATGTCGAACGGTGATGAATGGAGGCGTGAATGTCGGCCATATATGTAGCATAGTTGGTGGGGAACGCGTGCTACATCAAGTAAGTAAGAGCCCCGCCATGAACGTCAAACTCCTGACGCATGGAGCTGGTATACTGTGTGAGCTCCTGGATCTGTCGGCTCACCGCAGTCATCTGGCGTGTAAACTCTGAGAGCGTAAGTATGTCGCTCTGTGGGGGCTGAGTGGGTGTAGGAGCAGCCGTGTCAGGGGCAACATGTGTCAGGTCCTCGTCCTCATCCCCGGCGTCCTCATCAGGAATTACTGGTTCCTTGGGGGTCTTAACAAGTCTCCCATAGGTCTAACCCCAATTGACGAGGTTATACATTTTAAGACCGTCAGTAGATTTCGGTTCTATAGGGGGGATATCATATGTGGGGCCCGCTCTGTAAATCTCAATCATGACTAATATCAAACGAGCATATGGAATGCCCTTCTTCGATTTCTTTACCTGCTTCCCCATTTTCTCCCGGGCTTTAATAATTCCCTTTAAAATTATTTCAGGAGCACTAAACCAACGCTCCTTGTAAGCGGCAAATAAAATCTGTTGGAGGGGACCGACACGCTCTGACTTGTGGCCAAATGGGTAGAGGGTTGTCTTAAAGATTTTGTCCAAAAGCCACATATAGTCGGGCATGTGTGTACGGACAATAGACTTACCCGACCCATGACGACCTTGCGTCATTTGGGTAATAACATCATGAAAGAGGACAGGTTTGGGGAAAGGAGGACCCAATCCCATGGTCTTAGAATGTGCCATCGGGCAACATATTGCCACGGCAATGTCCTCTAGGTCGAATGTGTAATCCCGTCCGTCAATGGAAGTATATATTTTTTTACCATCCTTGCGGTGCATATGCTGATAAAATAGGTGCACCAAACGAGGGTAAAGATGGTCGCTAAAGGCTGTGGAAAGCAAAGTCAACTGGGATTTTCTAGGTATTCCGCCACCCACTGAGTGGTTGTTTGTTGATCAAACAACTCGGGGTGAAATACGTACTCAGAGGCGAAGCCTTTAATACCCCAAAATTCAGTGGGTTGTTCCCGGATTGGAGGGGACACAGGTGGAGTTGGTTGAGGGGGTGGTGGAGCCGACTGAGTAGGTGGCTGCTCGGCCTGTGGGGCTGTTTGAGCTTTGCGGCTTGAGGAACCAGCTTTTGAAGCCAGCCTCTTTGAGGTAGGGTTTCGAATAGGGGTAGCTTTCTTAGGCCCCATTTTAAAAATAAAACTCCCAACAAAATGCAAGAAAAACTAAGGCTTCACAAGGGAAAATGTAACAAGGTTTACCTTGAGAAGAGCCCCAAATCCGGTTCCAAAGGGTGAAATCGAAAGCCCTTGCAAAATGCAGAAGAATCCCTCTTGATTTCGGCCAAAAGATTGCAAGAAAACTCCAAAATCGCCCAAAACCCTCGAAAACCCTAAGCCCAAACCCTCAATTGTGCAAACACGAAATGCCAAAAATAAAAAAGAACCCCCACTTAATCGAGAAATTCGACCCTTGATTTCAAATTCGTGGGTCAAATTTCAAATCGACCCTCGAATTTGAAATCGACCCTCGATTTCCTCAAACTTTTCTCAGGCCTAATTTTTGGCTTAAACTGCCTGGTTACTATGCATGGAAAATCGACCCTTGATTTTCATTTTTGACACTCGAACTTCTCGAGGTCTGTTTTCCTCTAAAAATTCAAAAATTTTGAAAATGAGGTCCATTCCTTGGGTCCAAATTGACCGCCGTAGAGGCCAATTTACTCCAATTACCGTATCCGACTATGACAGCAAGGTCACAGCCGAATTTAGCATGTAAAACTTAAAGGAAAGACTTGTTAAAATTGTCCCGAATTGATTCACATGCCTATTTGTGATTAACCTCCCCGGGTTCGGTTGAAGTCCCAACATTCTATGGTTTTCCATAAGGTAAGTCCATTTAAACTATCACAATTTTAATAGATACCCAAAAGGGTCGCCAAAATTACTCGCAAAATTTATAGACCTTTATAAAACAAGTATATAAAAATTCAAAGTATTATACAGGCAACACAAAATTTCTCAAAATTTAAATGAACAGGCTCTGAAACTGGTCTCGGAGCTCAGCCTCTCGCTCCTAGGTGGCTTCCTCGGGTGTATGATTCCGCCATCGGACGAGAACCAAAAGAATCCACTTAGTGCGTAGGATCTGCTCCTTGCGGTCCAAGATCTGAACCGGGGCCTCAATCACCGTCAAACCATCCGGAAGCTCGATGGGTTGGTAATCAAGTACGTGAGTCGGGTCACGCATGTATCAACGCAGCATCAACACATGGAAGACGTTGTGCATGCTCGACAATTGCGGCGGTAGCGCCACTCTGTATGCAACCTCTCCGACTCGGCCTAATATCTCAAAAGGCCCAACGTACCTAGGACTCAGTTTCCCTCGTTTCCCGAATCGCATAACGCCCTTCGTAGGCAAAATTCGAACAAAAACATTCTCGCCGACCTGAAAAATCAAGTATTAGCACCAATTTTCACGTGGAACATGTATCAAGTGATAAAATACCCATTAACATATTGAAAGCTACCTTAAAATCCAGGTGTCTCCGTTTGAGATCGGCGTAGCTCTTCTGATGACTCTGAGCTACTCGTAGTCGCTCGCGAATCAATCGAACCATCTTGGTCGTGCGCTCGACTATCTCAGGTCCAACAATGAGCTTCTCACTCACTTCTTCCCAGTTCAGCGGCGATCTGCACCGTCATCCATATAAAGCCTCGAACGGAGCCATACAGATGCTAGCTTGGAAGCTATTGTTATAAGCGAACTCGATCAGAGGTAAGTGTTGGTCCCATGACCCGTGAAAATCCAACATGCAAGCTCTCAGCATGTCCTCGATGATCTGACACTCGCTCAGTCTGGCAGTCTGTCTGTGGGTGAAACGCTGAACTAAAGTCAAGATGAGAACCCATTCCTTCCTGAAATAGCTGCCAAAAGTGTGAAGTAAACAACAGGTCTCTGTTTGACACAATATTGGCCGGTATCCCATGCAGTCTAACAATCTCCTTCAGGTATAACTTTGCAAGTCTACTGGCTGTATACGTGGTATTGTATGGCAAGAAATGAGCAGACTTGGTTAGCCGATCGACAATGACCCAAATGGCATTGTTCTTCCTCAGTGTTTTCGGCAACCCGAGAATGAAATCCATTGAAATGGCTTCCCATTTTCACTCAGGCACAGGTAAAGGTTGCAATAGGCCTACAGGATTTTGATGATCAACCTTAACCTGTTGACAAACCAAGCACCGCGATACGTACTCAGCGACGTCGCGTTTCAAACCTCACCACCAGAAACTCTTCATCAAGTCCTGATACATCTTGGTGCTACCAGGATGTATGGCATACATAGATTTGTGAGCCTCTTCCAGAATGGTGTCCCGAAGCTCTATACTCGACGGTACACATACACGGTCGTGAAACAACAAGGTCCCATCTGCTCGTATGGAGAAATCCTTCTTGCTACCATTCTCCATATCTTGTCGAATTGCCATCAGCTCATCATCGATCATTTGAAGCTTCCTAATATTCTTGAAGAGCGTAGGGCGTAATACAAGTGTAGCCATCAAAGCTCCCAAACCTTTTACATGGAACCGTGAGCTGCCCAAAGCCATATCTTCCAAAAGCTTCCATCTCTGAATCCGGCTAACAAGATGTGACAACTGTGCTGAAGACCTCCTACTAAGAGCATCAGCAATGAAATTTTCCTTTCCCGGATGGTACTGAATCGAGCAATCGTAGTCCTTCAAGAATTTCATCCATCATCACTGCCTCATATTCAAGTCCTTTTGAGTGAATAGGTACTTGAGACTCTTGTGATCGGTGAATATATCAAATATCTCACCGTAGAGGTAATGTCTCCAGATCTTTAAGGCGAATATAACTGTTGCTAACTCTAAGTCATGCGTCAGATGGTTTCTTTCATGGTCCTTCAGCTACATAGAACCATCTGTAATGACCCGCTAGTGTTGATTAAGCACACAGCCTAATCTGCCAAAAGAAGCATCACTGTATACTGTGAAACCTCCACTGTCGGAAGGTATAGCAAGTACTGGTGCCATAGTCAATCGACGCTTCAGCTCTTGAAAGCTCTGCTCGCACTACTCTGTCCAATCAAACTTCGCATTCTTTCTCGTGAGCTGCATAAGTGGATCTGATATCTTCGAGAAACCCTCGACAAATCTCCAATAGTACCCTGCCAAATCAAGGAAACTTTGGACCTCTGTAACTGTCATAGGCTGTTCCCAGTTCACTACCAAATCTATCTTTGTAGGATCCACTGAGATACCCGCTTCAGAGACTATGTGGCCCAAGAAATAGACCTGATCAAGCCAAAACTCACACTTACTGAATTTGGCATACAACTGATGGTCCCTGAGTGTTTGAAGAGCCATTTTCAGATGCTGCACATGCTCCTCTCTAGTTTTTGAATAGATGAGGATGTCATCTATGAAAACTACCACAGATTTATCAAGATGTGGTTTGAACACTTTGTTCATCAGATCCATGAAAGAAGCAAGCGCATTCGTCAATCCAAACGGCATCACTAAAAACTCATAGTGGCCATAACGCGTCTGAAACGCAGTTTTGGATATATCTTCCGCCTTGATCTTGAGCTAGTGATAGCTTGACCTTAGATCAATCTCCAAAAAGAACTTTGCACCTTGCAATTGATCAAACAAGTCATCTATCTGTGGAAGAGGATAACGATTCTTAATCGTCATCTTGTTGAGCTGCCTATAATCGATACACAGATGCATCGATCCATCCTTCTTTTTCATAAAAAGAACCGGTGCACCCCAAGGAGAAATAGTCGGTCGAATAAAGCCTTTGTCTAACAGCTCCTGAAGCTGTTCCTTGAGTTCCTTCAACTCAGCAGGCGCCATCCGATATGGAGCTTTGGATAACGGTTCTGTACCCGGCGCTAGCTTGATCGCGAACTCAATCTCTCGATCATGTGGTAATCTAGGTAAGTCCTCTGGAAAGACATCAGGATACTCGCAGACCACGGTGATAAGAGCCAAGTCATTCTTCTTCTCTGTAGAATCTTGCAAGTAGGCCAGATACCTGCTGCAACCATTCTTAATCATGTGCTCGGCCTTAATGGCTGAAATCAACGGTGTAACCTTTGATTTGACCCCACAGAATCGAAAGGATTTTCGTTTTGGCGATCGAAAGGTCACGATCTTCCATAGACAGTCCACGCTCGCGTGATAAGCTGCCAACCAATCCATTCCGAGAATGACGTCAAACCCTTCCATGCTCAACGTAATCATGTCTGTCATAGTCTCGTGCTCATCAATCATCACGATGACTGATTGACATGCTGTATCAGTGCATACCGAACTTCCCGTAGGAATCTTTACGTCCAAAATGAAAGCAAGGGGTTCGGGAGTGATACCCAACTTCTCTGAGAAAAGAGGAGTAATAAACGAGTGTGTAGACCCGGGGTCTATCAGTACTCGTGCTTCAATTTTACTCAGGTTGCCTCGACGACTCATCATAAGGGCACCTTTATTAAAAAGTTTGTTAATTATATGCAATGATTCCAATGTTGTTTAAAATTTACTTGAATGAATTAAATAATAGAATCAATGCAGAATTGACGTCTCAACTTTAATGATACCTTGGATTATGTCATTCAATGTTTGGGCATCCTATGCAGTCACTGCATAAGCTCGACCTTGAACTGTAGGTCGCGTCGACTTCTACGTAGAGACTATCGTAGTCTGTCCTTTTTCAACGGTAGGACAATCCTTGATCATGTGACCAATCTGTCAACAGCTGAAGCATCCTCCAGTGTTTCGTCGGCAATCCTCCGTCTTATGTGGTTTCCCACATCTTGCACAAACTGGAGTAAAAATTGGAGTAAAGGCTGATCCTCGCACTGAACCCTGAGCCACAAAAGCTCCACTCGCAGTAGTGCTCCCGGCTCTGAAAGGTCGCCCTGGTGACGAACTCTGCGGTCTCTGATAGGAAGACGACACTGGTCCTGAAGCAACAGCCGGTCTGGAATACGATGGCTGACTAGGATAGGGAGGAGGTTTAGAGAACCTCGGCTTTTTGTTCACCTGCTCTGAAGCACTCATCTGTCCCTGGCCAAACTGATTTTTATTTCCCTACTCTCGCCTCAGATACTGCTTTGAATATCTTCCTCTCCAATGAGGGCCTTTGCCATGACGCCCACATCGACCCCCTCTCCTGAATATTCAGCCTCAAACCTCTCTGAAATTTCTGAGCCCTCATCAGCTCAGTGGCCACGTGTAAGGGTGCAAATCGGGAAAGTCTATCAAACTCTGTGCCATACTAGCGCACCGACATCTCATTCTGCTTCACCTCAATAAACTGGACTTCCCACTGGTTGCGTACGATCTTCGGAAAATACTGATCGTTGAACGTCTCCATGAACTCTGCCCAAGTCCATGGAGTATTGGGGTAGTCTTGCTCTCTCATCCTGGAAACAGACTTCCACCACGGACTGGCCTCGCCTAAAAGATTGAAGGATGCCCAGCGTACTTTCTTAACATTTGTACACTGTAACACCTCAAAAATCTTCTCGATCTCATCAAGCCATGCCTCGGCCTCCATCGGATCCATCTGCCCTGAGAATGTAGGAGGTCTCATCCTCTTGAATTCGTCGAATCCTCCTGGCTAATGTCTGGCTGCCAGCATCTCAGTCTGTCGGTCTATGGCTGCAGTCTATTAAGCCATGTTGTTGGCCAAGGCTGCCAACACCTGGTCAACATTTCCCCCTTCAGGCCTAGCAGCTCCCAAAGGATCTGCATTAGGGCCAGATACGAATCTCTCTCTGCCATGTGAGGTGCCTACGTCCTCATCAATCTCCTCAATGCGAGCCATACGAGGTCCTTCTCTACCTCGGCCTTTGCCTCTAAACCACGGAGGCATGCTGATCTGCCATTGTTGAAAACCAATAACAATTGATCATTATTGATTGTTTAAAACAATCCACCCCTTAGTCCTAAGACACTGAACCTAGAGCCTTGCTCTGATACCAACTGTGACGGCCCGACTTTTCCAATCCCTAAGGTATAGGAAAGGCCGGTTCATCAACTTATTGATTTCTCAATAAGTCATAACAAACAGAAGCCGACAACATCACAATGATCTAAAGATAGAGGCAAAGCATAGAATAATCTAAAAACAAAAGCTTTTAACAATAAAAAAATATATCACTATGAGGAACCAAGAAGAACCACCGGTGATGGCCAATCCAACACCTAAAATAGTGGTTCACAATAATGGTTCCTCGAGTGATATCAAAAGAACAAAACAATGGCCTAGGGCCCAATATTCAAAGAATAATCTAACAAAAGTACCAAAGGAAGGGATCAAGAATCAAGGAAAAAACCCCTTAGCAGGTATATCCAATTCCTCCTCAGGAATGTAGTCAGAGTCCTCCAGATCCTCTGACCCTAGGTTACTCTCAGCACCTGTGACGTATAGTCGAGGGTGAGCTAACAACAAAGCCCAATAGAGGAAACAGATCTATTTGCATTTCCTTATAAGTAAAGGTTTTTCAAAAGACAGAAATCGGATCAAATATGGTTTTCAAATGATCTTTAGCAAACTAAATCTCTAGTTCTAAACATGAGTCAAAACTAGAATATTCATCTAATGTGTTCAAAATCTTCTGAATTAGCATGCTTCTTGTCTTAAATTTATAACTTAATTTTATTTCTCAAATTTCCTATAGCATGAGAGCGGACTACGTGACCGATGGGAAACCCTACTGACCATCGTCGTTCATGAACCTATTTTCTGAAGTGCAACAAGCCCCTACGCTATGAGGGAAACTTACGCCAAATAAATATCGTCAACACGGTTGGTAGAATCTAGGGCATCGTTCGTATGTACCTCAAATCGAATGTAAATGCTAACATATATCAAAACTTATTATTCATAACATATTATTGATTTTTTGGAGTTCTGATTCAAAATTAAATGAGGTTCTGAGGTTCAAATTACAAAGTTCTTAGTCATAACAAAGTTTCCAAATTTCGGATTTGTGTCATATGTTCAGATTCTCATTCATACTATGTGCAAACTATGTTCTAAAATTTATGCTTCTTATTGAAACAGTCAAAACAATTTCTTACTTATAATAGAATGCAAATGAAGTGTAGGGTTCCGCTACCACAACAAGAAGGTTCAAAAACAAGCATAAACAGTCCTCACAAAGTACTCCCAATATTCAAAACCTACAAAGATTAACACTCTCAGTGTTAATATAAGACCAAAAGTCAAACCCAAAAGCTTGCCGAGAAAAATCCAACAAAAATTTTAAAGGTCTGAAATAGGGCAGAATTTGACCCTTGAATTCAAATTCGTGGGTCGAATTTGGAATTCGATGGTTGAATTCAAATTCGACCCTCGAATTCTAAAAAATCTCATCAGGCTTGAAAATTTGAAAATCGACCCTCGATATTCAATTCGATGGTCCAATTCCAAATTCGACCCTCGAATTGGAAATCGACCCTCGAATTTTGAAAACTACATCAGGCTTGAAATTCACTTTTCGACCTTCGAATTTCAAATCGATGGTCGAATTCCAAATTCAACCCTTGAATTGGAATTCGACTCAGGTCTGTGGCTGTCAAATTTTTCATCCCCGGATTCTTTCTTTCTTATTCAACCACAACCTTCTTATCTTAATTAAACATACCACACTCTACTCTAAACAAAACATAAATTTAAATGACACAAGGAGGTTTAAAGGCCTACCTCTTGTAGTTTAAACCGTTGCTTCCGTTGCACCAAATCACGCACTGGAACCAATCTCCAAAGCTTATCGGTTTAGAACTTCAAATCAGTCCATCATTATAATGAGGTTGCCACTTAAACCTCTCTTTAGTGCACAGGTCATAACTACACAGTGACGTCCTCTCCTCTATCCTTCTCTTCCAATAGTCCTAACAGATCAGAATTTAAGCTCAAGGCTAAACAATGGTTGAGATGGGGAGAGGAATTTATTAACTTCTATGATTCTAGGATCTAAATGAGACAACGTTTGCAAGTTTGTAAAATCCAACGAGAGAGAGAGAAGTTGCACTTCTCTTTCAAACTCTCTTATAACCTAAAAACCAAGCAAAAACAAATATCTAGATTTTATATTTGTCATCTTATCCACTTAAATTGTATAAGTGTCCCATGTTGAACACATACACCTACCCTATCGTGTAAGTCATCGATTACATGACTTGCACACCTCTCAAGACAAAGTCCTTTGACCAATAGTCTTATCATAGCCTTAACTTACCAAAAATCCAGAAAAATCTCTCAATAATTTTTAGACACGCTTACCGAGGTAAATGAAAAATAGGCCAAAAATATCAGGGATATTATAAATAATAGCATAGTAAGTACCTGCCAAGGCGTCGGAAGGTCCGGCCTCGTCAGGTGCAGGTCTGCTGGGGCGAGGTGGCTGGGTACTATAGTTGCGAGGATCCACGATATGCTGACGGGCATGAGCGATCATCGGCGTCGACGTGGTGGCGTACAAGTGCTGCATCACGAGTGCGTGCATGCCCTTATGGTGATCCAACCGGTGATGAACCTGACGCTGGAACTCCTCCATCCCGTCCAGCCGGTCGTGGATACGCCTGTTGCCCTCAATGAGCTCACGAAGCATCGCTTCCATGTCAATGATGGAAGGAGCAGGTTCGCGCAACGTAGAAGCACAGGTACGTTGGAATATAGGGGTAGGTCGAGGAGATGCCGCCGGTCGAGGTGGTTAGGCAACCGGCCTCCCTCACCAGAACTCTCTGCGCTCGCGCCCTCCTCAACAAAGAAGTGCATGGTTCACGACCCTCAACTAAAGGAACCTCCTCCTCTCCCTCAGGTAATCTTTTGACCAAAAGGTTATAACTCTTGGTCCAGTCTTTTAATCTATACACTTTAGTGTTGTTGGTTAACCGAGGCTCACCGGGAGCCAAGCTATACTCCTCTCTCAAGGCCACATAGTGTTCAACCATCTTAGTGATGAGGCAAACATAAGGCATCTGCTTCTTTGAAGCAGCCTTAGTCTTCTTTGACATCAATTCTTTGGCATTGATCATGCCATCAAGAACCAAATCGGCAACGGAGAACCAACGGTCCTCGAAAGCCCAGAAGAGCGCCTGTTGCACAATGCCGCTCTGCGCGAACTTCTGCAAAAATGGGTTGAGGGCACACTTGATAACTGTATCAAGCATCCACAACCGGTCGGGGAGTTGGGCTCGGGTAATGGATTGCTCTAATCCATGCCGACCCTAGGTCATTTTGGTGACCACGTCGTGAAACGCGACGTCCTTGATGTACGGTGGCGCCATGCCACAAGTCTCAATGTACACCGAAGTGCATTGTAGGGCAGCCGCGACATGAAATTGGTTAAACTTGTATTCTAGGCCGTCAATTGAGGTGACTAGTTGATGACGGCTGTCGCCCCTACGAAGATTTTGAAAGAAAAGTTGCATGATTCGGGGATAATAATAATCGTAAAATGGCTCAAGTAAGGGTTTTAACCCTAGCTTTTTTATGTAGTCGATGGCCCAAGTCATCTCGGGCCAATCCTCAAAAAGCGTAGAGGCGAAAACGTACTCTGGTAGGAAGGATTTGGAAGTCCACCACTCATTAGGGACTTCACGGGGGATTTGGGGCTGTGAGGGGTTTGGAACGGATGGAACCACACTCTCAAGAGGTGCCACGGGTGGCACGATGGGTTGGGGGTTGGTTTCGGGGGGTGGTATGGATGCACGAATCAGGGACGTAGGGATTTTACGCAATGCATTCTTAGTTCGCGGCCCCATAGCATAAAATACCCCAAAAATCGATACAAAAACCCAAAAGAAGAGAAAGGATAGGGTTTACCGATTTGACCAAGCAAAATCCGAGCTAAATTCATGCAAAAAGGAACTCAGGTAGCCAGCAAATGATCCAAAGTGTCACTTGAACGCAAGGGAGCCAAAACCCTTCTTGAACGATCAAGGCTCTCACCGTGCAAATGAGATTTAAAAAACCCCAATCGTTACTTAAAATAATAGGGTTGATCGATCAATGCTCAAATTGATCGATCAATGCTCAAATTGATCGATCAATTCTTAAGTGAAAAAATGCCCTAGCCTGATACCTTGATCGATCAATTTCCTTATGTTGATCGATCAAAACACAAAATTGATCGATCAATATCAAAATTTGATCGATCAATGTCCTTATATAAAGTGTCCTAACTCTACAACCTTGATCGATCAATGCCCTATCTTGATCGATCAATCCATAAAATTTGATCGATCAATGTCCACATTGATCGGTCAATCATTAAACTTGAGTACAAGGTTCCAACTATTGTTATCGATCAATCATTATCATTGATCGATCAATTAACAAATTTGATTGATCAAGCATGGCAGGAAGTAATTTCTTAAAATTTTGACTTCATTAATGCAGGTCAACCGCATTTTGGGAACAAGGGCCTACTGTACCCTTATACAGCACTCGTACAAGTAAAACATGCTTACAATATAAGCAATAAGCATACAAGTACAAGAATGATTTTAAATTGAAATGTGAAAGTACCTGTCACGTCAAGGAAATAAGTGTGGATACTGCTCACGGATCTCAGCTTCGCGCTCCCAAGTAGCTTTCGAATCTGAATGATTATGCCACTTTATGTGCACAAGTGGAATCAACTTGGTCCGCAAAACTTGGTCCTTTCGATCCAAGATCTCAATCGGTTCCTCAATCATAGTCAGATCTTCCTGCATCTCAATCGGTTGGAAATCCAACACATGAGTCGGGTCTCGCACGTATCGCCGTAGCATGGAAACATGAAAGACGTTATGCATGCTCGCCAACTGTGGTGGCAAAGCAATCTTGTACGCAACTTCGCCAACCCGTCCGAGTACCTCAAATGGTCCAATATATCGAGGACTCAGCTTTCCCCGTTTTCCAAAGCGCATTACGCCCTTTGTTGGTGAGATTTTCACAAATACCTTGTCTCCCACCTAAAAACAAATGTTAATTCCATAGCTAATTGATTTAACTAGGGAATCATAAGTTTCTTGAACGCTTCTAAGTATACCTGAAACTCAACGTGTGCCCGATGAAGATCGGCATAGCTCTTTTGGCAACTTTGAGCAACCCTCAATCTTTCGCGAATCAATCGAACTGTCTCAGTTGTACTGTCCATGATATCAGGTCCCAAAATAAGATTTTCACCGACTTCTTCCCAGTTTAAAGGAGATCTGCATTGTCGTCCATACATGTATGCACGCAACATATCCTCTATGATCTAATTCACTCTCTTAGTCTTCCCATCTGTCTGAGGATGAAACACTGAACTGAACTCCAATCTAGATCCCATACCTTTTTGAAATCGCCGCCAGAATTGCGATGTATAAAGCGGATCTCGATCGCACACAATGCTGACTGGTATGCCATGTAACCGAATTATTTCTTTCATGTAAAGCTTTGCGAGCTTGTTGGCTATATACGTAGTACGGTATGACAGAAAGTGTGCATACTTTTTCAGTCTATCTACAATGACCCAGATGACATTATTTTTCCTCAATGTACTTGGCAATCCTAATATAAAATCCATAGAAATGGCCTCACATTTCCACTCTGGCACTGATAAAGGTTGCAACAACCCTACTGGGTTTCGATGGTCTACTTTCACCTGCTGGCAGACCAAACATCGAAAAACATAATCTGCAATATCTTTCTTCAATCCTCTCCACCAAAAGCTTCGCTGGAGATCTTGGTACATCTTGGTACTCCCAGGATGTATAGCATATGCTGATTTATGTACTTCTTCCAAAATAGTATCCTTCAAATCTTTATTAGCAGGTATGCACATTCGATCTCTGAATAACAAAGTACCATCATCCTTGATAGAGAAATCAGGTCTGATCCCGTTGATCACATCCTTTCTAATGGCCATCTGTAATATCCCTGATATTTTAACCTAATTTCATTTACCTCGGTAAGCGTACCCAAAAAAATAATTATGAGATTTTATGGGCTTTTTGGTTAGTTTTGGTTATGATGAGGGACATGACCAAAGGACTTAGTTATGAGATGTGTACAAGTCAGGAAATCGACGACGTACAAAATAAGGTTGGTATTTGTGTTTAACACCGGAAGGTTTGCAAGAATAAATGGATAAGTTGTAAATAAAAATATCTAGATTTTATTTAGAATTTTTATTTTATAAGAAAGAGAGAGGGTGCAAGAGAAGTTAGCTTCTCCCTCTCGTTGGAAATCAAAACTCTAAGGCTTTGCCTCCTTGTTAATCTTAGATCTAGTGATCTTGAGAACCCCTCTTTCCATCTCAACCATTAATTAACCTTGTGCTTGAATTTGGATCAGTTTAAAGTATTGAAAGAGAAGAGAGATGTGGAGAGGGTGAAAATCTGTGTGATCTTGTTGAGTGATGTGGCTGTAACCTCCTTTTTTTTTTCTAGACTGATTTGAAGATCTAAAACCCTTGAGCTTGGAGATCTTTTCCGGATGTGAATCGGTTCAAAGAAAGCAACAGCTTAAACATCAAGAGGTAGGTCTTTAAAACATTCTTTTATCTTTTGAATTCAATTTAGGTTTAGAATAGTATGTGGCTTGTTAAAGGAGATCTAAGGATGTGTTTGGAAAGGATGAAAAAAGAATCCGGGCATGTTGAATTAACAGTCACAGAGCCTGTGAAATTCGACTGTCGATTTCAAAATCGACTGTCCAAATTGGAAATCGACAGTCGAAATCAGAATTTAAGCTTTAAACAGGGTTCTGAAATTCGACCATCGAATTTGAAATCGATGGTCGAATTCTGTCCAGCTTTTGACTTTTAAGAGTTTGGTTGGATTTTTATTTGTAAGCCTTTGCATTTAATTTTTGGGTTCTATATTAACACTGAGGGTGTTAATATATGTAGGTTTTGACAATTGGGAGTCCTTGGAGAGGACTGCTTGTTCATGCTTTTGAATTTTTCTTGGTTAAGGTAGGGGAATCCTAATTATTATTTGCATGAATTATAAGCATAAACTGTTATAAATCATTTATTTTTAGAAGCATAAAATATGGAAATTTCGTTGCACACAGTGTAATTAAAACTTTGAACATATGATACAATCCGAAAATTTGTAAACCTTGTCATAAATAAGAATCATTGGAAATCAGAACCTCAAAATTTGAATCGGAACCTCGATTAAATTTTGAATCGTAACTTGAATCGAACTTTGAAAATCGATATGATATGAATAATAAGCTTGGATATGTGTTAGCATTTGCATTTGATTTTGGGTTCATAAGTACGATGCCCTAGATTCTACCAACCGTGTTGACGGTAAAACTTTGGCGCAAGTTTCCCTCATAGCGTAGGGGCTTGTTGCATTTTCGAAATGGGTTCATGAACGATGATGGTCAGTAGGGTCTTCCCATCAGTCACGTAGTCTGCTCTCATGCTATAGGAAATTTGGGAGATAAAATTAAGTTATAAATTTAAGACAAGAAGCATGCTAAATCAAAACATTTTGAACACTTTAGAGTATATTTTAGTTTTGACTCAGGATTAGAACTGGAGATTTAAATTGAAAAGCATCATTGAAAAACCATATTTGATCCGATTCCGTCTTTTGAAAACCTTTACTTATAAGAAATGCAAATAGATCTGTCTTCCTCTATTGAGCTTGGTCATTAGCTCACCTCGACTATACGTCAGTCTTTGAGACTGACCTTGGGTCAGAGGATCCGGAGGACTCCGATTATATTCCCGAGGAGGATTTGGACATACCAGCTGAGGAGTTCTTCCCGTGATCTTAGATTCTGTATTTTTAGTATTTTGTCTGGATATTATTTTGGATTGATGAGCCTTAGGCTATTTTTTTTTATCTTTTGATATCACTCGAGGAACCATTATTGTGAACCTCTATTTTAGGTGATCGGATTGGCCATCACCGGTGGTTCCTTTTGGTTCCTCACAGTGATATATCTAATTTTGTTATATGAAGCTTTTGTTTTTGGATTAACAATGTTGCCTCTGTCTTTAGACCTTTGTTTATGTTGCCGGCTTCTGTTTGTTACGGCTTATTGAGAAATCAATAAGTTGATGAACCGGCCTTTCCTATACCTTAGGGATTGGAAAAGTCGGGTCGTCACAGTTGGTATCAGAGCAAGGCTCTAGGTTCAGAGTCTTAGGACTAGGGGTTAGATTATTTCTAACAATTTATTACTGATCAATTGTTATTGTTTGTTTAACAATGACAGATCAGCATGCCTCCACGGTTTAGAGGCAGAGGCCGAGGTATAGAGGGACCTCGTACAGCTCGCATGGAGGAGATAGATGAGGGCGTAGGCACCTCATATGGCAGAGGGCGAGTTGCTTCTGGCCCTAATGCAGAGCCTTTGGGAGCTGCTAGGCAAGACAGAGGAAATGTGGACGAGGTGTTGGCAGCCTTGGCTACTAACATGGCCCAGCAGACTGCAGCCATTGACCGACAGACCGAGATGCTGGCAGCCAGACATCAGCCAGGAGGATTCGCAGAGTTTAGGAGGATGAGACCTCCTACATTCTCAGGGCAGACGGATCCTATGGAAGCCGAGGCATGGCTGGATGAGATAGAGAAAATATTTGAAGTGTTGCAGTGTACCGATGTCGAGAAAGTACGCTGGGCATCTTTCAAACTTTTGGGCGAGGCCAGCCCGTGGTGGAAGTCTGTTTCCAGGATGAGAGAGCAGGACTACCCCAATACTCCATGGACTTGGGCAGAGTTTGTGGAGACGTTCAACGATCAGTACTTTTCGAAGATCGTACGTAATCAGTGGGAGGTCCAATTTATCGAATTGAAACAGAATGAGATGTCGGTGCGCGAGTATGGCGCAGAATTTGATAGACTTTCTCGATTTGCACCCCTAGATGTGGCCACTGAGCTGATGAGAGCTCAGAAATTTTAGAGAGGTTTGAGGCCGAACATTCAGGAGAGGGTGTCGATGTGGGAAATGGAGACGTATGCTGGCGTGATGTCCAAGGCCCTCATTGCAGAGGAAGATATTCAAAAGCAGTACTTGAGGCGAGAGCAGGGTAATAAAAATAGGTTTGGTCAGGGACAGCAGAGTGCTTCAGAGTAGGTGAACAAAAAGCCGAGGTTCTCTAAACCTCCTCCCTACCCTAGTCAGCCATCATATTCTAGACCGGCTGTTGCTTCAGGACCAGTGACGTCTTCCTATCAGAGACCTCAGAGTACGTCACCAGGACGACCTTTCAGAGCCGGGAGCACTACTGCGAGTGGAGCTTCTATGGCTCGGGGCTCGACGAGAGGATTAGTCAGACCTCTGCTTTCTACCCCAGCAGTGTGCAAGATGGGAAACCACATAAGATGAGGATTGCGAAACGGAACACTGGAGGATGCTTCAGGTGTGGACAGGTTGGTCACATGATCAAGGATTGTCCTACTATTGAGAAAGGACGGACTACGACGGTCTCTACGCAGAAGTCGACACGACCTACAGTTCAAGGTCGGGCTTATGCGGTGACTGCACAGGATGCCCAAACGTCGAATGACGTCATTCAAGGTATCATTAAAATTGAGACGTCAATTATGCATTGATTCAATTATTATTATTTAAATTTAAATTCAAGACAAGTATGTTAAACCACATAGGAATCATTGCATATAATTAACAAACTTTTTAACTAAAGGTACACTTATGATGAGTAGTCGAGACGACGTGGATAAAATTGAAGCACGAGTACTTATAGACCCTGGGTCTACACACTCGTTTATTACTCCTTCCTTCTCAGAGAAGTTGGGTATTACTCCCGAACCCCTTGCTTTCATTCTAGATGTCAAGATTCCTACAGGGAGTTCGGTGTGCACTGATACAGCATGTCAGTCAGTCATCGTGATGATTGATGAGCACGAGACGTTGACCGACATGATTACGTTGAGCATGGAAGGGTTCGACGTCATTCTCGGAATGGATTGGTTGGCAGTTTATCACGCGAGCGTGGACTGTCTTCGGAAGATAGTGACCTTTCGACCGCCAAAGCAAAAATCCTTCCGATTCTGTGGAGTCAAATCCAAGGTTGCGCCGTTGGTTTCAACCATTAAAGCTGAGCGTATGATGAAGAATGGTTGCAGTGGATATCTGGCCTACTTGCAAGATTCTACCGAGAAGAAGAACGACTTGGATCTTATCAAGGTGGTCTGTGATTATCCTGATGTCTTTCCAGAGGACTTACCTGGATTACCACCTGACCGAGAGATTGAGTTTGCGATTGAGCTAGCGCCGGGTATAGAACCGTTATCTAAAGCTCCATATCGGATGGCGCCTGCTGAGTTGAAAGAGCTCAAGGAACAGCTTCAGGAGCTGTTAGACAAAGGCTTTATACGACCGAGTGTCTCTCCTTGGGGTGCACCGGTTCTATTTGTGAAAAAGAAGGATGGATCGATGCGTCTGTGTATCGATTATAGGCAGCTTAACAAGATGACGATTAAGAATCGTTATCCTCTTCCGCGGATAGATGACTTGTTTGATCAATTACAGGGTGCAAGGTTCTTTTCGAAGATTGATCTGAGGTCAGGCTATCACCAGCTCAAGATCAAGGCGGAAGATATATCCAAGACTGCGTTCCGGATGCGTTATGGCTACTATGAGTTTCTAGTAATGCCATTTGGATTGACGAATGCACCTGCATCTTTCATGGACCTGATGAACAGGGTGTTCAAACCACATCTTGATAAATCTGTGGTAGTTTTCGTAGATGACATCCTCATCTATTCGAAAACCAGAGAGGAGCATGTGATCTCAAGATGGCTCTTCAAACACTCGTGGACCATCGTTGTATGCCAAACTCCGTAAGTGTGAGTTTTGGCTTGAGCGTGTCGCTTGGGCCACGAGTCTCTGAAGCGGGTATCTCAAAGGATCCTACAAAGATAGATTACGTGGTGACATGGGAACAACCTACGGCGATTCTGAAGTCCAAGTTTCCTTGGTTTGGCAGGGTACTATCGGCGATTTGTCGAGGCTTTCTCGAAGATATCGGGTCCACTTACACAGCTCACAAGAAAGAATGCTAAGTTCGATCGAGTAACAGGTGAGCGAGCTTCGGGAGTTAAAGCGCTTGACTACGATGCTTGCTATACCTTCCGGCGGAGGTTTTGCGATATATAGTGATGCTTCCTATGGCGGATTAGTGTGTGCTTAATCAACACGGCGGGTCATGCGTATGGTTCTAGGTTGAAGGACCATGAAAGAAACTATCCGTTGCATGACTTAGAGCTAGCGGCGATTATATTGCCTTTAAAGATCTGGCGACATTACCTATACGGTGAAATCTTTGATATATTCACCGATCACAAGAGTCTCAAGTACCTCTTCACTCAAAAGGACTTGAATATGCGGCAGCGACGATGGATGGAGTTCTTGATGGACTACGATTGCTCGATTCAATACCATCCGGGAAAGGCAAATGTCTTGATGCACTTAGTAGGAGGTCTTCAAAGACGTTGTCACATCTTGTTAGCCGGATTCGTAGATGGAAACTTTTGGAGGATATGGCTCGCGCTCAAGGTTCGATGTAAAAGGCTCGGGAGCATTGATGGCTACACTTGTATTACGTCCTACGCTCTTCGAGAACATTCGGAAGCTTCAGATGGCCGATGATGAGCTAATGGCAATCAGAAGAGATGTCGAGAATGGCAGTAAGAAGGAGTTCTCCATTCGAGCAGATGGGACCTTGCTATTTCACGCAGGGTATGCGTCGAGTCAATCGAGCCGGACACCATTCTAGAAGAGGCTCACAAATCCATGTATGCCATACATCCTGGTAGCACCAAGATGTATCAGGACTTGATGAAGAGTTTCTGGTGGCGAGGTTTGAAGCGCGACGTCGCTGAGTACGTATCGCGGTGCTTGGTTTGTCAACAGGTTAAGGTTGATCATCAAAATCCTGCAGGTCTATTGCAGCCTTTACCTGTGCCTGAGTGGAAATGGGAAGCCATTTCGATGGATTTCATACTCGGGTTGCCGAAGACACTGAGGAAGAACAATGCCATTTGGGTTATTGTAGATCGTCTAACCAAGTCTGCTCATTTCTTGCCATATAATACCACGTATATAGCCAGTAGACTTGCAGAGTTTTACCTGAAGGAGATTGTTAGACTGCATGGGATACTGGCTAGTATTGTGTCTGATCGAGACCCATTGTTTACTTCACATTTTTGGCAGAGATTTCAGGAGGGCATGGGTTCTCGTCTTGACTTTAGTTCAGCATTTCACCCACAGACGGATGGCCAGACCGAGCGCGTGAACCAGATCATTGACGACATGTTGAGAGCATGTATGTTGGATTTTCACGGGTCATGGGACCAACACTTGCCTCTGATAGAGTTCGCCTACAATAATAGCTTTCAGTCTAGCATTGGTATGGCTCCGTTCGAGGCTTTATATGGATGGCGGTGTCGATCATCGTTGAATTGGGAAGAAGTGGGTGAGAAGCTTATTATTGGACCTGAGATAGTTGAGCGCACTACCGAGACGGTTCGGTTGATACGCGAGCGACTACGAGTAGCTCAGAGTCGTCAGAAGAGCTACGCCGATCTCAAACGGAGACACGTGGATTTTCAGGTAGTTTTTGATATGTCAATGGGTATTTATTCACTTGGTATCAATTCCATGTGAAATTGGCACTAATACTTGATTTTTTCAGGTCGGCGAGAATGTC
This sequence comes from Chloranthus sessilifolius, assembly GCA_021018995.1. Classification (NCBI taxonomy): domain Eukaryota; kingdom Viridiplantae; phylum Streptophyta; class Magnoliopsida; order Chloranthales; family Chloranthaceae; genus Chloranthus; species Chloranthus sessilifolius. The sequence continues at coordinate 105,998,254 of CM037594.1, read as the reverse complement.
TTTGTTCGAATTTCGCCTACCAAGGGCGTTATGCGGTTCGGAAGACGAGGGAAACTGAGTCCTCGGTACGTTGGGCCTTTCGAGATATTAGTTTAGTCGGAGAGGTTGCATATCGTGTGGCGTTACCGCCGCAATTATCTAGCATGCACAACGTCTTTCATGTGTCGATGCTACGTCGATACATCCGTGACCCGACTCACGTGCTTGATTACCAACCCATCGAGCTTCAGGATGGTTTGAAGGTGGTCGAAGACCCGATTCGCATTTTGGATCGCAAGGAGCAGATCCTACGCACTAAAAGCATTCCTTTGGTTCTCGTGCAATGGCGGAATCATACACCGGAGGAAGCCACTTGGGAGCGAGAAGCTGAGCTCCGAGACCAATTTCCGAACCTTTTCGATTGAATTTTGGGACATTATGTGTTGAAGTATGATTTCTTGAATTTTATGTAATTACTGATTTTATACAGATGATTTGGCGAGAAAATTTTGTCGGTCCAATATACAGATTACTTGGTGCATGTTTAGAAGACTCTACATTATGGAAAATTCAATACTATTGGGCCTACACTTGGTATATTATACACTACTGGTCATGTGACATAAAATTGGCCCTATAGTTGGCTACTTCCTTAAATTTCACTGAGCCATTTGGCCTGGATACAGATATCATGGCCCTATATATATATATATATATATATATATATATATATATATCATGTTGTAAATGTTTAACAGTTTTTGTTTTTGTGTTACGTTGTGGAATTCCTGAACATTTTACGAGCCCGCCCAGACCCGGACTTGTTGATTTTTCGAATAATTATATGAAATAGTTTGGCCAATTGCTTAGCCTATTCTTTAATTTTCTACTCCAATTTCGGCTGTGATAATGCAGTCATAGTCCGAAAAGGTGATGGGAATAAAAAGGGATCAACGACGGTACATTTAGATCCAAGGGCATGATTGGAATTCCAAAAATTTTAAAAATTTTTAAAGACAACAGTATAAAAAAATTCGACTGTCGAAATGCAAAATCGACCATCGAATTTCTATAAGCTTTCAAGCCATTTTCAGCCAAAAAAAAAACAGAACCTGGGAAATCCTGAAGAAATCGACTGTCGATTTCAAAATCGACCATCGATTTGGGAAATCGACCATCGAATTTGAAATCGATGGTCGAATTTATCGATTTAAGTTTGGGGTTTAAAATTTTTTGGCATTTCGGGTTCCAGATTTGGGGGTTTTGAGCTTAGGGTTTTGAGGGGTTTTGGCGATTTTGGGGTGTTTCATCCATTTCGGCCGAATTTGGGGGAGAGATCCATTGCAAATTGGACAAGGGGCTTTGATTTTACCTTGTGGAAACCAGATTTGGGCTTTTTATAGGTAATCTCCTCCCACAGCTACTTTATTTGGGGATTTTTCATCCTCATTGTCTGTTATCTTTTCTTTTTCTGTATATTTTTGTTCAATGGGGCCTAAGAAGCAGACACCCATACGAAATCCCACCTCAAAGCGATCGGCTTCTAAAGCTGCGTCTACAAGCCGCACAAAACAGCCCACAGAACCACCACAATTGGTTCCACCACCCACTGTCTCTCCCTTGCCTGAGCAACCCAACGAATTTTGGAGCATTAAAGGCTTCACTACGGAATATTTGTTTCACCCGGAGTTGTTTTGACCAGCAAACAACCACACAATGGGCGGGTGAATACCTTGAAAAGGCCAAATTGACCTCCCTGTGCACATCTTTTAGCGACCATTTCTATCCCCGACTCGTGCGCCTATTTTATCAGCACATGAGCCGCGAAGACGGGAAAAGAATCTATACGGAGATTGATGGCCGAGATTATACTTTTGATCTAGAGGACATGGCTGTGGCATTGCGATGCCCTTTGAATCACTCCCAAACCATGGGTTTAGGTCCTCCCTTCCCCAAACCGGTTCGTTTTGAGGATGTAATTACGCAAATGACGCAAGGTCGTCATGGGTCCGGTAAATCCATCGTCACGGTCCATATGCCGGAGACCATGTGGATCTTGGATAAAATTTTAAAGGCCACCCTTTACCCTTTTGGTCATCAATCTGAGCGCACCGGTCCCCTCCAACAAATTCTTTTTGCGGCCTATAAGGAGCGATGGTTTAGTGCTCCTGACGTCCTTTTCAAAGGGATTATCAAAGCCCGAGAGAAAATGGGTAAACATGTGAAGAAACCATTGAAGACTATGCCCTATGCTCGCTTAATTTCAGTGATGATTGAGAACTACCGAGCGGGCCACCTTATGATATCCTCTCATCGAACCCAAATCCACAGCGGGTCGAAAAATTTATAACTTGGTCAATTGGGGTCAAACCTACAGTAGGTTGGTAAAGACTCCAAAGGATGCAGAGGCACCTGATACAGCTAGCGAGGATGATGATGACCCTACTCATTCTATCCCTGACACTGCTACCACTGCACCTCCTCAGCCCCCACAGAGTGTCATCCTTACACTCACCGAGTTCACCCGTCAGATGGTCGCCATGGGCCATCAGATTCAAGAGCTCACCCACCACACCAGCTCTGTCGTCGGGGAGTTGGATGTCCATGCGGCGCTCTCTCTTATCTCGATGCAAAGACGTTTCCGATGATTACACGACATATATGGCGATATCCGTAGCCATATCGCCTTCGACATCGGTGGTACTAGCATGCCTTCTGCGGCCAGAGCGGATACGGGTGATGATGATGCTGCTGCGGGCGATGGTACTTCGGATCGGGCGGATCCATCTTCTGCTGGGGATTGTTAGCCTGCTTGGGGAGGGGGTATTGATTTATTTTATGGTTGTTATGGGTGCATTTATTTCTGACTTGGATTATTTAGGACCTGGTGGTCCTTCTTTTGTTATCTTTTATCTTTTCTGCCTTTTGCTTTGCTCTGGATACTCTGCTTATCTTTGTTTGTATATAGTTCAGTTCGATACTTGTTTTCATCTTTTGATATGCGTGTTGGATCTCTATGTGCGTTGCTTTTGCTGTTATTTTGGTATCTAATTCAGTTAGATGCTTGTGTGGATTTGCTCTATGTCACTTTTGTACTTCCTGTTTCTTTGATGGCTTTTCATTCTCTTTATGGCTTTCATGCGTCACTGTGCATCGGTCTCCCGGCACATGACACTTGGGGTGTGGGCATCCATGTACGGATGCAATCCACTATGGCCTTTTAATGCCACATGCAGTACATCCATGTTACTACGGATCCCATCCCTTGGCTTGCGTGCCCTGTGGGATCGAAATACGGTGCCCCATGTTTTCTATTCTTTTATTGTCTGGTATGTGTTATGTTCAATTTTCGCGGACGAAAATTCCTAAGGAGGGGTGAATGTAATATCCCTGATATTTTAACCTAATTTCATTTACCTCGGTAAGCGTACCCAAAAAAATAATTATGAGATTTTATGGGCTTTTTGGTTAGTTTTGGTTATGATGAGGGACATGACCAAAGGACTTAGTTATGAGATGTGTACAAGTCAGGAAATCGACGACGTACAAAATAAGGTTGGTATTTGTGTTTAACACCGGAAGGTTTGCAAGAATAAATGGATAAGTTGTAAATAAAAATATCTAGATTTTATTTAGAATTTTTATTTTATAAGAAAGAGAGAGGGTGCAAGAGAAGTTAGCTTCTCCCTCTCGTTGGAAATCAAAACTCTAAGGCTTTGCCTCCTTGTTAATCTTAGATCTAGTGATCTTGAGAACCCCTCTTTCCATCTCAACCATTAATTAACCTTGTGCTTGAATTTGGATCAGTTTAAACTATTGAAAGAGAAGAGAGATGTGGAGAGGGTGAAAATCTGTGTGATCTTGTTGAGTGATGTGGCTGTAACCTCCTTTTTTTTTTCTGGACTGATTTGAAGATCTAAAACCCTTGAGCTTGGAGATCTTTTCCGGATGTGAATCGGTTCAAAGAAAGCAACAGCTTAAACATCAAGAGGTAGGTCTTTAAAACATTCTTTTATCTTTTGAATTCAATTTAGGTTTAGAATAGTATGTGGCTTGTTAAAGGAGATCTAAGGATGTGTTTGGAAAGGATGAAAAAAGAATCCGGGCATGTTGAATTAACAGCCACAGAGCCTGGGAAATTCGACTGTCGATTTCAAAATCGACTGTCGAAATTGGAAATCGACAGTCGAAATCAGAATTTAAGCTTTAAACCGGGTTCTGAAATTCGACCATCGAATTTGAAATCGATGGTCGAATTCTGTCCAGCTTTTGACTTTTAAGAGTTTGGTTGGATTTTTATTTGTAAGCCTTTGCATTTAATTTTTGGGTTCTATATTAACACTGAGGGTGTTAATATATGTAGGTTTTGACAATTGGGAGTCCTTGGAGAGGACTGCTTGTTCATGCTTTTGAATTTTTCTTGGTTAAGGTAGGGGAATCCTAATTATTATTTGCATGAATTATAAGCATAAACTGTTATAAATCATTTATTTTTAGAAGCATAAAATATGGAAATTTCGTTGCACACAGTGTAATTAAAACTTTGAACATATGATACAATCCGAAAATTTGTAAACCTTGTCATAAATAAGAATCATTGGAAATCAGAACCTCAGCTAAATTTGAATCAGAACCTCAGTTAAATTTTGAGTCAGAACTTCGAATCAGAACTTTGAAAAATCAGTATATGATATGAATAATAAGCTTGGATATGTGTTAGCATTTGCATTTGATTTTGGGTTCATAAGTACGATGCCCTAGATTCTACCAACCGTGTTGACGGTAAAACTTTGGCGCAAGTTTCCCTCATAGCGTAGGGGCTTGTTGCATTTTCGAAATGGGTTCATGAACGATGATGGTCAGTAGGGTCTTCCCATCAGTCACGTAGTCTGCTCTCATGCTATAGGAAATTTGGGAGATAAAATTAAGTTATAAATTTAAGACAAGAAGCATGCTAAATCAAAACATTTTGAACACTTTAGAGTATATTTTAGTTTTGACTCAGGATTAGAACTGGAGATTTAAATTGAAAAGCATCATTGAAAAACCATATTTGATCCGATTCCGTCTTTTGAAAACCTTTACTTATATGAAATGCAAATAGATCTGTCTTCCTCTATTGAGCTTGGCTGTTAGCTCACCCTCGACTATACGTCACAGGTGCTGAGACTGACCTTGGGTCAGAGGATCCGGAGGACTCCGATTATATTCCCGAGGAGGATTTGGACATACCAGCTGAGGAGTTCTTCCCGTGATCTTAGATTCTGTATTTTTGGTATTTTGTCTGGATATTATTTTGGATTGATGAGCCTTAGGCTATTTTTTTTGATCTTTTGATATCACTCGAGGAACCATTATTGTGAACTTCTATTTTAGGTGATCGGATTGGCCATCACCGGTGGTTCCTTTTGGTTCCTCACAGTGATATATCTAATTTTTGTTATATGAAGCTTTTGTTTTTGGATTAACAATGTTGCCTCTGTCTTTAGACCTTTGTTTATGTTGTCGGCTTCTGTTTGTTACGGCTTATTGAGAAATCAATAAGTTGATGAACCGGCCTTTCCTATACCTTAGGGATTGGAAAAGTCGGGTCGTCACACCATCAGCTCATCATCAATCATTTGGAGCTTACGCACGTTATCAAACAACGTGGGCCGTATCACAATGGTAGCCATCAATGCCCTTGAACCTTTGTCGTCTATCAGTATATCACATCAGGCCCGGTCCTCAAGTAGATGCCACCTCTGTACTCTGGTAATAAGATTTAATAATTGAGCCGAAGACTTTCTACTCAATGCATCCGTCACAACATTGGCCTTCCCAGGATGATACTGAATGGAACAATCATAATCCTTTAAAAACTCCATCCATCTGTGCGGTCGCATGTTTAAATCCTTCTGGGTAAAAAGATACTTGAGACTCTTGTGGTCAGTGAAGATGTCGAATGTTTCACCGTATAAGTAGTACCTCCAAATCTTCAAAGCAAAGATCACCGTTGCTAACTCCAAATCGTGAGTCGGATAATTCTTCTCATGTTCCTTGAGCTGTCTAGCATCGTACGCGATAACCTTCTTGTGCTGGTTGAGGACACAACCCAAACCACTGTAAGATGCATCATTGTATATAGCAAAACCTCCTTTGTCATAAGGTATAGCTAGCACTGGTGCTGTAGTCAGACACGTTTTAAGTTCTTGGAAACTCTTCACACACTTATCAATCCAATCAAACTTAGCATTTTTCTTTGTGAGCTGAGTAAACGGACTTGATAGTTTGGAGAACCCTTCTACAAATCGTCTGTAGTATCCTGTCAAGCCAAGAAAACTACGAACCTCGGTTACCATTCTTGGTTATTCCCAATTCACTACTGCTTCAATTTTCGTCGGATCAACTATTATACCCTTAGCAAAGACGATATGACTCAAGAAACTACCTTGGTCCAACCAAAACTCACACTTACTAAGCTTTGCATACAGTTTGTCATCTCTGAGGGTCAGTAAGGCTACATGCAGATGTCCTTCATGTTTCTCCTTGGTCTTGGAATAGACAAGAATGTTATCTATAAAGACAATCACGAACTTATCCAAGTGTGGTTTAAACACTCGGTTCATTAGGTCCATAAAAGACACAGGTGCATTCGTTAATCCAAATGGTATAACCAGAAACTCATAGTGCTCATATCTGGTTCTAAATGTCGTCTTCTCGATATCCTCTGCTTTGACTCGTAGTTGATGATAACCTGATCGTAAGTCAATCTTCGAAAAGAACCTCGCTCCTTGTAACTGATCAAAGAGATCATCTATTCTCGGAGCGAGTAACGATTCTTAATCGTCAACTTATTCAACTGGCGGTAATCGACGCACAGACGCATCGAACCATCCTTCTTCTTGACAAATAGTACTGGAGCTCCCCAAGGAGACACACTAGGTCGAATGAACCCTTTGTCAAGCAATTCTTGCAGTTGCTCCTTTAATTCTTGCAATTCTGTGGGAGTCATCCGATACGGAGCCTTAGATACTGGCTCAGTACCCGAAACTAGATTTATCGCAAATTCAATCTCTCGAACAGGTGGTAGTCCTGGTAAATCCTCGGAAACATGTCGGAGTACTCACAAGCAACATGAATATCGGATATCACATTTTTCTCTTCCCTTTGCTCTTATAAAAACACCATATAGCTGTTGCATTCATTCTTCATCATCTTCTCAGCTCGAATAGCTGATATCAACGGGGCTACCTTAGACTTCACCCCAAAGAATCTGAATGACCTTTCCTTTGGAGGACAAAAAACTATAACTTTTCAAAGGCAATCGACGCTCGCATGGTAAGTGGATAGCCAGTCCATTCCAAGAATAATGTCAAACCCTTGCATGTCTAGCGGAATCAAATCTGCTATCGTCTTGTGATCTTATACCAACACAATCACTGATTTACACACTGTACCTGTACTTACTGAACTCCCCGTAGGAATAGACACCGTCAATATGAAGTCTAAGTGCTCAGGAGTGATGCTCAATTCTTTCATGAATTGAGGCCTGATAAATGAGTGTGTAGAACCTGGGTCTACCAAAACTCGTGCTCTATGAAAGAAAATATCACAACCCTGATATACCTTCAACACACCTATAATTCAGTCACACAATTAAATCAAGTGTTTACAATGTATATGTGTAGTGTGCATCATTGTCATAAATAGATTATCACAGTAATTCGACACTACTAATTTCCAGTTCATTATACTAAAGAAATAATTTCACTTCGAAATTTAATCATACCTTGTATGACATCATTCGATGTCAGAGCATCAGTTGCGGTAACAGCATATGCTCGACCTTGAACCACAGGTCGAGAGGATCTCTGTGTAGACACTGATCCGGACCGCTCCTTGCTCTCCTTACTCTCCTCTGGGCAATTCCTGACCATGCGGCCCATCTTGCCACACCTGAAGCATGCCCCACTCTCTCTCCTACAGTCCTTTGTCTTGTGTGATTTCCCACACTTAGCACATGACAGGGCCAGAGTGAAGGGTGATACCCTCGAAGATTCCTGCGCTACAGAGGCCCCGCTGCCAGAAGTACCAGATTGTTGGAATGGTCTGAAAGATGCAGGTACTGCTAGCCTCTGATATGAACTTGGCCCAATCAATATCGCCGGTCGGGAGTGTGTAGGGTATCTCGGAGGTCTGGAAAATCTAGCCCTCTTGTTTTGTTCAGGGTCTTGAGATTGCCCCTGAAATGACCTCTCTCTACTTTGCTTGTCTCTCCAAGCAAACTGCTTCTGGTTTTCCTCTTCGGCAATGAGAGCCTTAGACATCACACTCTCGTACGTTTCTAGCTCCCACATGGCTACATCCTTTTGTAGGTTCTGCCTCAAACCAAGTTGAAACTTACGAGCTCTCATCAGCTCGGTGGCTACATGCTGTGGTGCGAATCTAGATAAGCGATCAAACTCAGCACCATATTCCCTCACTGACATTACACCTTGTTTCAACTCAATAAACTTCACCTCCCACTGATGTCTCACTATTTTTGGGAAGTATTTGTTGTAGAAGACCTCAATGAACTCCTCCCAAGTCCAAGGAGTGTTAGGGAGTTCTCTTTCTCTGTTCCTTGATACCGACTTCCACCATGGTTTGGCATCACCATCTAATTTGAAAGTGTCCCAACGCACTTTCTCCACATAACTGCACTGGAGCACTTTAAATAACTTCTCCATTTCCTCTACCCATCCCTCAGCTTCAATGGGATCAATCTGACCAAAGAAGTTAGGAGGTCTCATTCTCCTAAACTCGATAAAATTGCCGGGTTGGTGAGGTAGTCTAGCTGCTTGCTGATTCAAAGCAGCAGTTTGCTGAGCGACGTTGATAGCCAAAGCTTCCAACTCCTACTCCACTCTATCCTTGTTGCCTCTTCTTCCTCCTCTCGGTCTTACCGAAACAGCACTATCATCCGATAGGAATCCAAATCCCCTAGATCTTCTGATAACATCGGGAATTTCTTACAAAAGGACTTCTCTATGTCCTCTGCCTCCACTGTGTCCACCTTTGAACTTAAGGCCCATAGTACCAGTCTGTCATTGTGAAAATAATAACATTGATCAGTACATAGATTGTAAAAATAATCCGACATGAACCCGCAGTTCAACCTAAAGCCTAGGCTCTGATACCAAGTATGATGGCCCAGATTTCTGCCCTCGGAAATATGTGCCATCAGGATCATGCTCTGGATGATCCCCAAGACAAATCACAAAGTGTCTGCTCGTCTAGCGAAAATCAGAGCAGACGCTATCCAGTAGTGGCAAATCGAGTCATCATATATGACTTTAGAAGAAAAAAGAATCAACAATGCATATCTATAAAAACAAAAAAATATACATCCTCAAAAAAGAACCAAGAAGAACCACTGGTGATGGACATCCATCACCCAAAATAATGGTTCCTAATAGTGGTTCCTACATAATGTATAATAATACAAGTAATACAACATCTATAATAATAAGTACAGATGGTGGCCACCAGGCACACAATAATCTAGAATTCAGTACAAAACCCAAAAATATAAAAACTAATACCCAAACAGCTAATAAAACTCATCAGCTGGGGTATCGGTATCCTCCTCAACCTCAGCCTCCGAATCAGGCTGGTAGTCAGGGTCGGTCTCAGTGCCGGGAGCTCTAGCCTCAGAACCTATTAATGTTATAGAAAATAGGGTAAGCTACATCTAAGCTTAGTAGAAGAATCACAGCTAAAATTGTATTGAAAATGTAAGACATGATTTGCAGGTAGTATCTCAAATAGATAATCAAATCAGAATATGCTGACAGGATAATTCAGATGACATGTACTGAGTTTTCAAAGAACAGAACAGATGCTATTAGTATATAATTTGTGACTTAAATCATGCATATTTAAAACTTAAGAAACTCCCGTGAATATATAGCACGTGGTAATCAGGTGTATGCCGATAAGAAACTCCAACCAATCATCGTTCATATGAATAATTTTCAGAGTGCAACAATGTCTCATCTATGGAGTGTAATTGCGCCGAGGGATTATCAAAGCAGATGCATGATTTTTCCAGGGCATGGATATACCGTCGAGTCGGTGGGGATCATCTGGATTAAATACATAAAATCACATTCAAACATATGACCTCAAGAATCAGATATCAGAAATCATAAACAAGCTTCAGAACACAGAAATCAAAATGCAGGAATCAGAGATGACAAAGATTGATTGATATGCAAACATGCTTTTAAAACAAAATTCAGGATACAAATGTGAAGGAATCATGAAATCATATTCAGATATATTTTTAGGTTAGATTTCCCCTACCTTAGATCAGACCTCTTTCTAAGCAAATCCAAAGCTTGTCAAAGCATCATGGTCTGATCCTAAACCACAGACATAATATACTAAGTGTCAGACATGTCAGAATACTAACTGGCACAGTGCCCAATAGTGTTTTGCCCATAAAACTAAAATAGCTGAAAAAAATAGGGGTGATTGATCGATATATGTCCTTGCTTGATCGATCAATCCATCACCTTGATCGATCAATGTCCTCATTAATCGATCAATCGTTCAAACTACTCACAAGTGTTAATGGGGATTTGATCGATCAACACCTTGGTTTGATCGATCAATCCACAACTTTGATCGATCAATGTCTTTCTTTATTTCACAAATAACAGATGGGATTTGATCGATCGATCAATCCACAAATTTGATCGATCAATCTTCCATTGATCGATCAATCTTGTAAAAACTCAAATTTCCTATTCTCTGTTCCCACACCTTTCTTATAAAATTTGATCGATCAATATCCTAATTGATTGATCAATATTCCTCATTGATTGATCAATGTTCTCATTGATCAATTATTCTTGACTTTAATCGATCACCTCACTATGATCGATCAACCTCTCTAATTGATCGATCAATTCTAAATTTGATCAATCAATCTTAAGAATTGATTGATCAAAGACTAATTTGATCGATCAATGCCCATCGGACACTTAACTTCTAGAAAATACTCCACTGTTCCCATTTACTCCTTATACAAATTGATTGATCAATTCTTTACCTTGATCGATCAATCCCAGTATTGATCGATCAATTCACTGCCTTGATCGATCAATAATGACAGTTTTCTGTCGTTAATGGCGGTCACTCGTTCTTGACCTAATTTGACCTTGATCCATTAATTATCCCAACCCACACTTATACCTATCCTTTTTACACATTTATGATATTTCAAACCTTAACTATATTAATTTAAAAACTCACCTAGTTGAATGCCCTTTTGGGATCTCGGCAAAGCGATCCGAAGAGGGTTTCAGATTCAGAAATCAGGGATTCGTCGCCCTTACGACTCGGAACAACAATTTGTGGCTCCGCTTCGACACGTAGCAATAGCACACCTTCTTGCAGAGCAAATACGACGTATCGACGTCGATTCTACACCCCTAAATCAAGAGCTCACTAATCTAAGTTCTTCTAACCATGGTTTCTCAGGGCAAAGACTTCACAACCCAAACTTCTAGCTAGAGATTCCCAGAAAACAAGAAGAAAGAGATGAAGATAGGTATTCTAACCTTCTTCCCTCTCTTATAGGTTAAGAAACAGAAATATCCTTGATATTTTTATTTTCCCTTAACTTTAGCTCCGGTGTGGAACACCTACACAGTTATACGGCGTACCACGCCTCCTCTAGGGTTTACATGACTCGAACTCACACAAGAAGTCGCACATGACTTCATCTAACTACGGATTAATATTATTTCTAATAATATTAATTTAAAAATTTTAAATCTATCTCAATTTTCGTGCCAGGCACGCATATCGAAGCATTCGAGTTCTTGTTCAGAATTTTAGGGCTATTACACATCGCGATTTTGATCTTCATCATCTATGATTTGACCATAGAACGATGGTTTTTAATTTTGTCAATCTTACAAACTCTCTAAATTTGGAAACTAGAATTTAAAACTAGAAAACTATGAAATAAAGCTATCTTAAAACTAAAACCTAAAGTTCTCTCTATTCCTAAGCCTAGGGTCCCTATATATAGATGCATAAAGCCCTAGTACATGTAGATAAACTAGGAAATAATTCTTAAAACAACTCTAATTTAAATTGGGAAAGAAGGATTTTTTGGATTCTCTAAAAGCAGAACTCTCGGTCTTGAATTTCACTGAAAATCCCAATCTCAACCGGTTGAGATTGTATAAGCCTTATTCTTCTTTGTTTACTCTTCTCGACTAATCAAGATGCATTCTCAATCGGTCGACTTCTGTAGCTTCTGGACATCTTTTGGAATCTTGGCTAACTTTTGCAACTTCTTCAGGTCCTCTTCTTCTGATCTCAGTCGGTCGCAATGGGATTTCAAATAGTCAAGATTGATAGTTTCGCTATTTTTTCTCCTTTCTTTCCTCTGTTTTGGGTGACTGCTTCCAATTCTTTCATTCTGTCTTCTTTTAACTCTTTTCTTGCCTTTGGCTCCTCAAAACCTCTTGTACATGAAAGCATACTAAATATAGATATTAGTGATCATACGGGGCTTAACAACGTCGAGATTCATGTCTAAATTTTATGATTTTGAAGGTTGATCAATGATTCATGCACTATAATTACTACAAAGGTTATTCACCTCATAAATAGTTATAAAATAATTAGGCCCTATTTGGTAACTCTTTTTCAAAAGAGTTAGTCTACAATGAGTGTCCATCGATCATGGGTAGACATGACAGTCCACACTCTTGTGTGATTGCGTGGCGTGCATGGAATTCCGTTCACGTCACGTAGTCACACAGACGTGTGGATTGCTTAACGCACATGATGATTGGGCAACCATTGTAGACTAACTCTTTTCAAAAAGTACTTTTCTAGTGTTGTAAAGAGGTGTATCAAATGTTGCTTCTCATAAAGGTCCATCGTATGTTGAAAATGGTGTTGTGTGAGAAACATCATGGGGTAATTTTTCAACACAACACTATCTTCAACTAGAGGTGGCTACATCCTTGGGTGAAATGTGCTTTTCACCCAACATTTTCCTCTTGAAAAGTGCTTTTTGGAAAAGAGTTGCCAGACAAGGCTTTTGTTTAGGAACCTTTTTATAAAAAAAACTTTACATAAGTTATAAAGAAGTGTGTTGTATGTTGCTTCTTGAATATTGCTCTTCAAAAAGGTTTATCACATGCTGAAAATGGTGTTATATGAAAAGTAGAATGAGACAACTTCTCAACACCACACCAGTTTCAGCTAGAGATGAGTCAGTAAAATGTATTTTTCACCTAACATTTTTTCCCTGAAAGTTCTTTTTGGGAAAGGGGTTGCCAAAAGGGCATTAGGATGCCTAAAAAAGAGCTTTTTATTAGGTGTTGAGATTGTGCCTTGAATTCTATTGACGTTATTGATCATCAGGGTTGACTGCACTCAACCACAATTAATAAAAGAGCTTTTTATCAACTGAAAATTTCTAGGATTATTGAGAGTATTTTCGTCATATTCTATATTGGGCAGTTATACTTTGTATTAAATACAAACTCTAACTATAGATTAGAGTTATATAGAAGGAAACTCGATTTCTATATTGAGTGAAGTGAGATTTGAGAGATTTGTAACCCTAGTTTTCACAGATTAGTGATAGGACTCAGTACCACCCATGGACGGAAGCAAATTGCCGAACCACATAAATCTTGTGTTTGCGTTTTACTTGTTTTGTGTATATTTTTATTGCCATATTTTCTACAAATTGGTAATCAAGCTATTCATAATATATGTTGTGAACGGGTGTACTATTTTTTATCGAATCTGCCACACACTGTGTGAAGGACCTGATGTGAAGACCTGTTGTGTCAAAGAGTTCATTGAAAAATTAATTCTATCATGTGATTTAGATTAGTCAAATAACTTAAAAATGAATGGCTAAAACAAGTACGGAGATTTACTTGGCAACAATTTATTTTAAAGTTGTTTAAGTTCTTTGAATCACATGACAGAATATTTTTTCAATACAATCATCGATGCCTAATATCATCATCATGCAGAACACTTCGTGAAAAATATTGCCAAGTGTCCAAAATTATAGTGAATGTTCACATTCTCGGATAGCTCCGAATCATGAAATGTCCTTCCCAAGCACAGACTTGTACTTTGTGTGCATAACTAGGGTATATTATAAAACATAGGACGGATTTGTTGAGGACAAAGTGCAAGCGGCTGACGTGGTGTGACGTAATTAGCTGCATCGACCTGTATTAATTGAGTGCCCACTACAAATAATAAGACTATTAACGACAATTTTTAACTATAAAAAACCGCCACTATTAACAAAATAGCTATTAAGATGATTAGCGGCAAAGGTATTAGCAGTAGTTTTTTGTTAATAGCGGTAATTTTTAGCTACCGCTAATAGTCTTATTTTTTGTAGTGTCCACTGCACTTGCAGCTAATTGCATCGTGCCACATCAATTGCTTGCACTTTGTCTGTATAAAATATATCCTCCATATAATAGTACCCATAATACACTTATCAAAAATCAATGTGCTATTAACAAGATTTGGAGACTGGCCACTTACTTTTAAGGAAGGCTTTAACAATTAAAGAAGCCAATAGTTACTTGCTTCCAATTCCAATTATCTTAAGCTAAGAATCATATAATGATGATTAACTACTAAGCCCAAAAATGTGCTCATGAAAGGTTCAAACAATTTGATGTAGCAAGTTTAATATAGACCTTTACTTATCAAAAGAGTTTGATAAGAGTATAAGATTGTTGGTCATATCAAAATGTAGGAAGTTTTACATGGACCGTTCCTCATACCAAATGTACAATCCAAATTCCAGTCCTTCGATTTGATGGTAGGTACCCCTCAATAGGCATTCTTTTAGGTCGCATTTAGGGAATTAGATTTTCTGTCACTTCGACAACTAGTGCGGGTCCATATTATTAGATAGATTAGTGCCATCAATAGGTTGGGTCAAGTTGTTAAAGACAAAAATTTTGCTTCACGAGAAATATTTATATGCCTCGCTCGAACCAATACTAGTGCACCCTGACCCAATGCCATGTGGGGTTTACGTGGCACCCATACAAGGGATGAGGTATCAAGGCCACTTGCCTGAGAATGATTAGAGGCCACCCAAACAATTTGGGCATAATTTGATGTATGTCTACCATTTAAAATGTGTCCAAAAGAGAAAAAAATTCAATGTACCAGAATATATGAGACAGTAGGTACGCTTTGACCAATAAAAAAATTTAGTTTTTAAAACTTTTGAAAAAATTTCTAAAATCTCTCCCCTTTAAAGGTACTTTTCTAAATATCTCCTTATATTTTTGTAAATATCTAATAAACCTCTATACTTAAAATTAGGGAGTTAATTTTTACTAAGTGAAATTAGGGAGTTATTTAAATACATAATTGAAAATTAGGGAGTTATCATTCAATAAGTGAAACATGGGGTGAAATTTATAAATATGCCAAAACATGAAGGGTATATGCAAAAAAAACCTATTTCAAGCAGTGAGTTGAACCATCAACCTATTAAGGAGATAAGAAAATATCTAACTTATTTAGCTAATATATAAATAAAAAATAAAACATATTTTTGTCCCATAATCATACAGGAGTATGTGTGTGCCAAGGTTTAAAATTTCGGCCAATAAATGAAATTATTGGTGGAAATTTATCTGTCTCGACACCGAAATAAAAAAATTAGGTCGCAAATTTCGGTCACATTGTGTATGACAGTGAAATTTTCGGCCAAAATTTTTACCGAAAATTTAAGTCAAATTTTAGCAATCATGTCTGAAACTGAAAACAAAACCGATATTGGGGTTATCACCTTTGCTATCATGGCAAGGATGCATATTCATCAACCTATTGGTGCCTATTATCATCTTTCCAATATAAATGCTATCCATGACATAGTGTACTTCACTTTGCACAGGCTGCTTTATAGGCTATAGCTGCAAGTAGCCTTTTAACTTTTGTAAGTAAAAAATTCTCCTTAGCTTATTTTTAGTAGTGCTCCGTACCTCAATAATAGAGCCCCATTATTTTAGGCACAAAAGTTGTTAAAACAAAGAAGAATGGAGAACACTGATTAAGACACAATTAAAAATATAAAAAGAGTTTTCAAAAAATAAATAAACAAAGATGCATTCAGCTCATGGTGGCTTCTTCTTGAATACTACCTATCATTTGATAAACCGCGGTTGAGATCTCATCGACGGAAGTAAGCCGGCAATCGTCCTCGATCTAGATGAATCAAAAGGGCAAAATTAACGGATTGTTCATGGATCATTGTAATGAAATAATACAGAAAGGACTATTTTTTGAGAAAATTATAGAAAAAATTGTCGGTTCAACGAGTTTTGGACGATTATCCTAGTTCCAACAATTTGATGGGTGCCACGTGGAAGTTGCCCCAAAACGAGTGTTGTTTTGTGTTGAATCTTTTCGTTCGAAAACTGCAAAATAAAATAGTTTGAACTAGAATACTAGTTTTAAATTTGGCATTGACATCTTGCCTTCAATTTTTTTACCTTTACACTGAAGGAGTAGAGTACCATTTGATCAATTGTAGTGACATTGAGGTGGAGAATTGTGAGATGGAGGCTTTGAAATCCTGTTACCATTTTTAATAGCTGCTTTGATCTCCTCTTCGACAGTACTTTGAGATTGGCGTGGCTTTCGACCATGGTGACTTCAATTTCTGCGATCGATGAACGGTTCTCCATGACGGAGAATTCTGCAAAAGGGCTCGAGAAAGCTGTTTCCGGCTTTTCGTTCGTTCCCTTTCGAGCCTCGAGAGATTGGAGGAGTTGTTCGAGCTCCTTTACAAAATTTATGGCGCCACCAATGATGGATGCCTGATCACCCTGTGTCCAAAAACATCAAGCAAGCTTACTTCAAGAGCAGAAAAGGTTTTAATATTTTTTTAATTTTTTCTATATTTTAAATTAATTTGAAATTCGATTACGGGCTTTTTCTATATTTTAAATTAATTTGTAATTTTAATGTTAAAATTACATTAGGAGAATTTTAATCTACATAGTTTTGTATGACTAGAAATTAAGCATAGTTCTCCTAAATCAAGCATGGATACACTAGTAGTACAATTAGTACTTAATATTTTTATTTTATGATAGATTAAAGAGAAATTAATTGAAGAAACAAGAGAATATGTCCAAGTGCAAAAATAAAATTGATTAATGGAAAAGAAAAATCACTCTCTCTCTCTCTCTCTCTCTCTCTCTCTCTATATATATATATATATATATGTATATATTGTCATATTGTATACATCTAATTAAAGCTATCTTCTTTTGAATCAACCAAGAAAAAATAACCACCAGTTTTTTTAAGATTCAGGTGAAAACTAAAACGCTAAACATAGAAGAAAAAATAACCACTATTGTCATATATATATTGTCATATTGTATACATTTTAGTAAAGTTATCTCATTTTCACTTTAGTTTTTCATTTTATGAGAGATTAAAAAGAAATAGATGAAGAAACAAGAGATTATAGCCAAGTTAAAAGATAAAAAGATGATGGAAAGAAAAGAAGCCATATGTCCAAAAAGATAATTGTATATATATATATATATATATATATATATATATATTACTAAAGCAATCTCCTTTTAATTTAGTCGGCCAAACGTAAGATAGCCACCAGTCTTATGACGATTAATGTGAATAATAAAACGATTTAGACAAAAAAGGTCATATTCTACACTTTTTAGTAAAGTTATCTCCATTTTAATCAATCAATTAGCATTAGTTTTATGAATGATCAAATCAAAAGAAAGGAGAGAAAGTGACCCTTTGAACATATGAAGTAGGCATCAAAGATCTAAGCATTGCTAGATACTCATTCATCTGTTTCCGGCGATTGCGTTCGACGGCAATGTGTGTCATTCTCTGGTTCTCCACTTCCTCCTTGTTCTTGCAACTCTTATTTTTCCGTCTTTTCTTTCTACCAGCTCCCGTCGCGGCAGTGGCCACCTGAAAGATCGAAAACCGGTCACCAAGGCAACCCTCTGATGAAGAAATGGTATCCAATTCCTTGAAATTTTGAACCATGGAAGAAGAAGAGGAAGAGTAGTCCCAATTGACATAGAGACTCTCCATTGCTCTCCCTTGTTCTTGATTCATCCCAAGGGCCTCAACATTACCATTTACCTCTTCCTCTCCTACAGATTTGGTGTTCCAAGGTGCCTCTAAGGAGTAGAAATCCTTGCAATTGTAACCAAAGGGGTCAAGATTAATACCAAGTATAGCTTCCAAAGCCATACTCTCTCTCTCTCTCTCTCTCTCTCTCTATGCGTGTATATATCCTTTCTGCTCACTTATTTTAACACTAGAGCCAAGCTTATTCTCTAGAAATTGAAGATTGCTAGCTGAGAAGTCCTTTTTCAAATCCAAATCCACATCAAGCAATTCCCACAAACACAAAACCCACAAAGCAAACACGGTCCATCTCTCTCTCTCTCTCTTTCTCTCTCTCTCTCTCAAAGATGTTAGACATTTTATACGCTTAAAAAGTAGGGACACTGCAGCGAGTTGCACGTGAGGATGATATATATATATATATATATATATATATATATATATATATATATATAGAGAGAGAGAGAGAGAGAGAGAGAGAGAGAGAGCCGATTAGAGATGTATTAACTACTGGTTACAGTTATTTACACTACGTCAAAGTGCAATCTCACCCATCAATGAATATTTAAAAGTATATTTCGAGGACAGACTTTATGCAAACAAAGGTAGGCAGCTGTGTGGTACCCCATCTCAATTGGTTGCGAGTGATGTTGATGTGATGCTGAATTAATGCAGGTTAGTACAATGATTCACGTCGCGCCATAAGAGCGCCTATGTACTTTGTCCTCAACAAATCTGTCATATCATTATAATTTTCCCTAGATTTGTGATGTGATACACGCCCCCCACTGAATTTTACCGTGCACCCCTACTTCTCTTATGTGCCATGAGCCCTCTCGGTTGGAATCCAGCAAATGATTGTGGAGGCTTGAGCCTATACCCCTAGGCATAGAGAAATCTTTATACTCATCATCAGTTAGCTATCATGTGACGTCCATCACGAGGATTGAGTACTACGACAACTTTGAAAAGATCGATCAAATCCCATTCAAAAATAAATAAATTTCCTTTATAATTTTTTTATGATTAAAAATGTGGTCAAAGTTGAAAAAAATCAATACATCAAAGTTTTGAGCGTTATCTTATTTTTAATCCATCAAATAGAGGGCAAAAAAGTAACTTTAAAAAAATATCAAATATCCTATGGCTGATTTGTTTTGGGTTGATCATATCATGTGGCATGTGTGGCCACTAGGCGCACGGAGTTGTGCACCTGAGCATATTCTCCCCAACGCCATGATTGTATAGTTTATCGGTGAATGCGTACAGACAGTTATGCAACGATCTTGTTTGCCGTCTATCGATAAGGTTTAGGACGGCATATGATGTGTTGGGCATGAATCGTGAAAAAGTGTACAAATTTAATGGGTTTGACTTTTAATTATTGCCTAGATGATAATAATATCTAGTACCTTTATTTGCACGAACCGAATCTTTGAAGGCACCTATGCTGGAAACTATTGATGGTTTTGAAGCAGATGATAAAATTCGTTTTTTCTCCCAATCTTCTATATATGGATCTTGAGATCATGGACGGTTAATATTTTATCCTACACATATCAAAAGTAGTGACCTGAAAAACACCTTTGAGTATGATATGTGTCATTGATTCTTCGACCACCTTTTTGGTATGCGTGCTACATAGAATAAAAATTGAGCATCTGATAGTACACTCATGATCTCAAGATCCATTATGTGGTAGACTCTGAATATAAATGATCTCCATTATCTGATTGAAAGTAGTCGTTGTTTTTCGGTGTAGGTGCTCTCGAAGATTCACTGAGTGCAAATAAAGGTATCTTATCTGTTTGCACAATTGTTGGAAGGTATCAAAGTTGATGCGTATGGCATAGCTCTTTGTTAGCCCCTGCCATAACGGAGGTCACCTGCTTTAGCAGGTTCCCATCCTTTTTGCTAACATCTTGCTACTTGCTATAGCATATATCTCTTCTCCTTAATAACTCCTTGCAAGATTTTATGCAAAATTTATTTGTTTAATAATTTTGCCCTCCTCTGTACTCACTCTTTATCAGAACATATTTTATTTACTCTGACATGAAGTTAATTGAGAGCAGAGAGGTTACTTACTTATAGCAGATATTTCATCCTTTGGAGGGTGTTAGAAAAGAGATTTGGGAAGACTTAAACTCTAGTGTGACAGGGCCAGCGGAGAGCTAGACAATAAGCAGCCTTACTTTTGAAGTGTTCCCGGTGTTCGAAAGGTTAGCAGTTCGTGACTATCAAGCAAACCCGATTCTGTCGGGTAAATATTAAGAAGGTGAGACGTAAGGTCCGAGGAGAAAGTGTGTGATAAAAGCTGACAATATGCAGAAATTCTGGTGGAGTTTTTGCCTACGGAAAAGGAAGTCTACATCGCAGCTTCAATCAGGTGTCGTACGTCTGCAAGGGAATCCATGTGACCACTATTACCCTCTACTATTTCTATAGTTTCTCCTTATAAAGCCCACATTTTTTTAAAATATTTTTTATTAGAAATATTTCCATAGTGCCATGGTTTGAAATCTCCCATATCCGAGTTGGCTCGACCAGCCATCCAACCATGAGACCGAGACATTTCGGCGAGATGCCTTGAAACAAAAATAATTTTTTGAATTATCTTACACTAATAGAATAGGTGATTGATCTTACACCATTAAAAAATACTTTATTATTATGTCATGTGATAAATATTTGTGAAAAATCTACACAATTTAAGTGATTGTTCATGATTGGAACACATCTTAGTTAAATAATTATAATTATAAATCAATTATATATCTTCCGATTACAGATCTTCAATACTACAATACTTGTCGTTAAAAAATAAATATAATAGTAATATTTAGGTGCATAGATTTGGGCACACCGCGATAGCTATTCACAAGATATCACATAAATAGGATAAGATAAAATAAAATAGTATTGTGTGTACAAAGAGAATGAGTAGTATACTTTTAACAGTGTACAAACCTAACACTATATATATATATAATTCAATATAAAAATACTATTTATGAGGTTGCATAATCACAGCAGAATCATGTCTCCTTAGGGCTGCAACAGAGCCGAGTAAGCTCGACAACTCGGCTTGACTCAGCCCGAAAAATAAGAGCTTTTCTATTTAGAGTTTGGCTCGTGAGCCGAGCCGAGCTAGGCAGTTTGTAGCTTGAATGAACAGAGCCGAGCTCGAGCTAAGGCCGGCTCAGCTCTATGGCTCGGTTTATATATATATATATATATATATATATATATATATAGAGAGAGAGAGAGAGAGAGAGAGAGAGAGAGAGAGAGAGAATAAGTAATTAACTTTGAGAGGTGTATTTTACCCTTTAAAGTAATCGTTTAAGTTTATTTAACGGTTACTTTGAAGGCTAAAATATGAACTTTTGCCCCCCACTTGCCATAGTTTTATCTAACTGTTTATTTATTTCATATGATGTGTACTTGTATTTAATCATTCATTTAAATCTTTCATAGAATGGATGTTTAATTGAGTAGAAGTTTTAAAAAGTTCTAGGAGAAATTTTTTTATAATAGAACATACTTGGCTCGAAGCTCGGCGCAAGCTCGGAGAGCCAAGCTAGAGCCTGGAATAAGCTCTTCTTGGTGTACAATAAGCTCTTCTTTTCTTTTCATTCGACCATTTTAATCTGTTGAATTATGGCAATCAAAATAAAGAAATTTTTTTTTTGCAAATACACGGTTTACGTCGTTCGTTGATTTGTGTACTTCCACAGGTGATGTTGAGTTCCTTTAACTACTGTAAAAAGATATGGTCACAAATCTCTCAGACCTCACTCTCTTAATACGAACCTTAATACAGGATTAGATTTTATATCTAATACAAAGTGTAATCGCCCCATATGAAAAATGACGAAAATACTCTTAGTAATCCTAAAAAACTTCGAGTCTGGGCTCCGCCTTGAACCCTCAAGCAAGGGGAGAACTGGCCCCCTACGATCTCCCATCGAACTTAACACGGAGCTTGATCTACGCAAGTATAGTTAGGTGTACAGTCCAACTTATTGATCGGTACCACCATCGAAATTCAAGTCACAATCTCTAACATAATCTCCTCTTCTAAATTTTAAGAATGCCATTTTTTCCCAACTATAAAGTTAATTTTAAGAGGTTGGGCACTATCATGATTGAAGTTGGCTCCACTTGAAGGTGCGACTCATTGATCAAAATCATTAAAAAATAAATAAAAAAAAATAATAAGAATAATTGTACACTTAATGCCAATCGTAGTTGACATGGTTGATCATACGTTTTAATAATTTGTTGGAATCTTGAGAGGTAGTGAGTCGTGATTAGGGTGGCTAATCATGGGCGTATGAACTACTGTTCATCGTCTTCTTCAACGGTTTTTATAGATAACTTATAATGGTCTGTTTAGATTTACTACTATGCTATGGTAGCGTGGGAAGTCGCGTTGAGATGACTTGATGGCATTGTAGCAGGGATTGCGTTGTTGCCGGTTGATTCCCCGTAAAAGTTATTGTAGACGGACGCAGATTTGCAACAGCAATCTAGTAGTAAATCTAAATGAATTTCTGTAAGAAGTCCATGGAAATTTATGGAGAAGAAGATAAATAGTGATTTACTATGCTGATGAATAGTATTTCGAATTACTATTCACTATAGTAAAACTATTCCAACATTACTATTCCCATATGTAATTACAGTCTTATTGGTTTTACCAAAAGCTCTTTTACTCTCTCTTTTACTATTTAAAAAAAAGAAAAATTTTTTTTGTAAATGTCTCTTTTCAACTTTCCAATCAAAAAATCAATTAAAAAAAAAAAATTAGACAAATGGTCTAAAATCGATGACCAACAAAATTAATTAAACCGATGGACAATTCCTTCCATCAATCCTAAAACAATCTATCAATATGGATGGAAAGATTGGACCACCGACATGTCAATCAAAACTACTGAGCAAACTCTCAGTATAAATGAAAAAACTCAAAATGAAGGTTTTCAATTACTTTCAAATGAAGATCTTCTGCATGACCTTCACAAATTCAACTTCCTACATCTAGGATGTATTCAGGTTGCCTTCAAACCTTTGACCTTATTGGGTCTGGAAAATACTAGTATACTAAGCACTCTCAGAGATGCTAGATGCCTTAATTGGCGATCCTCTCTGATGGCCGCTATTGAGACCAGCTTATGCCTTGGTCCAGTATACTACAATGTTTTCCCAAATTTAACTTTATCTTTAACAGATAAAAATATCTTACATGCTTGTACCCTTAATCTCCAAACTGAGGGATACAACTTTATGCCTGGATCAGAGACCATTGCTCTGATCTATTGCCTTCATTATAAGGTGATGACTTCTCTGGTTCTTAAAATTAATTATCAAAATGAATCAGCAAGAACAGTCTTAATTGAGACTAATAGTGCAACCACTAATGTTGCTACACAAAAACTTTGTGAATGGAAAAATATTACTTTTCCTGATGCTTGGCGTATACCTCAAGCTGTCTCTCCTAAACCAATTTTAAACCAAGAAATTGAACAAATTGTTCAAAATACCCAGGGAGATGTAATCTTAAAATTTGATAGATCTACATCTCACAGAACTTCTTATAGGAGTTCTTATTCAAATTCGAGGTCTCGAGGGCCTTATAGAGTTTCTATACCCTCGACTGCTAGATCATCTTACTCAGAAGCTAACTCATTTGTTCCTTCTGAATTTAATCAACCCAATCTTGAAGGAATCCAAGTTTCTGAACAACAGATTCCTCATGGGATATATACCCAACAGCAGAGGGAATCCCCTACTGCTAGCGAGATGAATTTCTCAATCCATTAATAAAGTTTTTATGGATCATACAAAACCAGAAAACTTTGTTATTAATAGACAAGAAATCAATGCTGAATTTTAGCAAGATAAATATGCACCATTCTGTGAATGGTATTTTAAAAAAAAATTTGCATCAAAATTGCAAGAATTCAAAGAATAATTTTATCAATATGTTGAAACTTTTTATCAAGTAATTCCATTTGTTACTTGGTTCAAAGCAACAAAATATCTTGAAATGAATCAAGAAGAAAGGAGAATATTTCTCCTTGAGGATTTTCAAAAGGAATGACAGAAACTAGATGGATCAATCGTTCAATCGGTTCATCCTCCTGTTGAAGCCCTCAAACTTACCCAACCAAATTCAACAGCAACTTTGGAAGCCACTGCTTTCATAAAACCTGTTGAACCTATCCCTCATTCAACAAAAGTTGATTTATCACATCTGTATAAACAAAATAATTTTACTAATTTGAATTTACAAACAATTAGTATGCAATTAAATTGGATTGAAAATATTCTTTCTTCCTCACCAATAAACAAAACACCAATCTTAAAGGTCGAACAACCAAACATAAAACCTCCCCTAGAAATTTCTGGACTAAATCTGTCATCAAAATCTTATATGATAAAACAAGAGGAATTTATTGATAAACTAACCTCCAGACTACACGCTTTGTCACTTAACCCTGAAAAGAAAAATAATAATTTTCAAATCAATGTATTGACTGATAGAGAAAATGCCAACTTAGCAGAAATACAAGAAATTCAAAATAATTTCGAATCCTTACAAAATAGCATGGAGCTTAATAAACTCCAGTATAATTGGGATGGTGGTAATACTCGATATTACTACCATAGACCTACACTTCATGATCTTTTTTATGAAGAAGACCATATCGATATTCAAAATTCCTATGATTATCGATCCATTTATGAATGGAACATTGATGGTAAATTCGAATATGGGATTTTTACTCTTCTACATAAAATTTTTATGTACAACACCATCTTAAAACAATACCAAAAATTTGATCAAACAATTACTCGATATATTACTACTGGATTTTCTGGTATGTTGAAAGGATGGTGGACAATGACCACCCAACGTGAAGAAATCCTAACTTCAACTAAACCAGTTAAAAATGAACTTACTAGCCTAATGGAAACTAGGGAAGAGACAGTTTATACATTGACTCAAACCATCATTTTTCATTTTGTTGGTTCTTTGAATCTTCAATATGAAAGAAGTAGAGAACTACTTCAAAATCTCCGTTGCCCATCTTTAACTCATTTCAGATGGTATAAAGATGTATTTATGACAAAAGTCATGCAACGAAGTGATGCCAATACTGAATATTGGAAAGCCAAATTCATTGATGGACTTCCCAGCCTATTTGCTGAGAAGGTCCGCAATAAACTCCGTAATCCTGATGATCAAAGTATCACTTACAATCAATATACTTATGGACAACTTCAAAGTATCATTGTGCGTGAAGGATTAACATTGTGTAATGACTTAAAATTACATCAACAATTAAAACAGCAACAACTTATTGGTCGTAAGGAATTGGGAGAATTTTGTGACCAATTTGCTTATGACACAAAAATCAATTATCCTTCAAAAGGACGAGATAATAGAGAAATCTCTAATTATCATCGTCCCTCTGAACGACGTCGTCGTATTTTCAAACAAACCAACAATCCTTCTTCTTATCAGCAACATCGCGAAAATAGAAATTCTACTCGACAACATCGAGAACCTAGAAATCCTTCTTCTTCTCGCAAATATCGTGAGAAAAGAAGAAAATCAACAAATCGACCCCAAAGAGAAATTAAATGTTACAAGTGTCATGGATTTGGTCATTATACCAATAAATGCACAACTGAACAAAGAATAAATCAAATTCATGATGAAGGTTTGAAATTAACCCTTTCAAAAATTTGTTTAGATTCTAGTCCTGATTATTCAGAATTTTCTGAGTCTGATAATGAAATTCATTCCACTTCGTCATCTTCCTCCTCTGCTGATGGCAACCCTGCAAATTGCAAATGTAATCATATTCATACTTCAAATGATTCTTGGCAAGCATTTGCTGCCATGAACAATCTCAGTATCAATGTTCTTACTGAATCCCAACAATCGTTATTGGACTTAGTTGATAAAACTGAAGATCCAATAATGAAATCCAAATTAATTGAAGCATGTATATCTACAGCTCAAAAAGAAACTAAAAAGTCTCTAATAGTAGAAAATCCTTACTCTATTAGAGAACTCTTTCATCGGCTAGACTCCCATAATTCTTTTAACCAGATGACCAATGCTACCCATAATTCTTCTATGGTTGTCAATTTCCAGCAACAAATAGAATCTCTCAACAATGAATTAATTATTCTAAAGCAACATTTTGCTAAAAAAATTTCCACCATTAATAATTGCCTCCATCATTTGGAAAATAAAGAAGTCTCTTCTAGTTCTACCTCACATTCTTACCTGAACACTCTCCAACAGGTATCCTCCCCAAAATGGTACATCAAGATCAATTTATTTATTAATTCCAATTATACAATTTATGACATCATCGCCCTTATTGACAGTGGTGCTGACATGAATTGTCTTCAAGAGGGGTTAGTCCCTTCCTTCTATTTGACCTCCACTCGTCAGAGTCTCACCAATGCTAGTGGATATCCCATACCTATCCACCACAAACTTAACCATGCTGCTGTCCAGCATCATAATATTTTCATTTCCACTTCCTTTTTAATTCTCTCAAATATCACTCAAACCCTTATCTTAGGGATTCCTTTTATTTCTTCCATCTTTCCCTTTACTCGGGTTGATTCTCACGGCATTTCTGCCCAATTTCAGGGTCATCCCCTTCGATTTCATTTTCTCTCCTCTCCTTCTGAGGACTCCTTTCCTCATCTTTGTTGTGTCTCCCTTTCCGGTAATACCCAATTCTGGGGGGATCATCACTACAAGCACACTACTCACAATAATCGAATTGTTTATTCTCATTTGCATGAGCATTTGCATTTGCATTTGCATACCACCAATCCAGTGGTCTTATATTTATGCGGTGATCCTACAATAGGAAATCACCAGCTCACCACTACTTTTTCTGCAGAAAATGACTAGTCTTGCAGGAAGCTCTTCTGCCAATGCAGCCAATTCAACAGAAGACAATTTTTCACCACAAAGAAAAGTTTATGCTGTCCTCAACGGCTACTAACCAGGACTTTACACTTCATGACAATCTTGCCATAGCCAAATTTATAATTTTCCTAGCCCATTATACCAAATGTATAATTCATTAAGTGAAGGCAAATCTGCTTTTCAAACCTATCAAACCATGCACCTTCTAGCCCAATCTCCCATTATGGAAGTTAAAGAATACTCCAAATCTGAAATTTTCAACATTAGCCATATACCTAATTTTATCAGCCCACGCGTTGATCCATCCATGTACCAAGAGATGAATGGAGTCTGGAAAAATCATATTGTCAATAATAAAAGAAAAGTCAGACAACATTTGAGCATTCTGGCATCCAAAATTCAGGCTCAAGAAGCCCACACTCAACAACTTTATGAAGGCCTAACCTCATTGCTCAAGAACTTCAATTGGGAAGAAGAAACCTTTTCTATTGAGAAAATTTCCTATTTTCTTAATATCATTGAATTGGTGAAACAAAATGATCCAATTCTTTATCGCCTTAAAAGAATATGCATGTTTGAAAAGGCCAAACATGTACTCCCAATTGATATCTTTCAGAATATTGTCTCTCAAATTGAAAACTCTGCTACGGAAATCAAACAGATTTTAGTACAGAACCATCCATTTCTCACTCATCTTCAGGGTTATTATCTCCCTAAAATCTCTTTGCTTTCTTCAGAATATCCTAATAATCTTTCACAAGGTCTTGATTGGGGTCTGATCAACCAAATCATTTTCCCCCTATCTAATATTCCAAATTTTCCCTGCATGATTAAATCCATGGTCTTCCATGCCTCCAAATGTTTGCTCAAAGGCATTTATCTCACTTTTTGGATCACTGGCACTATTGGCTGGCGATCTCGGGAACAATTCTTCCAACCTTACCAAATCTGGGTTCTTAAAAAAACCAGGATGTATGAATTCTCATATGTCAATAAAACTGATCCTTTTGCTTATTCCAATGCTAACTCAATTTCGTTCAAATCGTATTGGATTAACTCCCTGGTGTATTTTTCTCAAAAAGCTAGAGAAATTTCAAAAGACCATTTTTGCTTCAAAATTACTGATGGTCGACGACTTTTCATCACTGATCTCCCGATGGACTATATGGTGACTCCTCAACAGGAAGAAGAGGCAGAAAAATTTCTCCAACAGATGATCAGCAGGAATAATCTCCATTTGCCTGCTAATTTAGAAATTGAAGCATCTATCCAAGAAGAAGACCAGCTTCACAACTTATCTGATTCGGATAACTCCCTATCTGGCGATTCAATATTTTACCAGAATCTTGACAATCGCAAAGAACCTTGAGGCTTAGCCACAAAGGCCAAACCAGTCAATAAAGCAGCTGCCAATTTCAAAACATCCAAGAATCTTACTGATTATTGTCGGCCAATATTGCCTTGGTAATAGCCTCACCAACTGTCCATGACGCAACCCATGAAGTTATCATTCCAATTATGAAGCACTGACGCATGCCCTTACGTCATAACACAATTATCAAGGGACGAAGCGATTGCAACCAATCCACCTAGCACACGTGTCCCACTCAGCGGCGGATTTCAATTCATCTCAAGTCCGCATTCATTAATCAATAGCGGATTTCAAACCACTTCAAATCCGCATCTATCTATAAAAGATTTAGCCTGGGGATTGTCCAGGACACCGAACATTACACCGAAAATTCACACCGAGCAATTCTCTTCCTTCTTTTCTAGTTTGTTCTTCCTTTTTAATTTGTATCAGTGTGTATCGGAGAAGCTCTCCATATCGGTAAGCCTTCTCTTAGCTTTGTTTATATTAGTTTAATGCATGCATAGTAGTTGCATAGTGTGTGTATAGGAATTAGATTCCATATGCTTTAAAGTTTGTAATTGTATCTTGTTTTATTAGGCTTTTGTTTATGAATTAAAGTTTCTTTATTTAGCTTCTCTTCTCTTCAGCAACCACCTCTTCCCCTTACTCTGAGTTTGGTATCAGAGCCATGTCCGGCTAAGCCCGTGGTAATTACATATGGCGGGTGGCTAGTGTTTGTACAATAAACTGGCAATTTCAGTTTTGCATAATTCCATATAAGCAAGTTTCATTTGACTCCAGAGAAATTTCTAAGGACCATTATGCTTTCAAAATTAAGGGGAAGACGTGGTTGCGGAAGAGAAGAGAAGCTAAATAAAGAAACTTTAATTCATAAACAAAAGCCTAATAAAACAAGATACAATTACAAACTTTAAAACATATAGAATCTAATTCCTATACACACACTATGTAGCTACTATGCATGCATTAAACTAATATAAACAAAGCTAAGAGAAGGCTTACTGATATAGAGTGCTTCTCCGATACACACTGATACAAATTAAAAAGAAAGAACAAACTAGAAAAGAAAGAAGAGAATTGCTCGTTGTAAATTTTTGGTGTAATGTTCGGTGTCCTGGACAATCCCCAGGCTAACCCTTTTATAGATGAATGCGGATTTGAAGTGGTTTGAAATCCGCCGTTGAGTGGGACACGTGTTCTAGGTGGATTGGTTGCAGTCGCTTCGTCCCTTGATAATTGTGTTCTGATGTAAGGGCATGCGTCAGTGCTTCATAATTGGAATGATAACTTCATGGGTTGCGACATGGACAGCTGGTGAGGATGGGTTGCGTCATGGGCAGCTGGTGAGGCTATTACCAAAGCAATATTGGCCGGCAATAATCAGTAAGATTCTTGGATGTTTGGAAATTGGCAACTGCTTTATTGACTGGTTTGGCTTTTGTGGCTAAGCCTCAAGGTTCTCTGCGATTGTCAAGATTCTGGTAAAATATTGAATCGCCAGATAGGGAGCTATCCGAATCAGATAAGTTGTGAAGCTGGTCTTCTTCTTGGATAGATGCTTCAATTTCTAAATTAGTAGGCAGATGGAGATTATTCCTGCTGATCATCTGTTGGAGAAATTTTTCTGCTTCTTCTTCTTGTTGAAGAGTCGTCATAAATTCCATAGGGAAATCAGTGAGGAAAATTTGTCAACCATCAGTAATTTTGAAAGCATAATGGTCCTTAGAAATTTCTCTGGCCTTTTGAGAAAAATGTATTAGGGAATGAATCCAATAGGATTTGGGAGAGATTGACAGGGCACTAGACTGTGCTAAAGGATCAGCTTTGTTGATATATACCATCTCATATATCTGTGTTTTACGGAGAATCCAAATTTGATATGGTTGGAAGAATTGTTCTCTAGATCGCCAGCCAAGAGTGCTAGTGATCAGAAAAGTAAGATAAATGCCTTTGCGTAAACATTTGGAGGCATGAAAGACCATGGATTTAATCATTCGGGGAAAATCCGGAATATTGGAAAGTGGGAAAATGATTTGGTTGATCAATCCCCAATCAAGACCTTGGGAAAGATTATGAGGATAATCAGGAGTGAACAAAAAAAATTTTGGGAGATAGTAACCCCTGAAGATGGTTGATAAATTGATAATTCTGCAATAAGATTTGTTTGATCTTAGTAGCCGAATCCTCAATTTGAGATATAATATTTTGGGAAATGTCAATTGGAAGGACATGTTTGGCCTTTTCAAACATGCAGATTCTTTTAAGGCGATGCAGAATTGGATCATTTTGTTTCACCAATTCAATGAGGTTGAGGAAATAGGAAATTTTCTCAATGGAAAAGGTTTCTTCTTCCCAATTGACGCTCTTGAGCAATGAGGTTAGGCCTTCATAAAGTTGTTGAGTGTGGGCTTCTTGAGCCTGAATTTTGGATGCCAAAATGCTCAAATGTTGTCTGACTTTTCTTTTATTATTGACAACATGATTTTTCCATACTCCATTAATTTCTTGGTACATGGATGAATCAATGCGTGGGCTGATAAAATTGGGTATATGGCTAATGTTGAAAATTTCGGATTTGGAGTATTCTTTGACTTCCATAATGGGAGATTGGGCGAGGAGATGCATGGTTTGATAGGTTTGAAAAGCAGATTTGCCTTCTCTGATGGAATTATACATTTGGTATAATGGGCTAGGAAAATTATAAATTTGGCTATGGCAGGATTGCCATGAAGTGTATATTCCTGGTTGGTGTCCTTTGAGGACAACATAAACTTTTCTTTGTGGTGAAAAATTGTCTTCTGTTGAATTGGCTGCATTGGCAGAAGAGCTTCCTACAAGACTAGTCATTCTCTGCACAAAAAGTAGTGGTGAGTTGGTGATTTCCTATTGTAGGATCACCGCATAAATATAAGACCACTGGATTGGTGGTATGCAAATACGAATACAAATGCTCATGCAAATGGGAATAAACAATTCGATTATTATGAGTAGTGTGATTGTAGTGATGATCCCCCCAGAATTGGGTATTACCTGAAAGGGAGACACAACAAAGATGAGGAAAGGAGTCCTCAGAAGGAGAGGAGAGAAAATAAAATCGAAGGGGATGACCCTGAAATTGGGCAGAAATGCCGTGAGAATCAACCCGGGTAAAGGGAAAGATGGAAGAAATAAAATGAATCCCTAAGATAAGGGTTTGAGTGATATTTGGGAGAATCACAAAGGAAGTGGGAATGGAAATATTATGATGTTGGACAGCAGCATGGTTAAATTTGTGGTGGATAGGTATTGGATATCCACTAACATTGGTGAGACTCTGACGAGTGGAGGTCAAATAGAAGGAAGGGACTAACCCCTCTTGAAGACAATTCATGTCAGCACCACTGTCAATAAGGGCGATGATGTCATAAATTGTATAATTGGAATTAATAAATAAATTGACCTTGATGTACCATTTTGGGGAGGATACCTGTTGGTGAGTGTTCAGGTAAGAATGTGAGGTGGAACTAGAAGAGACTTCTTTATTTTCCAAATGATGGAGGCGATTATTAATGGTGGAAATTTCTTTAGCAAAATGTTGCTTTAGAATAATTAATTCATTGTCGAGAGATTCTATTTGTTGCTGGAAATTGGCAACCATAGAAGAATTATGGGTAGTATTGGTTATTTGGTTAGAAGAATTATGGGAGTCTAGCCGATGAAAGAGTTCTCTAATAGAGTAAGGATTTTCTACTATTAGAGACTTTTTAGTTTTTTTTTGAGCTATAGATATACATGCTTCAATTAATTTGGATTTCATTATTGGATCTTCAGTTTATCAACTAAGTTCAATAACGATTGTTGGGATTCAGTAAGAACATTGATACTGAGATTGTTCATGGCAGCAAATGCTTGCCAATAATCATTTGAAGTATGAATATGATTACATTTTCAATTTGCAGGGTTGTCATCAGCAGATGAGGAAGATGACGAAGTGGAATGAATTTCATTATCAGACTTAGAAAATTCTGAATAATCAAGACTAGAATCTAAACAAATTTTTGAAAGGGTTAATTTCAAACCTTCATCATGAATTTGATTTATTCTTTGTTCAGTTGTGCATTTATTGGCATAATGACCAAATCGATGACACTTGTAACATTTAATTTCTCTTTGGGGTCGATTTGTTGATTTTCTTCTTTTCTCACGATATTTGCGAGAAGAAGGATTTCTAGGTTCTCGATGTTGTCGAGTAGAATTTCTATTTTCGCGATGTTGTTGATAAGAAGAAGGATTGTTGGTTTGTTTGAAAATACGACGACGTCGTTCAGAGGGACGATGATAATTAGAGATTTCTCTATTATCTCGTCCTTTTGAAGGATAATTGATTTTTGTGTCATAAGCAAATTGGTCACAAAATTCTCCCAATTCCTTACGACCAATAAGTTGTTGCTGTTTTAATTGTTGGTGTAATTTTAAGTTATTACACAATATTAATCCTTCACGCACAATGATACTTTGGAGTTGTCCATAAGTATATTGATTGTAAGTGATACTTTGATCATCAGGATTACGGAGTTTATTGCGGACCTTCTCAGCAAATAGGCTGGGAAGTCCATCAATGAATTTGGCTTTCCAATATTCAGTATTGGCATCACTTCGTTGCATGACTTTTGTCATAAATACATCTTTATACCATCTGAAATGGGTTAAAGATGGGCAACGGAGATTTTGAAGTAGTTCTCTACTTCTTTCATATTGAAGATTCAAAGAACCAACAAAATGAAAAATGATGGTTTGGGTCAATGTATAAACTGTCTCTTCCCTAGTTTCCATTAGGCTAGTAAGTTCATTTTTAACTGGTTTAGTT
Source organism: Chloranthus sessilifolius (assembly GCA_021018995.1). Classification (NCBI taxonomy): domain Eukaryota; kingdom Viridiplantae; phylum Streptophyta; class Magnoliopsida; order Chloranthales; family Chloranthaceae; genus Chloranthus; species Chloranthus sessilifolius. Next base: position 105,964,897 of record CM037594.1, on the reverse strand, counting down.
GAAGTTAGGATTTCTTCACGTTGGGTGGCTGTCAGAACATTATCCCACCATCCTTTCAACATACCAGAAAATCCAGTAGTAATATATCGAGTAATTGTTTGATCAAAATTTTGGTATTGTTTTAAGATGGTGTTGTACATAAAAATTTTATGTAGAAGAGTAAAAATCCCATATTCGAATTTACCATCAATGTTCCATTCATAAATGGATCGATAATCATAGGAATTTTGAATATCGATATGGTCTTCTTCATAAAGAAGATCCTGAAGTGTAGGTCTATGGTAGTAATATCGAGTATTACCACCATCCCAATTATACTGGAGTTTATTAAGCTCCATGCTATTTTGTAAGGATTCGAAATTATTTTGAATTTCTTGTATTTCTGCTAAGTTGGCATTTTCTCTATCAGTCAATACATTGATTTGAAAATTATTATTTTTCTTTTCAGGGTTAAGTGACAAAGCATGTAGTCTGGAGGTTAGTTTATCAATAAATTCCTCTTGTTTTATCATATAAGATTTTGATGACAGATTTAGTCCAAAAATTTCTAGGGGAGGTTTTATGTTTGGTTGTTCGACCTTTAAGATTGGTGTTTTGTTTATTGGTGAGGAAGAAAGAATATTTTCAATCCAATTTAATTGCATACTAATTGTTTGTAAATTCAAATTAGTAAAATTATTTTGTTTATACAGATGTGATAAATCAACTTTTGTTGAATGAGGGATAGGTTCAACAGGTTTTATGAAAGCAGTGGCTTCCAAAGTTGCTGTTGAATTTGGTTGGGTAAGTTTGAGGGCTTCAACAGGAGGATGAACCGATTGAACGATTGATCCATCTAGTTTCTGTCATTCCTTTTGAAAATCCTCAAGGAGAAATATTCTCCTTTCTTCTTGATTCATTTCAAGATATTTTGTTGCTTTGAACCAAGTAACAAATGGAATTACTTGATAAAAAGTTTCAACATATTGATAAAATTATTCTTTGAATTCTTGCAATTTTGATGCAAATTTTTTTTTAAAATACCATTCACAGAATGGTGCATATTTATCTTGCTAAAATTCAGCATTGATTTCTTGTCTATTAATAACAAAGTTTTCTGGTTTTGTATGATCCATAAAACTTTATTAATGGATTGAGAAATTCATCTCGCGAGGGGATTCCTCTCGTTGTATATATCCCATGAGGAATGCTTGTTCAGAAACTTGGATTCCTTCAAGATTGGGTTGATTAAATTCAGAAGGAACAAATGAGTTAGCTTCTGAGTAAGATGATCTAGCAGTCGAGGGTATAGAAACTCTATAAGGCCCTCGAGACCTCGAATTTGAATAAGAACTCCTATAAGAAGTTCTGTGAGATGTAGATCTATCAAATTTTAAGATTACATCTCCCTAGGTATTTTGAACAATTTGTTCAATTTCTTGGTTTAAAATTGGTTTAGGAGAGACAGCTTGAGGTATACGCCAAGCATCAGGAAAAGTAATATTTTTTCATTCACAAAGTTTTTGTGTAGCAACATTAGTGGTTGCACTATTAGTCTCAATTAAGACTGTTCTTCCTGATTCATTTTGATAATTAATTTTAAGAACCAGAGAAGTCATCACCTTATAATGAAGGCAATAGATCAGAGCAATGGTCTCTGATCCAGGCATAAAGTTGTATCCCTCAGTTTGGAGATTAAGGGTACAAGCATGTAAGATATTTTTATCTGTTAAAGATAAAGTTAAATTTGGGAAAATATTGTAGTATACTGGACCAAGGCATAAGCTGGTCTCAATAGCGGCCATCAGAGAGGATCGCCAATTAAGGCATCTAGCATCTCTGAGAGTGCTTAGTATACTAGTATTTTCCAGACCCAATAAGGTCAAAGGTTTGAAGGCAACCTGAATACATCCTAGATGTAGGAAGTTGAATTTGTGAAGGTCATGCAGAAGATCTTCATTTGAAAGTAATTGAAAACCTTCATTTTGAGTTTTTTCATTTATACTGAGAGTTTGCTCAGTAGTTTTGATTGACATGTCGGTGGTCCAATCTTTCCATCCATATTGATAGATTGTTTTAGGATTGATGGAAGGAATTGTCCATCGGCTTAATTAATTTTGTTGGTCATCGATTTTAGACCATTTGTCTAATTATTTTTTTTTAATTGATTTTTTGATTGGAAAGTTGAAAAGAGACATTTACAAATTATTTTATTTTATTTTTTTTAAATAGTAAAAGAGAGAGTAAAAGAGCTTTTTGTAAAACCAATAAGACTGTAATTACATATGGGAATAGTAATGTTGGAATAGTTTTACTATAGTGAATAGTGATTCAAAATACTATTCATCAGCATAGTAAATCACTATTTATCTTCTTCTCCATAAATTTCCATGGACTTCTTACAGAAATTCATTTAGATTTACTACTAGATTGCTGTTGCAAATCTGCGTCTGTCTACAATAACTTTTACGGGGAATCAACCGACAACAACGCAATCCCTGCTACAATGCCATCAAGTCATCTCAACGCGACTTCCCATGCTACCATAGCATAGTAGTAAATCTAAACAGACCATTATAAGTTATCTATAAAAACCGCTGAAGAAGACGATGAACAGTAGTTCATACACCCATGATTAGCCACCCTAATCACGACTTACTACCTCTCAAGATTCCAACACTAGCCACCCACCATATGTAATTACCACGGGCTTAGCCGAACATGGCTCTGATACCAAACTCAGAGTAAGGGGAAGACGTGGTTGCGGAAGAGAAGAGAAGCTAAATAAAGAAACTTTAAGTCATAAACAAAAGCCTAATAAAACAAGATACAATTACAAACTTTAAAAGATATGGAATCTAATTCCTATACACACACTATGCAGCTACTATGGATGCATTAAACTAATATAAACAAAGCTAAGAGAAGGCTTACCGATATGGAGAGCTTCTCCGATGCACACTGATACAAATTAAAAAGGAAGAACAAATTAGAAAAGAAAGAAGAGAATTGCTCGGTATATTACTACTCTTAGTAATATACCGAGCAATATGAAAAATGACAAAAATACTCTTAGTAATCCTAAAAAACTTCGAGTCGGGGCTCCGCCCTGAACCCTCAAGCAAGGGGAGAACTAGCCCCCTACGATCTCCCAGCGAACTTAACACGGAGCCTGATCTACGCAAGTATAGTTAGGTGTACAGTCCAACTTATTGATTGGTACCACCATCGAAATTCAAGTCACAATCTCTAACATAATCTCATCTACTAAATTTTAAGAATGCCATTTTTTCCCAACTATAAAGTTAATTTTAAGAGGTTGGGCACTATCATGATTGATGTTGGCTCCACTTGAAGGTGCGACTCATTGATCAAAATCATTAAAAAATAAATAAATAAAAATAATAAGAATAATTGTACACTTAATGCCAATCGTAGTTGACATGGTTGATCATACGTTTTAATAATTTGTATGATTTTTTTTTCGATGGTCATGATCATCAAGTGGCTCATTCATGTATGTACCCAAGCATGTAATCAGGCCCCACGTGTCAACCAACTGATCTGGGACATGATGAAGCTGGTAACTTACTTGTTCCCTTTATAATTAAAAGGAATAAAAAATAATTATTAAAACGAAAAAAAAAACCATTGCTAAGTCTAAGATGGTCAATATGATCAAGCAGCAGCGCCTAAGCCACCCTTAGAAATGGGGCAAGAGGATTAAACGAGTGCCAAAAAATTGTACCTGTTGAAGAAGCTAATTGTGACGCTCGTGTGCAATACGGGATCTTTTCTACCATATTTATATCATATACATGTACTTTATATTTTTGTACATGGTATAGATATATGGTATAATCTAAAAAAATAGAGACACTAAAGGGGCTCCATGGAAGATTCTAGATTAGAGAAAGATCTAGACTCATGGAGGTTTGTAGAAAGATAGAGAGAAAGATACATGGAAGAGTGGAAACTAAGATCCATGGAAGAGTGTGAAAACTAAGAAGTGTAAAGAAGTTTCTAGAAAGAATTCTAGAACTTTCCGAACCATTGGATGAATGACACATGGACCAATCTTACACCGTCCATTGTACACTTTAAAACCTATAAATAGGGTAGATGACTTCATTTGTAAGGCACCTCACATACTTCACATACCTCTCACAACTTGTAAAGCATTCTTAAGTTGAATACGAAGAGCACTCTTTCACTTCCCTCTTTTGAGTTCTCCTCTACTCTCTTAGTCTCTTAGCGAGCCTTTGAAGATAGATTGATCTTGCGACGCTAGGGAGCGTTTTGACGCAAGAGCCGCACGGATTGTCGAGATGCGATAACTAAGTCCGTGACAATTGCTATCAAAGCCAGGTTGGTTTAGAGGAAAATCACGTTGGTTGGTTGAGGAGATGAAGTTGAGTAGGAAAATCATCATGCCGGAAGATGTGTACGAGAGACGTAATAATGAGGGCAACAAGGCAAAGTGATGGGATGTCCTTGATGATGTACTTGTACAACTAGAGGAACTTAGGAACAGTGTAGCCTTGTTTAAGGAGGTCATGACCAATGGAATGGTCACAACTCGGGAGGCTCCTAAGGTGAGGGCACCCGACAATGAGAGCGAAATGCCAAAGAGGGGTCAATCTTGCGATGCTTCCTCATCAAGGGATGTCGTTGACAACTTTTACGCATGACCTGCTAGGGTAGAGTTGGTTGTGGTCGATGGGAGTGATCGGTTTAACGAGGTGGGCTAAAGCATCATGGCTCTCGAGATGGGACTCGACGATCTACGTGGCCAGATGCAAGGGCACATCAGCATCATAGTAGTGGAGCAACGTAAGAAGCAGGAAGCACGGAAGCCCTGTAAGGCCCGCAAATCCAAATGCTTCTTGTGTGATGGGTCATACAAAGCAAGCGACTGTCTAAGAAGAGAAGCTCTAATGACCCTTATCTCAACAATGGATGAGAAGGAAAGCATTGAGAATACTGACAAGGAAAGTGTGGCCCTTGTCTCAACAATGGATGAGAAGGAAAGAGTTGAGGATGCTGACAAGGAAAGTGTTGAGGATGTAACAATGGGTTCGTTGCAGCTCCTCAACACAATCGAGAAGCTACGCAAGACCCCGAAGCAGCCTGAGACGCTGAAAAATGAAGGGCTCATGAACGTGGACTAGCTCATAAGTGGGAAGGCTACTCGTGTAATGGTGGACACGAGTGCCGCACAAAGCTTGGTCTCGGTGGAAGAGACAGATCGGTTGGGCATGACGATGGATAAAGAGCAAGGGTGGATCAAAACTGCCAACTTGGAGACGAGGTCCATCCACGGTACGACGCCAGGGGTAGCGCTAATCGTGGGAGCTTGGATAGGGACTCCATAAACTATTCCTACAACTAAAGGAACAACGACGGGTACAAGAGGGTTATCTGCTCTACAACTCATAAAGAAAGTAAAGAAGGGCAAGTCAACTACACTGAGAAGAAAGAGGATGTCCGAAGAGGTTGAGTACATCCTCATTAAAGGGACAACAAAGCGAAGAGGTTTATGTCAATTCACGGACTATCTTGTAAAATGGAAAGGGCTACTAGACATCAAGGTTAGCATGGTGATGCGAAGAGGATGTCGCCAGTATAGGTAGGGGAGACTGTCACACCCGCACGCAACACAAAATCTTTTTCACCATATTTGTATCATATACATGTACTTTATATTCTTGTACATTGTATAGATATATGGTATAATCTAGAAAAATAGAAACACTAGAGGGGCTCCATGGAAGATTCTAGATTAGAGAAAGATCTAGACTCATGGAGGTTTGTAGAAAGATAGAGAGAAAGATCCATGGAAGAGTGTGGAAACTAAGATCCATGGAAGAGTGTGGAAACTAAAAAGTGTAGAGAAGTTTCTAGAAAGAATTCTAAAACCTTCCGAACCATTAGATGAATGACACATGGACCAATCTTACACCGTCCATTGTACACTTTGAAACCTATAAATAGGGTAGATGACCTCATTTGTAAGACACGTCACATACCTCACATACCTCTCACAACTTGTAAAAAATTCTTAAGTTGAATACAAAGAGCACTCTTTGACTTCCCTCTTTTGAGTTCTCCTCTACTCTCTTAGTCTCTTAGTAAGTCTTCGGAGATAGGCTGATCATGCGACGGTAGGGAGCATTTTGACGCAAGAGCCGCACAGATTGTCGAGGCGCGACAACTAAGTCCGTAACATAATGCCCATAAGTCCGGCCCGACTCGACCAAAAAACCATGTGGCATACGTTATGCTCAAACATGATTTTCAGGTTAGATTTTAGGATATGTGCCACATAAACTAAAAGCTGGACATTTGATGGTTCACCCATGATACCAAGATCCATTGTGTGAAACGTGGGAGCAAAAGACTATCTTCATGTTTTGAATCTTTTGACAAAACAGTAGGTGCTCCAGTTGGTGCAAATAAAGGTATCTAAAAATGAATTTGTCCCCTTGACCATGATGAGCTTATAGTTCATTGTAGATAATGAGCTTACAATGGGTGATCCAAATCGTCAAAGTGATAGATCATAGATTAAAGCGCAACAAATGGGGTTTTAGGGAGATTTAAACCATCCGATCTGTGAACTATAACCATTATATATTAGTTTTAAAGCCTGATATTAAAGTTCATCAATCGGATGATGCACGCCCACTTATTGCATGCATCATTGGGCTGAGACATATTTCAATGATAGATTGCTACTTATGCAATTTAGATGGGCCATAGATGAGTATCACATGACCTACTTATAAATCAGACTTTAATGGTGTGTGACATAAACAAGTCTAATTTAATGGTGTAAATAAAAAAATTATCGGTGAATAGACACAATATAAAAAGGTTGGTAACAAGTTACACCTTCCCATAAACATGGGCCTACCGATATATATATATATATATATATATATATATATATATATATATATATATATAGGGCCGGGCTATGCGCCCGGGCAGAGAGATATCTCTGTGCCTATTGATAGGGGCTCGACACGTACCGCTTTTTTGGCTGATGCAACATTTCAATCTTTTTCTCATTTAACCTCTCCTTAACCATAGTTACCACTGACAGAATCATAAAGGCAAAGTGGTGCGAAGCACCTGGGGAAACGTTCCTGACATCGTGGGTTGAAATGGTCATCATTACCTTTCGAAAATACCATTACTGCCCTAGTTTTAATCATTTTTTATCCGCTTTGTCTACAAAGTGCTGACGCTTCTGTGTAGAAGCGTCATCACTTCCTTAACGAAGCGCTACCGCCTCTATCATGAAGCGTCAGCGCCCCGCTAGAGAATGAAAGACACTTACAATATGACACGTAGTACCTTTTTTTGACACGTAGCAACTTTTTGTATGAAGCGAAGTCTCACCTTATATAATTTATTATAGTTGTCAGAACCTTAAATGAGAAGCGGTGCAAAGCTGATGGGAATATGACTCCTAACATCGTGGTTTACAATGGCCTTCATTACCATTCGAAATGACTATTTGAAGCAGCCTTTCGAAAAGACCTTTTGACCCAATTTTTATCATTTTTTTAATGCTTCTGTCATGAAGCGCCATTGCCTCCTTAACGGTGCGCTAGCGCTTCTATCATGAAGCGTTAGAGCTCCGTAAAGAAATGAAAGACATCTTTAATATGACACATAGCACCTTTTAGTTGACACGTAATACCTTTTTGTGCGAAGCGACATTTGACCTTACGTCATTTATTACCGTTGTCAGAATCTTAAATGAGAAGCAGGGTGAAGCTGATGGGTATACGACACGTGACATCGTGGTTTACAATGACCATCATTATCATTTGAAAATACTATTTAAGGCGACAAATTTGTGAATTAAAAATTTACAAATTAATTTTCTTCTTTGCCCTAATTTTAATCTTCATAGAGCACAATAAGAAGACACATCGAAGCGGCAAACTCCTTTTTTCTTTCCTGAAATAAGGTGATCGTCCTTTTATTTTCATGCCGTTTCAAATATGCACCATCCCTTCCTTGATGGAGTGCTAACACTTTTTCATGGTGCATTAACACCTATACACCTCTATTTAGAGGCGCAATCGCTTCATGTAAGGAGCGCTAGCTCTTTTTATTGGAAGCATCCGCGCTTCTATCTACGATTGAGGAAGTGACAACACTCCTTTTTATGTCTTTTGATGTAACTTCTTATGATTCATAGATTTTCAAGATGGTTATCAAGACTTCAGCGACTAAGCACACTATTGTGAAGTGTCGGTCGATCTACGACGAGGCCACTGAACATAAGAAAACTCTGCTAATGGATTCAGTCTTTGATAGAAGATTTATTGTGATCAAGGCAGAAATTTGCTGAACAGGTGAAGGACCTGTTGTCCCTCCCATTATTGTGTGGAAGAAGAGGTCAGACATTAACGTTATTAACCTAGGGGAAGAGGAAGAGGAAGAGGAAGAGGAAGAGGAAGAGGAAGAGGAAGAGGGAGAAGAAGAAGAAGAAGAGGCTCCCAAAGCCCGTAAGTCTGCGAAGCTGCAGATTGTTGAAGAATAGATGCAGTCTGCATATGTAAGAATTGTAGATTGTTGAAGGTTAGTTAGAGAACGGAACACGAGCATCGATGACCTTAAACTACAGGTTCTCAAGTTTGAATAGGAGAACTAGAAACTGAAGCAACAGATACCCAAGTCTTGAAGGAGCAGGGCCATATGAGGCAGCAGATGAACCCGATCCTTCGGGATCAGGCCTCTCTAAAGGATCAGTTGAAAAAAATATCTTATATGCTATTTGTTTAAAGCTTATGATATGATGCATTAGCGCTTCCAAACGACACGCTACGAAGCGCCGATGCATCGTTTATGAAGCGTTGATGCTTCGTCTATGAAGCGCCATCGCTTCTTTTATGAAGCATCGGTGCATCGCTTATGTAGTGCAATGAAGTGAAAACGCCTCTATTTTATTACTTAATAATACATCTCTTTTCTCATATTGTAGGACAACACTTTGGCGACAAGTATGTTGGTGCTCATTGCAGAACATCATATAGTTGTCCCCCACCACCTCCTCCTATGTCGTCGTGCATCACCTACCATTGATTGTGATCCCACCTCATGCCTCCAAACTAGTCCCCACCCCAAACCCAACCTCAGCCCCAACCTTACTGGCTCTAAATCCCAACCCCAACTCTAGCCCAAACTCCAGTCCCAGCCCCAACCCCAGCCCCAACCTCAGCCCCAGCCCCAGCCCCAACCTCCTGCCCAATCCAAACCCCCACCTTCCATAAAGTCAAAACCCCAACCTCTTATAAAATCCAAACCCTAACACCAGCCCCAACCTCAGCCTCCATCTCCACCGCCACCTGCGTCTCATGACTTTGGTCCTGAAATACTCATTACGTAATCATGCATCAAGGATAAGTCTTCGGTGCAAGCTAAAGAAGACGACGACGACGAAGATGGCCCAACTGTCTTCAGGAGAAGTGAGAAGAATCGGGGTAAAGCCCTTGACGTGATTCTTCCCTCACAAACTTTCCCTAAAAGAAAGGGAGAGCTGGTCTCCCAACCCCATAAAAAGAAGGCCAAAACGGGGGGCCCCCGACATCAGTCACGACCTATATGAAGGCTACTTGGGAAAAGCCCAACAATGAGAATGAGTAAGTATATCCCCTCACCATAGTTATCGCAGAGATAAGTATATCCCCTTGTGTTTTAACTTATATCTCAATTTAAACATAGGGCTATCATCTGGACTGTTGGGGGCTGGCATATTACCAACACGCTGCTGCACATCTTACAAGGCCCAGCAGAAATAAAAGATCCGGTAGGTTTTAATCTCTATTGAAACATGTCACTTCTTTGGTTACATATTGAAATTTTTACATTCATATGTAGATAATGTTCGCGTTCTTTAGGGTCATTGACAAGCCGGAGGACATGTAACATGACACCTTTAAAAAGAAATTCAGGATGTCCCTCGTGACGCTCAAATGCATGACCACATATTTTAAATAATTTGAGAAGAATAATAAAGAGAATGCAACTTTCCTCCCAACTGACATAGGGGGACTATGCAAGGCTTACGACGAATTTTTTGAGGCACAACATGGCACCAAGCTGACAGTGCGTTTCATCATCAATAAGAATCATGCATAGTCTGTGATAGATTGTGAAGAGATATTTATTCCAATTCACATCGATCAGCCATTCCACTGGGCGCTTGCTTTTGCCACCCCCTCAAACCATATGATCGTTGTCTTGGACCCATGCCCAGACCAGCTTCCGATATCCAAATTTGAGGAGGAGATCAAGACCCTTGTAAGATTGAAGAGCCTCCCAAGAAGCGCTAGTGCTTCTTAGTATTGTTGTGCCAACGCTCCTTTGTACTTTCTAAATGTATGTTTAGTGCCTCTTCATTTCGTTTTTGACAGACGCAGTATTTGTCAGCCCTCTTGTATATGCATGGTGCAATCGATGCAATTTATGGGGAATATCCTTAGAAATGTTTGGGTGTAAAAAATGCACTACACCTAGAAAATGGTTATGACTGTGGGGTTTTCGTGATGGAGTACATTGATTATTTCAGCAAGGACCTCTAGCTCACATTTACACAGGATGACATCCCTAATTCTGGGCCATGATTGGGGACGCTATCGCTACGTACCAGGAAGAGAATTTGGATGCCAATGACTATGTTCAATCACTAATTTAAATTTTTTGTTACACATAAATATAATTTAAATTTTATTGTTATAGAGAGCATGTACTTTAAAATTTGTTGTTGTTAGATTGATACAATGTAAACTAGAAATTGTTCAATTTATGCACAAGAATTATTCACAGAATTTGTTGTTAAACCTTCTTACAATTTATCGTTGTAGACTTTAAAATTTGTTGGTAGCACTGACGCTTTTATATTGAAGCGTCGACAACCAAAATTGGTTGCGCTGGCGCTGTTTGATAGAAATGAAAAACCTCATTTATTTTAGAGGTTAACACCATTTGCAATCAGATTTACCCAACGACGTGCCAACGCTTCTTATTGGTAGCAATGACACTTCTTCGACACGCTAGCTCACCTTATTGGTAGCGGTGGCGCTTCTTCCACGATGCACCGACGCTCCCTATTGGTCACATTGGCACTATTTGTCGAAGAGCAAGCGCTCCTTATTGCAATCCGTTCCAATAATGCACGAAAACCAATAACCTATAATGTTGGAATACTAACCCTGCAATTATGTTGGAAAATAAATACATTGGAACTCCCAACCGTCAACACACTTTGGAGCAATGCGTAATAAATGAAAGCACCTACGCATTTAAAAGGTTGTTATTTAAAAGGATTACTCTCCTTAGCTTTTCGTCTCCTCTCTTCTCATCTGCCTTAGCCTTAGCCCCTAGGACTGAAACGCAACTCTTAATGGAGGAGCCACTGGCTGGCACGCCAGCATTTCATCCGTTCCTATGATGGTTGGGTTATCGACATCTCCGATGACAACGAGCTGGTTGTAGTCCCCGACCATAACGAGCATGTGGTTCCCCCTCCCCCACCAAACTTATTATCATTTCGGACGATGACGACCTTGTTATAGTGTCGGAGGAAGCCCCACTGGCTCCAGAGCCCATTCTTCTCCCAACTCCAGAGCTGATGCTGCGTCTCCTGCCTCCACTGATCAGTCACATAATTTACCACTTTGATGCCCCTAACTAAGTGATGTTAGACCACATTTTGCTACTAAAGATGTGTTGATGTGTAGATATTTACTACAGTAAGCAGAAAATAACGAAAGTGTAAATCTTTGACAAAGTGAACTGATAAAGTAGTAAGGAAGCAGATCGCAAAAGATCATAGTTGAAAAAACCAGTTCTCGAGCTATCGAAGAAAAATCGTGAAACGCAAGAGCTAGTTGAAGTGAAATCGGGAGTAAGAACCAGAAGAAAAGATGAAATCATACTTTATAATTCAGCTAGAAGATGACTGAAGAGAGCTTGGTGAATTACGAATGATCGACCAGAAGCTGAACTAAAGAAATAAAGAAACAAAATAAAATCGCACACTCGATTTTGTACTATAAAGCTTATGAAGTATTGCTAAAGGTCACGTGAGAGATATAAAGTTATGTATCAAATCGAGAACTTTAAAAATAGAAGTTATGCACTCTACGGATCTGAGAAGATTAGAGAGAATCACTGTTGCTGAAAATTTGGAAAAGAAGTCCCACACGCATCTAGTAATAAAAACAAGGAGGATTAATATTAGGAAGTTTAGAATTTTAGGAAACTTTAGTTTTTAAAATTTTACTTTATTTAGAATCCAAGAATAATACAGAATCTTGGCACATCCATATGCATATGAAATTCAAAGCCAAGTTATATATGTCATGAATAAAAATCTCAAGTTATAATATCTAATATGTACAGAACTAAACAAACACCAGGGATGACCAACAAACACCAACAGTAGCGTACCATGCATGTATAATAGCATGAATGTACCAAGCCCAAACTTACCAAAGTCCATGATGCACTAAATCTACAATCCCAGAATAGAGTACAAATCCTTATGCAAAAGCTCCTTTTCCTCAAGTATGTAGTTTGGCCTTCCTCAAACCTACACCTGTGACGTATAGTCGGGGTGAGTTAACATCTAAGCTCAGTGGAGAAAACTAATACCAATATACATCTCATCACATACATAGATTCAAAAACAAGATCAAAACATTTTCATATTCGAAATCGAAACTGAATTAGAAGGCATACCAATTTCAAATATATTTTCTTATCAAAATAGAAACTGATTTGAAAGACATTTTCTTAACAAAATCGAAACTGATTTCAAAGACAAACTGATTTCAAAGACGTTTTCTTATCAAAGCCGAAACTGATTTCAAATACATTTTCTTAACAAAATCAAAACTGATTTCAAAGCCAAACTGATTTCGAAGGCGTTTTCCTATCAAAGCCGAAACTGATTTCAAAGACATGTTCTCATCAAAAACATTTTCTTATCTTTAATTTACTGAGTCCACTTGCATTCACTTACACGTCTTATCTTTCTTACATAGCTTGCTTACATGTCTTACACATATTTGGCTTATTGACATATCTTACACATTCTTACTTAGCTTACTTACATATCTTACATATTCTTACTTAGCTTACATCATTCGATTCACGGATATTCTGTCTTGCTGGTTTGATTTGCTTTTACTAATCTTACACAATTTGATTCACGGGTATTCTACTGTGCCGGTTCGATTCACAGAGACTGCCGTACCAGTTGGATTCACAGAGACTGTCACACCAATTTGATTCACGGTTAGCCGCTGTGCCAGTTCGATTCATGGATATCTCATCGTGCCGATTCGATTCAAGGAAACTGCTGTACTAGTTCGATTCACGGTTAGCCGTTGTACCGGTTCGATTCACGGAGACTGTCGTACCAGTTCGATTCACCATTAGCCGCCGTGCCGGTTCGATTTTGCCCTAGCAGCCCACAGTGTACTTGTAATTTACCCATAGCGGTTCGCATTGTACTTATAATCCACCCATAGTGGTCTACAGTATTCTTATAATTTGCCTATAGTGGTCCACTTAAATTTACTTAACTTATAGTTCGATTCGGATTCAAATTTATATACATATTCGATTTGGATTCAATTTAAAGTTCATATTTGCTTCAAATTTAACTTCTGATTTTGATTCAAAACTTGCAAAACTCATACACACAATGTTCAAAAATAAAATTCTTTACCTAATCTACGAAGGCTAAAATACGATGTTCAAAACGAAAATCATTACTTGATTCGACATTTCAATAAATGCCAAAGCAAACCAATGTGTTAAAGATTCGATAATTAAAAGCTATTGATCATTTCAAACATCGAAAATATTCAATCACATAATAATTTTCAGAAATCCAAGGTCTCTATTGCAAAGAATTCAAATACTAATTCATGTTCAAATCAAAACGTATCACATTTCATTCGATCATATCAAGCATCTATGAATTTAAATAAAAAATGCAGTTGTGTATGAAAGTTTCCCCACCTTAACATCGAAAATGTGTGAAGCCAAGCAATGTCTTATCGATGGCTTTCCTCCCTCAATCTACATCACAAATATATGATATTAAGGATTGACCTTAATTACTATTAATCTCGATGTATTTAAGTATTTTCTCAAAACCAAGGCAGAATTGGGCAAGTTCATGCTAACTTAGAACTTGACCCAAATTCCAGTTCAATTGTGACCCCTAAAATATTTTATTCAAAAGTTGGTTAATTCACAAACATTTTAGATCTTATTGTCCTTTTTCCAACGTCATGAGAATCACATCAATCAAAAGATGCTAACTCGAAACTTGATCCAACTTCCTACTCAATTTTCACTCTCAAAAAGTTTAATTCAAGATTTAGTTAATTCATAAATATTATAGATCTCGTTGTCCTCTTTCCAACGCCTTAATAATCATACGATTCTGAGTTCGGGGTAGAAAGTTACGGCTAAAATACCAAAGTAGTGTCGGCAAGTTTTGTCAAATTTGATCGATCGAATTTCCAAAGAAATCTCATTTCACACTCTTTTGTCAAAATCGATCGATCGAATTCAATTTCAATTGATCGAAAATGACAGATTTCATCAGTCCCTTGGGTTTTATCTTCCCAAACCCAATTTTCTCTCAATTTTACATCTTATTCATTCTAAATCACAGACAACTAACACTAACTAATTCCCTACAATTTCAACCACTAAAATTGAAGAAAATCTAACCTTTCGAGCTCATGAGATCACAATCACAATCGATCGGCAGTTTGAACTCTCTTGCATGTGAAATGGGTTTTGAAACCTACTTCTCGTGATCGTTTCAGCACGATCAAAGCCGAAACTCCTTTCTTAACGCGCGACAAAACTCTTGCGAGATCCACGAACTTCAGAACTTCAAAATACCCAAATCAAAAGAGGGTTTGAAGGGATAAAACTTTTGTTTATTCACGGATCTCGATCCCGTCTAAGATTGTCGATCTCTCGCGGCACACAAACACAATGGAGCTAAATATGTCAGAGATCAACAGTACCGAATCTCCTCAAGCTCCTTCTTTCTTTCTCTCTCTCTCTCTCTAGAACTCAAAACCCCTAAAATTTGAAAACATGAAAGCTTCCAATGGAAACTTTGCTTTCTTATAGAAAAAAAAGGATTTTCCCTTATGAAGCACATACACTCACTTGGGTGTTAAGCCTTATCTAGTGGTTCGGTTTGGCCCAAAGTGTATACATCTAATTAGTGTGTCAATTATTATACAAGAGATCTATGGTTCAGCGTGGAGCTGCACACCCAAACTATTGGTCATACAAAATTCGCCGTTAAGCGAATACACCACCACGGTGTATGAGCTTTGGTCAAAAAGTCTTAAACGAAGCTCAAACGGACTCGAAACTATCCGGTTTGAAAAATCCCAAATGGTGACGCGTTTCCTAATGGACATGCACCTGATCAGGATCTATGGGTCTGGAAATTCAGGTATTCGCCACTTCTTCAAAGGTTCTAGTTGAGACCCAAAGTCGGCCCAAATAGTTGGCCTAACTAGTTAACTGGTAGGCCCAAATAGTTGGCCTAATTGGTTGGCTCAAATAGTCAGCCCAATCAGTCGGCCCACATAGTCGACATATTCGGTTAGAAGCCTAAATTCGAAAATTTGGGCTCGGGTTCATATGCAACATGCACAAACATGCATACACTCTACACAGGGTACGGGTTGGGATTTAATGTGTTTGCCGCATACCCCCAATTATAACAAATGTGGTTTAAGGCCACAATACCTAGGTCAAATATTTGACTTGGGTCAAATCAGTCAAAAGGTAGCAAATTCGTCAAGGTCAACGATTCAATTTATTTATTTTTCAAAAATTTCGGGTTGTTACATTCTTCCCACCATAAAGAATTTTCGTCGTCGAAAATCGACGTATTGTATTCAAAGAGTTATGGACACTGGGTAATTCCTAACAACGGTAGTCATGTTGTCCTTTAGAGTCAAAATTCATCATTAACAAAAATCAGGGTCAGGGTCATTACATTCTCCCCTGCTTAAAGAAATTTTCGTCTTCGAAAATTCAGCAAAAGATTGCCACAATTAATGATACCAACTTATCTACACTAGCTTAACCATGCTAGCCTCAAAAGAATCGTTCAGACACATAAGAAGAATTAAGCATGGCAGCCACGCCACCACATAATCATGATTAAGCACAATTTATAAGGAATTCCATCAAGTAAGTTAACCCTTATTTTAAAACTCAACCACAGAAATATTTACCACAATAGTGACCACCATACTATAAATCCATAACTATTGTAATCGTGATACTCACAACTATTTCGATGATTATCCCTGCAACAGATTTATCAATCACTATTTAATTTACTTTTCATCCTACACACAAAAACGTTTATCCTGTATCTCCCCCACTATCTTAGCATATTTAGGTACAACTAGATTATCGATCAATTATGACTACCATTGACCTCAATGACTAGTCGAATTCATCCACCCTGCAATAGAAATGCACATTGATAGTAATGTATCCACCATTAAATCTATACAAAATCCTCTACCACCAAAATAATATAAAAACCAAGGCATGGCAACCATGCCATCATTCATTACGAGTAAACCTTCAAAGTATCGAGAATTTTCAATCTAATACACCCCAAAATAATCGCCCATCGTTCTAAAACTCCCAAAATCATGTCAAATTCTTTTAAAAAATTATTTAAAAAGCTCAACTATTAAGAAGACCCACCATCTAAAACATAATACAACCACATAACAGAGCCAGGGTGTGTCATAATCACAAAAAGATGCACTCTATCGGTCAAGGTACTTCACCACGACCAAGTTTAGATCAGAAGTTATCTATCATGACCCTTGAGTAGATGCCTATGCCGTGTTCTTCTTGGTTGCTTTGGGGCATTCTTTTATTCGATGTCCTGTTCGGCCACACTTGAAGCAAGCGCCTGTGACCCACCAACATTCCACTATCCTGTATTACCCTCCACATCATGAGCATGACTCAATCGGTGCTAATGAGGAAGAATGGGAAATTTACGGTACGCTCGATGCCCCAATGGTTGTGGGACTTGTCAGGTGTAGGCATGGGTCAAAAAATCATTCGATACCGATACGTATCGTCCGATACATATCGGTTTTGAACCTGGGTACGATACAAAGGCATTGTATCATACCCCTTTAAAAATAATGTACTTATCGTCCGTATCGAACGATACAGACAATACATTGAAATTATTGGATGATACATTGAAATTATCGGACGATAATTTCAATGTATCGTCCTATAATATGTATATTTTGTTTTTTTGATCATCTACACAATCCGAAATTTTATTTATTTATTTATTTATTTTTCTCACGAATAAGCTAAATAAAATTTAAAAAAAGTAAAAAAAAAAGAAGAAAATCTTTAAATTTATTTTTCTTAATTTTTTAAGTATTTTTTGGGATTTTTTGAAAAAAATAAAATAAAATTCAATGTATCAAACCGATACATTCAATGTATCGGCCGATACCTGATACGTATCGTCCTGGAGGTCAGGACGAAACGTATCAGTTTATCGATATTTTGATCCTTGGGCGTAGGGGCACCCTATGCGTGGACATGGGTGATCTTGAGTAGGCAGTTTGAGTAGGTTGAGGTTGTATCAACATCAATAAATTTAGCCTCTTGTCTACTGGTTCATAAGTACTTGACCTTCCTTGACCCGCTATCTTATTTTTATTCTGTTGCTCTCGTCTCTTGTACATGTTTTCTGTCTCCCTCAGCAACAATCACTTTTTCAATCACTTCGACATAGGTCTCTAGCTCAAACATCGAAACCCTATCTCCTATATTTGGCCTCAGGCCTTCTTCAAATTTACTGGCCATCATCGCTTCAGTGGCCACTAGTTTCGGTGCGAACCTTGATAACCTCGTAAACTCAGTACCAAACTCCCGTATGGTCATACTTCCTTACTCCAAATTAGTAAAATCTCTCTTCATCTGATTCCTCACTTGCTTGGAGAAATATTCTTTGTTGAACACCTCAACAAATTCTGCCCAAGTCCATAGAGTGTGAGGATCTTCGACCTCACTACGTCAAAATGGCTAAAAAATAACTTTTGACAAAATCAAAAGTGCCACTGCCGTACCAGTAGTATAATAAGTCACAACCAAAATCAATGGTTTATTATGCTAAGCCAGTCGTTTAATGTGTTTAACCCTAATCCCACGCTGATATATATATATATATATATATATATATATATATCGTGAAACCATTTCATTTCGTTTTTAACTCTCTTCCAAAGAACGCGGAGACCGGCTCCTCCCCTCTCTCTCGCTCCATCTCCCTCTTCGAAACCGTAGACTGGGTCTCCCCTCTCTCTCGTTCCATCTCCCTCTTCGAAGCCCTAGCCTCCATCTTCCTCTTCGAAAACCTAGGCGACAAAAACAAAGACGACAAGTGAGTTTTTCGTGCCTTCTCATATTTTTTTTTGCGTTTTTCGTTGATTATTTTACCAATTTCTACAAATTTTCCTCCATTTTATCAATTTTAACGCAATTTCTGTGTATTTTTCTCATGTTTTTTTGCTGTGTATTTTTCTCAATTTCTGTGTATTTTTCTCAAATTACTTTTATAGAATCAGATGATCCAACGTTGAATCATTTGATTGGCATAGAGTGATTGCAATTTCAGATCTTGTGCATGATTTCATTGTGTTATGATTTTGGATTTGATTATGAATTTGAGATTATGATTTTGTATTTGATTTTTTTTTTTTTGTTATAATTTTGAGTCTCCTATTATGCTGTCAATTTCCTCTTGCATAATTTTGGAAAGTGAACCATTTATAGCAGAGGTACATAGCCGTTATACACTAAAAGTTATTTTTTTATTTTTTTAGTATCAATAAATTGCATAAACTTAAAGATTTGCATTTGATTCCTTCCTGTTACTATTATCTATTTTTGGCAGATATTGAAATTTTTATCCGATCATGTCATCTAAGCACTTGAAGCTCCCTGAATCAATCTCAAGTTTATGAAATCTATTAAATATTGTAATTACGTGCGAAATTTCACTTTACTGACTGTAAATCTAGTTCTCTAAATATACAGCTCTTGCAAGAGTGCTCTATTGATTTTATTTTTATTTCAAATTCCATGTGGTCAGAGCTGGAACCTCTTTCTTTGTGAATGATGTAGGTTTTGCAGGGACTAGAATCAGCAAATGTTTGTGTTGATGACATGGATGAGTGGCTTGGTATTTTCAATGTAAAGCTGAGACACATGAGAGAGGATATTGAATCAGTATGGCCATTTTCATGCTTTTATTTTGAGTATCAAATGTCATCCAAATTTCTTTATCAAGCTGTGACTCATGATCTAAGTTATAACCAAATAGCAAACTGAAGCTATTATTTTTAATACTAAAAGTATAACCATCAGTATCAAGTTTGGGTAAAGAAACTAAATTACGTGAATGGAAGGTATGTAAAGTGTATGCAATTGATCTAAGTTATAACCACTATTTGGGAATAAATGATAAGTTCCTACAACTACGGCTTTGGCTTTAAAATAACAGTCTTTGTCTTCATATGAGTCTTCTAGCGGAGTATCTGTATTCAATGAGTTAGAGTCTACAGCGATTGTGATGTGGCCTTCTTTTAGGCTAAGGTTGACCTTAGTCAAGTTTGAAGTGATCCCTGGGTGTGACTGAGGTTAGGCTTGGCTCAGATATCCATCACCCCTTGGGGTTAGGTAATTGTGATCCCTTAGGATATGACCTTAGTCATATATGTTTGACTCCTTTATGTCTGATCCCTTAGGTCTTAACCTTAGTCAAATGAGAATACCTCCTCCTGGTCTAGCCTTAGCCATGATATATGTATCCCTGTGGGATCTGGCCTTACCCATGGAGACCTCTTTGGGTTTGGCCTTGGCCATAATGACTGTGTCCCGTTAGGGCTTAGCCATGGCAATTTGTAATCCCTTAGGCCTTAGCCATGTGAGCATGGTGAGACTTTTTGATTGAGGGCTTGAATTATGGTTTGAATAAAGGGTCAACTTAGGGTAGCTTCAGGCCAAGGGTTCATGTGGTTTAGAGTATTGGGGTTCAGGTAATCTGGGCCATAGTGTTAATGTGTTTCAAACCAAATGGTTTAGGTGGTTTAGGCCATGTGACTCAGATGGCTCAGGCCTTAGTGGTTCAGACCATGGATCCATTAGGGTTCAAATGGTTCATATGGTTAAACTGTGGGTCAAGTAAGGTTTGAATGGTTCAGATCATGAGTCAGAGCTCAAATGATTTAGTTCATAGGTTTATGAGGTTTTAAATGGTTCAAATGATCTGGGAAAATATTAGTTGGTGTTGATATGGTTGCAAATTTGCTAAATACTCACATTTTCGAGTTTAATGGGTAAATCGGTCGAGTTTCGGGTGACTCGATCAATTCAACTTGAGATAACTTCATTTATTTAAACGGGACATTGGGGTAAATAACCGTTACTTAGTAGGACTAACTTCCCCTTAAAAAAAAAATAGGGGTATAAATACCAAGCTTTAAACGATGATAGCCGTTCAATTCAATCGACTAAAAGAATCCTCTTCGCCAGTTCAAGCGATGCGATCGATCCAACAAAGTAAGTAAGCATGTGTTTTATTTTTATTTTTTCCTTCTTTGCTGTTTGATTAGTGTAGAAATAGAAAAATTACAAAAATCATATGGAGTTGGAGTTTTTTCTATAGAATGTCATATGAATATGTTTAGCTACTACTTTTTCTGCATTTAATTTCCATTAATTCTGCTCAAAGTAGTTTTATGTCATAAAAATTACTGTTATTATAAAAATTTATTGATTTTATTCTCTGTTTATGGGGTTGGGACTGTAGCTTAACTGGAAGGTTAATAATGTAACAAGCTTGAGATCGTCGGTTCAATACCAGTTTGCCCATCAATAAAATATAATAAAGAATGGCTTGTTTATGTATTGATCTCATGGATAAAAATTTCGGCCGAAATGTTTCAATTTCGGTCCCCACCGAAATGAAACTTTGAACCAAAATTTTGGTCAAAAAAGTAGGGAGGGGAAATTTTCTGCTGAAATTTCGGTTCACATTTTCTGTTTCGGTCATTGATATTAGAGGAAATACGTTAAATATCAGTCAAATCACCAATTTGTTTTGGTTTTCTGATCAAGCTAAGCTATGAACTGACCCAATTTTTGTCGGCTAGTTAGCAGGTAATGCATTTTTTAATAGAATTATTTTTCCATTGTTCATTTTTTCTGCACAGCTCTGACTTTTTTCTCCTTATAAACATCACTTATTGGTGACATTGGAGGGAGGTGTCTGTGGAAGCAAAGCAAAGGAGATTGTTGGTGATTGGGTGAGTCTAGTGAGGAATCGAGCTATCACAGAGCAAGCGATCTCCCTACTTCAATCGTACGTAACTTCTATTAGTCTTACTTGATTTATAGCATGCATATAACATTTCGATATCAGAATTTTGCCATCTCCATAAAATTCTTGTGTGCTCGATTCATATTTGGGCGGGGGATTTTGTTTTTTGAGCTTATAAATTGTGTGCTCAGTTCATATGTGTGCTCAGCAGTTGACTTCTTTGAAAAAAGGATCTAATGACAAGTCCATCTATACCTAGGATATCTATTGCAAGACAGAGAGCAAATCGTTCATATTTGCACATTTATGAGTGCAAATATGAACACAAAGCAGGAGAGTCTTTGTAAGCTGGGATTTCACCAAATTATACCTGAACACAAAGCAGCACATGTGCGCACACATATGGAATTCTAAGACACAAAATCATAAATTTAAGTTATATTATATTCATATGAACAAAAACAAAGATACCTATACCTATATACCTATATCCCTATTATATTCAACACACACCAATCAATGTAATAATTGGTTTGTACATAGTATTAGTTGATATGTTATCAATAATATCATTATGTTAGGTGCAATGAGTAAATGATGATGTGGAAATAGCAGCTCTCATTCAGAAAGGTGCTCAATCAATACAGAAACCTAGGCGACTTGAGTTCAAGTCGGCCGAGTCTTGCTTGCAAAGAGTATTTCAAATCTTTGTACACTACATGGTCATGGAGGCTCAAATACCAACAAAATGATAGAGTATTTTATTTCGACATGCCCTATAATATATGATATCTGATCTTATCATTATGTACCCCTTTTTTAGCTTTGAGCAATAGATTCTTAAAACTCTTATATAAAACCAATGCTCTCCATCTATTTCCAATGGTTCTAAGATTAACAAAGTGTTGTAGATTAGTGTTGTGTGTATATATAAGTGCTGTAGATTAGTGTTGTGTGTATATATAAGTGTTGTATATATATGATATTTTATGTGCTAATGGTTATTCTCCGGGATTATTTCGCTAATTTGTGCCATTTATTTCTGGCTTCTGATTTCGATTCCATGAATAAAGACATCAAAACCTTCAGGTTTGAGCTAAGTTTTGTACCTTTTAATCTCAGTGCAATTATCCGCTCTTAAAATACTCTATCATTAAATATTTAATGCCTGCTTTCTATGTCATTCTTTAGATGGGGCATTTATATTGTACTCTCTATGTTCATCTGCACCTATTTTATTTGGAGGATTAATCAGTAGCAGAATTTTTTGTTTATTATAATTGTGAAATAATAATTCGCTCTAAGTAGCTTCTATTATGACATCTAATGGAGGAATTGGACTTGATTTTATGAGCATTATTATGACAAACAGGTACATAATCTAATCTATGGTTGACAAATGTGAAATTTGGTAGAAAACGAGCTTGAAAATAATATCAATACCAATTAATGGAATAAATAATACTTGATATGTTTCTTTACTATTAAAAAGTGAACACATGAGCCATAAAAAATTTGACAAATTTATTCAACATGTATAAGAGTTTCACCCCTTAAGTATATGTTTAATAAATAAATTTTTTATGATTAATTTTGCTCTTAATATCAAAGAGAAGATCATCTTTGAGACTTACAAGCTGCTGTGAATTTCTAATAAATTCTTCATCTAGACTGTATTTTGTCATTTCTTATTTTTACATCAAAATTGATTTCAGTTGTTAAATCTTTGTCAGCATTTATGGAATGAAAAATAAGGAACCTTTGCTGGGCTTTAATAAGCTATGAACTGATTGTATAGCAATGAGCTAATACTATTTTGGTGCTTTAAAATAAAAGGAATAGATCAATGGCCATATTGCAAACAAATAGAAGGTAAGTGATGTTTAATATGTTGTAATATGCTGGTTTTATACTTTATTTCTCATGTTTTGCATAAAGGAGATTAGGTCTCATGGTTTTTCATGTACCATATAAGATATTTTTTTGTTTGTGCCTTAATCTTGCTTACTAGAACTCATTAAATTGTTGGCTGGCTTGCCTTCAAATTTTTGGTTGATCAACAAAGAATTGTTTTCTTTCTGATAAAGGATCAAACAGATACATCAGTCTTAATTGCTCATGGGCTACAAGTTACCTTTTCAGTCATCATCATCGAATAGTCTCCCCTCCCTGCTTCTCGATATATTATCCAGATATTGGATTCATAAGATTGGTTGTCACTTTTTGTTGGAGGATCAACTGTGTTTTTTCTCTGATTTCCACAGCTATTAGAGCACCTCAAAATTTGTCAAAGTTATACTTTTCTAAGATCCAGTGGCTAAAATGACATCTTTCCCCTTTTGAATATGCTCATGTGTAATGTGGTTTTTGGTGTTGGTGTTGTGAGACATGAATAAAAGATATGTGCATCTCAATTTTCCTACCTATTCATTGTACTATCCATGTAGAAGTATCATTGAAGATACATGAGTGTGTGTTTGGACAAGCTCCATGCTAGTGCACTCCAGGCTCTGCCCCTCCTGCAGAAAGGTGTTTTACTGCTCTTGCGAGAGCTTTATCTTCACGTAAACCAGCTCCCTGCCGAGCAAGTTTTATCCTTTCTGCGAGGAGCTTCTTCTCATAAACCAGCTCCTTGGCCGCAAATGTGGCGAGGAGCTGGTTCCTCGCGTGTGCGAGGCCAAGAGCTGCTCGTATCCCCTAGGGGCTATGGCAAATGTACCCCCGCCTTGCCTACTTCATCATCATCTCCCTTACCTTAATTCCATCGTTAAGGGGTCAGCCTCTGCAGATTCGTAGCTACAACTTGCCGAAGAAGTTATGGATGATGGTTTCTAAATGCAATGGTTGTTTACCTACGCTACTACACAAGACATTTATAGCCATAAATTCTGGTGGGTCGCGACAACTGATAGTGTAACTTCTCAGATTCATCGTTGGTGTTTGTAAGCTTCTAGCAACCCTCAACCCAAATCCGACCAGACCCAATTGTTTCAGGCCTCATCCTGAAGTCGATCCAAGCCGATTAGCAAGAACTGGGTGTTGGGTTGGGCCAGGTAGGGTTAGGATGTAAGGTAGGAAGTCGGCTCAGGTCATGAACCCAGGACCCCAAATCCAATCCATTTAATAAACGGGTCAAGGTTTCCAATCCAATCCAACCCAACAGGTCGAGAGTTTGATCCCAAACCTGATTCACCATGGGTCAGGTCACTTGACCCATTTGCAGCCCTACCTGCTGGAATTTGTTGCGATACTAGAATATATTTTACATATTAAATCTGAGCTTAAGCAAGAAACAAAGTAACAAAGCATTACCAAGAAATGTGGGCCATCAAGTTATCGATTGGGCCTTCTCCCGTGTAAATGGCTTGGAACCAAAAGCCCACAAAAGCGAGCATTGCGAGCCAACCGTTCTTTTCTCTTTAGTCCTCAGCACCATAACTGGCTCTGGTGAACCTCGACCCCACATAATGGGATCAAACCATAGCCCACCTGGGTACCCCACGTCGGGCTTGGGGTTCTTCTTGTTAGGGAACTTGGGCTCAATATCTGTAATACAAAGCTTTGCTAGGCTGGGCACTCAATGACCCGACCTGACCGGATATTTTACTGGGTCAGGCACATAAATTTGACATGTCAGATCGGGTCGGCATGAAACCAAGAGTTTTTTCAGGTCGGGTCTAATCCAGTCCAGTCGACCTAACCTGACCATATAATTTATATGTAAAAAAGTATAAAGATAGGGGGTTTGACCGGGTCGGGTTGGGTCAGTTTGAGTGTACCAAAGGGGTGACCTAAGATTTTACTTGAGTTGATCGGCCCATTGTCAGGGCGTGAACCGATGTTGAAAATTTTAACTTAAATTGATGCAAGTTTTGGTTATAAAAAATATATTAGTTAGAATTATGGTAGCATGAATGTGTAGATAATTAGATTGCAATAGAGTTGTGCATTTTTTGTTGAACAAATTGTCACTTTTGGTTTTTAATGGCTAATATTGTTGATACTTGTCTTTTCCCTCAATTCTCCTACTTGAGTTTTTTTTTTTTTTTTTTTTTTTTTTTTGTAGAAGATGCCTCCAGCAATCCCATACAAAAAATGGATGACAATAGTAGAACGACTGTCTTCTGAATATCTCGATGGCATTGCATCATTTATTTTGTTTGCAAAACAAAATGTTGAGGATGTTAATTGGTGTTGTTGTCCGTGTGTTAAATGTCGAAATTTTCAAAAGCATAACCTTGAAACCATTATGGAGCATTTAATTTGTGATGGCATGGATAGTTCGTACACGACATGGAGGTATCATGGGGAGTAGTCTTCTACAAATCGTGTCGATGTTGGGGTTTCTAGTAGTTCAACTAGTAACCAAAATAATGATATGTTTCCAAGAATGGAAGAAATGTTGAACAACACATTTGGACATGTTGATCTTGAAGACTTACCTGAGGATGAAGATGATGATCAGGATGAAGGTGATGATCAGGATCCACATGATTTACCTGAGGATATGGA
Source organism: Chloranthus sessilifolius (assembly GCA_021018995.1). NCBI lineage: Eukaryota > Viridiplantae > Streptophyta > Magnoliopsida > Chloranthales > Chloranthaceae > Chloranthus > Chloranthus sessilifolius. The sequence continues at coordinate 105,938,943 of CM037594.1, read as the reverse complement.
GTACAGTAATTTGAAGAAACATGCATTAGAACCACTATATCCGTCATGTAAGGGTGAGCATACGAAATTGTCAACTACAGTTGAGTTGTTGAGTATGAAGGCTAGACATCAGTGGTCTAATAAAAGTTTCACGGAGTTATTAAAAATGCTAAAAGAAATTTTGCCCGTGTCAAATACTTTACCTGATAGCACCTCGATGCAAAGAAGTTAGTTAAGTCTTTGCATGAAACATGACATTATTCATGGTTGTCGCAATGATTGTATATTATATTGGAGATCATCTTGATAAAATGAGTGTCCTACATGTGGTGAGAGCAGATGGAGACCGTGGAAGCTTCAAAGCCAAATTTTAAACAATTACCGTGGAAGAAGTTAAGATACTTTCCACTAACCCAAAACTTCAAAGATTATATAGTGTACCATGGATTGCGACGATGACATGGCATGCAAATGCAATTGAAAATGAAAGTTACATGGGTCATCCAGTGGATTCTTCAAGTTGGAAATCAATCAATGCTCGTTGGAGTGACTTTTCTCTTGAGACACGTAATGTTCGTTTAGGATTTGCAACAGACAGATTTAATCCTTTCGAAAACAAGAGTAATTCTTATAGTTGCTGGCCTGTTATGATTGTTCCATTTAATCTTCCTCCATCTATGTGTATGCGAAAAGAGTTTACAATGTTAACTCTATTAATTCTAGGCCCAAAAGGTCCAGGGCACAACATTGATGTCTACTTACAGCCACTGATTGCAGAGTTAAATGAATTATGGTCCGCTGGTGCTACAACATATGACTCTTATAAAAAATCTATGTTCAACATGAAAGCAATTCTATTATGGGCTATACATGATTTTCCAGCATATGGGCATCTTTCAGGATGTAGGACAGCGGGAAAGTATGGTTGTCCTGTTTGTAGTGAAGAGGTTGGTTCGACATGGTTATCACATGGAAAGAAATATGCGTACATGGGCTACAGAAAATTTCTTACTGATATGAGTCATCCTTTCAGAACTCAAAAGTCACAGTTTAATGGGAAGGAAGAACATAGAAAGCATCCCCACCGGTTGAGTGGTTCTGAAGTACTATGCAAAATGAGATGTATCAAAACAGAATTTGGAAAGGTAGCAAGCAAGAAGAGGAAGAGATCCGAGACTGAGCATGAAAAGAGCAGTGCATGGTCAAAGAGATCAATCCTGTATGATTTACTATATTGGAAGGTGGATAATTAATATATTTTATTTTTCTAATATGAAATTTGTACTTTACTTCACTCAAATATTAACACATGTCCTTTATGTTTGTAGGATATTCTTATTCGTCATAATTTGGATGTAATGCATGTAGAAAAAAATGTCACAGAGAACCTAATTGCTACAATTATGGACACAAAAGGTAAAACCAAAGATGGTGTTGAAGCACGTTATGATCTCAAAGATATGAATATAAGGAAAAATTTGTGGCCCGTAGAAGAAAATGATAAGTTGTATTGTCCCAAAGCTCCATTTTGTTTGTCACGAGCAGAAAAAGAAATAATTTATAAAACCTTACACAATTTGAAGGTTCCTATTGGATACAGTGGAAATTGGAAGGACAAGGTATGTTTGAAGGAATTCCAACTCAAAGGCTTGAAGTCACATGATTATCATATCCTCATGCAACAGTTACTGCCAGTCTTGCTGATGCATGCATTCAAGAAAGAGAAACCATTGAGAGCTGCTATTCGACAATTGTCAATATTTTTTAATGTCTTATGTTCTAAGGTTATCTCCCGTGTTGACCTTTTGAACATGAGAAGACATATAGTCGAAACACTATGTGTATTTGAAAAGTATTTCCCGCCGTCATTTTTTGTTTCTATGATACACCTTGTTGTTCACTTAGCAGAGGAAGCGCTTGTTTGCGGACCTGTCCGATATCGATGGATGTATCCTTTCGAGAGGTAAACTATCGCAGTAAAATTAATAACTTCTTTTAGTTAATAACGTTAACATTGATATCTAATTGAAAAAAATGTGCAGGATGATGAAGACATATAAGCATTATGTGAAAAATCAGACATATCCAGAGGGGTGTATTATGGAGCAATATTTCATGGAAGAATGTATGAGGTATTGCATGGAATATATGCCAAATTCGAGCAAAGGAAGCCATAAGAAAGGAGAAAATGTGTTCGTGAAACAAGATGTTACTTTTGGGTACCCTATTGATGGAAGTGGAAAAACTTATCTTCTTCAACACGTGCAGTATGAATAAATACGTAGATGGGTTCTAAAGCATTATCCAGAAAATATTGAGTGGGAGAAGTAAGTAATTTATTTTATATTTTTAAATGATATATTTTATTTTTAAAATGATATAATATAATTAAGAGTTAATATTTACAGGAAGTACCAGGCTTACCTTCAAGATCACAAATCAAGCAATAAGCATCAGAGGGACAACCACATTCCTTGGTTAAGAAAAGAATTAGAAAATAAAGAAAATTCTATCATGAAGAGCCTTGCTGATGGTCCAGACTTCAATGCCATATCATATAATGCTTACATGATCAATGGTTATCAGTTTTGTACCGTACAATCAGAAATGATTAAAAGCACACAAAATAGTGGAGTATCCATGAAGGCTTTAACTAGCTTCAGGTCAAGTGCGAAAGATTAGAACCATGTGGAAGAAGAAGTTACTTATTATGGTATTATCAAACAAATACTTGAGTTGGATTATGGTTACTTTAAAAAAACAGTCTTCTACTGCGACTGGGCTCGTATAGAAGATAAAAAAAATAGTTGTGTGGTTGACCCAGAAACTGGGTTAGTGTTTGTTAATCTTAGGAGATTTATGAGGATTTCACATGAAGATGATGAGCCGTTTATTCTTGCCTCTTAAGCCACTCAAGTCTTCTATTGTAAAGATCAAACTAGGGATGATTGGTATGTCGTATTGGATGCTCCAAAGAGATTGACTCGGGATGTGGATGCCTATGAAGATCCCTTAGAACTTGAAGGAAGACCAAAAGCAGATGCTTTAGCATTGGCATTAGCAACTGATGTTGTGGATGAGGATGAGGACGAAAATTAATCTAGTTCTTTCATATTGTTCACTTGAACCTTATTTCTTCTATCCAATAATTGTAACAAAAGAATAACTTTCATTTCTTATTATTGATTTTCTCATTTTAATGTTGTTATAAGTTAGCTACAATTTTCAATTATCTTATTAATGCATTTTATATCCTTAAATGATAGTTTGATCAACAACTAGAGTTTGCCAATGTTTTCAGCAAAAGATAATGGCACAGTTTGGATCAGAGCCGAGTGGATCTGAATCAGTTGGAACTCAAGAGAGTGGTTAGTCTATTATTTTCTATTGTTTGGTAAATGTTATTTACAAATTATTAACAATATTTTATTTATCCAGGTACGCGTTTGAAAATTCAGATGAATGAATATGGGCAGCCTATTGGAGATGCTTCAACTCAATTTGCCACATTTGTTGGTCGGATGACGAGGACTCATTGTCCACCTGCATATGAGTCTTGGAAAATTGTACCTGTTTCTATAAAGGAGAAAATATGGCGCTTTATTTCAGTGAGTGCATGTCGTTCATGCCATTTTCATTTAGTTATTCTACAAATAATTTTGATATCATTTTATTTTCATTATAGGATAAATATAATGTTCCAATTAGTCAAAAAAAGATGGTCTTAACGAAAGCGAATTTAACTTGGAAGCAATGGAAACATGACCTTCGCACCGTTTATGATAAATATGAAACGGACGCAGAGCGGATGAAGTATTGACCAAAGAATGTGAAGGGAGATGATTGGAAAGCGTTTATTAAAATGTGCTCGACAGAGGAAGATAAAGCACGCCGAGAAAAGGGGAAGACTTGTAGGAAAATGATGATGAACCCACACACCACTGGTAGACGAGGATCAGCTAAGATGACAGAAGAGGTGGTAAAATCTACCACATAAATTTTATAAATAAATTTATTAGAATATTCACAATTGCCTATGACCTTATTGTACAGAAAAAGCAGAGTTCGACTGGTACAGTGACGAGGACACAAATATTTTTAGCCTCTCATACTAAGAAGGATGGGACTTCCTTGGGCACGCAAATAGTAAGATTATTTTAATTATTCATTTGTCATTGATAAATAATTAATATTGATCTTTAGTATCACTATATTTAATAATTATTTATTTTATTCAAGATGAAATTAGGAGGCTTGCCTTATCTGATCCATTCCTCGGAGAAAAAGATTTAGATAATGACCCAGTTGCTACAGTTTGTGGGCGCGATGGAAGGGGCAACATACGGGGTGTGGGTACGGGTGTATCTAAGATCTCCATTCATGCGTCCGCTCAGGCTAGGGAGATTGCTCACCAGGAAAAGATAGCACGTGAGAGCATTCAATCACAGGTTGATATGCTTAGACATGAGCTTGATGAGGAGCGTAGAGCACGCAAGATCCTTGAGGAAAAAGTGAATTTACTATCACTTCTAGCTCCTTCTAAAGGGACATCTATATCCACATCGGTTGACCAATTCGATTCTTATCAGGTATAAATTCAATGTTATGAAATGATAATCATTAGAGTTGTCATTGTCATATCTTATTGAAAGCACTTATGCATTGTTGTCTTAGTCTCTCTTAAACTCTACAGTTTAATGGCTATAATTTTTGTAGGGAACTCGACCGTCATCGGTTCAGCCCGAGATACTTGTGAACCAACCATCCATGCGTTGTCTATTGAAAAACATAAAGAATAAAGCCATTGCACTAGGGCTAATGCATAGAGAGGCGACAACGTCAAGAGATTCATACGCCATCATAATTGATAATATTTTCGAGATCAATACAGAATTATATGCAAGTGAAGGAACATTTGGCGATGTTACAATTGGTGATATTATTACTTGGCCCAAGGGACTTGTAGATTTTATTTGATCTTGTTTAGGGGTAAATTTGTTTAGGGGTAAATTTGTTTAGAGGTAAAATTTTCGTTTGTTGATGAACTTGTTTGGACTACTTAGAGTAGTGAACTGCCTTCTTTTCATATCCTTGGCTCACTGTAAATTCGTTCAATCACAGTGGCTGCTGTGTTTGAAGAGATTATGAGTTGAAAGATGCAGGTTTTTAATGGTCCGTTGACTGGTTTTTTATCTTTTTTTGGTGTGGCTGCTCACTGTATTGAGCTTGGTGATCTTAGAATATTACTCAATCCGAGTCTCATAGGCCTAGTTGATTTATTAGACTAAGGCATCAAACTACTTAATGAATCGATGGTCTTTGATGTGCCAATTGAGTGATGGTGTTCAATGATTGATATATGATCTATCTTATACTCTTGTACCATTAGCATTATTTTTCTTTATGAAGCAACTGTAGTAAAATTTTGAAAATGCACTACAAAGTTAAAACAATAGTAAAAAATTCTATATGGCGATTTATGGTTTAAATATTGCAAAGCTGTTACATAGATATTCTAGATATGCTGAGGAATTTCTTTGGAGTTATTTATTTATGAACTAATGTAAGTTCTTTTCATATTCAGTTCTATTTCACATTGCGTGATGATCTCAACTATCTTGATGGAAAACATACTGTGAGTCATCTGACTATCAGTTTATTCAAATTTTAAATTTTAAACCTCGCATTTCTTTAAACCAATACAGATTGGAAAAGATTAAGATGATTATTTATATATATAACAATAATAGATACCTTCTCCATTAACTCTAATGCAGGTGTTTGGGGAGGTTGCTGAAGGGCTGGATACCTTGATGAGGATAAATAAAGCATATATTCTTATATCCTTAGTAAAGGTAGATTCTTCACAAAATTATTATTTTTTTATATTTTATTTTTATGTCATTCTTAAAAATCAAGAATTAGTTACAAACTAATTTTAAACTAAAAATTCTATTAAAGCCAAATCCAACTCATAGAAAAAGAAAGGAATCAAGTTCTGAGCTTTCTAATCTTATTCTCACATCAAAATGTAAGGACCTTAGAAGCAGGGATTAATGACCGATAATATATCAGCATATCAGTCAGGTCCTTACATTTTCATCCATTGTGCCATGTGATGCGAAGACCACGATCTTAAGAGATGTGGTATCCAATATTGATTGAAAAAACCATTTCTATCGTGTGATTCAAAGCAATCAAATGCCTTTAAAATGAATGTCTAAAGCTGATTTTTGATATTTACATGGTAGCTGCTCATTTTAAAGGACCGTTTGAATCACGTGATGGGGATATTTTTTCGATGCGATCTTCAACCCACTAGATCTCTGTCTCAGGTCCTTCGCATCACGTGGGACACTTGATGAAACATAGTGACATGTGTCCCAAATCAGTGACCGATTTTCAATTTGATGGTTGGGAACTGGTTGGTTACCCTATAGAAATTCAAAAATTATATAGCATAGGGAGCCGTTACTTGCACACGCATTCTAAGTGACATGTGTCCCAAATCAGTGACCGATTTTGTACATATGTCCCAAATCAGTCTGAAGAGCAGCCTACTTTGTGCATGCCGACCGACTAACCAGCATTGAGTGATGGCTTTTTAGCGGCTAAAGGGATGTTAAGACATAATTCTATTTAGTTTTGAAAACCGAGTATTTCTCTTATCTGCAGAAGCCTATAAAAGCTTTTTCTTTTCGTATGAAAATTTTAGGACCATAGGTTTCAAAGATGATAAGCTGGTATTAGGTACGCCAATGGTAGAGGTAGAAGTAGGTCTTTTTCATCAAATTGCTCAAATGTTTGTGACCCAAGTTGTAAAGATGGCAGAGGGACATTTACCTGTGCACCGCCCTTGTCGCACGGGTTCTGTACCAAATACCAACGGAAGATGATTTGTTGGGCTCTACAATTAATTAGGAGAAGTGTTACTGCAACACCCTTTTTCTGTTAGTCACATTACTGAAGCAAGGCAGAAACTCTTTGACTATACAATACACCCTTAGACCATAGGCATATCATTAGATGGTTCGATGTTGATTCCATGTGGCACACATCCTTAAAAGTGCACATAATCATAACATAACATCAAACCTCACTTAGATGATGTTATATGATAGGCAGGTTTTTAGTAGTTTGTCATTGTACATTACTATATGATAGTTATTAACTTAATTTTAAAACACCACATATATATTAATATATCCAACATTTCTCCACTTGCATCATAATAAAATAACGTGTATCAGAATAATCATATTAGGCATCACAATAAGTACCATTCAGTTTGAACTGTGAACCAATGATTAGTAGATATAATTCAAAGTTCTAGCCTTTATACCTATACAACCTCCTAATCCAAGCTTTATGCCTTTTCACTTCTTTAACCCCTCCCTTACTCCATTTCACTATGTATTGAATATTATAGAGAGTCCCTTCTCTATGTGGGAAGGGAGTTTGGGACTCTGAGATCTCACTCATCCTTCCACCAAAAGAATCCATCACCAAGAAAACAGACTCCTCTTCCAAGAACCTCTCCCAAACACCTTCAAATACAGTTTCAGGAATGGGTTCCAGAACAAAGTCAGATTTAGCCTTGAAAGCAGCTTTATATAGTTGAACCCTACTTAACAAAACATCTAGGGGTTCTCCATTTTGGTACCCAGCAAAGTAGAGAACAGACTGAATCCAACTCATTTCTGCATAGTCTTTTGCCTCCAAACCCAGCTCAGGAAAACTTTTTTCCATCAAAGGGAGCAGTTCTTCAACACCACCAAGAAACATGGAGATGAATTGAGCCAGAACTGTCCTCTCTCCCTTCTCATCATCCCAAATAACGTGCATGACGACTTTAATAAATAGGTCCTCATGTAGTTTATCTCCAATGTATTGCCACTTGTCAACAAGCTTGGTAGCACCTTGTCTTAAGGTCTTCTGGATGGTGAAAACTTTTACAGTAGGTGGAACATGAACCAATTTGATCTTCCATGAGAGGATGACACCAAAGCTTGCACCACCACCTCCTCTGATACCCCAAAACAGATCTTCACCCATCGATTTTCGATCAAGAATTTGGTCGTTAACATCTATGACAGAAGCATCTATAACATTATCAGCAGCAAGGCCATATTTTCTCAACAAGGTGCCGAACCCACCTCCACTGAAGTGCCCACCAATGCCCACGGTGGGACAAGTCCCTGCAGGGAAGCCTAGAGTGTTGCTTTTCTGTGCAATTTTGTAGTATAGTTCGCCTAAACTTGCACTAGATTGAACCCACGCCGTCTGATCGTGGATATCGACACTGATGGAGCGGAAATTGTTGAGGTCGAGGAGCATGAATGGGGTGTCAGAGAGATAAGAGTGGCCTTCGTAGTCATGGCCTCCACTTCGGATTCTTAGCTGTAGACCATGGTTCTTGCAACAGATGATTGATGCTTGGATTTGAGATTGGTACATGGGTACAATGATGAAGAGAGGTTTTGAAGTGGTGGGGGACAAAAAGAAGTCATTTTGGATAGGGGATTGCAAGATATGGTAGTAGGAAGAGGTGTTTGGGGTGTAGATAGTGACCTTTGGTGTGGTGGATTTTGAAAGGCATTGTAGAAAGTCTTCATGGGTTGAAGTGGAAGTTGCTAATGAGGAGAATGAGAGAAATAGAAGAAAGAAGAGAAATGGCTGGTGTGTTTGATGAGCCCATTTTTTGTTCTTCCTCTTCTACTAAGAGCTGGTGGATCGCCCCGTTGTCACATATGAAATGGCTGATGAGAAAATTTAGCCATACTCAGGCAGATTCCCCTTTTGTTCCTCAGCCTATAGGATATTAGCAGTCATTTCCCGTCGTTGTTTTCCTTCCTCACCGGAAACACCACTTCCTATCTGACTGGTAGGTGTAAGCAACACCAACTACAGTTGTAGGTGTCAAGCAACACCAACTACAGTTCCTAGCCTATAGGATATTAGTAGTCGTTTCTAGTTGTAGTTCTTCAAGGGAGACTATATGAAATGGGAATAATTTGATATGGAACCCCAGAAACAAGGAGTAGTAGATTTTCTAAATGATCAAGAAAGATCAAACACCAAAGGAGGAGTTGGTGGTTCTTTTACTTGATTATATATTATAAGTTCTTCAAGGGAGGCTTTTTATAGATGAGTTGCCTCTTGGCCTCATGGAACTGGAATATAGAATTCCAATTTGGGATACTGCAGATTCTTACTCTATCCCCCAAAACAAGGAGGAATGGCAATCTAAACAGAACAAGAAAGATGAAAAAAACAAAAAGGGTGAATGGGAATTCTAATCTAGAGAATGGAGACTTTTTCAATAATCAATAGCACGTCCTCTAGTGAGTTTGATTCTATTGATTAGAAGTGCTAGTTGGACAATTTTTGGTGTGCATGGAACATATATGTGGGCTTTCTAGCAAGGGGTGCCAATTGACTTTGTCTGTTATTGACCGGCTTTGGGAGTTTGCCCAGAATACGCCCGCTTATAATAGACCAAAATTGGGTTCAAACAAGTTCAACATATCAGCATCAAGTATAGGTTTCTCCGTAGTTGATATGTTCATCAACTGTGCCACTTGGTGCAAAGATCGCAATAATATCACCCATCATCTCCAACGGAAATGCATTGACTGCTTTGAATCAGATGATGGAGATCGTCTTTCGTCGTCCCAATTCTCCAACAATGAATCTTAAGAGGGCATACTTTCATATGGCCAATTTTTTATTCCATCTAGAACACATCTCAAAAAGTGATCCTAAGATCACGTACCCACACTCAAACGTGATTTTAGGGTTACCTTTTGGGATGTGCCAAAAAAACTAACCATCAAATCTAATTATACGCTTTGATTTCAAGATCTACGGTCTAAAAGCCTGATTAAAGATTGGCCCATTCAAGCTCTACCCAAAATTTGCTCAACTTGATTAATTGAGTTCTTTTATTTTAAAAATACTGGGCCAGCTTGTGGTCTTGCTCGACCCGAACGGAAATGAGCCATTATGGGCTAAGGTAAGCAGTCCTGATTCACTAATGGGCTTGCCAGTAGCACTCTCCTTAAAAGTCAAGCTGAGTAGCTACCTCCAAGTGGCTTAATTATAAGCAGCATGTTTAAGGCCCGACCTGCAACCACCAAGTCACATTGAGATTCCTACTAGCTTCTTTTTTTGTTTTTTTATCGGTAAGGTTGAAATTTTATTGATAAATAAAATACAACCAAGAAAGACCAAAGGGGAGCAAAAAGCGTCAAAACGAAGAGACAAAAAGACAATATATGACTTGCAAATATTTCATATCCAACTATTTTATAAAGTCAATTTCCTTATATAGCATTTGACATTTCTGATTGCTTTGATGTAGAATTAGCCCGAGCTAGTAATTATTTAGGCAAAATTTGTCCACATTTATAAAAGCGTTTTAAATCTAGTAATCAATTTTTTATGTTGCTAAAAACAAGCAAATCTTTTCTCATATTAAAATATTATGGCTATAAGAGTTTTAGTATCTACTGGTAATGACATTTCTTCTAGTCCTACTGCAAAGCAATATTTTGACCACTAAAGTGCAGTAAATTCTAAATGGATCGAGTTAAATTCGAATCTACATTGCAATACAGTGATGGTATCACATTTTTATAGAGTTTGCATCTCATCAAATCAACAAGAGAGGCTTGGGGTAGGTTATCAACATCATTATGGAGCGTAGATATGAATTATTTGGCTAAAATCCACACCATTTTCATCCTTACACATGATGATAGATGCATTTATTTTTTATTTCTATTTAATATTTTAATGACCATTCTTTTTATCCATTATTTCCTTTTTTGTTTGAAGTTAGAAATGGAGCTCTCTTTGATAGGGCTTCAGAATGCCGGAAAAACTTCACTTGTGAATGTCATTGCAATAAGTAAAAACTCATTATATCTTCAAATTAGTAGCTATATTCTTTATGAAACATGCTATGACACTGGTTTTTGGATCTCCTTTGTAGACTGGTGGATATAGTGAAGGCATGATTCCCACTGTGAGTAATCTTGTCATGCCAAAGGAATGCAGATTTGGTCTTATTGTATACCCGTAAATCAGATGGCATCCTAGTTGTAGAATGTCTTATATCTTTCTGTGAAATGTTAGGATTGCAAGCTATTATGATGTTTAATGGTAAGATGCATTGCTTTTGCATGTAATGTGTTCTACAGGTTGGATTCAATATGCATAAGGTAACTAAAGGAAATGTTACAATAAAGTTGTGGGATCTTGGAGGTCAACCCAGAATTCGGAGCATGTGGGAGCGTTATTGTCGTGCAGTCATCAAATAGCTTTATAAAATAAACTACTGTTTAAACAGATTGCTTTTAAACAGATTTCAGAGCATGTGGCGTAGGCCCCTTTTTTTGTAGTGAGAAGTCATCAATATCTCAATTTAATTGCTTAATATCATAAATATTTAATTACGTTCTCCTTTTGATTTCAGGCGAAGCTTTTCGATTTGAAGCCCACCTCAAACGGATCACTAGGGGACGGGGATACTTGGCAGGAGAGGCGAAGCTTTTTTTTTTTTTTTTTTTAATTATGAAACTAAGTCATGGGGTCCTTAGATTGTTAACTCTTTTTTTTTTTTTTTAATAAAAGGATTAAGCATGTAAAGTTTAAAATATTTGGTTGATTTGAAAGGTTGGATCATAGGTTGAAATGCAATATTTTGTTTGAATAAAAGAATTGGGCATCTATTTTATTTATGAATGTGCTTGAATATGAGATTAATAGCTTTTTTTCTTTATATAATTTTTTTTAAAGCATTAAAAAATTACATTAAAAAGAAGTATTACAAAAAGCATAAAAAATATTGCATTAAAAAAAAGCATAAAAAAAATATTATTTTAAAAAAATTGTCGACGTAATTTTTTTTTTTTTTTAATTTTACATAAAAAAGCCACTGCCCTAAACAGTTGTAAAAAAAGGAGTGGTTTTTTTTTTACCACTATACAAGACAGTGGTTTATGAACTTCATAAACCACTGTCTTGTATAGTGGTAAAAAAAAACCACTCCTTTTTTTACAATTGTTTAGGGCAGTGGTTTTTTGAAAAAAAACCACTATCAAAGACAGTGGCTTTTTGAAAAAACCACTGTTTAAGGCAGTGATTTTTTGGGCTTTTTCACGTAGTGGGCCTCTCTCTTCCTCAATACCGATTTCCACCACGGATCGGCATCACCCTCAAGCTGCCCAACCAACCTTCTCATCCTCAGTGCTCTGTAGTCTCTATAGGAGCTTCTTCATTTGATTTAACCATTTTTCTCCCTCAAGTGGATTCGTCTACCTATAGAAACTAGGAGGTCTCAATCTCCTAAAATCTACAAATGATGAGGGTAATAGCGCTGAAGGAGGTGGTGGTGGTGGCTACTGATGGTTCACGTTATTGGCAGCTAGTAGTGCGGTGTGCTCAGCCAATATTGTAGTCAGCTGAGTCTATTGGGCCATGATAGCGGCCACGGCCTCCATAGCCCGCATCGTCTTATCCGTTGCTTCATTCTTCTGATCTCTCTCATCAGGCGGGTGTCTCTGATCTCCACTAAAACCCGCATGATTCTCATCCCCACTCAAATTTCTATTGCGACTGCCTCTTGGTCGTCCTCTACTTCTCGAAGACATCGTAATCTATTGCAATGAAATACAGGTTTCAATTAATAGCCAGTTATTATATTCAAAAAAAACTTTTACAACTTCACAGCCTATGTCCTGATAGAACCTAATGCCCTTCAGAGACATGGCCCTGAATCTCTAGAATATTTCAGAATAGGGATTGTGAATCCCTCCTAAGTTCCGACAGACTCTAATGTCATCACGTTCGAGTCCCAATAAAACCTAATACTTAAGCTTTGATACCAACTGTGATAGCCCAGATTTTCCTAACCTAAAATTTTGAGACATTTTTCTTCTTAACTTATACCAAATGGGAAAATCCGGATCGCCAGATTGTAGATCACAATCTAATACTGAATACTTGGCACATCCATATACATACGGAATTCAAAGCAAAGTGATATATGTCATGAATAAAAATTTCCAGTTCTAATATCTAATATGTACAGAACTAAGAAAACACCAGTGATGGCCAACCATCACAAATAGTAGTGTACCATACATATATAATAACATGAATGTACCAAGCCTGAACTTACCAAAGTCCACGATGCACTAAATCTACGATCCCGAAATGGAGTACAAATCCTTATGCGGAAGCTCCTTTTCCTCAAGTATGTAGTCTGGCCTTCCTCAAACCTACACCTGTGATGTATAGTCGAGGTGAGCTAACATCTCATCACATATATAGATTCAAAGACAAGATCAAAAAATTTTCACATTCAAAACCGAAACTGAATTCGAAGGCATACCAATTTTTAAAGACATTTTCTTATCAAAATCAAAACTAATTTGTAAGACATTTTCTTAACAAAATCGAAACTGATTTTAAAGAGGTTTTCTTATCAAAGTCGAAACTGATTTCAAAAATATTTTCTTAACAAAATCGAAACTGATTTCAAGGGCAAACTGATTTCGAAGACGTTTTCTTATCAAAATCGAAACTGATTTCAAAGGCAAACTGATTTCGAAGATGTTTTCCTATCAAAGCTGAAACTGATTTTAAAGACATGTTCTAATCAAAAACATTTTCTTATCTCTGATTTACTGAGTTCACTTGCATTCACTTACACGTCTTATCTTTCTTACATAGCTTGCTTATATGTCTTTCACATTCACACTTCTCTTATATGTCTTACACATTCTTACTTAGCTTACTTACGTATCTTAAACATTCTTACTTAGCATACACCATTCGATTCACGGATATTCTGCCGTGCTGGTTCAATTTACTTTTACTTATTTTACACAATTCGATTCACGGATATTCCACCGTGTCAGATCGATTCACGGAAACTGCCGTACCAGTTCGATTCACGGAGACTGTCGTACCAATTCGATTCACGGTTAGCCACCGTGCTGGTTCGATTCACGGATATCCCTCTGTACTGGTTTGATTCACGAAGACTGCCATTCCAGTTTGATTCACGGTTAGCCATCGTGCCGGCTCGATTCACGGATGTCCCACCTTGCTGGTTTGATTCATGGAGACTATCATACCAGTTCGATTCATGGTTAGCCATCGTGCCAGTTCAATTCACGGATATCTTGCCGTGCCGGTTTGATTCATGGAGACTGTCGTAACAGTTTGATTCACGGTTAGTCACTGTACCGGTTTGATTCATGGATATCCCGCGGTGCCGGTTCGATTCACGGAGATTGCCATACCAGTTCGATTCACGATTAGCCATCATGCCGGTTCGATTTTGCCCTAGCGGCCCTCAGTGTACTTGTAATCCGCCATAGCGGTCCACATTGTACTTCTGATTTGCCCATAGCGGTCCACATTGTACTTGTAATCCGCCCATAGCTATTCATATTATACTTATAATCCGCCCATAGCGGTCCACAGTAATCTTACAATCCACCCATAGCGGTCCACTTAAATTTACTTAACTTATAATTCGATTCGGATTCAAATTGATATACATATTTGATTTGGATTCAATTTAAAGTTCACATTTGCTTCAAATTTAACTTCTAATTTTGATTCAAAACTTACAAAACTCACACACACGATATTCAAAAATGAAATTCTTTACTTGATCTACGAAGGCTAAAATATGATAAACGAAAATCATTACTTGATTCGACATTTGAATAAATGCCCAAAACAAACCAATATGTCAAAGATTCGATAATTAAAAGCTATTGAGCATTTCAAACATCAAAAATATTCAATCACTTAATAACTTTCAGAAATCCAAGGTTTCTATTGCAAATAATTCAAATACTAATTCATGTTCAAATCAAAATGTATCACATTTCATTTGATCATATCAAGCATCTATGAATTTAAATAAAAAATGCAATTGCGTTTGGAATTTTTCCCACCTTAACCTCAAAATTGTGCCAAGCCAACCAATGTCCTATTGATGGGTTTCCTCCATCAATCTACATCACAAATACATGATGTATTAAGGATTGACCTTAATTACTATTAATCTCGATGTATTTAAGTATTTTCTCAAAACTAAGGTGGAATTGGGTAAGTTTGTGCTAACCTAGAACTTGACCCAAATTTCAACTCAATTGTGACCCCTAAAATATTTTATTCAAAAGTTGGTTAATTCACAAACATTATAGATCTTATTATCTTTTTTCCAATGCCATGAGAATCGCATCAATCGGAGTTCGGAGTAAAAAGTTATCGCCAAAATATCGAAGCTGTGTCGATACTTTAGTCAAAATGTTCTAACTCGAAACCTTACCCGACTTCCCACTTAATTTTGACTCTCAAAAAGTTTGATTTAAGAGTTAGTTAATTCATAAAAGTTGTAGAGCTCGTTCTGCTCTTTCCAACGCCTTAATAATCATACGATTCTGAGTTCGGAGTGGAATGTTATGGCTAAAATACCAAACAGTGTCGGCAAGCTCAGTCAAATTCGATCGTTCGAATTTAATTTCGATCGGTCGAATTTAATTTCGATCGGTCAAATTTCATTTCGTTCGATCGAATTTCATTTCAATTGATCGAATTTCCAGACAAATCGCATTTCACACTCTTATGTCAAAATCGATCGATCAAATCCAATTTCAATCGATTGAATTTGACAGATTTCATTAGTCCCTTGGGTTTTATCTTCTCAATCCCAATTTTCTCTCAATTTTACATCCTATTCATTCCAAATGACACACTACTAACACTAACTAATTCCCTACAATTTCAACCACTAAAATCGAAGGAAATCTAACCTTTTGAGCTCGTGAGATCACGGTCACAATCGATCAGAAATTTGAACTCTCTTGCACGTGAAATGGGTTTTGAAACCTACTTCTCGTGATTGTTTTGGCATGATCAAAGCCTAAACTCCTTTCTTAACGGAAGACAAAACTCTTGCGAAATCCACGGACTTCAGAAATGCAAAATACCCAAATCAAAAGAGGGTTAGACGGGATAAAACTTTCATTTCTTCACGGATCTCGATCCCGTCTAAGATTGTCGATCTCTTGCGGAACACAAACACAATGGAGCTAAATACGTCGGAGATCAACAGTACCGAATCTCGTCAATCTCCTCCTTAATCGAAATCTCATTGCTATTTATTTGAATCAGATTATATTAATTGTTTGTCTAGAACTGTTTATTATATGCATTAAAACAATATGACATTCTTGCTCGTAAATTCGGACATGAGAAGAGGCCTTCTTTTTGTACGCTTCAGCCAAAAAGCCAAAATCCCAAACAATTTATCTCTTGAACCCATATTAGAACCTTGAAAATGAATTTTTTTGTACCAAAATTTTATAAACCCTTAACCATATGTACTGCCTAAAGATTTCGGTCTTTAACCCTTGTACTTCTGAGAATTTAGAACAAAGAGAAAAATAAGAAAGTGGAAGGAGTATGCAAAAATAGAAATGGGAAATGCTGAAAAAGGTACATCTGATAAAGAAATAAAAATATAAAAGAAGAAAATATGGGAGAAAATGAAAAGAGAAGCAAAGAAGCTTCCAAACTATAAACATGAGAAAAATCGAAAGGATAGCTAAATAAAAAATTGAAGAAAAAGGGATTTTTCTGAAAAATAAATCAGAAGAAGCGATCCAACTTTTTACATCCTTGCTGAAGCAGAAAATGAAAAAGATGAAGAAGAAAAGGTGAGAGATGGACTGAATTCTCAGAACTTTGAATCATGTTACCTTTCGTTCGAACCTTTAACCCAAAGTCCCATTACAAGCCGAATAAAAACCTCTACGATCCACGATTTACAAAAGTAAGAGCCTAGTAGAGATGTATGTGATAAATACAATGGAAATTAGAAAGCATAAAAGTAGAATAGATTGTCTTTTCTATGAGATTTATATTTTTGTCATATGTCCTTGAAATTATTCATCATATATATCATTGTGAGAAACTCAGTAAATTTAAATATTTCTTTTTGAGTGTATGCCATAGTGAGAGTTTGGATGAACATATTTTCTAAATCTGCAGTTTAGAAAATTTTATAATGAATTGATTCTTCATTCGTACGAACACACTCCACGCTTTGTATGAATTGAAAGTGTTGAGTATCTGATCAAGGATAACTGCTAGGATGAGAAGTGATGGTTGGATGGAATCTTAATTTTGAAAATTGTAACAACTATGTGATGATTAATTAGTGTACTAGTAGTTAGTTTAGTATTTTAAAAATTTGTTTTAAATTTTTTTGAAAAAGCCAAAAATATTTGAAGTTTGTAGGTAACTTCACTAAAAATCTTTTGGAGGCAAAACTCCTCCACTAGGTATCACCTAGGGGTTTAAAGGCTTGTTGTATTTGCTAAATGCAAGAAAGTGACATTTAAATTTTAGTTAGATTATTTTTCCTTTCCTCGTTTGCTAGGGACTAGCAAACTCAAGTTTGGGGGTGTGATCAGTCACATAATTTATCATTTTGATGCCCCTAAGTGATGTTAGCCCGTAATTTACTAATAACAATGTATTGATGTGCAAATATTTAAAACAGTAAGTAGAAAAGAACAAAAGTGTTAATCTTTGCGAAGGTGAACACATAAAGCAGTAAGGAAGTAGATTGCAAAAGAACCATAGCTGAAAACACTAGTTCTCGAGCTATCGAAGTTAAATCGTGAAGCTCAGGAGTCAATTGAAGTGAAATCGAGAGCAAGAACCAGAAGAAAAGATGAAATTGTACTTTACGATTCTGCTGGAAGATGACTAAAAAGTGCTTGGTGAATTTCGAGTGATCAAGCAGAAGCTGAACTGAAGAAACAAAACATAATTGT
The DNA here is from genome assembly GCA_021018995.1 of Chloranthus sessilifolius. Lineage (NCBI taxonomy): Eukaryota > Viridiplantae > Streptophyta > Magnoliopsida > Chloranthales > Chloranthaceae > Chloranthus > Chloranthus sessilifolius. Next base: position 105,921,091 of record CM037594.1, on the reverse strand, counting down.
ACACTGGATTTTGTACTATAAAGCTTATGAAATACAGTTGAAGGTCATGCGAGAGATGTAAAGCTATACATAGAATCGAGAACTCTAAAAATAGAAGTTATGCACTCTACGAATATGAGAAGATTGGCAAGAATCACTATTGCTAGAAACCAGGAACTGAATTACCACATGCATGTAGTAAAGCAAGGATAATATTAGGAAGTTTAGAATTTTAGGAAACTTTAGTCTTGAGAATTTTACTTTATTTAGAATCCGAGAATAATGTAACCGACCTCTTATCGTTATATAAATAAGAGAGCTTGACACCCAGAATAAGCATCTAAGGTCTCTTGATATCAATTGACAGTTGAGATTGAGAAGCTGGAAGATCAACCCTAGGATAGATTTAATTTTTTGGTATTTTAATTTTTAGCCTTTTACTTTATGCAAATTAGAATAGTCTGAATAAAAGGATTTCCAATCTTAATTGACGACTAAGAGAGAATTTCTGAATATCAGTGTATCGATAATTTACTTTTCTTTCAATTCATGCAATTTACTTTCATGCATGTAAATATCTGACGACTGATAGTGTGACAACCTGACTTTTCCAATCCCTCAGGCATAGGAAAGGCCGGTTCGCCAACCTATCGGTTCAATGATAAGCCGGACAAACAGAGCTCATATAAGAGTAAAGAGCAATAAATAATCAAAGCTAAGAAAAAATGCGGAAGCAATTAAAGTGCATAACCATTGATGATGGTCGACCATCATCGAAACATGGTTCACAACAGTAATAAATCAATAAGTACTAAACTAAAATATCCAACCAAAGGTGGGCCCACAAAACCAATTCTAACTCTCACCAAAAGCAGGAAAAATAAACTAGATCCTAAGCTGGAAATTACTCCTCAGGAGGGACCTCAGGTTCTTCCTCGGGTACGTAATCAGGATCAGTCTCGTAACCCTTAACTGCCACGTCAGTACCTGGACTTGTGACATATAGTCGGAGTGAGCTAACCAACAAAGCTCAGTAGAAAAATAACATCAACGATATTTTACCTTAACTAACATGATTTTCAAAACATGTATATATCAGAACATAGAGCATCAAAATAAGATATGCAAATAAGAGCTAAAATTTAATTGCAGAATTTCATAGGCAAAATCAGTTTCTAAGTTCTTAAAATAGATTATAAAACAGATGCATGAATTCAGTATTTTAGTGTCTCTAACTTCTATATGCAAAGTTTAGTAATTCATGACTTAATCCTCAACTTAAAATACCTTCTGAGTTACTATATCTCAAGAGCAGGAATATAGCCGATGGGAACCCCTACCTATCATCGTCATTCATGAACCCTTTTTCAGAATGCAACAAGCCCCTGCACTCAGGAGGGTAACTTGTGTCAGAAAGTTATTCAGGAAT